>CM075067.1:25084992-25684992 GCA_037428765.1 Rubia yunnanensis | reverse complement strand
CCAAGAAAGGAATTTGTCCATCCCAGAGATGCCTGTGTAGTTCACCCCTCCCCCCCCCCCAAAACAACTTTTGTCTTAGTTATGCCTCTGCTTAAATGTTGGATCAGAGGTGTGTATGGAACATTTTGTGTGTGTCTATTTGATACTTCATTGTATTTGCTCCTGATGGTAGTCTTGAGTCGTACTTAAGTGACTACGCTACGACTTCACAATGATAACCACTCACCCTTGATTTGCCCTTCTCGTTGCCACATGTGCCTTTGCTTAGTATTTTATTATTCATTAATGCATTTTTGTATCTCTCTCTTTTAGCCATTTGAGACCTTAGATTAGAATTGTACTATTTACTTAGCGCCTCAAATGTAATCCTTGGGGGCACCGCTTGATGTGAACCTTCAGGCATCGCTTCATTCAGTGGCGGAACTACCATGGCCCATGGTAGGGCTCCAGCCCTACCTGAGATTCCGGCGCCATGGTAGTAGTAGTGATAAGCGGCTAAGGAGCTTTCCTGCACGCGTACGCATTTTTCCGGCGAAAAACGTGTTTTTCCGGTGTAATACACCGGGGAAGAAGGCCGGAGCTGCCTTCTTTTTTTTGCCATAAAACATCAAAACGACGTCGTTTTGGTTTAAGTCAAACGACATTGTTTTGATTAGTGAATAAAAAAAAGAAGAAATCGGATTTGGGTTTTGTTATTGGGCAAAAATCCGAAAATGGATGGCCCAAATAACAAAACCCAATGTCTTGAACAAATGAGCAAATTGTTTCCACTTTCTTCTAAGCATTGAACGTGCAAGGAGTGGAGGAGCAGCTCCTCACTACATCTGCGTCGCCCGTCGCCGATGCCGGCGATGCCATCATCCCGCCACCGCCTGACGCCGCTCCGTCACCATCCCCTTTCAGCCACACCTGAAAAAAATTCTTGGTTCTGCCACTGGATTCATTTAAGCCATTTTGACAACAATTATTCTTTACTAGAAAAGGGTTGGAAATCCTATAAACTCGATTATTTTTTTCTAAAAAAAAAAAACCCTGCTTTAAACTATGAAAATCCAATCTTGGCCCAAAGTTGATAGCCCTCGTGATGTGCGGGCTGGAGACGCCTACTCCTTTTTTTCCCACGCATTTCACTTTATGTCACTATTCACTATCCAACTTTGACTACATATTTAAATGGAAATAGAAATAATAATATTATCATATGTTATATGGTTGGATTCAACGTAACAAATAATTTCACAAAAGTAATTTTTTATTTGCCATTATTATACGTTGTTAAACAACGATAAAATATATTTCTTGATAATCATAAAAAAATTCTATCACATCTGAGATGGGACGGAGGAAGTAATAGTATAAAAATTGAAAATTGAAATCTTCAATGAGAAGGAGGAGTATGTTGCAACAACCAGCGATAGGAGCATCAATTCGGGTGTTCAGATCATACTCGAGAAGAGTCATTTTATTTTATTTTATTTTTTTTTGTATATTTTAACCCAAATTGTTGTTTTAGATCGACTAATCATTACATTGGTTTATTTTATAATTGATCCAACTAATGAGGTGATTGACGATTGTTTTATTTATTGTAACTAGTTTTCGATAGTTTTCTATAACTTCGAAAAATTTAAAAATATATTGCAATGTATAAATAAGTATAATTTGATCTTAAAAGTTATTGAAATAAACATTTTCATGATTGGTCTAACCGTTAGTCGGTCTAACAATCTAATTTCTCATCCTAATCACCATATAATAGAAATTGTTTGCTTTCTAATGATGCTGTCAACCGGAGATATTGAAGTCATTTTGACTAACATAAACTCAAGTTGTCTAAAAATAACATACTATATGTTATTGATTTTAATTATTTACTACTATATATGATCAATCATAACTTGTTAACATACTAATATTATAACTTTTCTAAAAATATCATACTAATATTATAATATATATATATATTACTTATTTTATTTCTTTATCATAAATCATTGATCATAACTTGTTAACATACAAAGATTATAATTTTTTACTGATTTTAATTCATTATTATATAAAATATAAAACTTCAAAATATACATTTAAAATCATAAATATCTTATTGTGTTATTGTAAACCCCCCCACCCCCCCCACCCCCCCACCACCACCCACACATATATATATCATTGAAGAAAATCCAAAAAAATACACAATAAGAAATAACAAAATGTTTGGATTTTTAATACAATGATATTGTACTTTTGATAGAAATATGTACATATTATTTATTTATTAATGTATGACAAAGTCTTGTTTTAGACTGACTAATTGTTAAATGAAGATATTTTATAATTAGTGAGACTAATAAGGTCTTTTATATACTTTTATTTATTGCAATGGCATACATATAATTATGATAACCTTTTAAATTAATCTCAACATATAAATAATTACCTTTTAAACAAGTGGAGTTCCACCACGCATTGCACATCATTTTTTATTAAAAAAATTGAGATGAAATTTTCACGTACTTTTTTTTTTAAGAAAAAAAAATAGTTAATTTAATTAGAAATCATTAAAATAAGTATATAATACATTTTATTAAATTTGGTTGTGTGTAGCTAATTAAGATATGAATGGTTAAATTATTTAAAAGTTAAATTTGAAATATGTAGAGTTTAATATGGACAACCTACTCGTTTAAAATATTTCATTTATCAATATTGTATATTATCAGCAGTAAAATATGAATATTCATTCAGTAAAGTAAATCAACAAAAAAATAAAATCATCTATCACAAAATATAAATTTACCAATACATACTATACAAATGAAAGTTTGATTACCAATATTTTTTTTAATGAAAACACCGTAGGGTGGGGGATTATGTATAAGGTTCCCCAGGTCTTAATAGAGACAAATGTATGCAAAGTAGTGTTTTATACACTAAGATGATTGAGGCAACATTGTTGCCTCCAAAAGAATACCTATCTACTCGTAATGAAACTTAAAACTGGCTGATCTAGTGTCTAGTGAGTATGAAGGAGGTTAGGTATAGAAGTTGCAATTCCAAAAGAAAGAATCTCCACCCCCCGTGTTAATTCTTTCCCTTAGCCAGGCAACTTCATTCTAACACTTCAAAATAAAAGCTAAAGACATAACCAAATCTTAGACCTATGGGTTGCAAGAATTCTGATATGGAGCGTTCCGTTCTCTGGTCCGTAGCAGGCTGGAGAGGTTGACCGTTTGGGATGGATTTCTGTATGAGTATAGCTGAGCTCCAGAAGAGAGTTTGAAGTAGAGTTCAATTGTAGTACCTGTAGGAAGTCAAATGACAAAATATTAGCAGTATCAATCTTGTCTTGAGCCATGTCTATGCAATCTAATATAGGGAGTATGCTCCCTATCCAAAGAAATGAGGCCTCTGATGTGAGTGGGTATATTAGAAAGTTTCAAACTCAAATCATAGTTATGGACTGGGTGATCCTTAGCAATTGCATCCGCCACAGAATTACATTCCCTGAAAACATGTTTAAGTTCGGCATGGCTCAAGAAAGTTTGATTACCAATACATACTATACAAATGAAAGTTTGATTTTAAAATTTTTTTACTGCTCACTTATATTGATGTAAGAGTATGTCTTTTAAAAGACGGTCTTTCCATAAGATAAGCTATGAAAAGACAAGGTGCTCATGTGTAATTTTTACCACAAAAACCTGAAAAAATTGCGGGTTAAAACTATTAAAATCCGGATCAAATTCGAGTTATAAACTATTTGGGTAAACTCAAGCGCCTATTTGAATTTTGGTTAGAAACATTACATATTGAGAGCAAAACATATTTATATTCATATTTAACTTTTCCCTAAACCTTTCAGGATCTCAAATTTCACTGTTTTATGATTTAAAATCTATCTTTCAATTTAAAGTTATAACGTTTTATACTAAACAATTTTAGTAGATGTTTAGAAATTACACATTAGAGAAGAAGAATCGCAAAAAATGTTTTTTACTGAAACACAAATAAGTAACATATAACTTGTATATTTTACTCTAAATATATAATGTTTCTAACCAAAACTCAAATGTTTCACATGTAGTTACTGTGGGGTATAAATCTCTAATTTCATATTATTTTAATTAAACTCTATGTTTTCATATGTCTATGAGAACACGATCTTTTCCAACACTTTGCCTATGACGAATCTAAGAAAATATTGGGTACTATTATTTTAATTTATATATCCGTAAAAATTTATGATCAATGTGATACTTTTAACTCAAAAAATGCACAACAATTCATATAAGTTGATTAATCCTCCAGCCCCATATGTTGAATATTAATAGACGGTACAAAGTTCAAGGGTTAGTTATTGTTTACTGATTTAAAAGAATCATTTATCAGTGAATCAGTAATGACCAATTATCTACCCAAATTATCCACAAGAACACAATGACAATTCTTGAAATGGTGATATGGGTAAGGATCCCTCAACATAATTACCCTCCTCACAATGTTGATCACAAACTTGTAAACAGAATTAAAATAATAGTTGAGCCATCAGGGATACTGATCAAACCATACGACCAACGCCAATCTCTAGCTATTGTTCCAAAATTTGTTTTCTTTCTTCTCTGCATCGCTATCTTGCAGAGCAAAGCTAGTATTAGCTACATAGTTGCTTCTTTTTTTTTTTTATTCAAAAACTCATCCTCGATGAGTGGGGTTTGTTTATTATGGGATCCCACTCCCTTAAATCATGCCAAAACAGCCAAGTACAAGAAAAGTAGTAACTATACATAAGGATCTGTTCTCGGCAGATTTTTATTGAATGTGATTCCATCGGTAAGCTCTCCACCCCCTGTGTGACGCTTACGATGGCCAGACAATCAACGAAAATCAAGCCAAGAACCATTTCGATAACCTAATACAGTGCAACTAAGTAAGGAATTGATTCGACCATCTAAATTGCGGAAACAAGATTTCCCTACGATTAAGAAAGTTAAACCTGATCGACTCCTGAATTTCCATAAATGTAGAGGTGATCCTTCTTCTAGCTGCTAGTTTAGCTAGAAAATCCGGAGTTTGGTTGCCATCTCTATGGATATGACTATATGTAACAGCTTGGAAGCTCGATGCTGCCGTGTTAATCTGGTCTCGGATCTTGATAAGCTGCCACGGGCAGCTATGACCACCAAGAATTTGAATCGCTAACGAACAGTCTGATTGAATGTGCACCTGAAGAGTCATGCCCAATGCTGCCTCAAGACCTGCGAGGATAGCAAGCAATTCTGCATTAAGGACTAATAAGGTAGGGTGTGGTAAGATATCATGGTATTCCATATAGCATGATACTGCTGATTTCACTCTTTTAAGTTGATCTCTCAACACACACCCTATTCCAATTGAATTTCCTTGTAGAGCCACATCACAGTTAACTTTCAATCCATGATCAGGAGGCTCCCATTTGAGTATGTTTAATTTTTTCCTGATTCTCCGTTTGTACGGTGGGACTAGATTTCTGCTAACCAGACTACATTGTGAATGACAACAGAATTTGTAATTTACCGAATAGCTCATGTGACACAAGTCAGTTACATATTTCCACTGATTAATGACACTGCATGTCCTGTTGTTGTGTATAATTTCGTTTCTACTTTTCCATAATTGCCAACATATCAAACCAGAGAGAGTGAGCCTGATAGAATGGTGAGGTGATGCCGGTTTAAAAAGCCAGTAGAATTCTAATCTATCCCATATTGTGTTAAAGGATCTAACAGGCAGATGTAATGCATCATGGAACTTATCCCACAGAAAAGAAGCTGAACCACATGAGTTGAAATAATGGGATATAGAATCAGTATGATCACATGATGGGCATTTAGAAGGTAAATGGAACCCTTGTCTCATTAGAATATCAGCAAATGGAAGAGCACAGTGTAACATTTTCCACAAAAAGAAACTGATCTTCTTTGGCAAAACCTGATGCCAGATTTTGGAAAAGATCTTCAATTCAGCTTTTTTTGGTCTCAGAATCTGATAAGCACTTTTAATTGTGAATTTCCCATATATATCTGGTTTCCAGACCATATAATCCTGATATTCTTTGATTTGTATGCCCTTAAGTAACTCTAAATGAATATCAGAACCAAATAGCAGAGAGAGATGGGGAAGGTAGTTACCTTTATTAAGCTGAAATTCTGCCACAGTAAGAAAGGGAAAGGGGACATTTACCTGATCTTCCACCCGATTAATAAGTGGTCCAGAGCCCAACCAATTTCCAATCCAGAAATTTGAAGAGCCTTTTCCTATAATTACCTGAGTTGCAGATTCTGAAATAATATTTATCTTCCTATATCTAGACCAAGTTTCTGATTTTCTGGCATATGGAGGTAATGACCACATAAACTTAGTCCAATTAGATTGCCTCAGTTGAAGCTTCCACCATATTTTAATCGAGAATGCATCTATTATTGATTGAATATGCTTAATTCCTAGCCCTTGTTCTTTTTGAGGGTATGAAATCCTATTCCATGATAGCCAGTGTTTGTTCAGACCCTGATCTGATTCACCCCATAGAAAATCACTGAAAATGGACTCAAGCTTCTTAACAGTATGGGAAGTTGGAGCAGTTACGGCCCAAGTGTGCTGTGGAATAACTGTTAAGATGTGATTTATTAGGACTAATTTCCCCCCTCCAGATAGCCATTGATTTTTCCAGTTTGTAATTTTCCTATTTACAGAATCAATTAAGTGCTTAAAGTGCAAATTAAGTTTTCTACCCTTAAAGACTATGACTCCTAGGTATAAAAAAGGTAGAGATCCTTGAGTGATGTTAGTAATATCTTTGATCTCCTTTATCTTATTTACACTTAGACCTCCTGAGTAAAAAGCACTTTTGGAAAAATTTATTTTTTGTCCTGATCCTTTTTGGTAGACATCCAAGAACCTGATTAAGTTTTGCAAAGATTTTTTAGTCCCTTTGAGAAATATCACTGTGTCATCTGCAAAAGAGAGCTAGGTGATGTTATTTATTGATCCCAGAGTCCTAAAATTTTTAATGTTGCCATTTTGAAATTGAATCTTTAAATTCCTAGTTAAGAGCTCAGTTAAGATATTGAATAGAAAAGGTGAAATTGGGTCCCCTTGTTTTAAGCCTCTGGAAGGTTTGAAGAACCCACAAGGGGAGCCATTTATCAGTATTGAAAACCAAGTAGAACTCATGTTATTCATTATTACTTTAACTATGTGTCCATGAAAACCTAATTTCAGTAGGAGGGAGTTAATGGTAGACCAAGATACCCTGTCAAAAGCTTTCATCATGTCCAGTTTAAGGATTAGATTTAAAGATTCATTTTTCTTGTCTAACAACCTAACTGCCTCTTTCATAATTAGTATATTATCAGCAATGTCTCTCCCTTTTAAGAATGCAGATTGTTCTTCTGAAATAATTGAACTCATGAGTGGCTTAATTCTTTCTACCATGATTTTAGACATAAGTTTATTTATGAAATTAGATAAGCTTATGGGTCTAAAGTCACCGAAGTTCCTAGGGGTGTTTGTTTTTGGTATTAAGGTTATGAATGTGCTAGCCACAGCTTTGGGGATTGGGATACCAGCTTGATACTCCAATATAGCAACCAGTAAATCATCTTTGATTATTTCCCAAGCCTTTCTATAAAAAATACCTGGGAAGCCATCAGGTCCAGGGGCAGAATTAGCAGATAATTCAAACACAGCAGATTTAATTTCCTCTACTGAAATAGGTTGTAAAAGATTGATATTATCAGATTCAGTGACAACTGGGAGGATTTCCTTCATTAGGAAAGAGAGACATTGACCAGATGGATCATCATTTCCATCTGTTAATAATGATTTAAAGAATGATATTGCTGCCTCATTAATTTCAGCCTGTGTGTTTAGCCAGTTACCATCAATGTCTTGGATTTTTTTAATATGCCTAACCTAGCCTGATTTTTAGAGATAGACTTGTGGAAATATTTTGTGTTTAAATCACCATCTTTAAGCCACTTCATTCTTGTTTTTTGTGTGAGGAAGATGTTCTGTTCGACCAGATGTTTAGTTAGGATTGCCTTGGCCTTGTTCAAATTAATCCTATCACTTAAAGCGTGTGATCTGTCATAGATTGCTTCCCAATTAGAGACTGCTGCTTCGGAATTTGCAATATTATCATGTACATTACCAAATACTGTTTTGTTCCAGTTTTTTATTTCAATTTTCAGTCTTTTAAGCTTTAAGGAGAATCCTAGAAGACCCTGTTCAAAGATTGGCCTTGGCCAGTTTGTGGATATAAGATCCATGAATTCATTTCTATTTAGCCACATTTCCTGGAACCTAAATGGTTTAGGGGAAGAGATGTCGGAATTAGAGAGAACTAATAACATAGGTGAGTGATCAGAGGAAGTTCTACTGAGAATCTGAACGGAGGAATGGTTAAATAAATTGAAAAGGCTTGTATTTCCCATTACTCTGTCTAATCTTTTGGAGGTTGGGTTGATCAATCTATTATTACTCCATGTTAGATGGTTACCTACAGTGTATAGATCTCCTATTTGGACCTCATTAATGAAGGAATCAAAATCCATGATTGAGTTTAATTTTGGTGAGCTAGGTCCTGAATATTCTGCTGTTGATCTTATCACATTAAAGTCCCCTCCAATTAAAGTAGGCAAAGAATCAAATCTATCCTCTAATTCCTTGTAAACCTTTAATCTTTCCTCCCTAGATTGTGGGGCATATATGAAAAAGGCTTTGAATTTCTCCTGACTCTGTTTTATAATTAATTCCACATGTATGAAATGATCATGGACTGCTAGCAAATCAATACCTATTCTATCAGAATTCATTATCCAGATTTTATTATGTATGGATCCTAAGTGATGGCGAAAACAGAACATTTTTTTGTACATATCTAACTGATTGAGATTCCCTTTTGGTTCAATGATTACCAACAGATCCAGTTTGTGTTTTTTGGCTAAATGTTTAAGCCTCACTTTAGAAGTGGATAATCCCCTCACATTCCATATTAAACAGTTAACTGTCATTGGAAACTTTTGTTTTTAAGGCTAACCTGGAGCTCCTCTTAGGGAGACTTACCTGAGTTACCGTTTGTGGGGTCCCTTGCTCATCATGTGCTGTAGGTGTGGATTGTTCCCGTTCCTTTTGACTGTCCCTGATCCCCTTTATTATTGGCAGTGAAGTTGGACTGGAGAATGACTGTGTCTCCTTTACCTGAATTGAGTCAATATCTGAAAGATTTTCTTTATTAGGCTGCCAGGAAAACTGATCAGTCAAAAATATATCCGAATTTGTTGCAAATTTCAATTTGTCACAAACAGTATCATCATTAAAGGATATAGAGTGGATGTTCTTCTTTAGCGGAGATGAAGGAGCTGTATTGTAGCCTCTGGTTTCATATCCTTCATCATTATGATCCTCTACAGAATTGCAATTAGAGCCGGGATCCTCATTTTCAGTGGCATGTTGGTGTTGTAACCTTTCTTGAGGGTTAGTAGTGAAATCTACTGAAGAATTTTCAGCACTATTATCTAGATTATGTTGAAGAACTATATTAGTTCTCCCTAGATCAGTTCCTTCTAAGGGTTGAATTTGTACCTCCTCAAGTACTGCAAATCTGTTTACTGATACCGAATTTTTATTTTCCTCTCTCTGAGTAGGGTTCACAGTTATTAATGCTAAGTTTTCAACTGATTTTGATTAGCCTTAGGCTGGTAGACTTTGGTGGAGGTCTGCTGTTTTTCTTTGTAGTTGACTGTCAAGTTCCTGATTTCCCTATTATGTTTGGGATGTTTAGGATCAGAAACAAAACCTGAGGTATTCTTTCGCGATTCTAGGTGATCTAAGTGGTTTGCATTATAAGCTTGTGATTCTCTTTTACAGTAGGACTCATTGTGGCCAAGCTTAAGCCATTTCATACAATATTGTGGGACATCCTCATAGGTGATTGCATAAGCCTTATTGTGAGCTATAGATCCTAATCTGATCTTACTAGGCCTGGGTTTAGAGACATCCATTTCTACACATAGTCTAATAGTGGATGGTCTAGTTAAATTCTTAGTGGGAGCATCAGCAAAAAGCAGTTCACCTAGAGAATTTCCCAAATCAGATATAGCTTTAGGATGAAAGAAATATACCGGAGGGAATTCAATCGTAAGCCACACTGGAACTAGGGCAGATTCCTCATCATAATCAAAGTTCTTGGTCCATTTGATAATCCGCATGATGTTCCCTCCCAATGACCAAGTTCTTTTCAGCCAGCATCTGTGGTAATCCTCATCTAGGTCGAAGGTAATCCAAATATATCTGGAATCCATTGCTGACAGTTGGGCTTCGCCTTTAAACCCAATGGTTTTGATCTGAGCTCGGAGGAACTCCATTGTGGGGCGGCCTCTGCTAAACTTCCCGATTAGAGCTTTGGAGAACGGGGCAGCAAGAATGTCAATTTCGTCCTCCGGGTACAGAACAACAATTTCCCCCTTATAATTGAAGTGGGGATGGAGGTCGGAAACCTCGGGGATGGAGTGGGAAGGATTGAGCTTAAGCGCCTGAGCGAAGGTTTGTGTTGCCTGTTTCCATGGCGTCGCCGCCATGGCCGAAGAAGAAGGGGACGTTATACAGTGTTTTGGAGCTTTTGCTTTTTCAGAACGGCTTTTTCAGAAGAACGTGTGAGAAAGTAGAAACATAGTTGCTTCATTGATCTTCTTCCTCAGCACTAATGGTTTCGTGTAAATCTGCTGACTTGTGATGGGAGCGATCTCCTATCCCAATTGTACTCACTTAAAATTGCTTTCAACTTTAGCGAACTGCATGCGGGCTTCTTTTTTACGTTGTTTAATTCCATTCCCATCCATTATCCTAACACAGGTATTATGCGCATCTTGCCATTTCCCAGATGCATAACATGCATAGAAGCAGAGGCGGAATCAATGGTACGCGAGGTAGGGCTCCAGCCCTACCAAGATCGCCGGCTGGAGGTTGTAGAAATCGGTCCAGCCGTCGAACGCATCTTCCGCCAGAGCTTGGCGCGTATTCCGGCAACTGGTACGTTCTGCTCGGAGAAGAAGGCCGCGAAGCGGCCTTCTCTTTTTTTTGCTACTGAAGTAGTAAAACGACGTCGTTTTCACGTTAGTGAAACGATGCCGTTTCATTTGTAATAAGCAAAAAAAAATGAAATATGTATTGGATTGGGCTAAAACTGAAATCTCAATCCAATCCATTTCTTCCCAAAAATCAAACTAGCACAGCAGAGCAGAGCAGAGTCCGCCACCGCCAGGTTTGCCACCACCAGGTCTCCGCCTGCCGCCGGAAGTTTCTGTCGTCCCGCCGCCTCCTGACGCTGCCTCTCCACTAAACCACTGGTGCTCTACTTCTCTTTATGCTAAGGTAATTTAATTTTAGGGTTTATTCTCTTTTTATTTTTTGCTTCAAAACTTAAATTTATGTGAACATGATTTTTAGATTGGATGTTGAATTGAAGTTATATGGTTGTATGATTGTTGAAATTCAGTTGAATTGCATATGTACGAATAATAAATTATAATTGTTTGATTTATTTTGTATGTGAAAATGAAATTGTCATAATTGGTTTATGGAGTTATCAATTAGGGAAAGATGTTAAATTGAATTTAGATGAATATGATTTTATAATTTTTTTGTTATCTCAATTTATTATTGTTTCGTAACTCTTTTAGATTTTTTAAAAATAAATCAATTTACATATTTTCCCTATTTGATATTTAATAGGTTATGGATAACTTTTTAATTCGAAGTAGCGGATCTCCATCTTTAAAGAGATCGAATGAATCTAATGAACAAAGGCACAACGAAGAGGGTAGTAGTACAAAACAATCTCGTGTAGAATTCAATCAGAATGATGTTATAAGTGATCCCGGGCTACGTAAACCTATTGAAGAGATTGATGTTTCTATTAGAGATGAAGTGCTAAGAGAATATATATTAAGAGGTCCTTGCCAACCTAAGAATCATACTTTTCCCAAGACAATGTTCAATGATGAATTTAGAAGTTTTCAAAAGGGTTGGTTTGATGAATTTAATTGGTTGGAGTATAGTGTTTCAAAGGATGCGACCTTTTGTTTTCCTTGCTATCTTTTTAAGAATTCAGCAAAGGGGACGGCATATACTGTGGATGGGTTGATGAATTGGAAGAATGCCCTTAAAGTATTTAAGAAACATGCTATGAATGTGGATGGAATTCATCATGGTGCAACAATCAAATTGAGAAATTTTAGCCTTCAAAAGCAAAGTATCTCACATTGTTTGGATGGTCATTTTACTGAAGCAAAAAAGGCATATCGCACGCGTTTGAATACAGTTTTGGATGTGAAAAGGTACTTGTTAAATCAAGGTTTGGCTTTTCGTGGTCATGATGAAGGTTGGGATTCCATCAACAAGGGTAATTATCTTGAATTGGTTGACTGGTATTGCAAGCGAAGTGAAAATGTTGCTAAGGTAATGAATGAAAATGCTCCTGGAAATTGCAAGTTGACATCCCCCAGAGTTCAGAAACAGCTCTCTAGTGCTTGTGCTGGCTAGGTAACTGATGTTATTGTTAATGACATTGGAGATAGTGTATTTTGTCTTCTTGTTGATGAGGCTAGAGATGCATCAATAAAAGAGCAAATAGGGGTTGTTTTGAGATATGTCAACAAACAAGGATGTATTCTCGAGCGTTTTCTTGCTCTTGTGCATGTTTCCAATACTAAAGCTATTACTTTGATGGAGGCTCTTAAGCAACTGTTTGTAGATAAGAAATTGTCCTTGTCAAAGTTGAGAGGTCAAGGATATGATGGGGCTTCAAATATGCGATGGGAGTTTAATGGATTGCAAGCTTTGATATTGAAAGAAAACTCTTCTGCAAGGTATATTCATTGCTTCTCTCACCAACTTCAATTGGTTGTTGTTACTGTTGCATATAGTACTCTATCTGTGGGTGAATTTTTTGGGTATCTTGTTAAAACTGTGAATCTAGTTGGATGTTCATGTGTTAGAAAAGAGATGCTTGTGCAATTAGAACATGCTAGACTTGTAAAGGCATTGGAGAGTGGGGAGAATGTTAGTGGAAGAGGTAAAAATCAGGAATGAGTTTGAGACGGCCTGGTGATACACGTTGGGGATCACATTACAGTAGTATTCTTCGTTTTGAGACTATGTGGTCTTCTATTATTCAAGTGCTTCTTAATATCTGTGAGCATAGCAATTTAGATGAAAATGCCTCTACAGTAAAGAGTGTGATTGATAGAATGGAGAGCTATGAATTTGTATTTTGTATGTTTTTTATGAAGCATTTGTTGGGAGCTACAAGTCAACTGTCCCTTGCCTTGCAACAAAGAGATCAAAATATTTCGATGGCTGTGCGAATGATGAATAGAATGAAGACTGAATTGCAAGAATTCAGAGATTGTGGTTTTGATAAATTATTGGATGGAGTCAACACATTTTGTGTGAAGCATGAGATCACATTAGACGTGATGGAAGCACAACGGAAAATTCGTCACCGTTCTAGACGACGTGGCGAAATGTTGACCAATCATGATTTCTACCGTGTTGATATTTTTCTTCAGGTACTACTTTAATATTTACATAGTTTAATTTATTTTGTTTATAATATTTTATATGTATTTTTTTTATCTTATTGCTATATTTTTTTATTGTTTCAATACTAGACCGTTGACAGGATGATTCTTGAAATGAATCGTCGATTTTGCGAAGCAAGCTCGGAATTACTCACTTGTATTGCATGCCTTGATCCAAGAGAAAGATTTTCCATGTTTGATGTTGGTAAGTTGCTTCGACGTGCTGAACTCTATATGGATGACTTCTCTCTGGTTGATCGTTTAGAATGTGAGCAACAACTTGATTTCTTCATTCATGATGTGAGAGATGATGATGTCTATTCAGTCATCAATGATCTTGGAAGTCTTGCTCAACATATGGTTCGACCACGTAGCATGGGACTCTATCCATTGGTATATCATCTTATTGAGTTAGCATTAGTTCTACCAGTTGCAACTACTTTAGTTGAACAGATTTTTTCTGCCATGAAGAATATCAAGATTGATCTTTGTAATAGAATGGGAGATGAATGGTTGAATGATGTTATGACGGTGTATTTTGAAAAGGATATTTTTGTTAAGATGGAGAATGAACCGATTATGCAACGTTATCAAGCCATGGAGTCTTGTAGATATTTGTTGCCCCCACTTGTTCCCCCACTTGTTCCTAGTCCTACATCTAATAATTCGAGCATTAGAAAGTAGTTATTTTAGTAGTTTAGTGAACTTGTAAAAATATTATTGTATGGTACTCGATTTATTATATTATGTAGTATTTTTCATTATTTTTTAGTTGAATTTTTAAATTTTAAATTTAATTAATATTTATCAGCCTCCCCTGAAAAACTTTTCTAGTTCCGCCACTGCATAGAAGTAAAGAACGTATGATGAATCATTGGAAGGGTTGAATTCAAGAAGGCGTTGAGCAGCTCTTTTGCCTATATCTATGTTTTAGTGGATTATGCACGATGCTAACAAGTTTCACCAGATGAAGTCATTTGAAGGAACAAACATTTTTGCGATAAATGCCTTAGCTTCAGGAAATCTTTCCGTTCTTTCAAGAAAATCAACAATGCATAGCAATGCTCTATCCCAAAGTTTCACTCCAAAATCTGATGTCATTGTGTTGAAATATCATAGGCCCTCGTCGACTTATCCTTAATGACTACGTGCTGAGCGAAGAGAGACAAAGAAGACGTGATCAAGAAAAATTCTGCTAGTCATTGTAGGAATGCCAAACAACCAACAAATATAACCAAACCACCAACAAATATAACCAAACCAACCGAACATTGTAGGAGTGCCAAAGAAAGAAGAAGAAAACATTGCCTCTTACCCCACAAACTTTCTAAATTCACCTTTATATCAACTATCAATGAATAAACCTTCATATTTTACAAAGTGTTTAATCTCAACACATCTCGACCTTATATCCACCGTGTGTGTTAGCATCTGAGAATTCAATGACGACTTTTAAGGACAACTCAGCCATAAACTTTGACAACTAACCTCATGCAAAAGTCAAGACAAGCAATTCCATATTTCAAAAAAATTACAACGATGAAATTAAATTTTGTACCCAACTACCAGAAAGTTGTAGCGGCCCTTAAAGAACTCATATACTGATAGAAGGGATTCATCAATGTTGAAAAATTACTAACATGAAGCACGACATTGTATAAGTTGAAATGGCCTGTAATACCAACTTGATTAGGACATCTTTTCCTCTTTTTGATAGTTACTCTCAAATTTAGTATGGATCCTGTTTTTGAGTCCTTCAAGTGTCATAGCTTTCAATCTTCCAAATACCATTATTATATCCAAATACTTCTTATGGGTGAAAGATTCTGCCATTTGCATAGTACTCAAGTATTTGGGATTTCTCCTAGTCTATATTCAGGCTAAACATAATTGAAGACTTATTGAAGTTTACTTTTTGTCCTTAATCTTCCTCAATGTTGCAGAACCCTCCGTTGGAAAATGATTGTAAAATAAGTTGAATTTTTTCAACTTTTGGGCTTCGTTTTGAGTTGGGCTTGAACTGAATTAGAGTCAGTGGGCATCGTTTTTCGATTCTCCTCTGCGAGTACTATAAAATCGTCTGTTTAAACTCTAAAAACGGATAAAAGGTGAATGAGATATGGATGCTCAAAGAGTCACTCCGAGAATGGAAACTTAGGGGGAAATTCATTCGCACGTACTAAGTTTTCTGTAATTTTTTACTGTCTAAAATGTGTTTGGATCGTGTGGAAGTCTCTAGAAAGCCCAAACCGCATAACAAACATTCTAAGAATCACGTGTGGAATATATGAGATTTGATACGCTGTTAATCATGATAAGGAATATGATATTCTTATCTTTCCAGAATCTATTCAAATATTTTTAAAATATTTGGTGGTTAGAGAATATTTTCTTTGATTACGGGAATCAGATCTTCCACATATCTTCACATAGGGTTTCTTAGACATCTATAAATAGAGTCTCTATGTCAGACAGAAACCTCGCACCATTCTCAAGTTCCTCCCTACTTCTAAACTTGAGTCTTATCTTCTTTCTTTGTCTTTGTCGGTGATAGTCCTTCGGGCTTTGTGTGACTCCAAGGTAATTCTACTTGTTAAAATTATCTTCGATGGTTTTATCCTAGGGAACGATGTCCACGACGGGACTCATTCGTTTCAAGGACAGCGAGTGTACTCGTGACTCCATCAATATGTGATATACGTGATTGCTTGAAACATGCTTATTAATTGTACCATCAATATGTGATATATGTGATTGCTTGAAACATACGTATTAATTGTACGCGTGAATAATTAATACAATTTCATTATTGTTACTTATGTTAAATTGTTCGTGTAATTTCGTTATTTAATTTCTACATGTTTTATCAATATACGTTCAACAGTCTTGAAACGAATGATTTTTTTGTTGAGTTATATTGATTAAATTTAGTCGTAAAATTACATGATGAAATCGTATAACATACATGTCATAGCCAAATTATATTCCTATTAACAATATGAAATGCATGTCTTATATGCCGCAATATGTCATACATGTTGTAGCCAATGTGGAATGCATGTCTTATATGCCGCAATATAAATTAATGCTATGACAATATGCAATATGCCATACATGCCGTAGTCGAATTATATTCCTATTAACAACATGCAATACATGTCTTTTATGCATTAATATAAATTAATGCTATGACAATATAAAATGCATGTCATACACGCCGCAATATGCCATACATGTCGTACGCGAATTATATGCCTAGTTTGGGTTGATCTTATATATGTAGTATACTTCGTAAATAATTAGAAT
Organism: Rubia yunnanensis; assembly: GCA_037428765.1. Lineage (NCBI taxonomy): Eukaryota > Viridiplantae > Streptophyta > Magnoliopsida > Gentianales > Rubiaceae > Rubia > Rubia yunnanensis. The sequence goes on along the minus strand of CM075067.1, from coordinate 25,668,067 downwards.
TTACATTTCATAATACTCGACTAAATAGTTGTTCGAAACTTATGCATGCCAAAATGAAAATATGCATGTCGATTAAATGGTTGTTCGAAATTGTGTATACCTTATATCTTATAATTTGCATGCTATATGTGCTGCAATTTTTTTGATGCAGTATAGCTTAATATCATGCATGATGTATTCAATGGTTGAAATTGGTTGATAAATTCGAAATGAAGAATTCAAAATTTGTATGCTATAGTATGTTGAAAATTATGCTTTAATTTCCTGCGGAAATTCTTTTAGAATAATTTATGATTTGAAAAATTGATTGGTTTTGGTTGTTTACAACGGAACCATGTCGAGTGATGAGACTACCTATGGGGCGATGCCTCTTGTGACTGTTCAGGCTCAGACAACCCCTGGGACGACTGCGCTTGTGACTATTTAGGCTAAGACTACCTTAGGGGCAACGCCTCTTATGGCTGTTCCTCATGCTGAGAAACCCAAGAAGTTTAATAATGGTATGAACTTCAAGATGTGGCAACAGAAGATGCTCTTCTACTTCTCCACTATGGGTTTGGGGCGCTATGTTCGCAAAGATCGTCCTGTTGCAGATGAGACTAGCAATGTGGAGGTCCAAAATGTTGCGGTGGAATGGAACTCTAAGGAGTATATCTGTCTCAACCTCATTTTGAATAGCCTTCACGACGCCATTTGGAGTGTGTATCAAGTGAATGAGCCTTCTAAGGTGCTTTTGGAAACTCTTGACCAAGAGTACATGGGTGAGGAGGTTGGATCCAAGAAGTGGGTCATTGGCAAGTTCCTCGACTACAAGATGGTTGATGCCAAATCTGTAGTCAGTCAAACTCAAGAACTGTAAATGATGATCAATGAGCTGATAGCCGAGAAAATGATGATAGGCGAGACTTTCCAAGTCTACAGCATCATTGAGAAATTGCCTCCAAGCTGGAAGGACTTTAAGAGTTACCTGAAACACAAGCAAAATGCAATGACCCTGAGGGATCTAATCCAAAAGCTTCGTGTTGAGTAGGATAACCGCAACTCTGAAAAGAGGATCAATGGGTCCGTGCCTATGGCAAGAGCTAATCTTGTGGAGGCAGGTGGAAGCTCCAAGTCGAAGAAGTTCAAGGCAAAGAAAGGATCCAAGTTGGGAGCTAAGGGTGGAATTGCGAAGAATTCTAAGTTCACTGGCAAGTGCTACAAATACAACACCATTGGCCACACGTCCTCCGACTGTAGGAAGCCAAGGAATGCCAAGAAATGCCAAGAACGAGGCCAATATGGTTGACGATCTTGCACGTGATGTGGAGGACATCGATCTTTGTGCTGTGATATCTGAAGTCAACATGGTGGACCCCAATCCAAAAGAATGGTGGATTGACAATGGTGCTACCAAGCACATTTGCTCAGTCAAGGAAGTGTTCTCAAACTTCAAGGCAATTGAAGATGGGAAACCATCTACATGGGCAACTCTGCAACTTCCAAGGTGATAGGCCATGGCACTGTGATGCTGAAGATCACGTCTCGGAAGGAATTGACTTTGAAGAATGTTCTGTATGTGCCCGACATTCGCAAGAACCTTGTGTCAGGTTCTGTGTTGATCAAGCATGGCTTTAAGCTAGTGTTTGAGTCTGATAAGTTAGTTTTGTCTAAGCAAGGTATGTTTGTAGGCAAAGGTTATGAGCTAGATGGTATGTTCAAGTTGAACACCATGGTTGTACCCCCTAAGAAAGATGAAATGAATGCTTCTTCTTCTGCCTACATGATTGAGTCTTCCAATTTGTGGCATGGTAGACTAGGACACGTTAATTATGATTCGATAAGAAGATTAATTAACATGGAGAACATACCTAACATGAAAATTGATACAAATCATAAATTTGAAACTTGTGTTGAAGCCAAGATGACTCGAACATCTTTCAAACAAGTCAAACGAAACACGAAACCTCTTGAGTTGATACATACCGATATTTGTTATCTCAAGTTCGTCCAAACAAGAGGAGGTAACAAGTATTTCATCACCTTCGTAGATGATTGCACGAAATACTGCTACGTGTACTTGCTGAAAAGCAAAGATGAGGCAATTGAGAAATTTGTACTCTACAAAACGGAAGTTGAAAATCAACTTGATAAGAAGATCAAGGTGATTAGGAGTGACCGTTGAGGTGAATATGTAGAGCCATTTAAGGACTATTGTTCTGAACATGGTATCATTCACGAGGTCACTGCCCCTTACTCGCCACAATCAAATGGTGTGGTTGAACATAAAAATCGCACTCTTAAGGAGATGATGAATGCAATGTTGATAAATTCTGGGCTACCACAAAGCATGTGTGGGGAGGTAATTTTAACGGCCAACTATCTTTTAAATAAGATACCACATAAGGATGAGAAGGCAACTCCCCATGAGTTGTGGAAAGGCACAAAGCCGTCCTTTACGTACTTGCAAATTTGGGGGTGCCTTGCAAAGGTGTTGATACCAACCCCTAAGAAGCTAAAGATAGGACCTAAAACGCTGGATTGTATCTTTATAGGGTATGCACATGAAAGTAGTGCTTATCGCTTTCTTGTACACGAATCTCATCATCCCGAGATTCACAAGAACACAATCATGGAATCAAGAAATGCGAACTTCTTTGAAGATGTGTTCCCTGTGAAGGAAAGGGTTGGATCGTCGAAAAGGACCATTGAGTCTGTAGACGAAGATGAAGGAATTCCTGATGATCTCGAGGATCAAGAGGAAGGGGATGAACCTAGATGAAGCAAACTGATTAGGACTGAGAAGTCACTTGGTCCTGATTATCTAACGTATATGCTTGAAAGTGAGCCACAAAGCTATAAAGAAGATGTGAATTCGTCTGAGGGTCCTATGTGGAAAGAAGCGATTAAGAGTGAAATCGACTCAATTTTACAAAATCATACTTGGGAGCTAGTGGACTTACCACCTAGGTGTAAACCACTAGGCTACAAGTGGATCTTTAAAAGGAAGGTGAGAGCTGATGGTTCGATTGACAAGTACAAAGCAAGGCTTGTAATCAAAGGTTATAGACAAAAGGAAGGTTTTGACTACTTTGATACTTATTCTCCTGTCACGAGAATAAGCTCCATTAGAATGGTACTAGCCATCGCCACGTTACGTAAGCTTGAGGTTCATCAAATGGATGTGAAGACTGCCTTCTTGAATGGAGATTTAGAGGAAGAAATCTACATGGAACAACCTAAGGGTTTTAGCGCTCCAGGTCAATGAGGGATGTTCTGTAAGTTGGTGAAATCATTGTATGGAATCAAGCAAGCTCCAAAGCAATGGCATGAGAAGTTTGACCATGCCGTTCTAGCCAATGGTTTCAAAATAAATGAGTGTGATAAGTGCGTCTACGTGAAAGACATGGAAAATGGATGTGTAATCCTATGTCTATGTGTAGATAACTTGCTCATTGTGGGTAGTAATGGAAAAAATGATCAAATCTACCAAGGACATGTTGAATTCTCGTTTTGACATGAAGGATATGGGACTGGCGGATGTGATCTTAGGGATAAAGATCATCCGAAGCTCTGATGGTATCACCTTAACCCTGTCTCATTATGTAGACAAAATCCTTGAGAAATTCAACAAGAATGACTCGGAGGTGGTGATGACTCCAATAGATCCCAATTTGCATCTACGAAAGAATAAATTGGAGGCTATTAATCAGGTGGAGTACTCGAGAGTCACTGGAAGTTTGATGTACCTAATGAGTTGTACTAGACCAGACATTGCTTACACTGTGAGTAGGTTTAGTAGATACACGAGTAACCCCAGTATGACTCAGTGGAAGGCTATAACTAGAGTATTGAGATATCTACATTTTACTCGTGATTATGGTCTACATTATGCGAGTTATCCAGCTATAATTGAAGGATACAGTGATGCAAACTGGATACATGATATAAAGGATCTGAAATCCACTAGTGGGTATGTATTTACACTAGGTGGAGGAGCAATCTCATAGAAATCCTCTAAAAAACTGTTATTACTCGGTCCACGATGGAATCCGAGTTTGTTGCCTTAGACAAGGCGGGTGAGGAGGCCGAATGGCTCCTCCAATTTGTAAAGGACTGGTGAACGTCGTTCCTTTCACCAAGAAAACTGCAAACTAGCACACATATTAGTATAGTAGAAGCAGGTCGTATCCACAAAGAACGGTGTAATTTCTATCAAATTTAAACTACCAACAGGGTTTGGTTTAGCAACCACGCCTATGATTGAGATTTTGTTTAATAAACTAATAAATTACTAAGCTAAAACTAGGGCAAAAAAATGCAGAAAAATGCAGAGATAAATTACGAACAAATATATGGATAACAAAGGATCGGCATAAGTTAATCTTTGGTTCATTCCTTGATCATCGACTACTCACAATTCATTTAACCCCCATGAATTAATTGGTTATAAGCAGGAACAGTATTTGCTATTTCCCCTAAATTTCCCTTAAATTTTCGATCGCGAGCAAGTATTTGCTAAACCTGCGATCTTCCTAATTAAGATATTCCTAGCAAGTATTTGCTAAACTAGTTATATCTTAACGATCTTAAGACCTAGGGAACCCAATTTAGACAACAAGCACGTATTTGCATGCAGTTTATCCAATTAATTGTTTATCATCCTGTTATTACAGTCATAATTGTTATTTATTTTTCACAGGAGATGCTACTTAATTAGCCCTAGCCTAACAAGATTGAGGCGATCAAACTCAAACAATCAAGCATAGATTTTAGGCAATAACAATTAAAAACTCATAGGATTAAATTTCTGAAAACCCGAAGTCTCACAATCCATGAACCATCGAATTAACCTAGTCGATTAGGAATCTAGCTACTCATGATTAAATTAAATAGAACACGCAATTCGAAATTAAACATGTTGACAATCGAAAAGTAATCAGATGAAAAAATTACCAATGACTAATTCCTGATGATCTTGTTATTCTTCCCCAAGAAAACAATGAAAAACTTGTTTGCTGCTTTTGTTTTTCTCGCCCAGGAAAACAAAGTGAATAATTCCTCCCTGCTTTCCGTTTTCTTCTCACAAAAGTCAACAATCCATTCTAATCCTCCTCCCAAATCGTGAATAACACACGATTATATATACTAAAAATAAAATCCAAATCCTAACTAATTTTTGGAAAATTAGAATCCTTATCCAAAAAGAAATATTCTTTCACTTAATTTCAGCCTAATTACAATTAAATTCTAACTTGGAATAATTAATCCAAGTCTTGGGCTTCATGGCTTCTCTTCGGCCCAATCACAGTGCTGAATTTTTTGCCTTCTTTTCTTCTGGACTGCAACTCCGTAAACTCCCTAACGAGGGATCGGGATCGTTACCTCATTAAAAACCCTTTCGGGAAAAAAAAGTATAACAATCCCCCTTTCATCAGCTTCACTTTAACCGGGTCGACTTCACGGAGCAACTTAGTGATCGTTAAACGAAGCACAACTTTTCCACACGAAGGATTCCGGCTAAGGATCAGCTGGAACAGAATCATAGTGCTCCAAAACATAGCTACTCTGCTCCGCTACAGCTTTGCTCCAAAAATAGTGATCTATCAACAAAATAAATCAATTAAGTACCAAAAATCACATAAAAGAGCACTAAATTCCTTCAAGAATGAACAACTAATTATCACACATCAAGGACATTCCTAGATGGCCAAAGACTGTGCCAGCCATATGTATACATTGCGACAGTGTGTCGGCTATTGGCAAGGCTAAGAATATGCTCTATAATGGGAAGTCACGTCATATTCGACAAAGACATAGTTCCATTAGACAACTTCTCTCAACTAGAGTGATCACGATTGACTATGTAAGGTCGAAAGACAACATAGCCGATCCCTTGACAAAAGGGTTGAATCTAGAGATAGTTGAAACATCATCAAGAGGAATGAGACTAAAGTCCATTAAATGATGGGTTACGTACGTGGACACCCAACCTATGTGAATGGAGATCCCAAGATCTAGGTTCAAAGGGACAACTAAACTGGAAAGACCCATCGCGATCACGGTGGGGGTTCATACCTCCTGTCTTATTTCCTATGATGAAGAAACGGTGAAGTGAGTCGAGGTTAAGCATTAAATTACTTTTATTGATTCACGGCATCGAGTGTATGATACTTGAAAGAGTGCATAGTTTACGGAACTGCTCTTACGCTAAGAATCACCTATGAAAGCGAGAAGTGTGGCCGCTTCGAAAGGGAATTGTTGAGACGCAATTCCTTAGAAGCCTTACAGAACTAGGGGGTGTGCCATGGCCTGATTAATGGATACAACCGAGGAAAGCACAAAGGCTAGGAAAGATGTCTGTGGGAAGTGCATTGTCGTTCACATAAGCAATCGGGGAAGTTCAAGGACATCGCGTCTACTTTATAACCAGTGGGCTAAATGTACTCTCTCAATGGAAAGTTCAAAGGGTGACACATACTTATCCTATGCAGTATCTATGCCGTCGAAATGAATCTATCACCAAGTCAAACTCCGTGTCTGGCGTGATTGTTCTGATTCCACATCAATATCTATTCATGTGGGGGATTGTTGGAAAATAATTGTAAAACAAGTTGAATTTTGTCAACTTTTTGGCTTCATTTTGAGTTGGGCTTGAACTAAATTAGGGTCAGTGGACATCGTTTTTGGATTCTCCTCTGCGAGTACTATAAAATCGACTATTTAAACTTTCAAAACGGATAGAGGGTGAATGAGATATGGATGCTCAAAGAGCCACTCTGAGAATGGAAACTTAGGCGGAAATTCATTCGCATGTACTAAGTTTTCTGTAATTTTTTACTGTCTAAAATACGTTTGGATCGTGCGGAAGTCTCTAGAAAGCCCAAACCGTGTAAAAAATATTCTAAGAATCACGTGTGGGATATATGAGATTTGATACGCGGTTAATCATGATAAGAAATATGATATTCTTATCTTTCCAGAATCTATTCAAATATTTGTAAAATATTTGGTGGTTAGAGAATATTTTCACTGATTACGGGAATCAGATCTTTCACATATCTTCCCATCGGGTTTCTTAGACATCTATAAATAGAGTCTCTATGTCAGACAGAAACATCGCACCATTCTCAAGTTCCTCCATACTTCTAAACTAGAGTCTTATCCTCTTTCTCTATCTTTGTCGGTGATAGTCCTTCGGGCTTTGTGTGACTCCGAGGTAATTTTACTTGTTAAAATTATCTTCGATGGTTTTATCCTAAAATTATCTTCGATGGTTTTATCCTAGGGAACGATGTCCACGACGGGACTCATTCTTTTCAAGGACAGCAAGTGTACTCGTGACTCCATCAATTTGTGATATATGTGATTGCTTGAAACATGCTTATTAATTTTACGCGTGAATAACTAATACAATTTCATTATTGTTACTTATGTTAAATTGTTCGTGTAATTTCGTCATTTAATTTTCACATGTTTTATCAATATACGTTCAACACCCTCTTCAACACATGTGCTTCTTGAAGAGTTGCTTCCCCTAAGATCAATGTATCATCTGCGAATAAAAGATGGGATATTATTGGTGCCCTCCTTACAATCTTCAGTCCATTCGCTCAATCCACTTTAAAAACATGAATTGGTCACTCCCACTTAATGCCAGCACAGAACCAGTGGATCTTTTCAGAAAGCCAAACACAAAAAATAATGCATCCGCTCAAAAAGTTGGACACAACATTAGTGTCCGTCCTAAAGCGAGACAACACCCACGGGTGTACCCCAGTGGTTGGGACATGGGTGGGAAAGCCAATAAACCCAGGTTCGATCATCGGCAGCGGCAGTGTGGGGAGTTCTTGCTTTGCAAGGCTCCCTTGTGCGCACCGAGACAATGCCAAGCCCATGGGTCCTGGTGCTGGACTACCGTGATTTACCTCTCATATAATGGCGTAGGTGTGGGCTGGTATGGGCTGCTGAGGGCGAGCGGATGATCGTCCTAAAGCGGGACAAAAAATAATTGCGAGTATGCTCAGAGAGCCTTGATGGATGGACATGAGATCAGTGCATCGCTATAGGGCCGTACACACCAATTATTTAAATTAACGGATAAAAACATAAGTATGATTTAGCAAGAACTAGAGAGAAAAATAATCCCACATCAGTAAAACAAACTCTCAAATCCCCATATCTCAGTCAAATATAACAATCCGTAGTGTGATTGAGCATTACTCTTCAATCATAGGAATCAATCCCATTCCCAAATTATTCTGCTCATCTGGCCATATTGTATATATTTCTTGGTAACAGCATTCTAATCATTCTTCCTCCCCATGAACCTTTCAATTTGTATTTTTCTAAGCAAGTCCTTATCAAGCTTTCTGTAATGGCCTTGAAACTGTCCCAGGACATTGAAAACAAATCCATCAACTTGATCATCGTACCTTTCGTAAAGCACCGGTAGTCGCGCCGACAATACCTTGACTACAGGTATTTTGTGATTTGTTAATCTTCTGCAATATGAACTGTCAGGGGCGGATCTATTAATACGCGAGGTAGGGCTCCAGCCCTACCTCGATCGCCGGCCGGAGCTAGGAGGAGGCGGGAGCGCGTCTCCGGCGCGGCCGAGCGCGTCTCCGGCAGAGCCCAGCGCCTGCTCGCCGGAGAAGAAGGCCGCGCTGCGGCCTTCTTTTTTTTGCAGACGTACGCACTAAAACGACGTCGTTTCACGTTAGTGAAACGACGTCGTTTCACGTTAGTGAAACGACGTCGTTTCGTTTGGCTTTAATTTTTTATAACCTAAGTAGTAAAACGACGTCGTTTCACGTTAGTGAAACGACGTCGTTTTAGTAAGTACTATGAAAAAAAAAAGAGATCAGAAATGGATTGGGCCAAAAACTGAGCGGCCCAATCCATCATCCTATATAAATGCTTGAGCAGTTGAGCACTTGAGCGGGAACAACCGAACAAGAACAGCCACTGAGCCACAGCTCCTCGTTGCCTGATTCCGCCGCCACTTCACTCACGCCGCCGCTTCCGCGCCACCGCCGCCGCCGCCGCGCCACCGCCGTCCACCACCGCCATCCCGCCGCCTCTGGTAAGTCTTCTCTACACTCTAGTTCTCTTCTCTTTATAGTTTATATGCTAAAGCCTAAATTGCTAATATTTATTAATTATAGGGTTTATAATTTTTTGTCTTTTTAATTTATTTCTTCAAAACTTAAATATATGTATAATGTATTAATGTGAACATGATTTTTAGATTGGATGTTGAATTGAATTTATATGGTTGTATTATATATGATTGTTGAAGTTTAGTTGAATTGCATAAATTGATTTAGTTGAATTGGAATTTAGTTGGAATTTAGTTGAAATTTAGTTGAAATTATAATTGTTTGATTTATTTTGTATAATTGTATGTGACAATGAAATTGTCAATTTGTCATAATCGGTTTATGGAATTATCAATTAGGGATATTTGTTAAATTGAATTTAGATGAATATGATTTTTTGAACTTTTTATTTTCATTTGTTAATTATCAATTAGGGATATTTTATTAAATTGAATTTGAATCGATGAAAAATAAATCAATTTACATAAACCGGACGCCGGACGCCGGACGCCTCTGCACGCCGGGCGCAGAAAATTTTTCAGCCTCCCCTGAAAAAATTTTCTGGTTCCGCCCCTGTGAACTGTAATACTCTATTAGTCTAGGCAGAAGACGGGAAAGAATTCCTCTTTTACGTAGAATAATGATGCCATAACTCGCGGAGCATTCATATCAAAGGTGCCGACACACAATTAGCTAGATCAGAAAATTCTATTATTAAAGCTACAGTAACTGGCGATGGACGCGAATGTGGAGAATGCATTCATGTTTTTAGAATATTTTTCATGAAAATAAGAGGACGCATTTACGAAATATGTCCTCATGGTTTAATAAATTTTTTTGTAACAGAAAATGGATGACGCATTCTGTGAATGGGTCCTCAGGGTTGTCAGTTTTTTTTTAATTAAGTTTTAAGAGGATGCATTCGAGCCCTGGAATGCCTCGAGCCCTCGAACCTCCTGCCTCGAGCTCTCAAACCTCCTGCCTCGAGCCCTCGAACCTCCTGCCTCCTACCTCGAGCGCTCGAGCCTCCTGCCTCGAGCCCTCGAATGCGTCCTCTGAATTTTTGCAAAAATAAATTTAATCATGATGAGGAATGCGTCCTCTATAAATTCTGGAAAAAAAAAATCACCCTGAGGACGCATTCAGAGAATTTGTCCTCCACCATGGCATCCAAATTTCAGAAGATGCCCAATTGCATCCAAATTTCTGCCAGCATACACAACAAAATAAAGCACTCGCTAGATCATTGATGAACTTGGCAATCTAGTTTTGAATTGTTTTAGAATGCAATTACAGTGATTAAAATTGCAGAGACAGTTTATAAATTCATTTCTTTTAGCAACAAAAGAGATATTCTTTTGAAACAAGAAGTGAGAATGGAAAGATGGATAGTGTGCAAGAAGGAACCGAAACATGAGTTATGCTTGATGCATCTCTAACAACCGATCGGTTCGTGGGCTTGAATTCTTCTCGAATAAACCTGCAATAAAACTGTCCCTGGTGTTCTAGGGGCCAGCACTCTGGTGCCTAAGTTAGCCCAAGTGTTTGATATGATTAAGACAGAATAAATGATAAGTAAATGCATACCTTGTATTTATATTCCATGTCCTAAATAACGTTCTCCTTAATTATTGCCCTTAATTACCCATGAATGTGGTAATTATGTTAGAGTATTAAGTATTCTCCTAACTGGGCTGCCACATCTTCGGCCCAATGGTCTTCTTGGGCTTAACCTCTATCAAGAGCCCCCAGAAAGGCAGGTTTTCGACCTCAGAAGGCTGGAACGTCATGAAGGTTTTTCGAGGTCTCGAATGCATGGTACAGTTTAAGGACTCTGAGGACTTGAAATGAACCTTACACTTCGTTGCTCATGCCTTCAAGGGAGGAAACCATGTTTTCTAATCAACTCTAGCATTAGGATTCCAAAAGGCGTGCACGTGCTATAAAACCGCGTGTGTCACTGCTCCCCAAACAGCACGTTGTCAGAAGACAGAAAAGTGATTGCTTCTTTACATAAATTTTTATATTTCCAAGGAAATTATTATCCGCCATTTTGGCCCCCATTATTACCTATTAACCTATCTCCCTTCTTTCACCTTTGTCATTTGCAGGAACTTTCTTACAAGCATCTTTTCTCTACTTCTCTCTCGAGCGATCTAACTTCCATCACCTTTCCCAGAAAATCAGTAAGTACCTTTATCTCTATTCTTATTCTAATCTTTTCATTTTCTCACCTTACAATCATGCCCCACTCTGATGAGGATTCCATTTTCAGAATTTCCCGTTGAGATTAGGGTAGGTGGGACGGAACGTAGTACGCCGGAAAAAACTACTAGCGACTCAGAATGCACTTATTCTGAAGAACTCCTATACGATTCAGATGCTAGAGAAGGTATCTCTGATTAGATTGCTAACAGTCCTGGGGAAGAGAGGGTTTTCCCAGTGATTGATATGCCTTTTCGAGAGCCCGTTGAGAACTGGCCACCACGCATGGGCAAACCCTATATATGGAGATCCCATATGAGTAGCAAAATTGGTTTCTATCATTCTCCAAATCCAGAGCTCGAATTGGAAGGGGGGGTCAAATATATCTCTGGCCCTCAAGGAAATGCCTCTCGAGGCCATAGAGGAGGAGGGGAACGCGTCTCTTTTGAGAGAGATGATGTCCCTCAAGGGGGAGGAAGCACCCTTGAGAGCACCTCTGATATCTTCTTTGGCTAAAACCTCTCAAAAGAAGAAAAGGGGGACTTATCGAAGGTTAAGGCTAAGGGACTTAGGGAGGGAGCCCCCAGTTCCAGTAGTGGAGACTGTTATCTCAAAGATTTTGGACTCCATCCCTCTTGGCCAACAAATAGCCCCATATGTCGATTTTCAACCCTTTCGAGAGGAAGATACCCCCATAACCTCCCTGAAGGGAGATCATCCATTTCCCTCGGACATCTCTGCTGCTGGTTCACCTTTTCCTTTCCACCATTTTTTCTAAACTTCTTAAAAAATTCCAAGTGAACCCTACACAAGTCCATCCCAATGTCTTGGTGATCATTATGATATTCTTGACTCGATGTGACAAGTTCGGTATCAAGCCCAGATATAAGCTGCTTCGCTCGCTATACTTCGTGTCTTATGACATTATTGTCACTTTTACCAGCTGAGAGGCACATCACAAGGTTTTTGTAGTTCTTGGTAATTCGAGTGAATGGAGAAGCTGGAAGAAAGGGTTTCATTTGACAGTAGGAGGTATCAAGTTTCCGCATGAAATTGGGTCATGCGAGTCGAGTCTCCAAAACCTGGGGAGTTTATATGGCCGTTTGGATGCCCTCGAGAGGGACATGCAAAAGCTGTTGTCTAGCTCCCTTGACTACAGCCGCTTCAACAATCCTAATTCCCAGATTGGTGGCTTTGTATTCCCTCCCAAAATCTACCAGGAGTATGTGTATAAAGTACTCTGGAAGAATATCAGGAAGAGGAAAAGAGAACTTGAGGGTCCCAAAGAAGGCCCTCCCCTTGAGACCCTTGTTAGTGATTTTAGGCACTTGGAAGCATCTGAATGTGCCTGAATAGAATTCTACTTCTCCTATTCGTTGTATTGTTGAGTTTACTATTACAGGTGTTAGCTTCTTTTTTTCAGTGGGTTTTGCTAGCGGCTTAAAGAAACAGAAGCCTACGAAGCAGGGTCAGGCTCTTCCCAAAGGGACCGTTACTTCTTCAAATCAGGCCACCACTCCATCGAATCAGGCCTCCCCTTTTACAGTAGGTGGTGAAAGGCCTACTCCAACCATTAGTGATGGTGAGCCTCCTTGCACAAGGAATGTTCGTCAAAATATAAGGGCGAGTGGAAACAATGTTGGTAACACCTCCCCAATACCATTAATAAGAGCACATGGCGGTGAAAATGTTCATCAACAGTCTCCACCCCCTTCGAATGATATGGTATCTATATCTAGGATTGAGCATCATCTCTCGAGGATGGCATCTGACCATGAGGTTTTCCTCCGTTCCTTTTCAAAATTTATTTATCGTCATCTTTCCTAGAAACAATCTAAGTTGAATTGTTTTACTAGGCCTCCCACTTTTCCACGAGACCACTGAGAAGATGGAGGCTTTTGCTTTTTCTTGTATCTCTGGCCACGGTTCCCTCCAGGAAAAGCTAAGAAAAAAGGATGCTGAGATTTTTGAGTTGAAGAAAGTCCTCGAGGAGAATGATAGGGTGATCGAGAAGAAGGATAGGGTGCTCGAGGAAAAACAAAAAAATATTCTCAAGGAAAAACAAAGAATTATGGAAGGAGAGAGGCAAAGCATTGAAGCCGAGAGGCATCAATGGATGCTGGAGAAGGATACCCTCGAGAAGAGAATTCAAGCGGTTGAGGATCTGGCCTCACAAGTTTAACTACTCGAAGCCTTCAAACATAAACTTTTGAACAACCCTGAGCTACTTCAACTTTTTGTAGACCTCTTGGGGGTGACCAAAAATCTCGGATGTAGCAAATTATCTGAGGAATTCCTAAAGCCACAAGTGTCCGCCTCCCTATCTGAAGATCTTGCTAAGTAGGTAGACGATCTAGTCAACCCAGAGCTCAAAGCCACTTTTGATGCGAAATGGGATGAGGCAATCAAGAATGACGACCTTCGCTTTTCCCTAATGGATTTCATTAAGTCCAAAGGAAGCTCTTCACGACTGAGGGGATTCGAGAGATAACCCTTCCAGAGGCTATGGATGCCTCCCCCGAGCAGAATTCAACCGTCGTCCGAGTGGAAGAAATGATTGCTTCCACCTCAAAAGAAGATGGTTCTAGGGTTTGTCCTTGATTATAACTTTGCCAATTAGGGCCCTAATTGTAACTTTTTTCTTTTGAGTATCAATATAAGAGTATGTCTTTTGCTATGACTTATTTATTTTGCTTTTTTTTCTTTCCATAGTATAAATCGTTGAAGAGAGTGTTAGAGGGCACTTGTGAGGAGCTTTTGAATGCCCAAGAAGATTTGAGTGAGACACAAAAATAGCTATTGATGGCCACCCATGATCTATCTAATTGTAATCGAGAAAAGGAGTCCTTGAAGGACAAGCTCCACCAACTCGAAGCTGAGATGAAGTTGTGGTATTCTAAAGACCATTCAACATTTAAGGGGTTTGTTAAGGATTTCCCGAGAAAAGAATTTAATGGTACATATCCTTTAGAGGTGGTCAAGGGTCGTGATTCCGCAGTAAAGACCTCGAAGAGCTGATGCGTCAAATCTATTTAAAGTTTGGTTCTCTGAAATCTTGTATTGCTACTGTGACTAGGCTTCCAGTAGTGGAAGGGCGTCTAATTGGTTGCATAGGCGAAAATTGCAGGCTAGTAGCCAAAGGGAATTACTTGTCGAGCAACATCTACTAGCTCAGTGCAAAATAGCTAGCCTTGAAGAGGAATTGTTCGCTTGGAAGATAGCTAGCTATGATCCCCATTCTTCAAGTGAACCTCATTCAGCCCCTCGAAAGAGCCCCCTGGTTGAATATAGTTCTTTGATAGAATCCCTCTTGTCCAAGAACACACGACTCGTAGGGGAGATCGAGGCCTACAAGGTATGGGCCAAAGAAGTGGAGGGGCATATTGCTAATTTTGAAGAAACAATTGCTCCACACGAAGTAAGCCTTCGTGCCCACATGCTTTCTCACGGCATTCCTTCCTCATATTTAATCAGCAATGATCAGCTCCCAAAATTTCCACTCAAAGCTGCTCGATACTGGATGGGTGAAGTTAACGTCCATGAGAATGGAACTCCTCGGCATAAAAAAACTTTTGACCTTATTCTTGATTGGTTAGCGGAGCTGAAGGTAAAAGGATTCACCCCCTCGAGTTATCGTTCTGCTCCTCGGTCACAAAAACCTATCATTAAAGAAGCTGACAAGCATATTTTCCCATTGAGAAAAGTTATCGAAGGATCTACCACAAAATGTTGCAAGAGCGTTGGGTCCTCCTCGAATGGCACATTCAAACCTTCCACAAAGAAGCGGTGTAAGACTGTTACTCCTCTTGATCCTTCCAAGTATCCCGTAGAAGAACAAATGAAGGACATCCAGAGATTCGCTGGTATAAATCTTGAAGACCTCAAAGAGATAGAAGCAAAAGTGAAGGGGCTGGAAAAACCTATCTCCACCAAAGATTTGTTTTGGGCGGGGTTTCCTCCAACTAGATGAATACATTTAGACGAATAAGTTTATGTACTTTTCAGTATCAACATTGTACTTCTAATAATTGATGAAGTTTGAATAAATAGCCTTTTATACTTCATCTCAAATATTTTACCCCTTGAATATGAGCGTCACGCTCAACTTCCCTAGGCAAAGCACAGTATGAATATCTTTGGTAAGCAGAAATTGAAAAATTTAGAGACACGAGCATTTTACCCAGGTTCGGTGTTTCCACCTACATCCTACCAATCTTGTCCACTAGTTCATCATTCCAAGATTACAAAAGTAGCCTTCATGTGCCGCTTAAAAGCATATCACCTGAACCTCAGCCATAGCTGGAAATATCATCTAGAGCGCCACTTAAGAGCAACCCGTTCAAACATCAACTGGAGTGCTGCTTTAGAGAAAATCACTCGAACATCATTTAGAGTGCCACTTTAGAGAAAACCACTCATACATTATCTATAGAGTGCCGCTTTAGAACAAACGTCTTGTATATTATTTAGAGTGCCGCTTTATAGTAAACCACTCGTACATCATCTAGAATGCCACTTTAGAGCAAACCACTCGAATATCATCTAGAGTGCCGCTTTAGAGAC
Source organism: Rubia yunnanensis (assembly GCA_037428765.1). Taxonomy (NCBI): domain Eukaryota; kingdom Viridiplantae; phylum Streptophyta; class Magnoliopsida; order Gentianales; family Rubiaceae; genus Rubia; species Rubia yunnanensis. The sequence goes on along the minus strand of CM075067.1, from coordinate 25,652,216 downwards.
AACCACTCAAACATCATCTAGAGTGCTGCTTTAGAGAAAACCACCTGAACATCATCTAGAGTTCCACTTTAGAGAAAACCACTTGAACATCATCTAGAGTGCCGTTTTAGAGCAGACCACCCAAACATCATCTAGAGTGCCGCTTCAGAGAAAACCACTCATCATAGCTGGTAATATTTACCCAGGTTAGTAATGTTCCACCTCCTTGGCACTCGAACACCATTCATCTCTTCAAGAACATAACTTCCTCCCGAGTGCGATTCGATCACCTTATAAGGTCCTTCCCAATTTGCAGATAACTTCCCTTCATGATCCTTTCTACTTTTCTCATTTTTCCTCATTATCAACTCCCCGGGATTAAATAACACCTTCTTTACCGTTCTATCATGGTATCTTCTCCCGTTCTTTGAGTTTAGCCTCATGTAGAGAAGATAACTCTCTCTTCTCCTCCACCATATCCAAATCCAGACATCAGTTCTGCTGATTGATAGTCTCATCTACATCAGCTATCATCCTTGGGCAAGGAACACCTATTTCCTCAGGGATTACTACATCTGAACCATATACTAAACTATGAGGCATTTCCCCAGTAGTGGAAGACTCAGCTCTCTGATATGCCCATAACACATTGGGTAATTCCCATATCCAGTTACCTTCCACCCCCTCGAGGCATGCTCGTATTCCATTTACTATCGTTCTGTTGGTCACTTCAACTTGTCCATTGGCTTGAGGGGTGGTAAAATGATGTCACTTTTTGCTTAATCTGATATTCCTCACACCACTTCTTGAAGTGATCCTGAGCAAACGGTGCTCCATTGTCCGTAATGATCGTTCTTGGGATTCCAAAAAAACACACAATGTTCTTCTAGCAAAACGTGATGACTTTTTTTCCTCTTATGTTTGTCAGCGGCTCAACTTCTACCCTAAGTATCTGAATTTTCCCGGTGCTTCCGGAAAAGGGCCCACCAGATCGATCCCCCACTTGTCAAATGGCCACGAACTATAGATGCTTCTCATCTCTTCCTCTGGAACATGTGTTATAAGGGCATGTCTCTGACACTGGTGGCAAGCCTGAATATATCGATTCACGTCCTCGAACATAGTCTGCTAATAAAATCCCACTCAAATAAGCTGCCTCGCCACGGACCTGGCTCCCTAGTGGCTGTCGTATACCCCTTCGTGGACCTCTCTTAAGAGATAATCAGCCCCATGAGTGTTAACGCATCGATGCAATGACTGCAAATGATCCCTTCGGTAGATCATTTCTTCCAACAACACATACATTAGAGCTTTCAACCTTATCTTTCTGGCATCCACTTCATTTTTCGACAGAACACCATCTAGAAGATATGCCATAAACGGTGTCATCTAGGAGTCTTCCACTTCTACCGCCATAACCACAGGTTCTTCAAAACTTTGTCCGCTCAAAGTTTCCATGAGTAGTTTCTTCTGGGATTGGGTCCCTAAATCCGAAGAAGTGACCTTACTTATAGCGTCTTCTTTATGATTGCTTTCCCTTGAAACCTGCGTTAAAGTATAAGATTTGAAAATTTTTAATAGGCTCTTTACTACCTCGAGGCATCTCTGCAAGTTATGCTCTCTAGCCCCGTATTTTCCATTCACCTGCTGAACCACAATTTAAAAGTCACTGAAAAACCTTCAGTTTCTCCACCTGCAGCTCTCTTGCAAGGTATAATCCAGTGATCAGTGCCTCATACTTAGCCTCATTATTAGTGGCTTTGAATGCAAAGTTTAATGCATAAGGGTTATCTCTGTCATTGGGGCTAGTTAACGGAACCCCAGCTCTACTTATCCACATACAACTTCCATACCTTCCTTTACCTCGCTTCCACCTCTCGAATGGGATCCAAACATACTTCGAGGGGCTCTATAGTTTTCACTATAAAGTCTGCCAGTGCCCGTCCCTTAATTGCAACTCGAGGTTGCTATTGGATATCATGCTTGCCTAATTCCACTACCCACTTCATCATTGTTCCTAAAATCTCTGGCCTTAGCGGGATCTGTCAAATGGGGTGGTTCATGATCACCACTATTTTGTGTCCCTGGAAGTAGGGTCTCAATCTTGTAGATGCATGTACAAGGGCTAGAATAAACCTCTCGAGAATAGTATACCTCATCTCCGGCCCCTGCAAGGCACGACTGACAAAGTAAATTGGATGCTGAACCTTTTCTTTATTTTTACCAGGGTCGCGCTGATTGCCAATGACGACGCGGAAATATACAAGTATAGCATCTCATCCTTGTCTAGTTTCATCAAGGTAGGTAATGTTCCCAAGTGTTCCTTCAACTGCTTGAATGCCTCATCGCACTTTTCATTCCACTCAAACTGCTTTGCCCTTCAAAGGACATCGAAGAAATGTAAGTGCTTCTCCGCCCCCTTCGATAGAAACCCGCTCAATGCTGCTAGAGACCATGTAAGCTTTTTGTACATCCCTTATTTATTGTGGGGTTTTCATTGTCTTTGAAGCTTCGATCTTTTCTGGGTTTACATCAATCCCCCTCTCTAAGACCATGAATCTGAGAAACTTCCTCTCTCCCACACCAATAACACACTTAGACAGTTTCAACTTCAAATTAGCCCCTCGAAGCCTACTGAATGTTTCCTCCAGGTCTCTTAAGAATTCTTCATAACTTTTTCTTTTGACAACCATGTCATACATATACATTTCCATGTTCTTCTCTATCTGCCCCCTGAACAGTCTATCAACCAGCCTCTGGTAGGTAGCCCCATCATTCTTTAAGTTGAAGACCATCTTCTTATAGCAGTACGTGTTTACATCGGTAATAACTATCTTTTTTCCTTGCCTTCCTCCGCCATGAGGATTCGGTGATACCCTTTATGCGCGTTGAAGAATGCCAAAATCTGATATCCAGTTATGGCTTCCACCAGCTTGTCGATTGGCGGCAACGAGCAACTATCTTTGGGGCAGCATTTATTTAAATCAGTAAAGTCAATGTACATTCTCCATGCTCCATCATGCTTTGGAACCATGACTGGGTTAGCAATCCAGTTGAGGTAGAACACCTCCTCGATGACGTCTACCCTTAAAAACTTATCCACCTCCTCTTTAATTGCTTCAGCTCTTTAAGGAGCAAACACCATTCTCTTCTGCTTCACTGGTTTAATCGAGGGGTCAATATTCAGCCTATGCAATGCAAGAATCGAAGGTACTCTAGTAAGGTCAGGGGTATCCCACGAGAACACGTCTCCATATTCTACTAAAAGGTCTCTCAGTCTCCCCTTAACATTTTCAGGAATTAGTTTCCCAGCAGCTACTGACCCTGTATCCCGAACAGGCATCTGTATAGTATCAACTAATCCCACATCTGTGTGTACCGTCACTACATCTCGTTACTTTCTCGCTTCCCGTACCATCGTAAGATTACATTTTCGAGCCACATTTTGATCTCCTTGAATGGATGTGACCCCCTTCTCAGTTGGGAACTTCATCATCCGGTGATAGGGTGACCAGACCGCCCGAGCCTGACACATTCATAGCCTTCCTAAAATCACATTATAAGGGGAAAGAGCATCCACAACAACAAAATTACACCTAATGGTCACCCTTTTGTCACCATCAGCTACCTAAACGGAAAATGTTATCTCTCCTATGGGAAATACTGGGTTTCCCATGAATCCAGATAAAGGGGAAGGGAACTTTTTCAAATTTTTGCGCCCTATGTCCAACTGGTCAAAACACTCAGGAAACATTACTTCTACCCCCACTTACTTCATCAACGAATACCCTTCTTATCAAAGACATTCCAATAATGGCTGAAATTACCATGTGATTCACATGAGGTGTTTGGTCTGGTACGAAATCCATTTCCAAGAAGGTAACCGTCTCGTCCGGTCGAAAACTCTTGTGACTGGGCTCTTCCGTAGGAACCCTTTGTACCTCTGCTCTTATCACAACGTTTGAAGATCTCTCACCCACCATGCCATTGATGACATTATTACCCTTTGCATGGGTGGGTTTTCTCTATTTTGGTTATCTTGATTCCCCCCTGTTGCTCCTGGGATCTATCCTGCCTTCCTTCCTGCCCCTATCTTGAATCGCTTGTTCTCGGGGCTTTCTATTTCCTCTACCCACATTATTTTAATTATTCCTTCTGTAAGGCTGCTATTGGTTCACTCAAGTCCTCAAGGGGGTAGCCTGGTTCCTGTGACCTTGGCCTCAAAACCGTCCTTCCCGCTCACACCGATCGATCTTAATCATTAACTACATACAATCGTTTGAGTCATGGCCGTAATCTCTTTGATGATCACAATACCGATTTGTTGCCCTCCGGGCTGCGACCAAGTTGTACGAACTCTGCAAGGGTGAAGGTTCTCTACATAACCCTCTATGTATACCTAAGATCTGTGCAGGGATTCTCCCTTCGAGTGTTGGTGGCAATGAAGTGTACCTCTCGAATAATGTTCTTATAGGTTTGACTGAATTTCTTCCCATTTTCTCTGTAAGGCTATCTCTTTTCCTTCTAGTTGTCCCCTCTACCCTCGAGTATTGCTCTACAACCTCCTGAATTTTTTGCAAAGTCTTAGGGGTATTAGTACTCAGCTTTTTATACAATTCTAAGTCCTGCATCCCCAGCAGGTACCCCTGGATTACCTCATTCTCTATTGTTTCTATCACTCCTAAGCTCTCATCCACATACCGTTGAAGCAGGTACCCCTGAAGAAGGCTTTTGTGTTTTCACATTTTTTTTGCTTCGTCTAGTAGAGTTCTAACAGAGTTTTGGTAAAAAAAAATTTTCTGTGCTTACTGGCTCAACAATGCTCTACTAAAGTCTTGATACGATCAAAGCGAGCCCCTTGGCAACTTATTGAACCACTTATTGAAAATTCATGTCTTGTATATTCCATGAGTACTAACTTGAAGGAAAGCATTGAGGAGTTAAGCATTCTTGAGGAAGTGGTGCAAATTCCTGACCCTCTAGTCTTAGAGGAACCCGAGGAACCGGAATTCCTCCCATCACTTGTGAAAGCTCCGGTGATTGAGCTTAAACCTTTGCCAAGTGACCTCAAGTATGCATTTCTTGGGGGAGGGGAGATGCTTCCGATTATCATTTCAAGCAAGCTCACTAAGGAGAAAGAAGAAAAGTTGATGGTGGTGTTACAGGAGAACAAGGAAGCAATTAGATGGACTATTGCGAACATCAAATGCATGAGTCTATCCACTTGCATGCATAGCATTTTTTGGGAAGAAGTTTCAAGACCCATGCGACAACCCCAACTCCATTTAAACCCACCTATGATGGAGGTGGTAAAGGTGGAAATCCTCAAGTTACTTCAAGCAGGCATTATCTATCCAATCTTTGATAGCAAGTGGGTGAGTCCAACTCAAATAGTACCCAAGAAGAGTGGGGTGACAGTGGTCGAAAATGAGAAGGGTGAAATGGTACCCACTCGAGTTCAAAATGGGTGGCGCGTTTGTATTGACTTCCAAAGGCTAAATGCGGAGACCCGGGAGGATCACTTCCCATTGCCATTCATTGATCGAATTCTCGAGAGGTTAGCAAGCCACCCTTTCTAATGCTTTTTGGATGGGTACTCGGGGTATTTTCAAGTGGCTATCTCCCCCAGAAGACCAAGAAAAGACCACCTTCATGTACCCCTTTGGTACGTTTTCCTACCGGCGTATGCCTTTTGGGTTATGTAATGCCCCTGCAACTTTCCAAAGATGTATGGTAAGAATTTTCTCAGAATTTGTTGAAATATTTATCGAGGTACTCATGGATGATTTCACCATTCATGGTAATTCTTTTTACAACTGTTTGGCAAATTTTGCACAAGTTCTTAAATGTTGCATAGATACTAATCTTGTGTTAAATTCTGAGAAGTGTCATTTTATGGTGGAGTAAGGCATTGTCTTAGGCCATGTTGTCTTATCTAAGGGTATTGAGGTTGACAAGGCAAAGATAGACACAATTAAAACTTTTTCCTTATCCTACTAATGTGCGTGAAGTGCGCTCTTTTCTTGGCCATGCATGATTCTATCGCCGGTTCATCAAGGACTTCTCGAAGATAGCATCTCCTTTATGCAAGTTGTTGCAAAAAGAAGTGGAATTTGTGATGGATGAGAGTTGTAAAGGGGCCTTCGATACATTGAAAGGAAGGTTAGTCTTGGCCCCTATCATACAACCCCCGGATTGGTCATTGCCTTTTGAGATTGTGTGTGATGCTAGTGATTACGCTGTTGGAGTGGTGCTTGGTCAAAGGGTGAGAAGAGCACCTCACGTCATCTACTATGCATCCATGTCTCTCAATGAGGCCCAAAGAAAATACTCCACCACAGAAAATGAGTTGCTAGCAGTGGTATTTTCTTTGGAAAATTTTCGATCTTACTTGCTTGGTACAAAATTTATTGTGTACACTGATCATGGAGCGCTTTGTTATTTAATGAAAAAGAAAGAGGCCAAGCCAAGATTGATTAGGTGGATCCTACTCCTGAGTGAATTTGAGTTAGAGGTGCGAGACAAGTAGGGCACAGAGAACCTCGTGGATGATCACCTGAGCCAGTTGGCACCCTGCCAAGATAGTGAGATAAATCTATTAATGAAGGAGAAACTATGGGAGGAGTTCCCCAATGAAAAATTGCTCGCTATCAGGGACCTCCAACTGTGGTATGCCGACATTGTAAACTTTCTTGTCTCTGGTAAATTTCCTCCTCACTTTTCTAAGGCACAGAAAGATAAGCTAAAAAGCGATGCTAAATATTATGTGTGGGATGATCCCTTTTTGTGGAAACATTGTGTAGACCAAGTTGTTAGGAGATGCATCCTTGATAATAAAGTGCATTCAATTCTCACCTTTTGTCATTCTCATGCATGCGGTGGTCATTTTGGAGCTAAAAGAACCGCTAGGAAAGTCTTGGAAAGTGGTTTTTACTGGCCTACTTTGAATAAGCATGCATACATATTTTTTAAGGCTTGTGACAAGTGCCAAAGAGTAGGATATATCTCATCTAGAAATGAGATTCCCCAAAAAGCGATGCTATATTGTGAAATCTTTGATGTTTGGGGTATTGACTTCATGGGACCTTTCCCTAGTTCTTATGACTTTACATATATTCTTCTTGTCGTTTATTATGCGTCAAAGTGGGTTGAAGCAAAACCTACTGGGACTGATGATTCTAAAGTGGTTGCAGAACTCCTGAAAGATAACATCTTCTCTAGGTTTGGGGTACCCCGAGCCTTGATTAGTGACCGTGGCACACGTTTTTGCAATCAGACCATAGAGGCACTCTTGAAGAAGTATGGGGTTACTCACAAGACATCCACTGCCTATCACCCGCCAACCAATGGGCAAGTCAAAGTTTCCAATTGGGAAATCGAGTCCATCCTTCCAAAAATGGTTAACCCTAACCGAAAGGATTGGAGTTCTCGGTTGAATGATGCCTTGTGGATGTATAGGACAGCTTACAAGACACCAATCAGTATGCCACCTTACCAGTTAGTTTTTGGTAAGCCCTTTCACCTACGGTGGAAATTCAACATAAGGCTTACTGGGCGGTCAAAGAATTTAATCTTGATATACATGAGACTGGCTTGCATAGGAAGTTACAATTGGATGAACTAGATGAGATCCGGAGGGAGTCCCATGAGAACGCTGAAATCTATAAAGAGAATACAAAGGTGTGGCACGATAAGATGATCATTAGGAAGGAATTTGACATTGGTAAAAAAGTCCTATTATTCCAATCCAATATTTGCCTATTCCTAGGTAAGTTGAGGTCCCAATGGATCGGTCCTTTTGAGGTGGTGACATGGCACAATGGAGATTCTAGATCGAGCTAAGTCCAATACATTCAAGGTTAATGGACAACGTTTGAAACCTTACCACGAGAATTTTGTGCCAGAAAAGGCAGAGGATGTTGATCTCCTCGATCCAGATTGTGAGTAAACTCCAAGAAAAAGGAGCGAGCCATTCCAAAGACGTTAAAAATACTTGGTTTTAATCGTTCAGATTGTCATTCGTGACTTTCCGTTGATGTTGCTTGGTTTTGGATTTTGTCATTAGTTTCATTGTTTCCCTTTGTGCTTTTCACAGATTGTTCCATGTTTTTGTAGCGTTTTGAAACCAATTCATTGGACTTTTGAAAGGAGAAATGCTTGGAGTCAAGAAGGAAAGACTTGGACAAGAGGTGAAATCAGAAAAAAAATTCTAAGTATCAGGTGGGTAGCCCGTCACAAGTCGCGACCACCTTGTCGCGAGTCACGACGGGCTCGAAAAATTTTGTGTTTATTTTGGGTGTTAGCCTCCACTTTTCACGAGTTGCGGTGGACCATCGCGATTCGTGACTAAGTGGTCGTGAGTTGTGACCTGATCAGAAATTTTGGCTAAAAAAAATGGAGCTCTCAGGCTCCACTTTTCGCGAGTTGCGATGGCCTCATCCTGAGTCACGACAAATTGGTCGCGAGTCACGACCAAATTAAAAATTTTGGGTGAAAATAGTGCTCCCAGCCTACACTTTTAGCGAGCCATGAGTCGCGACAAAGTGGTTGCGAGTCACGATGTAAGCATTGACTTTAAGTACCCGTTTACCTACACGTCATGAGTCGTAACGGTCATACTGGCCTGTTTTAAAATGGGTAGAATCCACTTGAAGCCTTAACACTCCACCACTTTCCCTTCATCTCTCCACACTTCCTCTCTGTCATTCCTCCACCGCTCCACCTCCTTCAGACCGTCACTCACCGCTGCCACACACCACTCCACCCTCAAAGCTCTACACCACTTCCCAATCTAACATTTCCCGATCTCCACCCATAAATCACCATAAAATTTTGAAGAACACAAACCCTAGAATTTTGAGGTTTTGTGACTTTGTGCAATCCACTTTCGAATTGATTGTGGGCTCCCTCCTTTCTTCTTCCAAAGCATCTAAGTGGTACATTTCTTCACTTTATTGAACTTCAATTGTGATTGTAATTGTATACTCTATTTATTGGATATTGAGTAGATTATGTGTGAAGCCTTAGGAAATGAGATTGTTGGAACTTGGTTGATTTTTGTGAATATATTGTGCTTGCAATTTGATTTGATGGTGATTGTGTGCATATTTTGTGTTTACGGCTTGGTTGGATGTATGATAACATCATACTCACTTTGAGTGTGTTGAGTTGCTCGTATTGGTCTTGTGTTTGCATTGCGCTATTAATGTTGCTTTGGTTGAGAATGGATTGTGGTTTATGCTAGATATGAGCCATGTTGGCCCTTCATTAAACATAGTTGTTAATTGGAAAAATGTTATTGTGCTTTGCAGTGTTATTTTGCTTAGGATAGTTTAGCCATGGGATTTGAATGTTGACATTCTGGATGTACTAATGGTGTCTCAACTAGTTAGGCATGACTATGATTTTGAGATATAGTATTTTGATATTCAACTATGTGAGAACTTCATGGACTTGAAAATACAAGCATGTTGGATATAACATGGATTGTATATGCAATTGCAATTAGGAGTTGAACTTGTTGACGTTTATTTGATTTAGTTTGTAATGATTGGCAAAAACTAGTTTAAATGTTGATTATGACTTTGTAATATTGTATATATGTATATTCATGTGTGTTTGACTCGTTTGCTGTAGTTGTTAGATATGGCCCCTACTAAGAGACCCAGGGCTCCTCCCCGAGGTGAGAGCACCGCCGTTCCACCTCCACAGCCGGCTCCAGAGTCGAGCCCTGTACCTCCCCTCCGGATAGGTACATGGGTTTGACCTAGATTACCGGGTCCTATACCGAGAGATGGGTGGCCCTGACGAGTCGTTAGCTCAAGCAAATGATTTTTGTAGACGTGCCCACACTGGATGCTCTTGGACTCACCAAGCATGTCTGATGCCTCCTCGCTAAATGGGGGATAGAAGGTTTTATAAGCAGGAGCACCCCCTCTTACCGACGATACAAACTAGAGTTCCTGTCCACGGTCAGGATATGTAGCATGAGAGATGATCAACCATGCGAGAGGTACATCGCTTTCCACTTGGAGAATATATCTCAATAGATGACCGTCTCGCGGGTTGAGGAGGCATTTGGATGGGACACTGCAGAGATACGGGCAAGGTTAGATCCACATGCCCAGGAACGATCAATCAAGGATGACATGCAATTTTGGAGTGTCATTAACATGAGGCCAAAGAACTCTCATAACAAGAGTAGTGTCATCATCCACCCTACACTCCGTTATGTGCACCGATTGTTGGCTGGCTACAGTACTTTGCTCGGCAGAGCCGACGAAGGTGCCAGACAATGACATTCATTTTCTATGGAACTTGACGAGTAAGGGACCAAGATACGGGTTATGGGTTGAGCTATGGATGAAGAGGATTATAGAGGTAGCAGGAAAGCCAAAGGGGAAGATTATGGTTGGAGGTATGATAGGCCTCTTGGCGGAATACATTGGATTGGTTCCTTCGGCTGACTTTCCGTGCTTAGGTAGGCGCAGTTCCTACCTCATCACTACTTAAAGGTTGGTTCAATTTGAGATGCTCAGTGCCACCCAGACCACGAGGATATTCCACTGGTTATATGGCGCCAGGAAGGTCACATTCATAGCACTTTCTTAGCCCAACAAGACGAAGCTGATTTGATACACCTTTAGCAGACTAAGAAATTTCACCTCACTCCTCGTGTAGAGAGAACTTCCAGCATAAGCTCCACAACCTTGGTCCAACCCCTGTCTAGCACGATGATAGCAGCATGCCTTTCTCCGAGCAACAGCTACAGCACTCCTCGCAACCTCCAGCAGAGACCGAGCCGATGCAGGAGGACGATGTACCACCTCACTACTCCCAACCTCCACCAGATTTCTATGAGGGGATAATGCAGACCATGCAGGATGGATTCCACCGCCATGAAAGCATGATACTGGAGCACAACGTGTTTGTCTCAGAGCTTGATTGACATAGATGGGGAGATTGATCACCTATCTGCTCTCATCCATGAGATGCAGTTCCAGGCAGGCGGTGTCTCAGGCCCCAATCCAAGAGTAGAGAGGCGGAGAGCTAGGAGGTACAAGAGCACGAATTGGCTGGCTCGTTATCAGCAGCGCTATTTTGGCGGTGGCCCTTCTTCCTCACATCAGTGATTTGTGAGCACCATATCCTTACCCTTTCCATACTTTTCTTTGTACTCTTTGGCCTTATTGTCTACATTGAGGTCAATGTAGTGATCTAAGTGTGAGGAGGGGTATCTACTGATTGCACGATTGGGGGTTGGAGATACATTGAAGAATTGCTACTTTTGGATAACTCTTTTGTTTTGTTTTGAATATTTTTCCCTTTTGTTTTGGGATGCTTTTCTTTTGATGTACTTGGATAATTTTGGCTTTGATACTTTTCTTAGCCTTAACATTTGGAAAGCACTTTGCTACTTTTTGGATTGGAGAAACATAAAAAAAAATTCAAAATTTTTATAAAAAAAGAAAATGAAAAAAATTATAAATAAAAAGAATCCCGCTAAGTTGAAAATCCAAGAGGGCATCTTAGGAAACATTGGGGGCCTGGATAGGTCGAAAACCCGAAAGGGCGACCTAGGAAAAAATGAGAGGCTAAATGTGTGGAAAAGGGAGAGATGTAAGCCGAAGAAACAGGACGTGTGGCTAGGATGAAACCCAAAAGGGCTCTTAGGAAAAATGAGAGAAATTGAAAAGTGTTAAGTGTTCACTCATTTGCTGGCGTTGGAGTCATAAGGTTGCGGTGGCCATGCAGATGGATCAGGTAGCTTGACATCTGATGAGGCTTCAAATGCATGTATTTTTCAAAGCATTTAACACATATTTTGTCATATTTTATTTGTAAGATTGTTAGATTTAGGTAGGTTTACATGATAAGGTGTTTAGATAGTCATTTTTGGTTTTTATATCTAAATTCTTCATTTTGTAACCTATGTTTAGTCTAATAGACTTTTGGTCCTTATGAGCATCTAGATTCCTTTTTTTAAGATTAATTTGTAGATTGCTCATGAACACTTAGGAGTGGTTTAGTGAAGGCCATTCGAAAGGGTGGTAGAAGATGGAAGACCACTCACAAAGTGGTAGAAGATAAAGTGAAGAAAGGAGAGCAAAGCAAAGGGTGAAGAATGATCTATGTTTTGAAGTAGAGTTTTGAGAATTTTCCAAGAATAATCATCCTCCAAGAGTGGCAACATTGGATTTATTTTCTCGAGTACTATAAAATCGACTACAAGAACTCCCAAAATGAATCAACGGTTCACCCCAGAGGAAGCAAAACAAAACGGGACTTTTTTCCATCGCGACTCGCAATGAGTGTGTCGTGACTCACGAAATGTTGACTTGAGAGCTCAAAATTTTACTGATATAGCCGCGACTCACAACGGAGGCATCGCGACTCGCGATAATTGCCCTGCAATTTGCTTTTTACTCCCTTTTTCTTATACTATAAATAGCTTTTCACCCCCCTTCTTCCCCAACTCCAAAAGCCCAACTTGGGGGCTCCAAAACCTGAGTTTTTCACCATTTTCTTCCATTTCTTCTTCTTTCTTTGTAGATTTTTATTCTATGTTATGGGTTTTGATTATCTAGCTTAGTTTTGTACTTGGGAGCAATTGATTGAAACTTCCTTGCTAATGTCTTGAGAATTATTTCTATCTATCTGTTGATTCCTCTATTGTACATTTATTGAGCTTTGAATGTGGATTGTTAATGGCATTAATGTTGTTTGAAGTTTGAGTATATGAATTTCTTGTATGATTACTTGTTAGGTTTGGGAGAAAGTAGCTAATTCTCCCCTCTTTTAATGTGGAATCCAAGAGCATGAGTTAGAGCTTCTTAATGATGTTGGTGTGTTGATAATTGCTAGATAAATGTGATGATGTCGAACTCGTTGTCATGTTTGTTTTAGGTAGCAAATGAGAGAAGTCTATAAATGTCGATCGTTCTTGACTAATCTTGTGTAAATGCATGAATAGGTTAAATTCTTAGACACGGTGTAGTGTTTATAAGTGTTTCCAAGCTTATTGGTTCTTCGTGCTCAATGCCATCAATGGGATACTTTTAGTCGTGTTTTGGCTAAGGGATTCATTGGTGAGGTTTGACAAGGGATGTCGAATTCACTCTTGCAAACTACTATCTAATAAGGATGGAAGATTTATCTTCACAATAAGTAGTCGAAGTAATGAATATATTGTTTCACTCATTCTTGAAGCCTTTGCTATTGTGTTCTTAATGCTATGTTTCACTTCATTTATGCCATAGGTTGTTTGAGAATAGGAAGTGTGTGTATGACTTAAGTGTTAGGGATTTAGGAAAGTGACGAATTCATTAGCTCCTTTGCATGAAAATCTAAGAACATGAACTTAGAACTTCTTGTGCATAATGTGTTGTGATTCTTGCTAGATAAGTATGTTAATGTGGATTGTTCTCATATTTATCCTATAGATGCAATGAAAGGTTGAACCTTTAATGTGGTTTGTTCTAGGTTTAGCCTAATGAGTGCTATGTTTGGTTAAAAAATGGCTATGCCTTTGGTAGAAGGTTAGTTGTTGTCAGATCTATGGCCTTTTCTCCACTGGTAACAATTGTGATAAGATGAGTGAATTGTTCAATGGTCTACACTAGGTTTTGAAGTGGATATCAATTGCCCCCAAAGCTTTGTTTTTGTAGTTTTAAAACCCTTTTTCTTAGTTTGTTTAGTGATTAGCATAGTTACTTGACTTTGCTAGTTATCTTGTCTTTTAATTTTCATAACTTAGGACAACCAACTAACCAACCCCCACCCCCCCCCCCCCCATTTACATGCTTTTATATGTATATATATATATCTACTTCTAGCCTAATAGCAACCTTTTGTGTCTAGACGCTTAAGAAAATTCCCCTTCTTCGTGGACGACCCCGACTTGCCGTTATCTACTTAGTTGTAGATAGTAAGCATTTAGGGCTTATAAATATTAACTTTGAGAGGTACGGCGACGACCTCCCAACATCTTGAGGACCTTTGAGGAGTGGAAAATTTAGCGGGAGAAGACGAAGTAAGTTATGAAACTCTTGATCATTAATATAGTTTGTTTTTAGGTTGATATATTGATATAAAGTGGAGTATGTGTTTTGAACTCCATGCATGTCTTTAGCTTCACCTTGTACCATTGGATTTGGGATTTTCAATTCGAGATTTGGAAATGTTTTAGAGATAGTAATGAATTGATAGGTTGATATAGTTTGGGTAGATTTAGGAATGGGGTTGTGGGAAACTTCTCATTTGACCTTAACATTGGGATGTGTGATATTGAGAGTTTTGTGAGGTATTGATTTGGGGGAATAGTATTTAGGATGTGGATACATCATTTTCTTCGTATGCTTGGATCTTTTCTTACTCGAGGGCGAGTAAGGTTTAAGTGTGGGGAGATTTGATATGTCCATTTTATGTGCATAATTTAGAACTTTTTGGGGTCACTTTTGTGCTCTTTTATTATCAAGAGCTTGTGTTTTACCTTGAAACTCTCTTAGGAGAGGTAAGAGCAACTTTACGCTCTTTTACCTTTTCTAAGTGGATTTTGCGTGACAAAGGAAGATCATGGAAGCTTGAAAACCGGAGGCCATTAAAGATCACTTTTCGAAGACTTTGAAGACTTGCTTCGAAGACATGAAGACTTAAAGATTGGAGACCGTCAAAGACCATTTTTTGAAGACTTTGAAGACTTTCTTCAAAGAGTTGAAGACTTGAAAAATGAGAGGAATCATTGTGAAGATAAATGTTACCGTAAGAAGAATAAAAGAGAACAAGGTTAAATTCTGGCTCCCGTCGTGAGTCCCGACGAACCCATCGCGAGACCCGACCAACGGGTGGCTAGAACATAACCTTATCATTTTTGTACTATCTCTCTTTTCTCTCATTCACATCTCTTCTTTCCTGCGTTTATGGTATTATTTCTAACCCTAGTTTCTACCATTTTTCATCTTTGAATTTTCTTGTATTATGTTTGGTTTGTTAACATTAATTAATATGAACTCTTGTAGCTAAATCTAGTTCTTGGGAGCAATTGATTGAAGCTTCCAACCTTATGTAGTAAGATTCTACATTTGCTCATTTATGAACACTTATTGGAGAGCATTAATTATGCTAATAATGTTGTGTTTTACCTCATTTATACCATGGGTTGTTTGAGTATATGAAATGTTTGTATGATTGAAATGTTAGAGTGTTAGGAAAGTTGCAAATTTCTTAACTCCATTTATATGAAATCCAAAAGCATGGATTTAGAACTTCTTGTGTATAATGTGTGGTAATTCTTGCTAGATGAGTATGCTAACGTGGATTTTTTTCATATTTGTCATATAGATGCAAAGAAAGGTTGAACCTTGTATGTTGTTTGTTCTAAGTTTAACCTAATAAATGCTTTGTTTGGTTAGATGACTATGTCTTTGGTAGAAGGCTGGTTGTTATCAAACCTATGGTCCTTTGGGTGAAATTCCGTTGATGAAATACCCATATGATGTTGTTTGTCTTTGGTGATCATCAATGAGGTTTGCAAATGGTCATTGTTTTTCTTTGCAAACTAAGGAGGAATGAATGTTGATCTTTGAATGAGAAGTGATAACATTCCCCATATACAATAAATGTAATTGAATGAGTGAATGAATCAATAAGCTATAGGAAGTTTGGACGTGGAAGTCGATTGCCCCTAAGGCTCCGTTAATTATCATTTGCATCGTATCTTTAGTTGTATTGCATGATTAGTATAGTTCTCTTGCTTTGCTAATTGTTGTCTTTCAATTTGATAACTTAGGCTAAAAACCCAACCCCCCACGTTTTATATGCTTTTATATGTACCTATGTATGTATATTCCTAGTATGTTTTATTCTATATATGTTTAAATACTTGAAAAGATCTCGCTTCTCGTGGACGGCCCTGACTTGCCATTATCTACTTAATTGTAGATAGGAAGCATTAGGGCTTAAAAGTATTAACTTTGAGAGGTACGGCAACGACCTCCCAGTTGTGATGAAGGAATAGGACATGAAGGCTTGGAGCACCTGATTACAATTTAGGAAACACAAGGAATGGGGTACATGATGCAAGCCCTGTGATATCAAGTGCAACAGTAAGGGGTTTCTGTTCATATGTTTTGATTGGGTTAGACTAGGGTGACATTTTGGAAACCTAAAAACTTGTTTCTTATGTTAACCCAATTCAAATTAATGCAATTTCATTTTCATATATACATAATGATCTATCATGCCTTAAAGAGAATGAGAATGCACAGATATCATGCACTTCTTGAGTGCACATCAAGGCTCTTCAACATTCAGGCCGAACATAACTCTAAGTCAAAACCCAAACAAGACCAACACATAAATAATCAGACTAGCATATGTTGGGGTTTAGCCACCCATCATACACCATCAAAAAATAAAAATTAGAACTAATAGACATCAACACATGCACACACAAAAATCCTAGAACCATGAGAACTCATAAATCAGGGCTATCAAAGGAAAGGGTCAAAAACTAGAATATGATGGGGTTCAACTATCCATCATACACCATCAAACAACAAAAATCAAAACCAGTGGATATCAACACATGTACACACAAAATATCACAGAATCATGAGAACATGCATAAATCGTGGATATCAAAGGAAAGGGTCAAAGACTAGCACATGTTTGGGTTCAACCACTCATCATATACCGTTAAACAACAAAAATTAGAGCCAATGGACATCAAAACATGCCAAATTATTAACTGAATTTAGGGTCACAGACTAGGATATGCTGGGGTGCAGCAACCCAGCATATCAGGAAAAAAACAACCAAGATACTTCCCTTTGTGTGTTCAAAAAACACATTCGGTTCCATAGTGAAGGGAACATCACCCCTTTTTATATTTTTTTCCGAGCTTCCATTTTTTGGTTCTGCAATAAAAAAAACTAGAAGCTAAAATCAGTAATTGAACATGGAAATCAACACAAATATGGATATTTTGTAAATCATAAACCGGTAACCATACAAGCACAACTTTATTACATGAAGTTGAATCCAGGACTTAAATTTTTATTCTTCCTGATGTGCCCATTTTATACGGTTATATTAGGACTTTTAGGTTTCACTTTTGTACAATTCTAAGCTCTAAATGTAACATTTTGCCTTGAAATTCTCTAAGGAGGGTTAAAAGCGACTTTTACGCTTTTATTACTTTTCTAGAGAATTTTGTGTGACAAGGTAATTTGTTTGAAGACTTTGAAAACTTTGAAGAATACCTTTGAAGAATACCTTTGAAGATTTGAAGACTTGTATTTGATCTTTTGAAGATTTGAATTGAAGAAGTGAAGAGAAGAGGAGGATATGAAACAAGAAGAAGAAAGAAATCAAAATGCTCAAACTAGTAACCGTCGCGAGGTCATTGCGAGCCCGTTGTGAATCACGACGGATGAATGGCCAGAAATTCTTCTTGATTTTTGTACTATAAATACTCACCTTATCTTCTCCTCTTCAAAAACACGAATCCAACCTCTTATTCCTGCATTTTTCTGGGTTTAAACCCTAGTTTTTCTTTATTTCTTTCTTTTCTTAGTTTTTGTAGGTTAATCATGTCTTTTAATTGTCTAGCTTAGTTTATCTTGGGAGCAATGTATTGAATCTTCCATTTCTATGTAGTAAGAACCATATATATATATATATATATATGAATTGCTTGTATGATTACTTGTTAGGGTTGGGAGAAAGTAGCTAACTCTCCCCTCTTTTAATGTGGAATCCAAGAGCATGAGTTAGAGCTTTTTAAATGATGTTGGTGTGTTGATAATTGCTAGATGGGTGTGATGGTGTCGAACTCATTGTCATGTTTGTTTTAGGTAGCAAATGAGAGAAGTCTATGAATGTCAATCGCTCTTGACTAATCTTGTGTAAATGCATGAATTAGTTAAATGCTTAGACACAGTGTAGTGTTTATAAGTGTTGGCAAGCTTGTTGATTCTTCGTGCTAAATGCCATCAATGGGATACCTTTAGTCGCGTTTCGGCTAAGGGAGTCATTGGTGAGGTTTGACAAGAGATGTCGAATTCACTCTTGCAAACTACTATCTAAGAAGGATAGAAGATTTATCTTCACAACAAGTAGTCGAAGTAGTGAATAGATTGTTTTGCTCATTCTTGAAGCCCTTGTTATTTAGCATTCATGTGTTCTTAATTCTATGTTTCACTTCATTTATGACATGTGTTGTTTGAGAATAGGAAGGTTTTGTATGACTTAAGTGTTAGGGAGTTAGGAAAAAGATGAATTCCTTAGCTCCTTTACATGAAAATCTAGAAACAAGAACTTAGAACTTCTTGTGCATAATGTGTTGTGATTCTTGCTAGATAAGTATGTTAATGTGGATTGATCTCATATTTATCCCATAGATGCAATGAAAGGTTGAACCTTGAATGTGGTTTGTTCTAGGTTTAGCCCAATGAATGCTATGTTGGGTTAAATGGCTATGTCTTTGGTAGAAGGCTTGTTGTCAAATCTATGGTCCTTCGTGTATAATGTCATTGATAAAATACCCCTATGGTCATTGTTTGTCTAGGGTGATCATGAACGAGGTTTGCAAATGGTCGTTGTTTGTCTTTTCAAACTACTCTTAGGAAGGAATGAATGTTGATCTTCCATTGGCATTCCCCGTAGGTAACAAATGTGACAGGATGTGTGAATGGTTCAATGATCTACATTAGGTTTGGAAGTGGATATCAATTGCCTCCAAGGCTTTATCTTTTGTAGTTTTAAAACCCTTTTTTTTCTCAGTTTTGTTTGATTATTTAGAATAATTGCTTAACTTTGCTAGTTATCTTGTCTTTTAACTTTATAACTTAGGACCACCAAAAAACCAAACCCCCCCCCCCATTTACTTGCTTTCATATATGTATATATATCTACTCCTAGCCTAACAACAACCTTTTGTGTCTAAACTCTTAAGAAGTTTCCCCTTCTTCGTGGACGACCTTGACTTGCCGCTATCTACTTAGTTATAGATAGTAAGCATTTAGGGATTATAAATATTAAGTTTGAGAGGTACGACGATGGTCTCCCAAATTTTGGCGCCGCTGCCGAGGAAGAGGCATTTATTTTTAAGTGTTTGGGTGTATTTGGTTGTATATTAGCTAGTTGTTTTTATTTTTCACTCCTTGGTGGTTTTTTTTTATTCGGAGTAGGTATTGATTGAGTTCTTGGTAAATTTTTATCGAGAATCCTTGCAATATGATTTCAGACTTTTGGAAAAAAAAATTTAAAAATAAAATTTAAAATAATGGAGCATCTCACCTTGAGGGAACTCATGATGAGAAGGGAGGCTCAACAAGCAAGGTTTTGTAGGATGTGTCATTCCGACCATCCTACCAAGTCTTGGTGGTTTTTTTGTTCGGAGTAGGTATCGCTTGAGTTCTTGGTAAATTTTTATCGAGAATCCTTGCAATATGATTTCGGACTTTTGAAAAATTTTAAAATAAAATAAAATAATAAAATAATGGAGCATCTCACCTTGAGGGAACTCATGATGTGAAGGGAGGCTCAACAAACAAGGTTTTATATGATGTGTCATTCCAACCATCCTACCAAGTCTTGCTATTTGTTGTGGGAAGAGCACTATGAAAGGGAAAGAACCATTGGTTTCCAAAACCAAGGGTATTATGAAGAGTGCTACCAAGAGGTATGAGATGTTTGTTTTCAAGGGCAAGAAGCTCAAGAATGGTATCTATACCACAATTCTAACAATCCAGAATGGAGTGGTAATCTGGAGTGGTGGTATGAGAATGAGCCGGAAAACAAACAATATGAGCAAAATAGTTGGCCATCCCCACCTTATACCATACCCCAAAACCAAGCCCAACAAAGAAGTTCAAGTTTGACATGGAAGTCATGAATACAATAGCAAACTTGAACAACTTTACTAGTGAAGAACCGGACACCCGGCTCTCCTCTATTGTTGAGGCTATTGAGGGGCATGTAAGGAGTATATTAGAAGCGTTGGCCCGAATGGGAGCTCGTGATTCCAAAAATACACCATTCCAAATCAAACTCGAGGATTCAGTGAGTGAGGTCACCATGGGAAATGATCTTGAGTTCGAAGGTTGGTTGTTGAGGATGATAAAAAGGAGGAAGAGGTGATTGTGCTACATTCATTAGCATCGTCACCCCTACCCCAACCTATTGAATCAACTCCACCATTTTTGAAAGTTTTGAGGGAGATAAGAGAGGAGCCAAAAGACTACCCCAAGCCTCCTAACCACCCAACTCTCTTTGAACCATCTCCACCTCAACAAGACTTTCCTCTTGAAAGTTTTGTACCCCCACCTATCTACTTTTGGATGCTCATGGTGAAGGGGTTCAAGCCTTCACCAAATGGATAACATTAGGGTCGTGCCGATGAACTTAAATATACGGAGCTTTGTCGTGCCGACGACGTAAATAAACTCAGCCTTTTATTTTGGTTTTTGATTGTTTAGTTTTTGTTATTTTGACTTGTTCTTTTTACAGTGTGTTTTTCTGTGATTTTTGTAGCAAAGTGAAGTGTATTGCATTGGAGGAGATGAAGGAATGAGATCCATGAGAAAGGGAAGAAAGCTTGGAATGTTGGTAAGAAGAGATTGAATTCTTTCTAAGTGCTGAGAGGTCTTGTATCGCGAGTCCCGATGGACCATCGCGAGTCGTGATGTGATCAGAAGATTTGTGCTAAAAATTCAGTTCCCAACCACTACTTTCTGCGAGTTGGGACGAGCCGTTGCGAGTTACGACCAACGGGCCCTCAAGATAGCATCCCCTCGAGACCTCGAGTCGAGCTAAACTCGAAAAGCCATCAGTGTCCTTGAGACCGCATGCCCTCGAATCGAGCTGAAACCTTCGTGACATCATCCCCTCGAGACCTCAGGTTCTCGAGACTGAAATCCTTCGACTCGAGTTGAAGCCCTTGAGACCTCGGGTCCTTGAGGCCACAAGAACAGCCCTTAGAAAAACCATGAGTCTCGAGACTATCATCCCTCGAGATTAGTCCTTCGAGACCATGCATCCCTCGAGACCTCAGATCCTAGAGGCCGCTAGCCCTTGGCTCGAGTAGAACTTAAAAGTTCATCACCCTCTCGAGGCCAGTTCTCAAGAAAAACCCTCGAGACATCATCCTCTTGAGACCTCAAGGCCACAAAGTCCTTGGCTCGAGCTGAACCTGAAAGACCATCATCCCTCGAGACCATCATTCCCTGAGTCAAGCCGAAGCCCTCGATGCATCAGCCCCTCGAGACCTCTGGTTCTCAAAGCCACAAGCCTTCGATTCGAGCAGAGGTCATCAAGACCTCGGGTCCTCGAGGCTGTAGGCCTTTGGCTTATGCTAAAGCCCTCGAGATCTCGGGTCCTCGAGGCTGCAAGCTCTTGATTCGAGCTGAGCTCAAAAGTGCATCATACCCTCGAGACCTCATGTTCTTAAGGCTACAATCCCTCGACTCGAGCTGAAGTCCTCGAGACCTCGGGTCCTCGATGCTGCAAGCCCACAATTTGAGCTGAGCCCAAAAGTGCATCATACCCTTAAGACCTCGTGTTCTTGAGGCTGCATTCCCTTGACTCGAGCTGAAGTCCTCGAGACCTTGGGTCCTCGAGGCTGCAAGCCCTCGATTCGAGCTGAGCCCAAAAGTGTACTATACCCTCGAATCCTTGGGTCCTCGAGGCCAAAAGCCCTCAACTCGAGTTAAAGCCCTAGGGACCTTGGGTCCCGTGAGACCTTGAGTGCTCGAGACCAAAAGCTCTCACGACTCGCGACCAAAAGCTCTCACGACTCTTGACAAAAGCCATCGCGACTCGCAACCAAAAGCTCTCGTGACTCGCGACCAAAAGCCCTCGCGACTCGTGAGCAAAATCCCTCGCGACTCGTGACCAAAATCCCTCGCGAGTCGCGACAAAAGCCCTCACGAGTCGCGACCAAAAGCCCTCGCGATGAGAAATCCAACGTTTTAAGTAAGCTAAACATTGCATAATCCTTTCTTCTTCTGCACCAAATACTCCCAAGAACCACCACATATCCACTCATTCCTCCACCATCTCGTGACCAAAAGCCCTCACGATGAGAAATCCAACTTTTTAACTAAGCTTAAACATTGCATAATCCTTCCTTCTTCTTCACCAAATACTCCCAAGAACCACCACATATCCACTCACTCCTCCACCATCTCACACATATTGACATACGAAAATTCTTGCATCTTTATAGTATCATTGTTGATTGTAGTATGCCGACTACATCATTGAGTCTTTAATCGCTATATTCTATAATGATTCTTGGATATATGTCAATATATGTTAGATATTTTTATTGGACAATCTTATAGTGGTGATTGCATGATGGATTGGTTGTTCTTTGATAATACTATGATTATTAACTCTTGATGCTAAACCTAGTATAACACATCATTATATACTTGTGAGTTTGATGTTGTTCTTTGTGGTGTTAGTCTTGATCAAATGGCACCAAGGAGACAACATTTTGCTCAAGGGGTGAGTTCTTCTACGGCACATTTTCTCCCCCTTTTTGGCTCCGAAACCGATTTTAGGACCGATTATATACAAGTACATTGGATTGCGCCATATCACCGGCGACTATACAGAGAAACGGGTTTCACTCTATCTCTTACCTTGAGTTTTATTATTCTTACCGTACATGTTTACTTTGAGGGCAATGTAATGTTTTAAGTGCGGGGAGGGGTTAGAAGACTCACATGCATGCTAGCTTCATTTGGAATGCTTTTTGCTACTTTTGATTGGAAAAACATGAGAAAAATAAAGAAAAAATTGAAAATTTTGAAAAAATAAAAAAATGTAAAAAAAATAGAAAGAAAAGAAAACCCGCTAAGTTGAAAACCCGAGAGGGCAACTTAGGCAACATTGGGGGCCCAGATATGTCAAAAACCCGAGAGGGCGACCTAGGCAAAAATGAGAGGCCAAAATGTGGGGAAAAAGGTGAGATGTGAGCCAAAGAAACATGATGTGTGGCTAGGATGAAAACCCAAAAGGGCTCCTAGGCAAAATGAGAGAAAGAGAGAAAAAGAAAAAAAATGCTATGATTTCACTCATTTGCCAGTGTTGTAGTCATAAGGTTGCAGTTGTCATATGGATGGATTGGGTAGCTCAATATCTTTAGACCTCTTGGGATTGGGTAACTTAGTGGGTTGAAAAACAAAGTAGGGTTATAAAATTTTTAATTCTTTTATACTTCGTTTTGGTTGATATATTGACATTGGGTGAAGTATGTGTTTAAACCTTCTCTATGGTTTTGACTTCAATTTGTGTCATTGATTTTTGGTTGATATATTGGTATGAAGTGAAGTATGTGCTTGAACATCCTATATGGTTTTAACTTCATTTTGTGTCATTGGACTTTGGGACTATCAATTCGGGACATCGAAACATTTTTATGGGTAGTGAATTGATAAGTGGTAGGTTTGGTCAGATTTAAGAATTGGGGTTGTGTGTGTGAAAAATTCTCATTTGAGCTTTGATTTTGGGATTTACAATATTGAGAGTTTTTGTGAGGTTTTGATTGGGGGAATATTAGTTTATGATATGGACATATGAATTCCTTCGTGTGCTTGAATCTTTTCTTACTCGAGGGCGAGTAAGGTTTAAGTGCGGGGAGGTTTGATGTGCCCATTTTATACGGTTATATTAGGACTTTTAGGATTCACTTTTGTACACTTTTGTGCTCTAAATGTAACATTTTGCCTTAAAATTCTCTAAGGAGGGTTAAAAGTGACTTTTACGCTTTTATTACTTTTCTAGAGAATTTTGTGTAACAAGGCAATTTGTTTGAAGACTTTGAAGAATACCTTTGACGATTTGAAGATTTGAAGACTTGTATTTGAGTTTTTGAAGATTTTAAGAATTGAAGTGAAGTGAAGATGCGGATATGAAACAAGAAGAAGAAAGAAATCAAAATGCTCAAACTAGGAACCGTCGCGAGGTCATCGCGAGCCCGTCATAACTCGCGACGATCGAATGGCCAGAAATGCTTCTTGCTTTTTGTACTATAAATACTCACCTTATCCTCTCATCTTCAACAACATGAATCCAGCCTCTTCTTCCTGCATTTTTCTGGGTCCAAACCCTAGTTTTTCTTTCTTTCTTTTCTTAGTTTTTGTAGGTTAATCATGTCTTTTAATTGTCTAGCTTAGTTTTATCTTGGGAGCAGTGGATTGAAGCTTCCATTTCTATGTAGTAAGAACCATATATATATATATATATATATATATATATATCCATTTGGTGCTTCTGCTATTGTGCATTTATTGAGCTTTGAATGTGAATTGTTAGTTGCATTGATGTTGTTGGAAGCTTGAGTATATGAATTGCTTGTATAATTACTTGTTAGGGTTGGGAGAAAGTAGCTAACTCTCCCCTCTTTTAATGTGGAATCCAAGAGCATAAGTTAGAGCTTCTTAAATGATGTTGGTGTGTTGATAATTGCTAGATGGGTGTGATGATGTCGAACTCGTTGTCATGTTTGTTTTAGGTAGAAAATGAGAGAAGTCTATGAATGTCAATCGTTCTTGACTAATCTTGTGTAAATGCATGAATTAGTTAAATGCTTAGACATAGTGTAGTGTTTATAAGTGTTGGCAAGCTTGTTGATTCTTCGTGCTAAATGCCATAAATGGGATACCTTTAGTCGTGTTTCGGCTAAGGGAGTCATTGGTGAGGTTTGACAAGAGATGTCGAATTCACTCTTGCAAACTACTATCTAAGAAGGATAGAAAATTTATCTTCACAACAAGTAGTCGAAGTAGTGAATGATTGTTTTGCTCATTCTTGAAGCCTTTGTTATTTAGCATTCATGTGTTCTTAATTCTATGTTTCACTTCATTTATGGCATGTGTTGTTTGAGAATAGGAAGTGTTTGTATGTCTTAAGTGTTAGGGAGTTAGGAAAGTGACGAATTCCTTAACTCCTTTGCATGAAAATCTAGAAACATGAACTTAGAACTTCTTGTGCATAATGTGTTGTGATTCTTGCTAGATAAGTATGTTAATGTGGATTGTTCTCATATTTATCCCATAGATGCAATGAAAGGTTGAACCTTGAATGTGGTTTGTTCTAGGTTTAGCCCAATGAATGCTATGTTGGGTTAAATGGCTATGTCTTTGGTAGAAGGCTTGTTGTTGTCAAATCTATGGTCCTTCGTGTATAATGTCATTGATAAAATACCCCTATGGTCATTGTTTGTCTAGGGTGATCATGAATGAGGTTTGCAAATGGTCGTTGTTTGTCTTTTCAAACTACTCTTAAGAAAGAATGAATGTTGATATTCCATTTGCATTCCCCATAGGTAACAAATGTGATAGGATGAGTGAATGGTTTAATGATCTACATTAGATTTGGAAGTGGATATCAATTGCCCCCAAGGCTTTATCTTTTGTAGTTTAAAAACCCCTTTTTTAATCTTAGTTTTGTTTGATGATTTAGCATAGTTGCTTGACTTTGCTAGTTATCTTGTCTTTTAACTTTTATAACTTAGGACCACCAAACAACCGAAACCCCGCCCCTCATTTACTTGCTTTCATATGTGTATATATGTCTACTCCTAGCCTAATAGCAACCTTTTGTGTTTAAACGCTTAAGAGGATCCCCTTCTTTGTGGACGACCCCGACTTGCCGCTATCTACTTAGTTGTAGATAGTAACCATTTAGGGCTTATAAATATTAACTTTGAGAGGTACGGCAACGGCCTCCCACTTCCATTTCTCTATTTCGGACCAGAAGCTCCCTCAGACCTGGTATCATAATCTCAGCCACACGAAAAGGTGCATCGATCTAATCCAAACTCAGAGGCTTCGTTTCCTGCATGTGATCCGAGGGAGACCTGGCTGTCTCGCATACCAGGGAAGTGTAGGAATCAAAGGGATAGAAGAGAACCTTCTGTCATCATTTCAAGAAACAACAGTAGCCTTACAACCACCGCGTTTAGCCAGAGAATGGATAACGCAGGGCTCAACTCTACTCATTCCTTGAGACACACAGCCACACAAAGTGCAAGGCTCGTCGGATCTGGAAACAGAGGCCACAACGGAAGGTATTTGTTTCCTGCTGGTGGCATCACCTACAGACCCTTCAGAACTAGGAGTTAGTTCTCTATGTTAGAGGGTGGGCAGTGCCACCTCGCATTGCTTTCAAGAAATAAAACCAGAGGTTGCGTAAGGCTTTCCATTGCTGGCACCGCCTACAAACCCACCGGATCTGCGAGTCGGAACACTGCAACGATGGGTTGGCATCGCTGCCCTAGATCCTTCTTCTCCGACGTCAGGGCCTTCGAAGGTCGGACCATCACCCACTGGAGTGAAGCTATCCGATCGAGAGGGAAGACCAAACGTTTTGAACAAAACCCACCACATTTAAACCCACAACCAATGAAATCCCTTCTATCCATAACCTAGAAAAAATGTGAAATGTGAGAGGAGAGGAAAATCTGAGAGGGAAGACCAATTTCAGAGAAGAAGATTATCTGAGAGGGAAGATGAATGGGTGGGAAGAAATTATTGAGTGAGAAAACCCTAAAGGAGTAAAGGGATAAGAACAAACAAGGGAGACAACTTTTTAGAGGGATGAAGAATCTCGATGCAAATAAGACGTTGAAAATAAATCAGAGAGTCACATGCCTTGTTTAATAAGAGAGGAGAGTAATGAAGGTGGTTGGGTAGTTGGAGAGAATTAAATTCATTGGGAAGGGTTAGATTAATGGCATATTGGGTTTAAAATAGATTAGGAAGGGTTATGTGTTAATTTAGAAGTTGGGCCCAAATTAAATAAACTAATAATAAAAACAACCCATTTATGGAAAGAAAAGAATTAGTGTAAAAACAGGTGGGACATCCCAAAAGGGAAATAGGGCAAAAATAGCTGGGTTGGAGGTAGTAGTACGTAATTGTTAAAGTGTAGTAAGGGTAAATTAGATATTTTATAGAAGTTTTTTTTAGCCAAAGAGAGGAATAATAAAAATAGGAACCTTTGATTGGGATAGACGAAAATGAAAAGTAGGAATATTTGGCTGGGACAGAGAGAGTATAATTTTTCTTAGAGTAACTTTAAAATTTTAAATAAAATGTAATCTCAATATTTTAATTAAGAGTCCGTCTCTTGAAAGACAGTATTTCCATAAACCATGGAAAGACCAAGGTTTAAAGTGCAAATTAGAAGAAATAACGATAAAATTTTGGGGTTGCATGAATCGAGTTATAAACTTTATAACTACTACACGTTGCATAATAAATTTTTAATATTGCAACTAACACATTTTACCTTTTATTATTTTAATTAAACCTCGTTTTTCCATAAGTTCATGAAAATACGATTTTTTCCAAAATTTTGCCTTTAATTAATTGAGCGGTAGAATCCCGCTAGTATTATAAATAATTATTAGAAAAAAAGTGCTTTTATAACTGCCGCCGGACCGCCGCCAGATTAGGTAGGGTTATATCAGCACATTATGAAAACTGGTAGGGTTAAATCAGCACATTCCTAAAATTTATAGAGTTATATCTGCATATTAGTAAAAAATGCAGGGTTATATCAGCACATACTATAGAATATAGTGGTTTTAATGAAATTTTGTTTATTTTGTTGTATTTAGTCTGGATTGATGATTGGATGACCTTTGGTGTTGTGTGTGATTGTTATTTTGTTGTGTTCTTCGACTTAGGTTTTTAATGTTGATAAGTTTTGAAATGAGGCTATGATATGTGATAATGGTGTTTAATATTAATGATTGTGTCATGATGTCAAATTTTATGTTGTATAAGATATTGTTATGATGTTATAATGGTGTATATAATGATGTGGTCGTCTGTTAAGACCAGCAGAGTACCACACACTTAATATTTATAATATGTGCTAATATAACCCTATAAGCTTTAAGAATGTGTTGATATAACCCTACAAACATTTGAAATGTGCTGATATAACCTTACAAATATTAGGAATGTGCTGATATAACCCAATAAGATTTCATAATGTGCTGATATAATCCTACATGTTCCAGCGGTGGTCCGGCAATGACCCAGCGGCGATCCGGCGGTGGTCCAGTGAACTATAAGGGTAAAATTGTCCATCTAATTTCAGAGTTAGCACAAATGGTATTTGGTCAATTTACATAAAGTCAACGCCGGAAAATTGAGGTCAATGCCGGAAATGGGGTATGAGGGTTATATTGACATTTTCATTAACTAGTTAGGGTTATATTTACACTAAAAATTATGATAGGGTTATATTGACACTTACTCAATTAGATGAGTTTATATTGACACTTATCCCTAATTATTAAAAAAATTGGCAGCAGTTAAGTCGGATTAGTTGAGTTGTCTGGGTAATTCAGATTGTCGATAGAAACCAGCCCTTCCAAGTAGGAGAAAAATAATAGTTTTGAGTAGAGAGATGCGTGAGTGGCAATATTAAAAGCAGACCAAGCGTTTTCAGTTTTCAGTGATCTGGGAAACAATGTCAATATGCAGCGATGAAGTTGAGATTCTGGTAATGGAAGCAAGCCCGTACGGGAACCGGGTTCAAATCGCACTCAACATCAAAGGCGTCCCCTACAAGTTATTGAAGGAAGATCTGTTCAACAAGAGTGACCTCCTTCTTGCATCGAACCCGGTTCACAAGAAAATCCCGGTTCTCATCCATGGCGGGAGCCCGGTTTCTGAATCTCTGGTGATTATGGAGTACATCGATGAAGCGTGGAGCCGCCATCGGAATATTCTACCTTCTGATCCTCTCCGCCGTGCCGACGCCCGCTTCTGGGCCGCCTACGTTGACAAACTGGTAACTCCTTTGACTCTTTTTTTTGTTTGAAAAAGCGCCTTGACTCTTTGTTTTTCATTTTTTCAGTTGCTATAATTAATTTTTCACCGTTTATTTTTCGTAAATATAGGAATTAGAGAAGAGTGTCTCTTTAAAGATGGTTTTTTTATTATGGAAAAACTAAGGTTTAAGATGCAAATTGGAAGAAATGAAGATAAACTTTTAGGGTTGCATGAATCGGGTTATAAATTTTATAACTACTACACGTTGCTTAATAAATTTTAATATTGTAACTAAGACCTTCTACTTTTTACTATTTTAATTAAACCACATCTTTCCATAAGTCTATGTAAAAATGGTATTTCCCAAGACTTTTCCATTAGAGAAAGTCTCTCGAAATGTCATACTCCCTCCGTCCCTGAATAAATTGCAACAAAAAAAAGATTCAGTCAAACTAAGAAAGTTTTGACTGCATATTTGAATAGGTATATAAATAATAATATTGTTGTATGTGATATCGTTAGATTCGTTATAACAAGTAGTTTCTAAAAAATAAATTTTTATTTACTGATATTATACGTAGTTAAATATATTAACGGTCAAACGTGTGTGTTGGAGACCGTGAAAAAGATTCTCTGCAATTTAATCCGGGACGGAGGGAGTAAGGTTTTTTTATAAATTTAAATATTATATTTTAAAACTTAAAACAAGTAAAATAATGTGTTTTTGAATGTTAAAATGTAAAAAATACATAATATAAACAAAATTTAAAATTAATAAATTTATTAGTATGTAATTTAACAAATGCAGTATATGAGGTAAAACACATGCGATTGTCCATAAGCTTATTAACAGATCGTCTGGCATGAGACTCACTCTATAAATTAATTCCAATGGTCTGCTTCATTTTTCAATTGCTACAATTGTTTTTCATGTTTACCGCAGTACATTTACTACAATAATCTACTCAATATTTTTCTTTAAAAATAATATTCCTTCATTTTACTATGAACTATAGTTTTATTATATTTATAATATGTTTACCACAAACTTTTTTTTCAATTCATAAAAAAATATATATACATTTTTTCATAGTTTATATGTTTATTTTTATTATAACATAATTCTAAATTTTCATATATCTATAATAGGAAATTTAGGTATAATTTTAATTATATTACACTAATTTTATATTTATTGTTGTAGTTATTAACTACTCTTATTTCATAAAAAGATACCCAATCATATATAATTAATTGGAAATAATTTATTTTAAAAAAGTAAAACAAATAAGAAAAAACAAAGAATGAAAAAAAATGGAAAGTTAAAATGTTTATAGCTAAAAGATAGACTAAATTATTTTTTTAGTCCCCCTACAAAGTATCTTTTACTATCTTTTGGTCCCCATTTGCAAAACAACCCACAGACGATACCTAACAAATTCAAAACAATTTGTTTGGTCCCCTAAGGTGGTTTTCAGGTAAGACTAAATGGTTTTCCGGCATAACCAGGGGTATAATGGTAATTTTACTAATTAAAAATATTTTTAGTTAAAAAATATTAATTTTAAAATTTTCAACTTCATCATGAGCCCTCGAGCCTCCTGCCTCGAGCCCCGAGCCCTTGAACCTCCTGCCTCGAGCTTCCTGACGAATTTTATTATTATTTTTTTAAATGCAGGGGTATAATGGTCATTTTACATATTTTGACCAATTTTAACATTGATTTTCCCTGAAAACCACATTTGGGGACCAAACAAATTGTTTTGAATTTTTTTGGGTACCATCTAATGGTTATTTTACAAATGAGGACCAAAAGATGGTAAAAGATACTTTATAGGGGACAAACAAAAAAATTTAGTTTAAAATATATCACTTTCATATGTAATTAATAAAGATAATGTACACGATATAAAAGAAAAAATTAAATAAGAAAATAAAGGCTAAGAAAGGAAAAAATTGGAACGAAAATGAAACCAAAACAAAAGGAAAAAACAATGCAGCTACTCCCTCCGTTTTCTTATTTGTGGCACCACAGGTATATGTGTGCTTGAATTTAGGTTGGGAGAATGAATTGATGAAATTAAATGTAGAAAGTAAATAGAAGAATGAGTGGATGAAATTGAAGAAATTTTATTAAAAATAAAAATTGTACTTCCTCCGTTTTTTTTTTCATTGGTACACTTACTAAAAGTGGTATTTTTTTTAATTGGCACTTGCTATTTTGGGCAAGTTTAAGGTTTTTACGTCCACTCATTTTACTTTCTCTTCTTCCAATTCAATTTCATCCACTCATTTAACATCTCCTCAATTCTAACACCAAAAGAGAGGTGTCAATGAAAAAAAAAACGGAGAAAGTATCATTTAAAAGAAATCTCAATAAGGTAAATATATCAAAAATAGAGAAACGAATATGGAGTATAGTACTCCGTATACGGTAAACATACCGCGTTACTATAGCAACCCAACACTATTACTATAGCAACGCAACACTACACACGGTAATTTACCATTTTATTGGAGCAAATTTTTCACGAATAATCTAACGTGAAAAGGTCCATTAGCGATACTCTTATCTTGAAATGGCATGTCTAATGAATAGAGCTGATGGAAATGGTGATTAAAATAAGAAGTGATTGGTCTATCAATTCTTAAATTAACTCCGTTTCGTTGGATGTGGCGTCATAGCTTTAAGTGATTGGATTTAGGTGAATGAAATGAATGGATGAAATTGAATTTAGGAAGAGAAAAAGTAAAATGAGTGGATGAAATTGAAGGAATCTTGACATAAAAGAAAAGTGTGTCAATTCACAAAAATAAAAACAAAGGAAAGTGTGTCAAATCCAATGAAATGGAGAGAATACTATACACCGGGGATACAATGTTCACAATATCCCCAGTAATTAGTTGGTTAACTCATCAGTAATTTTCATTTTAAAAATTAAAAGATAAAATTTAATTCACCATCCTTATTTTTATAGATTAACTACAACTATCATTTTTACTCTACTGATAATACGTTGTGAAAGGTATACCAAAGTTACGGTATAATTGCCTTTGGTCTATAATCTTTTGGAAATATGCAGGTCTTGCGTTTCAATTTTTATTTGACATTTTAAAAAAGAGGTCGGCTCTTAAAAAACGGTATTTTCATAAGTTGGAGAAATTAAGGTTAAAAATGCTAATTATAAAAAATTAAGATTATATTTTTGGGTCACATTAATCGTATCATAAACTTATCACTATTGCAAGTAGTATAATAAACTTTTAGTATTGCAACTAAAATATTTTACCATTATATAATTCTAATTCAACATCTTTCCATATACCTATGGAAAGACGGTGTCAACCAAAACTTTGCCTTAAAAAAAAATAGAGTGCTAATAAAATGAAAATTAGGAAAAGAAAGAACTAGTATACTTTTACTCTCTCCATCCATTTTTAATAATTTTCTCCATTAAACTTTGACTACTTTTTTTTTTACCAAAAGGCTTCATAATAATTAGACCACCACCAAGGAAATCCATCAAAATGAACAGACAAAATCCAGACTAAACAACAATCAGGAATTACATAAATTAAATAGTTCAACCACCACCAAACCTTAACACATGTAGAGAATGGAGGTCAACACAACTCAAGATTTGGAGCTCCTGGCCTGGGCCTCAAATGGCTTAGAAGCAGCACAGAGCCTGGTTCTCCTCTTTGCAATGCTCTCACTTCTCCTCTCCCTTCGCTCCTTCAGCCTGCTAGCCAGCAGCTTCTTTTGTTATTAAACTTTGACTACATATTGAAATAGATATATGAAGAATAATATTATCGTATATGATATTGTTGAATTCGTCGTAACAAGTAATTTTTAAATATTAACTTTTTATTTATCATTATAATACTAGATAAACATGTTAATGGTTAAATACATTTATTGAAGAATGTAATAATAATTATGGTGCAAATAGAGTTGAGATAGAGGAAGTATTATTTTCACTTCTAATTTTAAAAAAAGAATGCCCATTAAATAATTGCTATTATTTTTTGTCGTATGGAGATCGAGTAGACACGGACTTCTAAATTTTACTCTGCACTATAATTTATATAATTTGATTATGTAATTCTACTAACATACTCCCTCTCTCCTACCTCAAATTTTATGGAATCTTTTTTACGGTTATCAAGAAACATGTTTGACTATTAATATGTTTAACTATGTATAATAATGACAAATAAAAAATTGATACTTAGAAACTACTTGTTGCGATGAATTCAATCATACCATATGTGACAATATTATTGTTTATATATTTATTCAAATATGTGGTTAAAGTGGATACTAAATAGTGACACAAAGTGAAATAAAAAATTTGAGATGGAAACTAACCATTATTTTGCTGACAAGTTCTCTTGAACAATGCTATCTTTTAAATTGTGCAGCAATTAATGTACTTTTGACTTAAGTAGCGTACAATTAAGTTAAATATATATTTTTTAATTTTAAATTTACGATTTTTTTTACAATATTTCTTGAATTCTTCTTCTTACAAATTTACACTATAATGTAGAATATTTAAACTAAAATATAATAGATTGAGTTTTATTCATCATGAAAGGCTTTTATACATAGGGCTATGCTCAAGAAACCAAAGTCCAAAATAAAAACAATTATAATCTAATCATGTTACCATAAGAGTTCTAATATATACCTTAATCTAAATATTATAGAATATTTACAAAATATCCTAACACTGGTGCAGAAAAAGGGTATTAGTGACAGTATCCGAATCATCATCCCTGGCGTCGCCGGGCAATGTGTGTAGTCATTAGATGGCGGTTCCACAACCGCCGTTAATTGTTGTCTTCCACGTTGCTTCTGAGCACCATGAAAGCTTATTTTTAACTGTTGTCTATTTCCAACATCAAAAAATAATTCTGTAACCACTCCCAATTTTGGAACTTACTTTGGAAGTTTATAAAAATAAATCTAGGCTATATGGTTAAGTTGAACCAGAAGACTTAGATCCACCATACCATGTCTCATTCTTCATATCAACATTCATTTTCAACACAATACAACCATGACCATCCTCAGCTCTTAGATTCATATCTAACCCACCTACAATCAGTAATAAGCATTTAAACAATCATCAATCCATCTTGAACAATAGCATACATCAAAATTGATAGGTGGATTTATCATTAAGAAACTCTAAATGGAGAAAAACCATATCATGATAATATGGAGTTTATCACCACACCTTCTTCATAGTTGAAGTCGCCGCAACCAATTTGCATTTAAAACTAAAACGAGGAAGCGTTAGATTTGGGGAAGGAGGGGGAGAAGAAGGAAGAAAGAAAGAAAGAAAAGGAAGGAAAAATGAAAGGAAATATGGAAGAATGAAAGGAAAGACGAAGAATGAAAAAATAGACGGAAGATTGAAAGGGAAAACGAGTAAACTCCATCATAGAGATAGAATGTTTTTTACGGTTTCATACTTTAGTGCACTCCATAAACAATTCTGAAGTCGAAACCTCTTTCCACAAATGCCTTAAGATAGTAGCTTTTAGTGCATATTTTTGTAGAATTACTTAGACGGAGTTTCAACCGTTGTTGTCCACTTTAATGTAGTTCAGAGGCATTTCCAAAATAACTACCAGCGTTGGAAGTGAAATTTTGAAGGCACGTTGATGATGAATAAGAATATGAATTAAGTAGTTTATTTTCCAGAATATTGTTCACGTGAACGATAACCGGTAATAATGTTTCGTGGTTATAGAAGGTTTTTATTTGTTAGGTTCTTAGTTTCAGAATGTGTAAGTTATTTCAAGAAAGGTTTGATCTGGTTTTCTTTTAGTTTTTAGAGTCTAACTAGGACATCTTTTGTTTAGGAAAAATAGAGGGATACTCCTTTTTATGTAGGGTTGCTTTTTTAGCTATAAATAATGTACCTCTCTATGAGGAATGGGAGGGATTGAGATTAATTAATTTTCTTGTAATTTGCATCATGATTATGAGTTGTGTGATACATCTTAGCTTTTAGGTGTGATGCCTAAATGATCCCGAGGTGTGACACCAAGGTTTAGGAGTGATTCCTAAATTTTATCTCTATTTTCTTAAAGTTCCGCAAATTTTCCATTATCCTACAGCTATGATCCGCCTCCCCGTGGGGTCATCACTAAACCTAAGCAATCAATTAAACCCACGGTAAAGCTGATGAGATCAAAGATAAAGATTTGTATTGTTGCTCCCATTTCTACTACTAAGCTACCTAGAGGGTAGATAGTGGCAAGACCAGGGCCGTTCTCATAGATGCTAGGTATCTAAAAGTTAACTACCCACAGCCGTGACCAGGTCGTCAATCCAATCACGTGTTAGGAATTGCTAATATTGGAAGACAGGTTTTTTTTAGGGGGGGGGGGTGGTGTTTATCTAACAACTACAAACATGCAAAATCACAAGAGAATAAAGCTATACATTGCTAGCACTTGGGGATTTTTAAATGTATATTATGTATTTTTTATATTTTCACATTCAAAAACCCATTTATATACTTGTTTTAAGTTTTGAAAATACAATATTTAAATTTTATTAAAAAAATACATCTTTGTGGAGAGGTCTCCACAAAGTGTCATCCTTATCTTTACGCGCATTGCTTGCCATAGAGAGTGTATGTCCATCCTTAGCTAATGTCGAATCCCTAGCTATGTCCTCAGGTTTAGGAGATTACCGTGGAGGTTTTACGTCCTTGTCACTCTCCACTATTAAGCTCATCTAGCTAATTGGAAAGTTGCCATAGTTTTCTTAAGCTCACCTATGTCTAGGTTTTCATAAAGGCTAGAAGGGATCACACTAATAGATGCTCCTAAGTCTATCACTGCATTTTTCACTAACTTTCCATCTAAGGAGATAGGAATCAAAAACATCCCCGGGTTATCACATTTCTTAGGAAAATTCCTATGATTTAGAGTAGCGGCTCCTTTTATCCTCAAGTGTCCTACCTTCCTAGTTTGTTTATTCCCCTTCTTTGTACATGAATTTTTCAAAAAATTAGCATAAGAGGGAACTTTCTCAATTACATCCAAGATAGGAATGGTCACCTTGACTCTTTTGAAGATTTTCCGAATGTGTGCCTCATTGGTTGCCACCTTCGGTCTTCCCTTTAGTGCACTTGGAAAAGGCGGTGAAGGGATCACCCCGCCTTGGTGGAGGGGAGTTATTTGGGATGCTTCTCTTCAACAACCATCTCTTGCTCTTCAAAGTTAGTCTTGTCGCCTTCCATAATCAAATTATCCTTTTGCACAATTTCTCTTTCAGCCTCATGCACCTCCTTCCCGCTCCTTAGCTTCAATGCACTCACATTTCTTTCGTTAACTTCGGGTTCGAAAGGTAGCTTGCCAGATCCCCTAGCCTCAAGTCAGCTCATCGAGGTGGCAAGTTGTCCGACTTGGACTTCGATATTCTTGATACTAAAAAATACTCTAGTGCCCAGCTCCTCGATTCCTCTCATTGTCTGCTCTCCACGAACACATTATGTTTCTTTGCCAATTGGCCAATTGCATCTACGATCTCCTCCCAGTCTGACTTGTATAAGGCGGCATTGTTGTTGGAAGGACCTTCTCCTCTCGGGTAGGGTTGAGGTTGTGGACCTCGATTGTACCCTTGACCTCAATTCTCCTCGAGCCAACGAAAGTTGGGGTTTTAACGATACCTAGGGTTGAAGGTATTTGCATAGGGATCTTGCATTTCACCTCTTTGGTTCCCCTGGAACCCTTTTTGTTGTTGTCCCCTTGCGAATTGCCTATTTCCTCTGTTGAAATTCAGCGCCTTCACTTCTTCAAAGTCTTCAACTACTTATAGACAAGTGTCAGTGGGATGATCTAGATTGCATATACCATACACCTTGACTTGATGAGCTCTCCTTTTCATGAGTTCCTTCACATCGAGGTAAGTGTTTTCACTTGCTCTTCCAACTTGGGAGATTTAGCCAACTCATCCGATATTTTCACTTGGGACCTAGTGTCGAATTGCCTCGTTCTATTGGCCATTTCTTTGAACATCACCATTACATCCCTCAGACTCCTGTTGGTTATGGAACCATTGCAAGCCGCATTGACCATTCTCATATCTTCATCACAAAGCCCTTCGAAGAAGTAGTACACCAAATCGCCCTCCTTGAATGGGTGGTATGGACAACTCACCAACAATCTCTTTAACCTTTCCCAATACTCATAGAGGGACTCATTTGACGTTTGAGAGATGTTGGAAAGTTGTTTCTTCTAGCCTACAAACTTGGAAGCCGGAAAATATTTTTCAAGGAACCTCCGCTTCATGTCTATCCACGAGGTAATGCAACCCGGTGGAGATAATATATAACCAATCCTTGGCTGCATCCCGCAACGAGAAAGGAAAGGATCGCAAGTTGTAATCTTCTTCCGAAACTCCGGATGACTTCATATTGGTGCACGCTAGGTGGAATTCCGACAAGTGTTTTTTTGGATCTTCATCAGCCATTCCATGAAAAGTTGGCAAATATTGGATCATATCTCTCTTGAGCTCACATGTCACATTCGATGGCAAAGGGGGAAAGACAATGCACAGAGGTTGATTCCTCAAGTTAGGAGCCATAAACTCCCTAAGGGTGTGATTATCTTCCTCCATAACTACGCGCTCCTCAACAATAGTCTGCTCTTGTGGAACCCTTGCTCCAGTCCTCCTTATTCTTCTCCTTCGACTGCCAGTGTTTTTCGGTAGGTGTTGCAAAGTTCCTAAATTTGTGGTACATGCATGCACCAAAAACCAAGACAAACACTAGCACACGGGTTAGAAATAACCGGAATAACTATCACACAGGCTCAACATCAAAGACCTACTCAAGCAAACAAAAACAAAAACAACACTAAATACTTAACTAAAAAGCTATGCAAGTTAAAAATTATTCCTTTAGACTAGCATCCCCGGCAACGTCGCCAAAATTTGATCCGCCTCTCCACGGGGTCGTCAATAAACTTAGGCGATCAATTAAATTCGTAGAGAAGCTGATGAGGTCAAAGATAAAGATTTGTATGGTTGATCTCATTCCTACTACTAAGCTACCTAGAGGGTAGGTAATGGCAAGACCAGGGTCATCCATAGAGATGCTAGGTATCTAAAAGTTAACTAAACACAGCCGTGATCGGGTCATCAGTCCGATCACGTGTTAGAAATAGCTAATATTGCAAGGCAGGTTTGGGGAGGGGGGGGGGTTAATCTAACAACTATGAGCATGTAA
The DNA here is from genome assembly GCA_037428765.1 of Rubia yunnanensis. NCBI lineage: Eukaryota > Viridiplantae > Streptophyta > Magnoliopsida > Gentianales > Rubiaceae > Rubia > Rubia yunnanensis. The sequence continues at coordinate 25,614,175 of CM075067.1, read as the reverse complement.
AATCACAAGAGAGTAAAACTATATATCGCTAGCACTTGGGGATATTTGCGTAACATGACTCGTAATATGTTTTGATCTTTGATTCAAACACATTCAAGACATACAAACCTATCCCAATGCTTATGCCACATAGTGTGCTCGATGGTCAACACTACCCCCTATCTGTCACATAAGGGTGCAAACGTAATCTTCCATCTGCACCACCTCCGTAATCAGGGAAGTGCAACAATGGCTATGCCATTGTGCAGGTATGATTCTTCCCTACGTAATTATGTCCTGGGCACTCCACTAGGAATGCTTCTCCGTAGGCCGAAAGAGGCAAAGGGATATGCACCTTATCGTTGAGGTTGCAAATTATGCTAACCCTAGTTTTCTACTAAAGCTATCTCTGTCAGTAAACCTTTGGGCCAATTTTCCACCTAAGACTAGTGTACGGTCATCGTAACGGTAACTCAGCAACCCATATGTATACATCCATACGGTCCCAGACCCCGCTACCCCTATTACATCTAGGTTCACTCCTGGGGGGATATCAATAAATGCGGCAACATGAAAGTACACTAAGTGTATGCCAACATGGTGTAAAAATCATGCAATTAACAAGAATGTAAAGCACAAGCCAACATAATGTTCATAAGCATATAAAGATAGGTAGATCAATAGAATCTCCCAAAAAAACTACCAAGCCATGAATACAAACATGAATCCCCAAGCTAAATCACTACTCCCTAAGCATTGAACCCAAATATTTCATTGGATTCAATGCCCTTGGGCAAAAACAAGGAGAAATAAACTAGAGAGAAAGGTTAAACGACATGGGTAACGCTGGGACATTGCCTGAGGACACTGTCTGGGACACCTTCACAAGCATTAGAATGTACAAGAAAAAGCCTCAGACGGTGTCCCAACAAGGAGAAATAAATTAGAGAGGAGGGTTAGATGCTATCTAACATGGGACACCATCTAAGCTTTATCTTGGTTATTCTAATGTGCGCAACCGCATCGTTCGGCATGATCCATTGACTGGGAGCTCTTCCTCGATTAGTTAAATGGCACAGGTCGTATAAATCTTCACGGGCCATCGGTCGGGTGCATGATGTTCACTTCTGAGCGGCGCGGGTCATGTATATTCTTGCGAGTCGTCAGCTGGGAGTCAATTTCTGAGCAAAATGATGGGGTGGCCGTGTCAATGTTTGCACCCCATGGGCTGGTTTTCGAATGTTGAAAATGGGATGACACGGGCCAAGTTAAAGGGCACGACCTGTGTCCATACTTAGCCGCACAGAGTTTTACATTGGCACGGGTCGTACTGAACCAAGTGGCCCGTGCTGAGGGTCTCTGGAACGGCCGTGCTAGATGGCACGACCCATGCTGAGGGTCTCTTGCACGACCTTTTTGACATGCATGACCCGTGTTGTTTGCTATGGCCGTGCCATGTTTTCAAAAGTTGGACTTCGACTCCCTTCTTTTTCCGACTTGATTCCATCTACTACCATGTTTGGAATCGTGGCCTTCTGTTTGCTACCACTCTTGCGGATGACCTTCTAATATTTACTACCATCCTTGCAGATGACCTTCTACAAAATTACACTGATGTTCTCATGAGCAACCTACTAATAAGCTCACAAAAGAAGATCTAGGTGCTCTTGAGGACAAAGTGTCAATTAGGTCCAATTAAGTCTACAACGCTAGGGATTTAGATAAGAAAATCAACAACGGTCATCTAAACCATTTGTAATGTAAACCTAACTAAAATTAGCAATCAACCAACCAAAACATAATAACAAATGTGTCGAATACATTAGTTAACGCATGTTTTAAGGTGCAGATCAAGCCATAAGACTATTTTTTCCCTACTCTAAAGCCAAGTTCTAAATCTAAGATCCGCTCTAATAAAATTACACTCTATTGGTGTTGCATCAGTTTTGGTATCAATAGTATGAACTCATGGCTTCAAGGATTCTGATCCGCACTCCATGGGGTTGCTAGTAAATCACAACCTTTTCACTAGAGAGATAGTACTAACCCGCAGAGCACTAGATAAGATCAAAGATAAGAATTGGTAATGTTTCTTCCGTACTAAAAGCTAAACTACCAAGGGATAGATAGTGACAAGTCTAGGGTCGTCCACAGAGATGCTAGGAATTTAAAGGTTAACTATGCAAAGCCGCAATCGAGTCGTCATTTCGATCACGTGTCGAGAATAGGCAATGTTGCAAACAAGGTTTGGGGGTGGGTTTCTGCAAACTTCTAAGCATGCAAGAGCAAGGGAATAAACTAGATTAAGCTAACACTTGAGAATATTTGCGTTACGTGACCGATATTTCGATCCTAGATTTTATCAAATACAAGACGCATAAACCTATCCTAATACTTATGTCACATAGTATGATCGATAGTTAACAATTCTGTTTGTCTGTCACACAAAGGCGCTCACATCTTATTCTATTGACACTGCCTCCATATTTCGGAAAGTGCGTCAAGCGATCCGACAGTTATGTGCTCTTCTTCCCTGTAAAGAATTACATCATGGGCACTCCACTATGAATGCTTCTCCTTGGGCCTACAGAGGCAAAAAGATTGACTATCATGTCATTGCCTATCGGATACCATTTTCTAGTTTATACTACGGTCATCAAAGCGGTGTTCACCACCCACATGCCTACACCCACATGGTCGCAGACTCTAACTCTCCATATTACCCTAGCGACGCTCCCATGTGGACAAAAATAGTTACGCCATACATGAAAAATAGACTAAGGTGTGTGCCAACATAGGATTATCAATCGTGCATTTAACAAGAATGTAAGGCACATGTCAAGCATAATATTCATAAGCATTAAAGGATAGGAAGATCTTAGAAACTCACAAAGTAACTACCAAGTCATGAATACAAATTTAAATCCTCAAGCTAATGAACTACTCCCTAAGCATTGAACCCAATCTTTGCATTGGATTCAATGCCCTTGGGGAAAACTAGGAAGAATAAACTAAGAGAGAAGGGTTAGCCCATTTTCTCTCTCTACCTACTCTTAGGAAAAACTAAGAGAATGAAAACATAAACTACCTAAACTTAAACCATAGTAGACATAGATCCTTTTATATAGTAGATATGAATTGAGCTTCGAAAGAGGCCCAAAAAGGCAAGGAAACCCTAGCTGACCGTCAACATAGGTCATGCAATAGCACACGATCCGTGCTATACCTTGCGGGCCGCCGGCTGGGAGTCGAGTTCTTGGCAACTGATGGCACGGTCATGCAAATCATCACGGGACATGGGCTAGTTTTAGGATTTGAACTGCAAGGGGCACGAGATGTGCAATATGGCACGACCCGTGCTTCACACTTAGCTGCACAAGCCCTTTGAACGGCACGGGCCATGCAATTCAGTGCTGCCCATGCCATGACTTTGGCACCATCCATTTGGTTGGCATAGCCCGTGCAATACAACACGGTCGTGCTAGTCTTCATCTTGTTTGATCTTTGAATCCTTTCTTTTCTTGGCTCGATTCCATCCACTACCACGTTTTGACTCGTGACTTTATGTCTACTACCATTCTTGTGAATAACCTTCGACTACTACTACCATTCTTGAAAATGACCTTCTACAATCTACACCGAAATGCTTACGAGCAATCTACAAATAAGCTCACAAAACAAAATCTAGACGCTCGTAAGGACATATTGTCCTTAGGTCCAAATCAATCTACAAAACTAAGGATTTATATTAGAAACCCAACGATGGCTACCATCCAAAACATACTAGTAAATGTGTTAAATGCATTGGTTAATGCATATTTTTAGGTGCAAATCAGATGCTATGAAGACTAACTTACAAATTGACCAAGAATATGAGGATGAAACACCTTGGATTTACAAAGGTGACAAAGATTGTTTCGATGATATGCAAAAGCTCAACATTGATGACGTGGTGTAGGAAGGAGAAGACATATCTTTTAATCTTATAAGGTGAATTCTTAGTGCACCATAGGTTGAACAAGGAGATTGGAGAAGGACTTCTATATTTCAAACCCTGGTCTTGTGTGAGAGTGAGACCAAGAAGCTAATAATTGATGATGGAGGATGTATGAATGCGGCTTTAGAATCAACGGTTGAGAAGGCTAAACTTCCTACAGAACCTCATCCACATATATACAAGGTTTCTCGGATAAATAACATCACCATTCTTGTTAACATACGATGTATAGTAAATTTAAAACCATGTGTCTATTCTTATTTTGTTTGGTGTGATGTTATTCCTACGATGGTTGCTCATATAATTTTGGGACGTCCATGGTTATATGATCGTTATATGTTGCACGACTATAGGGAAAACACTTATTCATTCGACTACGACAATAAGCAGATTGCTTTGAAGCATGTGAGTGCTAAAACTTTGAAAAAAATACTTAGTACTAAGGGCATCCAAGACTAAAGACAGATGTAGGGAAATTTAAGAAGTTGAGAAGCAAAAAAATGTCATTACAACTGTTGACAAGAAACATTATGAGAAGGAGTTTAAGAGAGAAGATAATGTGGTAGACAAGATGAACGCCATAGTTGAATAGTCAGCTCCCCATTCAATATGAAAAGTTCAACATTTCATAGACATGAAGTATTATATGGAAGATTCATTAAAGGTTTGTATTATTATGGATTCTACAACAAATTACTTGAAGGTGAGTTTTAAAGGAATAAAGTTGTAGTCCAACTTTTTAAAGAACTTCTGAAAAAATGGCTGAAACTTCAGGAATTAGGTTGTTGAATTTTCCCAAAGTGTCTGAAGTGATTTGTGATAACTGAAATGATGAGATTATGGGTGTACTAGGTAATAAGACTAGTAATGCACCTCTTAAACTGGTACATGGCCCGAAATATCTTGTTCGTTTGAAGGGACATCTACATGGATATTGCACGTGGTTTACTAATTCGGAATCGTAGCCTATATTCCTTGGTCTTTATGAGAAGATTAATGATTTTAACTCGCTCGAGTTGAGTTTTTCAAGCCGGTGAGAATGATGAGGAATAAGAACAGGAATCAAGTAGTTTATTTTCTAGAGTACTATTCACATGACCAGGAATTGGGAATAGTGTTTCATGGTTTTAGAAGGTTTTTATTTGTTCGTTTCTTTGTTATTTTAAGAAAGGTTTGATCTTGTTTCCTTTTAGCTTTCAGAGTCTAGCTGAGACATTTTTTGTTAAGGAAAACTAGAGGGATATTCCTTTTTCTATGGGGTTACTTTTTAGCTATAAATATTGTACCTCTCTATAAGGAATGAGAGGGGTTAAGATTAATAATTTTCTTGCGATTTACATCGTGATGATGAGTTGAGTGATGCAAATTTTCTTTTAGGTGTGAGCTTAAAAGGATCACGTGGTGTGACCCCAAGGGTTTAGGAGTGATTCCTAAGTTTTATCCTTATTTTCTTAAAGTTTCCGCTAAGATTATCTTTTTCCTACTATAAAGGCAAGTTCTAAACCTACGCTCCGTTGGTGTTGCATCGCATTTCCTCCATCGGAAGTGCCCATAGAAATGCCTTAAAATAGTATCTTTTAGTTAATACGTTTCGTAGGGTTTCTTAAATGGCGGTTCAACCGCTGGTTTCTACTTTAGTCCACTCCAGACACATGTATAGACTTCGGAAGTGCCATGAAAAGTGCACAAAAGGAAACAATGGAGCCATCATACAACACTTTCAATAGCAGTTGTAACCCAACCGCCATTGATCATAATAAGTTAGACGGCGGCGGTTATGCTTCAACCACTGTTTAACAGATTTTTGGAGCTTTCAATCGTTAACCCAACTACCGAAATACATATTTAGAGTTTGGACCTACATTAGAAGCCGGTTCTTGTGATTTGTTTCAGAATCACCATCTAATGGCATCGTTAATGGCCATTCTCCTACTAGTTTAATATATCACAATATTTCTCAAGACTTCTCCTCAAGTTAGAGCGTGAAGATCTAAAACGGCAAGTTGTGAAGACGTAAGTGATAATATTGATGACCAAGTGCTTTGGTAAAGATATCTGCTGGTTAACTTGAGGTGCCGATATGATGAGTGACAACTTCATTAGACTAAACAAGATCCTAAGCAAAATGACAATAAGTTTCAATATGTCACATAAACTAGTGAAAAGATGGAGTATCCACAATGTGAATAGCTTTCTCACTATCACAAAAAAGGCTCATCGGAAAAGGATGGCCAGCACCAAGCAAATGAAGAATATATTTAAGCCAAATTAACTCATAACAAACTGCAACCATTTTGCGGTATTCTGTTTCTGTGGAAGAACGAGAAACTTTAGGATGCTTCTAAGTCTTCCAAGACACGAGCGACTCTCCAAGCATCACAAAATATCCAGATAGATAGCGACGAGTGATAGTACAAGAAGCCCAGTCCAAATGGCAATAAGCAGTTAAATGTAACGAATTGTTAGCAAAAAGAAAAAGTCCCTGGCCCTAATGATTTTTCAAGTAGTGAAGAACTTATAGAGCGGCATGCTAGTGAGTGAAACACGACTCCTACATAAACTAAGCAAGTGTATGAATAGAATAACTTAATTCAGGTCAAGTGATAGTGAGATAGATCAGTCTCTCAATTAGGTTATGATTACATGCAGGATGGTCAAACTAGAGCCCTATCATGTGCGCCAAATTTTATCGTTGCTCAATTGAAAAATCAATTGGTTAGGCTGTTAACAAATCAGTATCAGATAAGATATCAATGACATATTTCTATTGAGAAAGGAACATCCCCTTTGGGTTGCGAGCAATATCGATCCCAAGAAATTACTTAAGATAACCAAGGTCCTTCACATGAAAAAAAGAACTCAAGTATGACTTGAATTCACTCATGAGAGCAGGCAAAACACCAACAATAATCAAATCATCAAAATGAACAAGCACATGCAAGGCCTGAGAATTTCAAGTATAAGAGAACAAAGAGTAGTCTACCTTACTCTGCACATTACCAAACAAAGCAAGAACAGCCGCCAATTTCACGAATCAATTGCAAGGAGCATGACAATGACCCCATAAAAAATTTATGAAGCTTACAAACAAGAACATAAGCATATATAGTGTAGCCTAGAGGAGGGCGCATATACACCTCCTCCTCAAGGTCGCTATGTAAGAATGCCTTATGACGTCCATCTGATGGATGTCCAAATCTTTAAGTACCGCAACACAAAGAAATATATGAACATAACTCATTTTAGCAATAGGTGCAAAAGTTTTCGTAAAGTTAGTCCCCTCATCTAACAATTTTTTAAAGCAACAATACGAGCATTGTAACGCTCATAAAACCATCAGACTTGTAGTTAGTACAAAAAGCCCACTTACAGTCAATAGCAGACTTACCAAGTGAGAAAAGGATAATACCCATATGTTCTTACGCTTAAGGGCATCAATTTCCTCGCCATTGCTGATTGCAAATGCTCAAAGTGAGAAGCTTCGTCGTACAAAGAAGGATCCATGTTAGAAGTCACTACATAGAAAAATATAGAATACAAAATCGAAAACTTACCACAAGAAGCATAATCTACAATAAGATAAGTAATACCCGAGGACAATGACGAAGGCAGAAATGATGGATTCGCAGTGGGATAGGGTAGTCTTTGAGATGGCCGAACAGAAATAATCTTTTAGATGAGGAGGCGGACGACAAACATGCAAACTCTATAAAAATCACTAGGCGCTATCTTGGACTCGGGCTCCAAAGCCATTTCGTCTTAGTGATAAGAGTCGACAGCTCAACCTCAGTGGAATCCGAGATAGGGAGTTCAACAGAGTTCAGTGGGAGTAGATCAGCTGCGGTGCGGATCACGAAAAATTGTGGCAGTAAGGCGTTAGGAGCTGCGAGCAAAGAGCGGTCAATGAACGACACTAGGTTAAAGGAGAGACTGGAGTCAGCAAGTGGATCGGCGGCAACGGACGGCTTAGCGTGACTTGTAAATTAGAGATAGGCAGTGCGGTGACCAGTGACTTTGCGAGAGTCTTGATGTTGGGAAGAATAACCAATGTTGTAGAAAGAGCATCAACATCGTGTTGGAAAACACCATTGTTCTTTTAGCTTGAGCTTGAGCTTTGAATCAGAAATAGAAGCAAAGGGAAGTTGATCTTCATAAAACACAACATCACGACTATCAAATAAAGTTTAAGAATCCAGATCATAAACACGCCACGTCTTCTTTCCTGCAAAATAACCAAGAAAAACAATCCAATGACTTCGAGATGCAAATTTATCACATCGTTGAGGCACTTGAGAAGCAAAGCAGTCAAAACCCGTAGTAGAGAGAAATTTGGTTCACGATTATGCATCAATTGATAAGGAGTTTTTCCATCGAGCAAGCAAGTAGGAGTGCAGTTGATTAGATAAGTTGCAGTCAAAAACATTCTCCCCATAAATCAATTGGTAAATAAGCCTGAAAGCAAAGAGTACGAGCAATGTTGAGGATATTTTGATGCTTAGCTCCACACGACCGTTCTGCTGAGCGTATCAAACAGATTAAGTTTCAAAGAAATTCTTGTTTCGGTATAGTAAGGATGGAGCAGTAAAAATTCAGTGTTATTATCAGCCTAAACTCTGTGGATGCGGGCCTGAACTGCTAGAAATAAGGGTACGGAATTCCTTGAATATGGTAGGAACTTATGATTTAGCAACAAGTAGATGAACCCAAACGGCTCTAGAGTAGTCAATAACATAGTTAATAAATAAAAAGCTCCACTAGTAGAAGGTGAGTTGTAAGGCCTCTAAAAATCACAATGAACTAACTCGAAAGGATGAATAGTTTTATTTGAACTTAAAGGAAACTATTCCTATAATTTTTTTGCATGATGACAAACAGAGAAGGTAACAATGTTATTAAAATATAAATTATTATCTCTAATAAAAGAAACAGAAGACAACGTCGAAGTGGAAGGATGACCAAATCGTTGATAACAAAGACTTGCAGAAACAGATGACATGGAGACGACTGAGACAAAAAATATTCAAAGGTGGGAAGCCAATCCCCACTCAGCTGTTCATCAACCCCAATCTCTGTCCTCGAGCTGATGACCTGTAATATGCACATATTTTTCTGTAAACACAGCTAGAAAGTTAAAGGTAGCAAGTAACTTAGCACAAGATGATAAACTGCAACGTAATTCAAGAATGAGCAAAGCATATGGCAAAAAACATTCCCAAGACATAGAGTGCCTTGGTGTACGATGGTGGATATAGTTCCAGCAGAAAAAATAATATCAATGGATTTAACAGTGGTAATATCATGTTGAAGATCCTTTTCACGTGTCATATGATAAGATGCTCCGAAATCAAGAATCCAAGATAAAGAAGACTTGCGTGACATATTGTAAGAGTTTTGTGATTTAGAAATTAAATTCAAAATGAAATCCCACTGGGCATCGAACAGAGTAGGGCCCACCACCGATCTATCCATGATGATCGATGAGGAGAACGCCATATTGGCAACCGTGTGAGACGTGTTAGCAGTGGCACCGAACTAGGAACGGTTGATGATGGCAGTTTGGTTCCCAGACTATTTTTGTTGTTGTCTCTGTCTATTCCATGATTCACGACCTTTAGTCACCAATTCGAAAAACCATTGATCTTTAAGCAAGTGTTAACGTCATGTTTTTTGCATATGCAATGAGTGCATAATAGATTCTTACGATTAGCTTAACTTTGGAAAGCATTGACACTTGAATAGCCACGTCATACTGGAGCAGCAAACACTACTGAGTTAATATGAGGATCCCGAGATAGTATGGCAATCTTGTGACGCTCCTCCTGAACTACAAGGGCATAGGTGCGACTAAGCGACATAAACGGTTTATGATACATGATGTTTGATCGAAGTGTGTTGTAACCTTCATCCATTCAAATGAGAAATTGATTTACAATTTCATTCTCATGATCAGTGACTACATTGTTAGTCCATTGTTAGCACTAGCATGTACATGCATTGTAATTCTAAGTACGTGGTAGAAGATGAGTGCTCAATTCATCCCACAAATTTTTTGCATCTCCAATAATAAGTAGCAATTTTTTGTCCGTTCTAGAAACAATTTGCAAGATCAGAACGAATCTTCATAAGTCTAGGACCATGCCCAATTGAAAAACGCCGAGCGAGATTATCCCAAATCTCTTAGTGGTATCATGGTAAGTGATGGATGACCGAAGAAATGGCTCAGTGGTCTGTAGTATCCATCCAACAGGTGTTGAGTTGATAATAAACAAGTTTTCATGATCTAGAGAAGTAACATCCGGACAAGTAATAGATCCATCTAAGAACCCTATATTTTTCCTTCCATAAAAAATGTTGCGAATAGCTGAAGTCCATTCACGGTAATTGTCACCTTTCCAAACCAACGAGAAAACTGTAAGTGCAGGGTGATCTGAAGCATGGAGGAAAAAGGTGAGGTAGGCAACGACGACAGCTGGTCGGCGATGACATCATTGGTGGCGGCGGCGGCCTTCTCCTGTGCGGTAGCGAGATCAGTCGCCCTGGTAGAGGCGGCCGTGTCTTTAACATTGGGGTCGGGGTTTTCGCCGGTCATGTTGGCTTATTCACTGTTGGCCATTGGTTGGCCGAAGCGGATATGTTTTTTTCCGGGTTTTTTGGATTTTAATGGGTATTAGGATTTTATCTCTAATACCATGTAAATATAATTGGTTGAGTTTATTCATCATGAAAGATCCATACATATAGGGCATTGTAAAAGAGACCAAAGGTCAAAAGGAAAAAGATTATAATCTAATCATGCTACCATATTAGTTCTAATCTATGCCTTAATCTAACATGAAAAAAATATTACAAAATATTTTAATATATTACAATGTATCTCAATATTTAAATAGTACTTTTCAAGTTCAATTTATGCTTTTTTAAGACAATATTTCTTGGATTTGTTCATTCAAACACGTCTTCATACAAATTTACACTAATAAGTACAATATTTAAACTAAAAAATATTGTACTTTCAGTTAAAAATCACAACAATTGTTCAATCAATTTAGAAAATGCTGTATTTCTTAAGATTTAGCTTTTGTATAATTAGTCTATAATTATAGACGTGAGTGGCATATGTAAGAAACGTGATGGATTAAATTATATATAATGCAGTGGTTTCCATTAATAATAAAGCTGAGAGATGAGGCACCGACAGAGGAGGAAAAAGGAAGGCTTGTAGAGGAGATAAAAGAAGGGTTTGTGGTTTTGGAGGAAACATTTGAAAAGTGGAGCAATGGGAAGCCTTTCTTTGGTGGAGACAACATTGGTTACCTTGACATTGTCGTGGGATCATTCTGGTCTTGGATGCTTGCAATACAGATCTTGACCAAGGTTAACTTGTTTGATACCAAAATAACACCAAATTTAGGTGAGTGGATTCTGAGGTTTCTGTCGCATCAAGATGTCCAAACCGTGGTATCGGATCCTTACCAACTCATACAGGTGTATGAGTCGTACCAATCCAAAGGTTGGGAGTTTTGAGTTCACTACAAATTAAGACATGAAACATATGTTTGTTAAGCTCTATTGAGGTTCCGCTCCGCTCAACTTATCTCAATTCAGTTCAACAAAGATTGGATTTTTCATACTTCTATCGTTCCATTAATTACTTCCGCATCTTTGTCATGATTTTTATTTGTATTATTTTTTATTTTAGGGAAAAGTGCAAAAATAACTCTATATAATTGAGAAAATACAGATATGACCTTATAAAATGTGAAAGTGTAAAAATAACCATATCTTTCGATCAAAATATACAATTTTACTCATTTGGCCCATTTCTGGCGTGACCGATGTAAGTCTGGCGTTGACTAATAATGAAAAGACATAAATACCCCTTGACTCAAAACTACAATTAGAATGACAATTCTACCCTCCTAGACTTCTTCTTCTCTTTCTTTTTCTCGAAACACAACATGGCCACCACCTGTCACTGGTGCCATCGCCGGAGGTCGGCACGGTGCTGCAGTGCCTCCGCTGCCGTGCGCTGCCGCTGGCTCATATCCGCTCCGCTTGTATCCCATTTACCTCTTTATCTTCTTCAAACTTACCCCAAACCCCAGCCACATCTGCTGCCACACAGCCACCACTGCACCACAACGCCATTGCCAATCAACAATTTCAGCCAATTAACCATTTCAACCTACAAACCCCTGTCTGTGAGTTGGTGACACCCATTTCCATCGACCGATCGAAATCCACACCACCGCCGCTACTCAGATTTCTTACCTCCGGGTTAGACTCAGCGGCAGTGAAACCATGGTGCTTGCGGCAGCGCCAGATTAAGAATCCTAAAATTGGACATCAACCATCCTTCTCACAACTAGCAAATTCTCCCCATTTTCTCACAAATATTGGTATTTGAAGGACAAAAAACTCAGCCCAGGGTAACCCTAGCCCAGCATAACCCTCTCTGTCGCGGCCCTCTGAGATTTCGATCGCTCTACATTAACCCTATTCGTCGTGGATGACTATCTCGCGCCACCGCACCCTGAGATTTCGAAAGCTCCGCCGGGTGTCGGCGAACATGGATTGGGGAACATTGGCAGCAGAGATCATGGTTTAATTGATTCCAGCGCCGGAGAACATGTGTTACGGAATTAGTATTAGTGTTGTAATGGAATTAGTGTTAATTAGTATTGGTATTGGAATTGGATTTGTATTCCAACCATAATTGTAGATATAATTGTATTATGTTACCTTCTCCTAATTGGGATAGATATCCTGTACTACTATATAATGTATCCTGAATTCTTTAATAGAATATACATATTATTACCCTTATTTTCTACATGGTATCAGAGCCTAAAAATTCTGAAACCTGAAACAGAAAATTTTCCGCTGCCCTAAATTTTTTTCGAGCTGCCGCCTGTCGCCTCACGCGCCGCCGCCAAGCCCACGCGCCACAGCTGCTGCACTAGTGCCGCCGCTGTCCACCAATTTTCGACGACGCCCTTCAACGTCGTTCGCTGCTCGAGTTTTTGTTCCGCCACCACCGGCCGAACTCCTTCACGCGCCGACGATCACCGCCGGTGTGTTCTAATCTGTACCTAATTTTACAATATGTCTGGCTCTGAAGAACAACCTCGTTTGGATATTCCTGAGGGTTCGAAACTTCAGGATATGAGTGGTTATGACGTGATTACAGCTTTACTTCAGCAGCTGCAATTGCAATCTGGCCCTCATCCTGCTTTACCGATTGGTCGTGTATCGACTGATCCTTACTTCATTGGTCCTGAGGATGGTCCAGGGTTACAACTTGTACCAATCATGCTGAAAGGTCAAGAAAATTACAATGAATGGTCCGATGCGATTTTTCGCGCATTCTTGGCCAAACACAAGATTGGGTTCATTACTGGATCCATCACCAAACCCCAAGATGATCATCCTGATGCTGCTGTTTGGCCTGGGGTTAATGCTACTCTTGTATGCTGGATCTTGCAAACCCTGGATCCGGTGATAAGATCTTTTACAAGTTCTTTTTCCACAGTCAAGGATTTGTGGGATGATCTTAAGGCACGATTTATTTTCGCCGATGGAATGAAGCTTTTGAAGACACAAGAAGCCATTCAAGGTTGTAGGCAGAATGGTCAGCCCATCGACATCTATTTTGCCACACTGAAGAAGTTGTTTGCAGATTATCACTGCATGCGACCTCCTCTGGTTTGTATCCGTGAAGATTGCAAGGCATTATGCCAGTGCAATTTTCAGGCAAAAATCCTCCAAGAGAGAGAAGGATTTGATCTACCAATTCATCTCTGGTCTCGACGAAGGTTTTCACACCTTGCGATCCCACATCTTGAGCATTGAGCCACTGCCATCTGTCATGAAGGTGTATGCCCTTTTTACTCAGGAGGAGAATCATAGAGCTATCATTCGAGCTCGTGAGTCTTCTTCTAACTCCATGGCGTATGCTGCACGACGTTCACCGCCTGCAAGTTCTTCGCCAGTTGTTCTATCTGCAGCCGACCGCAAGAATCTTGTTTGTACCCATTGTCGTCGCAAGGGTCATGATAAAGATACCTGTTTCAAGATACATGGTGTCCCAGAGTGGTTCAAGAAGGGCAAGAAATCGGCACCACCTGACCGGCCATTAGTCAATGCCGGTCAAACAAGTGGCACCACCGATCTCTCGCTCCCGTCTCCGTTCGCCGGAGCCACCTTGTCACCACCCAGTTTGGCGGCGGTGGCCTCCTCTGCTGTACCTGCCCGCTCCGATTTTAGCCCTGCTCTGTCTGATGAACAATGGAGCACGACCATGAACCTGTTTAATCAGCTTCACTCTCTTCCTGGTGATGAGTCTGGTAAGCATACTTTACCATGGATTCTTGATTCGGGAGCCTCCTATCATATGACCGGTGACAAAGGTTCTCTTTCTGATCTTACTACTACTATTGATGTTGTGAATATTTTTCTGCCCAATGGCTCGATGTTCTCCGCTACACAATTTGGATCTATTTATTTTGATGGTTTTATACTGCCGTACGTGTTATATATCCTTACATTGCGCTGCAACTTACTGTCATGCTCTAGATTGTTATCTACCCTAAACTGTGTAGCTTTGTTTACTGAAAATTATTGCATTTTACAGACAATCAGTACGAGGAGAGTGATTGGCGTGGGTGAACAGAAAGGGGGGGGGGTATTTTGGCGTCGTCTGCTGGATGCTCGTGTTCGAAGTCTTGTCCTACAGCCTCTTCCTACAGTTGCTTCACTGTCCTCTTCTGATTTATGGCATCAGCGTTTTGGTCATCCATCTTCCACGGTGTTGTCTTATATTTCTCCTAGCAATAATAAACATTCTGTGCCTTGTTCTATATGTTATAGAGCAAAACAGTCTAGACATAGTTTTCCTTTAAGTACTACTAATGCTACTGCATTATTTCAATTAATTCACTGTGATGTTTGGGAACCTTATAATACGCCATCTTCTAGTGGTGCCTTTTTATTTCTTGACAATAGTAGATGATTTTTCCCGATCTGTTTGGGTTTATTTGTTAGTAGCTAAATCTGAAGTAGCTTCTAGATTTTTAGAATTTAGTGCCTTAGTTAAGAACCAGTGGGGAAGAACAATTCAACGAGTTCGAGCTGATAACAGCACTGAATTTTCGCCTCTCCGATCTCACTTTACTGCATCTATGATTGTTTTTGAGACATCTATGGTTGTACTCCACAACAAAATGGCCGAGTTGAAAGAAAACATCATCATTTACTCAATGTGGCGCGAGCTTTACGGTTTCAAGCCAATCTTCCTATTGAATTATGGGGAGAATGTGTTCTTACTGCTGCCTACCTGATCAATCGAACACCGACTCAGCTTCTCAACGGTCGTACTCCCTTTGAGTTACTCTACGGTCAGGCGCCAAATTACTCCTCTCTACGGGTTTTTGGGTGCTTGTGTTTTGCTGCTCGTGTTCCTAGATACCGTGACAAGTTTGCACCAAGAAGCCGACGATGTTTGTTCCTTGGTTATCCTGCCGGAAAGAAAGGTTATCGGCTTCTCGACTAAGACTCTCGAGTTATCTTTAATACTCGGGATGTTGATTTCTTTGAAGACCAGTTCCCGTACTCTGCAACTCAGCAATTTGCTTCATCTGATGAACCTGGCGGCACCACCACTACACCGCCGGTTTCCTCCTCCTTCTCGCCAGAACCATATGATTTTTCCGATCAACCGCTTCTGGCAGCACCCATTCGACGGTCAATGCCGACCGATGGTGGCCAGCTGCCACCGGCTGCCCTTTCGCCGGTCAACGCCAACCAGTTCCCGCCGGTCAGCGCTGGCCGGATAGCACTGGCCGGTCAACGCCGATGACCTCCGGCCAATCACTTCCGGTTAACGCCGGTCAACGCCAGCCGGACAACGCCGGTCACCACCGATGTTTCCCCAACGGCCGATAACCTCCTGGTGGTAATCTCCTGCGGATTACCGTCGACTACGCCTCCCGACGTCGGTACCTCAATACTGCCCGAGGCCGCCCTTCCTACACCTTCCGTCGCAGGTTCTTCTCCGCCAGTTGCCGTCGATCCACCATTTACCAACAGAGTGTTCGTTCTCGACGTTCACCGCCGTATTTGGCTGATTATGATTGTGATGATTCTACTTGTGCCCTTGTTACTGAAGACCCCCCCTTCGACTACGTTCCCTCATGCGTCATCACTGTCCTCAGGTGTTCTCTACCCTCTTACTGATTATGTAAAGTGTGACAATTTTTCTAGTATGCATTCTAGATTTTTAGGTGCTGTAACTTCTAGTGCAGATCCCACTACTTACTCTGAGGCTTCCCGTCATTCTCATTGGCGAGATGCTATGGTTGAGGAACTTACTGCCCTAGAGCAGAATCAAACTTGGACTTTGTCTACTTTGCCTGCACATAAAAAGGCCATTGGATGTAAATGGGTTTACTGAACGAAGTTTCGTTCTGATGGTACATTGAACGTCACAAGGCTCGACTAGTGGTTCTTGGAAATCACCAGGTTGAAGGAATTGATTACACAGAGACTTTTGCTCCGGTTGCAAAAATGAGTTCCGTTCGATTATTCTTGTCCGTTGCTATTATAGGTGGTTGGGAATTGCATCAGATGGATGTTCATAATGCCTTCCTGCATGGTGATTTAGATGAAGAAGTGTTCATGCATCCTCCACCTGGCTATGCAGTTCCGCATGGTCAGGTTTGTCGCCTTCAGAAATCTCTTTATGGTCTTCGCCAAGCTCCTAGGAATTGGTTTGCTAAACTGGCTCAGGCTTTACGAACATTTGGTTTTGTTCAAAGTAAGGCAGATTACTCTTTATTTGTCTATTCCCATGGATCAAAGTATTTACATGCTCTGGTTTATGTGGATGATTTGGTCATTGCTGGTAGCTCTTCTTCGCTCATCTCTGAGTTTAAGACATACTTGGGTTCTTGTTTTCACATGAAGGACCTTGGTTTGCTCAAGTATTTTTTGGGCATAGAGATTGCTAGAAGACCGAAGGGGATGTTTCTCTCGCAAAGGAAATATGCTTTGGACATCCCATCTGATACAGGTTTATCTGCTTCTAAACAAGTTGATTTAATAGATGAAGCAACAGCATGATTTGGCACGAGTTGAAGGTTCGACTTACCATGACCCGGAGTAGTATCGCCGCTTAGTTGGGCGCCTAATTTATTTGACGATTACTCGTCCTGAGCTTAGTTATTCAGTTCATACTCTTGCGCAATTCATGAAGTCTCCTTGTGTTCCTCACTGGCAAGCTGCGGTTCGTGTTTTGCACTATCTGAAGAGTCATCCTGGTCAAGGTTTATTTCTTTCTTTCCGTAGTACTCTACAATTGAGTGCTTATTGTGATTCGGATTGGGCCGCCTGTCCAATTACTAGGCGTTCCTTATCTGGTTATTTTGTTATGATTGGTGATTCTCCAGTTTCCTGGAAGACTAAAAAGCAACCTAGTGTTTCTCGAACTTCTGCTGAAGCAGGGTATTGTGCTATGGCAGTTGCCTGCTGTGAGTTATTATGGCTTCGGTCCTTGCTGAAAAACTTAGGGGTTCCGCACTCTTTTCCTATGAAATTGTTTTGTGACAGTCAATCCGCTATTCACATTGCGGCCAACCCATTTTCCATGAACGTACTAAGCACATTGAAGTTGATTGTCATTTTGTTCGAGATCTTGTCCAATCTGGCACTATTGCTACTCAACATATTTGTACGGTTGACCAACCTGCAGATTTGTTCACTAAAGCTCTCGGACGTAACCAGTTCCATTCCTTACTTGGCAAGTTGGGCATTTATGATCCGCATGCTCCAACTTAAGGAGGAGTGTTACGAAATTAGTATTAGTGTTGTTATGGAATTAGTGTTAATTAGTATTGGTATTGGAATTAGATTTGTATTCCTACCATAATTGTAGATATAATTGTATTCTGTTACCTTCTCCTAGCTGGGATAGGTATCCTGTACTACTATATAATGTATCCTGAATTCTTGAATAGTATATACAGATTATTACCCTTATTTCCTACAACATGGATTGGGAAAGACGAAGAGGTTACGTTGGGCTAACAGAGGTGAGAGGTGAACATGGATTGGGGAAGACAGAGAGGGTTAAGCTGGGTGTTGGTGAGAGGTGAGGCTGGGTAAAGAAGAAAGAGGGGAGGGGTATTATTCTCCTTTCATGTTAATTTATTTTTTGAATTTTTAACTTGAGAATTATGGTCATTTCACTAATTCCTTTCCAAATTGGCTTTTGATAAGTTGGTCAACGATTTTCATGGTTGTTTTTGCACTTTTAGATTTTACAAGGTCATTTACACACATTCGCCCAAAATATAGGGCTAAAAAATGCACTTCACTCTTACTTTTAATGTAGGCAAATTCTTGGGAAAGACCATTTTTCCATAATCCTATGAAAAGATGGGGTTTAATTAGAATAATAAAAAGGTAAAAAGTTATAGCTGCATTATTAAAAATTTATTATGCAACGTGAAATAGTTATAAAGTTTATGACCCGATTAATACAACCCAAAAATGTTATCTTCATTTATTTAAAATTTTTAATTCAAACATAGGTCTTTCCATGACTTATGGAAATACCTTCTTTTAAAACACATACTCTTTAATGTATGTTTATTCATCAATAATTTCATATACTGGAGTATATGACTATGGCACATAAAAATTTAATATAGTATACGTTACAGATTTTTATATGGCAAAGTATTGGGAAAGACCGTCTTTTCATAAGCTTATGGAAAGATGGGGCTTAATTATAATAGTAAAAGGGTCTTAGTTGCAATATTAAAAATTTATTATGCAACGTGTACTGGTTATAAAATTTATAACCAGATTTATGCAACCCAAAAAAATTATCTTCATTTCTTCTAATTTTCACTTTAAACCTTGGTCTTATCATGGCTTATGGAAACACCGTCTTTCAAGAGATGGACTCTTTTTATATTGATCTCTATTTATAACTATTTCATTCCGTTCCTTTTAAATTTCTTCTCTTAACTTTTTAAAGAAATGTGTCTTTAAAGTCTATATTTATATAGTTGACAATTGTGGAAGTTATGAAAATATGTAATTATTGGGTTGAAACATCAAAGAAGGTAATTTTGGTGATATAAGAAATTTGGAGTTGTAATCCGAGAATAAGTATTTTCGTCCATGGTATTTTTATTGAAGAATATATCAATTCCTATATTTATGGGATTAGATTGGATTTATGAAAATTGGAATTGATTTGATAAATATCTTGTGTGGAAAGGATTTGGATGGAATATATTAATTCCTTTCTTCAAGGGATTAAATTTGATAATTCCTATCTCCAAGAGATATGATTGTAATCAGAATATTATGTGGGGAAAGAATTATATTTGCATATGACTTCATGCGTATCAGAATTAGAGATGGAATAAAATTCATGTGTGGGAATACTTTTTATGTTGTAACATACGGAAAGCTGAAACCTAAAAGAATTTAACCGATGATAGAATATTGATGTAATTTTGATTTATAGAAGATTGTATATTCAACAATATTATTTTAGGCGGTGTTAGAAGCATATTAGGTTTATGGAATTCTTATAATTATGGAAAAGGATTTATGGGATATTTGAGACAAGGAAAATCCTTTTATTTGTGGGATTTGGATATGCTTCAGAAGCAAATAAGGAATAGAAATATTATGGAGATAATCATGGCAGTTCCGATCTGCTCATGGACTATATAAAGAGGACATCACGGCTGCATTGAACTCACGCACTTAATTGCAATAATCTACACTCAGATTTTCTATCTTTCTGAGAGTACTACAAGAGCCAGCATATATATGTTCCAACATACATAACCCGTTGTTCAAAGTTTAGAATCGTATACCTTAATTACTCGGGAGGAGGAGATCCGGCATCGACGAGTTTCGAGGTTAGGAGTCTGATCAAGGCGGATTAGTAGCAAGGGGAGCTTGCAGAATCCACACATTATAATTAGATGGATAAGTATATTTGTATGGTGTACTTGATCATATATCTTTCTGATTAGTGGATTCATTCTGAATTGGGGCAGACCTCGCAGATGTAGGTGATTTTCACCGAAATGCGTAACCAAGTCTCGTATTTCTAAGTTTTTATATTACTGCATACTTGGTTAAATAGGTTATGTTGGAACATATGAGTAATAATTAAGATAATTCGGTAAAACCAAATTTGAGTGTCACTTTAATTCTGACATTATAAGTTCAAAAAACATTATGATATTTTTGTTAAATCTGTGGTGTCGCGGTCGAACTAGTTGTAAATTCAAAATTCTCAACTCATTTTTTACCACTATTTATATGATTTGGGGAGTCTAATATATACGCCCTACTCACTTAGGTGAGTATTTTAATTAATGTTTTTTTGTTAAATCTGTTGTAATGCGTATTTTCCTATAAAAAGGATAGGATGAATATTATGCTGGGTGCAAAAGTATCCTCCATCCGTAAGCATGTTTAAATAATGAAAAGTCTCGTATTAGATCGATTAACAGTTAGATCAATTATGAAAAAAAATTTAAATTATTTTTTTGGTCAAACTATAACTATTTATAAACTGCTATACATATTAAAAAAAATTCAAAGTTATAGAAATCTCGGTACAATAAATAAAACAAAGTTCAAATCACCCTCATTAGTTACATCAATTATATAACTCCGTATAACGGTTGGTCTAAAAGACTGTCTTTTTTAAGCAAAACATCCACAGTGGTGGAAGGGGAGGAATTATTAGGTAAGAAAAAAGGATATACATAAATGAATACATTCCACAGCTTGATCAAACATTTAAAGGATATGTTCGGGATCCTCTAAGTGACATGGGGGACCTATGACTAGGTCAAGGACTAAGCTTAGGGACACTGCTTTAAATATTTTGATTGATCGCCTTTAGGATGAAGAATAGAAGAAGGAGTCACCATCGACACCTTGGATTCATTATTCAAGATTGTCGACGAACTGAAGATATCATGAAGAACACTATACTTTTTTTTCCCACTGGGCTTTTTATGAGGTAGTGTGATCACTGTAAAATATTGTAAAATTATTTCATTTTGGGTTTATTGGATGGATAGCTCGGCTATACGGGCTTTGAAGAGCTGAATGTCAAAAATACAGTCCATTAAGGTTTAGTATATTCAGTTTTATTCTGATTAGAATTAGATTTGGTAAGATTAGATAAGACAATATTCTTCAAGGTTACTTCTTGAATAATTCAACCAGATTACCTTAGAATACCATTTATTTTAGGTATTTTAGTTAGATATGGTTTTAGCTTCTTAAAGCTGCCATAAGTCGATTCAGTTTTCATTTGTGATTAGGGTTTGAGGCAAGATTGTAACCCTATAAAAAAGGGAGGCCTTATGGACGAATTTTAACACTTTTCATCAATCAAATATACAACCTTTTGAGTTCATGCTCTTTGCTTGCGAGCTATTTCATTGTTTCTTAATCCCGAGAGCTAGTTAAGTGTCAATAAACCTTGTAATATGATCTCGAGGGCTAGTTAGAGAGCGAGTCGAAATTGAGTGTACCCCGAGGGCTAGACCTTGAATTTTGTGCAACATTGAAGGGTTTGTGAGTTCCTTTGTTTTGTCAAAGATCTTATTTCCGCAATCCAGATTCTTTGCAAGGGGATTCATATCACATACTGATGTCAAGTTACTAAACTAAAGGAGCCATGATTAAAATTGGGTATGTTTCCTCCTAAATTGCCTCCACCCCTTGTGCTAGCAATTTGGAGGCTAGATACATAGCTCAAAAGTAAAAGTGCTCCTGTGTAATTTACACCTGAATAAATTCCAAGCACCAATAAAGGAATAGACCTAAACTAATACAATTCCATGCCCAAGTGAGTAAATTCCATGTTGAGAAAGGTCCAAGGCAAGTTACATTAAGAGGAACAACCCTCAGTGGAGGGATCAACCTTTGTGCTACCGATGAAAGGGAGTTCTATCCATATGTTTCTTTTCAGCAGTAAGCTGTGTGTGGATTGAAAGTTTAAGATCGTACGGTAGTCTCAGTTGAAATCCAAGAAAGTGGTGAGCCAGCTCTAACCCTGCACATAAAACGAGGAGTTGCAGGGAATCCGTGGAAGAAAAACAAACCTATCCAATAAAGAGAAAACCAAAATGGAGAATATAAATGATGGCACGTACTGTATATACACTGAGTGATGCAGACCTATATAAGAGTTAAAATCTAAATGTATCATGGAGAGAAAATGATGACCTCTATTCTTTGATATTTTTGGGTTAGGCATTCCTAATTTATCCATTTGAATTAGGTCTTTCAGATTTTGAGAGAAGTGTGAAGATTCAATTTTTCCAAACTGACTAGTGGGGCTCATTTCGTTTCAAGATTTTGCAATTAGGTCTGCAACCAGGTTAGCTTCTCTTAAAATATAACTTAACTGAGGGTGAATGAATCCCATGCTAGGCTATATACATTATATTGATGTGAGTGTGGTTTTTTAATAGCCCTGACTGCTGACTAACAATCACTCTCAATATGTAGAGAAGTTAAATCCAAGTGAATACACATTAAAAGTACATATTTGATAGCTATCATTTCAACATATAAAGGAGAAAGAGCTTGAAAAGACAAGTTAAAAGAATGATGCACAATCCCATTTTTATTTTTGAAAACAAAACCTGTAGAAGCATTATTACCTGTGTGCCAAAAGGCCACATCCACCTTCAGTTTTAAACCATTTATGAGTTTCTCCCAACAAGTTTTCTGAATTCTTCTCTTAGGTTTGTTTTTGAAAAATGGAATCAAGCCTACGGTTATCCAAAAGTTATCATCTTGTCTACATCTCAAAATATAGAAAGCATAAAACACATTAAAACGGTAGCTTGTTATCTCTGTAGTCTCTAAAGAACCAAAATGTTACCACAGATAAATTTCTAATTATTATATGATGGCTCTTGGTTAGACCCATGAATGACAAATATAAGGGCAATATGTCCCATGCATTACGGAGGGTATGAAGATGGTGATGAAAAAAATGGTCAAAACCAAAATCCCTAATTTGCTTCAAATTATGAGGAAACAAAGTAATAAATATTGCAGCGGAAATAATAAAGCACCAAGAAGATAAGACACGATGATTTACGTGGAAAATCCCTCCAATGCGAAGGGTAAAAACCACGGGGTCAATAGACCCACCTCTAATTCTTCATTAACAACCAAAGAGTGTTACAAAGATCCCCTACAACTAGCCACAACAAGCTCAAGTTGCTCCCAACAAGAATAGGATCTCAAAATCACTACAAGAATGAAGAGTTAAATAAGAAGAGAATAGAAGTCACCAAATCTGCCCTGAAACTTTAGAATGACGAACGGCCTACTTCCAGAACTCCAAAACAGATCTCCACCGTTCAGAACTTAGCCCAACGATCCAGGAATCCCCTGCCAAAATCTCAGCCAAAGTTAATGGTCGGATTGAGAGAACGAGCGGATCTACCGACGCTGCGACATGGAGCTCGAAAATCCCCTTTCTTCTCACACTTTTTGTTTCTTGGTTCTCTACTCTTTTACACACCTAAAATTTGCATCCATACCCCTTAGGAAAATACCCTAGCATGGTACGCTAAATTACCGGAATGCCCCTCTTTAAGTTTGGGCCAACTTCCACAATTTCTTGGGCTACAATTTCCACACATGGAGGAAATAACCCAACAAATCTCCCCCTTTCTGACTATGTGGAGGAAATTGCCAAACTGGCAACATCTTTGCAAAATTCAAACTTGCCTCTTGATAAGACCTTAGTCAACATGTCTGAAGCATTGTCATCCGTGTGAACCTTTTCAAGGGCAAACACCTTAGACTCCAAAGCATCTCGTATCCAATGATACCGAATGTCAATATGTTTTGCCCTATCATGAGATGAAGGGTTCTTGCTAAGATCAATCGCACACTGACTGTCACATAACAAGACAAACCTCTCTTGCTTAAAGTGGAGTTCACGAAGAAATCTCTTCATCCACACAAGCTCTTTGCCAGCTTCACAGGCTGCAATATACTCAGATTCCATGGTAGACAAAGAAATACACTTCTGCAATCTTGATTGCCAACTCACAGCTCCCCCTGCAAAAGTAGTCAAATAACCCGAAGTAGACTTACGAGAACCATCACCCACCAAATCAGAATCACAGTAGCACACAAGAATAGGCTCCCTGCTTCCAAAGCAAAGCGACAAATCTGTAGTTCCACGGAGGTATCTCAAAATCCATTTCACAGCATGCCAATGCACCATCCTAGGATTAGAGAGATAACGACTGACCACACTTACTGCATGAGCTAAATCTGGCCTTGTACACACCATAGCGTACATCAAGCTACCAAAAGCAGAGGCATATAGGGAATATTCTTCATATCATCATTCCCTTTAATATCATCAGAAGACTTAGTATCAAATTTAAAGTGAGAAGCCAATGGTGTACTTACCGGTTTAGCACCATCCATTCGAAATCTTCGAAGCACCTTCTCAACATACTTCTTCTGAGATAACCACAGCTTCCTACCTGCTCGATCACGAGTGATTTCCATGCCAAGTATTTGCCTCGCTGGACCCAAATCCTTCATCGCGAAATACTTACTCAACTCTTGCTTCAAACTGTTAATCCTGGAAGCATTCTGACCAACAATAAGCATATCATCCACATAGAGCAATAAAATGATGAAATCATCCTCCGAGAATTTTTGCACAAAAACACAACTCTGATGGAAGTCATCTTCACAACTGGAGAGAAAATCTCATTAAAATCCACCCCTTTCTTCTGAGCGAAGCCCTTAACAACCAACCGAGCCTTATATCGTGGAAACATAGACTTCTCATCATGCTTCAATCTATAAACCCACCGATTCTTCAAAGCTCATTTGCCCTTAGGCAACTCAACAACATCATATGTATGGTTCTCCATGAGAGACTTCATCTCATCATTCATGGCTTCAATCCACTTGGATTTATCATCACTCTCCACAGCTTCTTCATAGCACTCAGGTTCTCCCCCATCGGTCAAGAGAACATACTCATTTTGAGATAAACGACATGAAGGTCTTCTTTCTCGTGTAGACTTCCTAAGCTCAACTGTAGGCTCTACAGAGACCTCTTCCTCAACATTTTCACCATCATTCAAGTGAGAATCATCTCCACCATCCTGTTCATCTCCAGGATTATCATCAGGGACATCATGAACCACCTGTTCTACTGCACGATCCACTGGCACTGGATCAATATCAGTCAACTGCTCAGAGCTCTCAGAACTTGCCTTTTCAGCCTTTCCAATATCTTCAATAGTCTAGTCTTCAAAGAATACCACATCCTGACTCCTGACTAGCTTCTTCTCAACTGGGTCATAAAGCCTGTAGCCAAAGTCATCAAGTCCATAACCAATAAAGATACACTGTCTCGCCTTCACATCCAACTTGGACCTTTCATCTTTTGGAATGTGAACAGAAGCCTTACAGCCAAAAACACGAAGATGGTTATAGGAAACATCCCTACCAAACTATACTCTGTCAGGAACATCAGCATCCAAAGCAACAGCAGGAGACAGATTAATCACATAAGCAGTTGTACTCAGGGCCTCAGCCCAAAAGGAATTAGGCAACTTCGCCTCTGAAAGCAAACATCTAACTCTCTCAACCAAGGTTCTATTCATCCTCTCTGCCAAACCATTCAACTGAGGAGTCTTGGGAGGAGTTTTCTGATGACGAATACCATGACTCTTACAGTAAGAATCAAATGGACCACAATACTCACCACCGTTGTGAGAACGAATGGCTTTCAACTTCTTGCCAGTCTGCCTCTCCACTAATGCATGAAACTCCTTGAATTTCTCAAGCACCTGGTCCTTAGACTTCAACGTGTAGGCCCAAAGCTTCCTGGAACAATCATCAATAAAGGTCACAAAATAAAGTGCACCACCATGAGATCGTACCTTGAAAGGGCCACAAACATCAGAATGTACAAGCTCCAACAACTCTGACTTCCTTGAAGGCGGATGACCCTTGAATGATACCCTGTTTTATTTCCCAGCCAAACAATGATCACAACTTTTCAGCTTCACACCTTTGATGCCTAAAAGTAGATTCTTCTTGGCCAAACAGTCAATTCCCTTCTCGCTCATATGGCTAAGTCTGTGATGCCATAACTCTTGCAAGTCATCATTTCCAACCACATTGATCGAAATACTACAAATTGAAGCCTCCATGATATACAAGTTGTTGTACTTCTTTGCTCGAGCCAAAATCAAAGAACCCTTAGTGAGCTTCCAATTGCCATTACCCATGGAATTGAAGCAACCATCATCATCAAGACAACCAACTGACATGAGATTGTAGGAAATCTCTGGTGCATGCCTCACATCATGAAGTACCAACTCCGATCCAACCTTGCTTTGCAAACAGACAGTACCAATGCCAACCACACTGATGAAATTGTCATTTCCCATCTTCAATACCCCGAAATCACCGGCAGTATAAGACGAAAACAATTGTCTCCTCGAGGTGACATGAACAACGGCTCCACTATCAACAACCCAACTGGACTCTTGCTGAACAAGATTGATAACATGCTCATCACAAGCAACAAGAAGATCACCAATCGCAGGAACGGTACACACAACATTGACCCCATCATTTGATTCACCACCACCACCTTTCTTCTCATTCTTCCACTTGAAGAAATTCTTCCTGATCTGCCCAAGCTTACCACAATGGTTACAAGTGACATTCTTGTAGCGTGATCTCGACTTACTTCTGATCTTCTCTCGCTCTTTCCCCTGAACCTTGCTCTTGCTTCTACCCCTCTCTTCAACATACATAATCTCAGAGCGCGACGATGAAGCTTGAGATATCCTCCTCATCTCTTCATTCAAAATGCCACTCTTAATGTAGTCAAAAGTAACATTACCTCCAGGAGCAGAATTAGCCAAGGATACCTTCAAAGTATCCCAGGAATCAGGTAGAGTATTAAGCAGAAACAAAGCTCGCACATCTTCTTCGAATTTGATCCCTAGACCATCCAACTGATCAAAGATTCCCTGAAAATCATTCACATGATCAGAAACAGAAGTGCCCTCCTTATACTTCAAGTTGCACATTTGGTTCAACATGTACAACTTATTATTGCCAGTCTTGGAAGCATACAAGGTTTCCAACTTCTCCCACAAAGTTTTAGCATGTGTCTCATTAGCAATATGCTTAAGAACATTATCTTCAACCCATTGCCTAATATAACCACAAACCTGAAGATGCTCAAACTCCCACTCTTCATCACTATACTCCTCGGGCTTAGTTTTACCAAAGACGGGTAAATGCATCTTCTTAACAAACAAAAGATCTTTCATCTTTCCTTTCCATTTGTGGTAGTTGGTTCCATTCAAACAAATCATCTTGCCCACATTTGTATCCATCTTTCAAACAAAAACAACCACACCAAATCCAAGGAAAAACAAGGAACACGAAATCAAGGCTCTGATACCAATTTGATGAAAAAAATGGTCAAAACCAAAATCCCTAATTTGCTTCAAATTATGAGGAAACAAAGTAGAAAATATTTTAGCAGAAATAATAAAGCACCAAGAAGATAAGACACGATGATTTACGTGGAAAACCCCTCCAATGCGAAGGCTAAAAACCACGGGGTCAATAGACCCACCTCTAATTCTTCATTAACAACCAAAGAGTGTTACAAAGATCCCCTACAACTAGCCACAACAAGCTCAATTTTCTCCCAACAAGAATAGGATCTCAAAACCACTACAAGAATGAAGAGTTAAATAAGAAGAGAATAGAAGTCACCAAATCTGCCCTGAAACTTCAGAATGACGAACGGCCTACTTCCAGAACTCTAAAACAGATCTCCACCGTTCAGAACTTATCCCAACAACCCAGGAATCTCCTGCCAAAATCTCAGCCAAAGTTAACGGTCGGATTGAGAGAACGAGCGGATCTACCGACGCTGCGACATGGAGCTCGAAAATCCCCTTTCTTCTCACACTTTTTGTTTCTTGGTTCTCTACTCTTTTACACACCTAAAATTTGCAGCCATACCCCTTAGAAAAATACCCTAGCATGGTACGCTAAATTACTGGAATGCCCCTCTTTAAGTTTGGGCCAACTTCCACAATTTCTTGGGCTACAATTTCCACACATGGAGGAAATAACCCAACAGATGGCTCAGAGCTCGTTGGCATCAAGGCTATCCGGGGAACTACCAGCTGGATGTAGCTAGAAAACCGACCCCTTTGTCGAGCCTAAAGCTGGGAAGGAACTGGACTTCCTTTGGTGGAAGTCGATCCAGGACTGTGGTATGAAGCTTCCTCTCTTGGAATACCTAAAGTGTTCACACAAGGTCTTCTCCATCGATGAGCTCCGGGCTCTCGATTATGACGAGAACGGCAAGTGGATGGTTGAGGTCCCTGATCCTAGCGCTCCTGCCCAATATGATGGGTCCGTAGCGAACAATCTTGTTATCGAGGGCAAAACCGAGAGGGCTACCGAGATGGAATTAACAAAAGAGCCAACCCCAAACAGTTGTAATAGCGTAGGCCATGATGTAGGAGCTTAATACTCTTTTACTTTTGCCTAGAGGCACTTGTACTTTTTCTTGGTAATGAATTTTTATTTTTCAATCTTATTTTATTTCTTTTTTGTTTCAAAGTATCCGTCTTTGGTTTCGTACCGCCCTTCTCCCCCCTTCAAAATATTCCTATCTATGTTCATTTCTAAAAGTCTCGAGGAGATGGTATCATGAGAATGAAGACTGGGCATTTTCCTGTTATCTCAAGGTTGGCTAGTATTGGTACGCAGCCGACAGATTGAGGGAGGAATTAGAATGGTTAATAGGTACTTATCAAGGGCCAACCATGTTTTAGCAAAGGCTAACCATGATTTTGCGGAGGTCAATCACGAGTTGGACTTGTGGCATGGTGGGCATCAACCTTCGATGCAGAAACTCCGGGAGGAGTTGCGCGAACTTAGAAAATACAGAGATTGAAAGACTGTTGCTGTATTAATGTGCATCGTATTGCATGCGTTAATCAATACATTCAACATAATAATTGGCACACTATAACAGAGATCCCCCTCTAGCATCTATTTTTTAGTACAGATTTTTAAAATCGGTGCTAAAAATCTAATAGCACCAGTTTTGTTTTTAATGTTAACACCGATTTTTAAAATCGGTGTTAATTTAACACCGATTTTTTAATTTTAACACCAATTTTTTAAAAATCGGTGTTAAATTTTACCATAGCACCGGTTTTGGGAAAAAATTAGCACCAGTTTTTAAAAATCGGTGCTAAAAAAAATTTGAAAATTTCATTTTTCCCGCCAAAGAAAAAGCCAAAAATTTTAAAATAGCACCGATTTTTAAAATTGGTGATAAATATTTGTAAAATTCTATCTTCCCACCAAACAATCGCCAAAATTTCAAAATAGCATCGATTTCAGTGAAAAATAGCACCAGTTTTAAAAATTAAAGCCAAAAATTAAAACGTAGCACCAGTTTTTGTAAAAAAATAGCACCGGTTTTAAAAACTGGTGCTAAAATTAAAAAATAGCACCGGTTTTTTTAAAAAAATAGCACTAATTTTTAAAAACCGGTGCTAAAAATTTTCAAAATTCATTTTCCCACCAAAGAAATAGCCAAAAATTCTAAAATAGCACCGATTTGAAACAATAGCACCAGCCTTTGGAAAAAATAGAACCGATTTTAAAAGCATGTGCTAAAAATTGTAAAAATTCATTTTCCTGCCAAAGAAATCGCAAAATTTTTTAAAAAATTCAATCAACCCGCCAAAAATTTCAAAATATTCGTTGGAATTTTTTAAAGTTCAATTTTTCCAATTCAAAAAATTTTCCAATTTTTTAAAAAAAAATTGCCAAAAAATTCAAATAATCTTGCTAGAAATTTCATGGGCTGGGAGCAGCTGCGCAGTTGCTCAAAGCTATTTTTTTAACTTTCAAAATCGTCCACTTCTTTTGTTGACTTTAACTAATAACTAAGTTAATTTAAATTAATCAATTATCAACCTTTACTGACCTAATATATACAAATAAGAATTAAATTTGTATACATTAACTAATTAATGTGCAACCCTTAATTGATTTAGTATACACAAATACAACTTTAACTAGTTTTTTTTTTAAAAAATTGGGTAATAACTCAAATGAGCCCCCAATAAAATCCCTCCCCTCCCCTTGCCCTGGTGGGAATTGTACCCATGTCCTCATGGTAATAGCACTAGACTTCAACCGCTAGGCTAACATTCAATTCCCATACAACTTTAACTAGTTAACGGTGAATTCTTATTTGACTTTCAATATATAAACACTAATAAAAAGGACCTTTACTAATCAACGGTCAAACTATACTTGATTTTCAATATAAAAACACTAATAATAAAGTTGACCTTAACTAAATAACTGTCAAACTTTATTTGAATTAGTATATAATAAATACAAATAAAAATATTTGACTTTAATTAACGGTCAAACCTTACTTGACTTTCTATATAAAAATACTAGTGACTAAGTTGACTTTAACTAATCAACGGTCAAACTTTACTTGACTCTCTCTCTATATAGAAACACTAATGACTAAGCTGTATATAGAAACACTAGTGACAAAGATGACGATAGTTCCCGCTCTGAGGCGATTTTTGGGCGAAAAGGAGCATCCTTCTCCCACGATCCACGGGAGCATTTTTGTCCAATCAAGCGGTAAATCCAGGCCTGAGGCGAGATTACTCAGATTCCCCATGGGATTCCAAGCATAATCATCTCCAGTCTGTGGGTTTTTCGTCTGCCTCTCCGCCGGCATTGCGAGGGTTTTCGAAAGCAGGTTCTTCTTAGTCACTTGGCTCTGAATTTGTTCATTCCCTGTTCGAGCACTGAAAAGTTATCATCTGTTGAGCACTTGGATTGTGTATATCTTTGCATTCCTGTCGTTGTAATTTGTATGAGTAATATCTGACATGCGTACAATATTATCTGAAGAAGTATTAATCCCCTGTTGCCGGGATAGTTACTAGGAATTTCTATTGTTTTCGAAGTAGAATATTGTGTGGGAGATAAGTTAGTCTCCCTTGTGCATCCGGTACGTTAGTCAGATTGTGTACCCAACCCCTCTTGTCTTCTCTTACTGTCACTGTGAACGGGAAAACATGGACCAGTCTCCCATAACAACCCCTGCCACCAAATCGGCAAATCATCCGGGCCTGAATGACCAAGTGGAAAAGACCTTCAAGTCTAGAGAATGGCATGATCCGCGACTAGAGAGAAAAAGGCAGTGGGATGACGCGGATATCACCTTGAACAAAGTAGATATTATCACAGACCAAGATGTGGATTTTGTCCTCTCAGAGGAAGAAGTTAACAAGGAGCAAGTCCGGGTGTTCTATGGTTTTTTAGGCATCTTCCCAGGTTCTTTCCCAGGTATACATGCTGTCCAGAAATTGCTCATGGCAAAGTGGGATGTCCAATGCTGGGTTCAGACAATGACAAATGGGTACCTAAAATTTGGATTCAAAACAGCGGAGGATAGGGACAGGGTACTACAGGGTCCGAACCATTTCCTCCATGGTAAAAAGTTGTTTATTGTTCCTATACCTGAGTCTGGGAAGTACGATATGCGTATCATGGCCAAGAAACCGATCTGGATTCGCATGAACTACCTACCAAAGTCATGCTAGCACAAAAAAGCCCTCGAGAAGATAACCTCCACCCTTGGTGAACCCATCCTCATAGAAAATGGAACTCGAGATCTCGTGGGCTACTACGCCGTCATCCTGGTCCTCATCGACACCTCCAAACAGCTCAAAGAAATGGTAAAATTCCGTATGCCGGACGGAACTACCCACTCGCACCGGATACTGTATGACTACTGCAAACCGTGGTGCCCAAACTGCGGAGAAAATACACATCTCTTTGAAGGTTGCGATTAATTCTTCAGGGTCAGGGACAGGGTTTTTCAGGAATGCATGGAAAAAAGAAATCGGGCTGTAAACTTCGACGAAAGTGTTCTACCTACACAGGTAAATGAAGGAAAAAACCTAGACGGAAAGCTCTTCCGTACAAATGGCGACATAGTTTCGGGGTCAAAACCAGTACACCCAGGACCTAGCACCACGGAGCAAGAAGTAAACTCGGCAAAGGAAAAGTGCGAAGACACAGAGGTAGTTATGGAGATGGACTGGGGGAAGGAAACAGTTGATCCCAAACCACCGAGCGCCCGTCCCCATCTCAGTGGTGATGCCGGCTTGGTAGAGCCTCCGACTTTCAGTGATGCAGACAGACCGATGAATGTTGCAGGAAGCATACTAGACAGCATGCTCCATCCGGAGGCAAGAAGAAGGAGCAACCCCCCCCAGGGCAGGAAGACCTCCGGCACCAAAAGGAAAAAACACAGTTGAGAAACATATGTTCAAGAGCAGCGGCAGAACCAGATTCTCTTACATGCTACTCAACCCATCGACAAAGACCTACCAAAGAGTGGCGGAAGCAGCAAAGAGTTCCTCTTCAAATAACAGCAGTAAAGGAGGCGGTCCGAGGCCAAAAGGGACCTTCACCCCCAAATGAATGCAGCCTGCATAAACATACTGGGCCTTGGCGCTCTAGCAAAAAGGAGATGGGTGAAGAACATCATCTCCAAAAACAATGTCGGTTTGTTAGGTATTCTGGAAACAAAGGCAAGTGAATGAACACTGAACAACTTCATGAGGAGTCTTAAAGGTTGGAGATACACCCACAATTTTGAATCGACACCTAATTCAAGAATTCTTGTTGTTTGGGACCCCAAAAAGTTTCATGTCGAGACAACAGGCAAAATGACGCAGCTGATCCATCTCAGAGTACGACACCTATCATTGAATGTGCATTTTCTTTGCACCTACACGTATGGAAACAGTGAGGGAAAACTACACAGATTACCCCTTTGGGCAGAACTAAAGTGATACGGTGCGAACCTTGACTCACCTTGGAGGGTTCTTGGCGACTTTAACGCCATCCTTAGTGTAAATGATCATATGGACAACACATCCCCCGGGGTCTACCAAATGAGAGAATTTCAAGAAGCCAGTACCGCCTGTGGTCTGAGAGATGCCCCAGCAATCGGGGATCATCTAACATGGCATAATGCGGACTTCACAATCAGGCGCAAACTAGACCGCATCCTTCTGAATCACAAATGGGATGAAGATTCATGCCGTACCACCTTTCTTCCTGGATCAGCCCTATCTGACCACCTACCTTTTGTAATAGCTCTAGCACAAGAAAATGAGCAATTGAACGAACCTTTCAGGTATCAAAATATGTGGAATGTGCATCCAAGGTGCAAGCAGGTTGTTCATGATCAATGGTCACTAGCAGTTCAAGGGTTCAGACAGTATGTTCTATGCCGCAAACTGCAAAGATTGAAGAAACCCCTCAAAGAGCTGCGGAAAAGGGACTTCCACCACATATCAGAAAAGGCAAAAAGAGCAGATATGGAGTACGCAAACGAGTTGAAAAGTTTAACGCCGGGGAATGCATCACAGGAACTGAAACACCAACTGACTGTTCTAAAGCAAACAGCCCTGATCTTCTACACGGCGGAGTCAAAATTCCTAACACAAAAGGGAAGAATAAACTTTTTCACTTCGGCGGATAAGGGCACAAGTTTCTTTCACGGCTTGGTAGCCAATAGGAAGGGCGGTGGAGTCCTGGCAATTCTGGACACAGAAGAAAGATTAGTCACATCCAGCGAGAAAAAAAGGGCACTATTTGCGGAGTTTTATAAGGGCTTATTCGGGTCAGATGTACCACGTGCACCAATTCCGACATGGAGAGAGCCACACTGAGCCAAGATATCTAAAGGCATGAAATCAAGTCAGCCCTCTTCTCCATGTCCGATGACAAAGCTCCGGGCCCGGATGGCTTCACTGCGTATTTTTTCAAGAATCAATGGGAGATTGTGGGACAGGATGTCACAGAATCGGTCTTGGAATTCTTCCGCACTGGTGAACAGCTAAAAAGGCTAAATCATACCGTTGTTGCACTTATTCCCAAGAGAGAAGACAACCTAAGGGTGGCTGACTTTAGACCCATCTCCTGCTGCAATATCATTTACAAGATTATCTCCAAAGTCATCGCCAACAGAATCGATCCTCTCCTCCCTGGCCTCATCGACCCCTGCCAAGAAGCATTCGTAAAGGGAAGGAAACTTTCTGATAATGTCATGATGGCTCAAGAGCTCGTGCGGGGCTACGGACTATCACGATCCTCTCCCCGCTGTATAATTATGGTAGACCTCGCAAAGGCATTCGACACAGTTTCCTGGGATTTCATACGGGAGGTACTAAATGGCCTGGGTTTCCCACAAACGTGGGTTGATAGAATCATGGAATGCGTCACAACATCGACGTTCTACTTTGTGATAAATGGCAAATTGTGTGATTTCTTCAAAGCCAAAAGGGGACTGCGACAAGGCGACCCCCTTTCTCCCCAACTTTTTGTCATTTGCATGGAGTATCTTTCCAGGTTACTGGAAAATAGGGCATAAACCTCTCCGTTTTCATACCACCCGAGATGTGAACACCTAAAAATCACCCACCTGGCATTCACGGATGACCTGATGCTTTTTTCAAAGGCAGACCGAAACTCTGTCCATACCATCATGTCTACTCTAAACAATTTCCAGAATACCTCATACCTAGCCATCAACGCCGCAAAGTCAAAATTCTTCGGAGTGGGTATAAAGGAGAACTTAAGCTTCACCGGCATTTCGTGGGCTACTTTTCCAGTCAGGTACTTAGGTATCCCGTTGGATTCCAGTAAACTCAAGATCTCTCAGTTTCAAACGCTTCTTGACAGCGTCGACAAGGAAATTGCAAGATTCAATGGTCATACATTATCTTATGCGGGGAAACTGGAACTCATAAAATCCGTGGTACAGGGAGTTGTTGGATTCTAGATACAGCACTTCATCATCCAGGGAAACGTTATGGACTCACTGGAACAAAAATGTAAACACTTCCTGTGGGGTGAAAAGAAGCAGAAAAAGGTTTCCTGGAAAAGGCTTTGCACCCCGAGGAGTAATGGGGGTTTGGGAATTTGGGACTTCAAGACTTGGAATATGGCCGTCCTTGCACAGCAACTATGGGACATACACTTAAAAAAGGAGTCACTCTGGATCAAATGGGTCCATTCACAGTTCCTGAGCACGAGCAATATATGGAATGTACACACAAGGGCTCCGTGCGGCAGAATCTTGGAAAAGTTCTCACTCTACTTCATGAATCTATGCGAAATACGAGACAACCTGATAATCATGTGTGGAGGCTCAAGGGAAACACTCATCGACTTGCTGGCGGTTTGGACAGGATCCGGAAAATTCATGGCGATGGCTCATGATCATTTCCACAGGTTCACTTACCCACATCCGTATAACATATCCACGCTCCCAAGACCAAGATTCTTCAAATCAATTTGGAGTGGCTCGATACCACCCCGGTTCTCTTTCATTACATGGCTTGCATCGCTTGGTCGTCTCCAAACCAAGGACAGGTACCATGGAGGAGCTGACGAATCCCCAGACGACATCTGCTTCCTATGTTACTCCGAAGCAGAGTCACACGATCATTTGTTTTTAAATTGTGATTTCGTCAAATCGGTATGGGAGAGAGTGTAAAACTAGATTGGATTGAGCCGAGCTACCACCTCCATTGCAGCCTCGAAGAAATGGATAAGAAGACAGGTAAGAGGATCGAAATTAGAAAAAAAGATGGGCCCACTGGCGCTGACAACCTCAATGTACTACATATGGAGTGAAAGGAACGGATTTCTCAAAAACGGTGTCCGCCCGGACTGGGAAAGGGTTTTCAAGCTTATCTAAAAGGACTGTTACCTCATCCTCAACAGATTATTCCCACACAAACTGCTGTTCTAGACAGGGATCCTTCGCAAACAAACTTAAAAAATGAGGAAGTCCATTATTTTTTCCTAAACTTTCCTGCAGGTAAGCTTAGGGGACACCATTGATAAAGCACCAGAGAGGTAAATATTTCTTTTGCAGGTACAAACAGATGCGGACATCCACCTAGCGCCAGAAGAAGAAGAAGAAGAAGAAGAAAAACCACTTCAGGCCTCGAGGGCCAGTTGTTCAAGAGGTCCCAAGGACCGGTTGTTTGAGAGGACTCGAGGGCCAGTTGTTTGAGAAGACGAGAGGACCAGTTGCTTGAGAGGTCTCGAGAGCCAGTGGTTCGAGAGGTCTCGAGTGCCACTAGTTCGAGAATTCTCGAGAGCCACTGGTTCGAGAGGCTTCGAGAGCCACCGATTCGAGATGTATCGAGGGCCATCGTTTCGATAGGTATTGAGGCCCACCTGTTCGAGAGGCCTCGAGGGCCACCGGTTCGAGAGGTACCGAGCTCCAGAGGCTCATGAGGTCTCGAGAGCCAAAGGTTCGAGAGGTCTCGTCAGGTCTTGAGGATCGGGGGTCCGTCAGGTCTCGAGGGCTAGTGCTTCGAGAGGTCTCGAGGGCCAGTGTTTCAAGAGATCTCGAGGGCCACCGGTTCGAGAGGTCTCAAAGACCACCGATTCGGGAGGTCTCATGGGCCACCAGCTCGACAGGTCTGGAGGCTCAGAGGTCTGTCAGGTCTCGAGGGACAGAGGTTCGCGAGGTCTCGAGGGCCAGCTGTTCAACAGATCTCGAGCGCCAGGATTTTGAGAGGTCTCGAGTGCCAGGGGTCCGTGAGACCTCGAGGGCCGGTGGTTCGAGAGGTATCAAGCTCGTGAGGCTCGTGAGGTCTCGAGAGCCAAAGGTTCGAGAGGTCCCTAGGGCCAGCGGTTCGAGTGATCTCGAGGGCCAGTGGTTCGACAGGTCTCGTGGGCTAGCGATTCAACAGGTGTCGAGGACCAGGGGTACGAGAGGTCTCGAGAGCTAGTGCTTCAAGGGGTCTCGAGGGCTAATGGTTTGAGAGATCTCGAGGGCCACTAATTTGAGAGGTCTCAAAGACCACCAGTTCAGGAAGTCTCGAGGGCCACCGGTTCGACAGGTCCAAAGGTTCAGAAGTTCGTGAGGTCTCGAGGGCTAGAGGTACGCGAGGTCTCGAGGGTCTCGAGGGCCACTGGCCCGAGAGGTCTTAAACACCAGTGGTTCGACTGGTTTCGAGGGCAAAGTGAATTTTTTTTTTGGAAATGTTGAGATATTGCGCCTTCTTTTTCCTGGGCAGAAACTGTGGATCACGGGTAAGGGAGTTCTCAGTTTCCCCATCCACTGGGGTGAAAGCTTTCATCACTTGGGTTGCACAACTACTTGAATTGGGTAGTGGATTAATTAATTAGCGTACGCAAAATTAATAAACCCACTACCAGCTGAGATACTTGGATTTGACGGTTGCGCGATTTGCCTGCGCTGCACTAAAAAGTGTAAAATGGCATACGGCTGTCCATTTGCCTAAAATGGAGAGAACGGTTACAAAACCGTTACGCGGGGCGTGCTCGGTAGAAGTCATGCCCGGTCTCTTATCATTAGGAGGTCTATTCGCGGGGAACAACTGGGAGCACCATCGACTACGGTCAACTAGCTCCCATCTCCAAAGGAAAAACCTCGGCACCCACATAGAGATCGTTACCGAAGGCCAATAACATCCCTTTATCTTCATCTTAGGGGTGTACATGGTAGAAGCGGTGTACTAACTCCATCAGGAGAGGACGCAATGCTTCATTCCTTAGAAGGCCGAGACCTCTCTGGGTTTCGAAGGTCATCGCAACACTTCAGCGATGGTTGGGATTACACCTATGGGGAACAAACCATGGGTCAAGAGCCGGTTACGTCTCCCGGTTGGATGGAGGTTCCATGGAGGAGGGGCTAGCGATATTGTTCTCATGATCTTTTGTTCTCTTTGTTTCTTGGGTCACCTGGTAGTAACATTTAGACCAAGGGTAGTTTTGGGGCCACCTGATTGTACCATTGTCCCATCTA
Organism: Rubia yunnanensis; assembly: GCA_037428765.1. Classification (NCBI taxonomy): domain Eukaryota; kingdom Viridiplantae; phylum Streptophyta; class Magnoliopsida; order Gentianales; family Rubiaceae; genus Rubia; species Rubia yunnanensis. The sequence continues at coordinate 25,576,178 of CM075067.1, read as the reverse complement.
GATCAGGGGTAGTTTAGTAGATTTCATTGTATAACGGGAGTGGGACAATGTTCCCACTCCCGTAGACTCTCACGGTTTCTTTTTATTTACCATTACCTTCGACTAGTGACTAAGCTGATTTTAACTGATCAACTGTCAAAATTTACTCGACTTTCAATATATAAATACTAATAACTAGGTTGACTTTGTCTAATGAACGGTCAAGCATTACTTGAACTTCAATAAATAAACACTAATAACAAAGTTGACTTTAAGTAATTAACGATCAAACTTTATTTGAATTAGTATATAATAAATACTAATAAAAATGTTTGAATTTGTCTAATCAACGATCAAACCTTACTTGACTTTCAATATATAAACACTAATAACAAAGTTGACTTTAACTAATTAACGGTCAAACTTTATTTGAACTAGTATATAATAAATACTAATAAAAATGTTTGACTTTGTCTGATCAACGGTCAAACCTTACTTGACTTTCAATAAATAAACACTAATAACAAAGTTGACTTTAACTAATTAACGGTCAAACTTTATTTGAATTAGTATATAATAAATACTAATAAAAATGTTTGATTTTATCTAATCAACGTTCAACCCTTACTTGAATTTCAATAAATAAACACTAATAACAAAGTTGACTTTAACTAATCAACATTCAAACTTTACTTGACTCTCTCTATATAGAAACACTAGTGACTAAGCTGACTTTAACTAATCAAAGGTAAAACTTTACTCGACTTCAGTATATAAACACTATAAACTAGGTTGACTTTGTCTAATCAACGATGAACCCTTACTTGACTTTCAATATATAAACACTTATAACAAAGTTGATTTTAACTAATTAACGGTCAAACTTTATTTGAATAACTATATAATAAATACTAATAAAAATGTTTGACTTAGACTAATCGACGGTCAAACCTTACTTGACTTTTTATATATAAATACTAGTGACTAACTTGACTTTAACTAATTAACGATCAAACTTTACTTAACTCTTTCTCTATATAGAAACACTAGTGACTAAGCTGACTTTAACTAATCAACCGTCAAACTTTACTTGACTTTCAATATATAAACACTAATGGCTAGGTTGACTTTGTCTAATCAACGATGAACCCTTACTTGACTTTCAGTGTATGAACACTAATAACAAAGTTGACTTTAACTAACAATAAAACTTTATTTGAATAATTATATAATAAATACTAATAAAAATGTTTGACTTTGTCTAATCAACGGTCAAACCATACTTGACTTTCTATATATATATACTAGTGACTATGTTGACTTTAACTAATCAACAGTCAAACTTTACTTGACTTTCTCTATATAGAAACACTAGTGACTAAGCTGACCTTAACTAATCAACGGTTAAACCGACACGGCAATGTGGTGGCGCATGGGCAACAGAGGTAGTGAGGTCAGGCAGCGGTACTGGTGGCAGGACGCGGGACGAGGCTGCGGTGGTGGCAGACTCCAGCTTGCTCACCCCCTAAAATAGGGCTTCATCTGAAATGGTAATAACTCATCAATAAGTCCTCGATGTTGCCTCATTCTTTACCTCTAATTCCCCTTATGGAGTTGCATTTGTTAATTGTTTGAGATTTTGGGGTAAAATGTGCGAATGCAGATGAATTTTCTAGGGTTTATATTCTTTTTTGAATTTTTCTTGTTTTATTGTGAATTCTGGGCTTGTGGAGATGTTAGCATATGATATGATCCTATAAAGTCCTGGTTTTTGCTTTCTTATTTGATCAAGCATAGCAAAACTTGCTGATGAACTTTACAACTTGTCTGATTCATCAATGTTTTCACATTTCTAGAGAAAAATTTTAGCTTTTATACAGTAATTAAGTAAGAGGCTCAAGATATTATTTACATACCCTCTCTTTTGTCTCAGTCAGAAGTTGTCACTTTTCATGTACTTGTCCACATGTACCTCTTTGCATTTCCTAACTAGTGGCGTTTCATTTTAATATTCAGCTCATAAAGCTAAATCTGTAACCTGATGCAAGGAGTTCCTATGTAGAAGTACTGGAAAGATATGTAAACTTGGGGTCAATAGTAGACTTCTGTGTGGTTGATCTTGAGAGACAGGGTCAATGACAGGTTGTAACGTGCTTAGGAGCTTACAAAGATGGTTCTCTGCGTATTGTAAGAAATGGGATCGGTATTAATAAATAGGTTTGGATTTTCTAATTTATGTGATATCATATATAAAATCTACTTCATGTACTTTGAAACCTGAGGTCCTTTTTTTGTCTTACAGGCATATGTTGAACTTCAAGGTATCAAAGGGATGTGGTCACTTAGATCAGCCACAGATGATCCTCACGACACCTTTCTTGTGGTTAGCTTCATCAGCAAGACACATATTTTGGCAATGAAAGATGATGATGAGCTGGAGGAAACAGAGATAGAAGGTTTTCATTCTGAAGTTTAGACATTGTTTTGCCATGATGTTGTACACGATCAGCTTGTACAGGTCTATTTACATTTTGAATGCTCATTATTTCCTTCTTCAAGTTGCATGCTACTTTCAATGATACCTCCTTTTATCTGCATTCATTGTTCAGAAAAAAAATTGCATGTTCAAAAAAAATATTTGCGTGCATCTTCTGTTATTGAATCAATTCAGATGCAAAAACTTGCTATATTTAGATTGTGTGGTACATGCTTTTCTGTCAATATTGCTACAGCTAATGCAACTCAAGTTCATACAATGTTGTTTTGTTCCTATTTTTTAAATATTTTTTTATCGAGGAATCCTTTACAAGTAGTTAATCTGTTAAAAAATTGTTTGCTGATTGGTTTAAACTAGAAAGAATTGAGGTGTAGTTTCTGGTAGGACTCCTATGTCTAAAACAAAAACACACTGGGAAATAGAACTGGGGGATAATTTATGTGCAGTTCAACTTGTGGACAAATTAATATACTTCTCTCTGTTAGCATAAACATAACTAGTAGGTGGAATATGACCAATTTTTTCCCGAGACCTTGTTTCTTTAGCAAAATTATATGATTAATTTGCTACTGTATTAAACTAGCCAACATGCTTGGCTGTGTTTTGAATCTTTTGTAGTTGGTTACTTCTTTTTATATTTTATTGTTTTCGGAGATTGTGGTTCAAGTTTATATCTAGAAATCTCTTTAGGAAATTTAGTTATAGGGATGTTATCTAGAGTACATAACTGATACATATTAGAATTTTCTAGTTTTTATTTGCTTCCGTATGTACCCATATAGGTTTGTAAAGTTCAACGTCAAGAGCCAGTTTCTCATTTTCATTTCAGCCTTTTGCCAGTTCTGTTTCGATAATCTTGTGAGATGTTTGTTACTTACTGTTAAATGGTTCTACTGGCTACTGATGGTGACCATTTGGTTTATCTTGAAATTGGTGATGGAGTGCTAATAGAAGTAAAGCATGCTCAATTGGAATATGATATATCATGTTTGGATATAAATCCAATTGTTGATAATCCAAATCACAGTAACATAGCTGCTGTTGGAATGTGGACAGACATAAGTGTGAGAATATTTTCACTTCCTGATTTGAATCTCATCACAAAGAAGCTGCATACATAACATATTAGAATTTTCTTAGTCAATGTTATCTTTTTTGTGCATTTGGAATGAAATGAGTTCTAGTTATCGACTGACTTATAAGGTGTAAATCGTGCAAATTGAATTGGTATATGTAACACAAACAAAGAGCCTGCAATCTCCTCACAAATACGTCTCATGGCTAACTGTGGATGGACAGCCACTTTACGATGTAAGTTTCCAGAATTCTATTATCTTCTAATCTGTGATTCAATGAATTCTGACCAATATCCTGAGTGTCCATTGGATACTAAGGTGTGTTACTTGCTATAGATGAAAGGATTATGCTTCCTTCAGTCTCTACCGCCTTGGTACTATCACTTGGAATTGGTATATTTGAGGCTGCGGAAATGTTCTTTGGATCGGGAGTTTTTCTTAGCATGATGGGTACATCAATGATATGGTTTTCTTCTCCACTGTCGAACTTTAGTTGTAATTAGGACCTATACTGAAATGAATCTTTTTTCATAGGCTTCTCCAATGAGAGTTCTAGCTGAGCATTTTTGCGGCATCTCATCTTCCCGCTCAAAGCCTTGTCCATTTTCCTTTGACACACAGAACCCACAGTTCACTAATATCTGAATATTTTGATTTTTTTAGTCATTTTGTATGTAGAGTCTTTTTGTGATTTTCTCATGTATGTATAATCTTAATCGTTGATTGTTGGTTTATTGTTGTGTCGGGGTGAGAGTTTCATGTTGGTGATGGTGAGATTAATTCCTCTCCAAGGTCTCCTCCTCAATGTTTAGTCCCATAGATTATTAATTTTGTATCATACTTTTTTTGTTTAATTTCTATATTATCAATTTTGCGAAGTTAATTTTATTATTAAATAAATATCCAACTAAATTGTTAATTTTGGGTCATTTTCCCTTCCTCTGAAATACCGGTGCTAACAAAAAAATTGGTGCTACCAATTTTAGCACCGGTTGAAAAGCCGGTGTTAAAATATTTACAACGACTAAAACAAATCCCTTCCTATAAAAGAGGTGCTATTGTGGTACATATTAGCACCGGTTTAAAAATTGGTGCTAACAAAAAAACCGGTGCTAAAAGTAGGGATTTAGCACCGATTTTCTTCCAACCGGTTAAACCGTTTCATCGGTTACCTAGGCACCGGTTTTTTTTACGAAACAACTGGTGCTAGAGGGGGGTTCCTGTGATAGTGGCATATGCACTTGTTGGATTGCTAGTTTTAGTTAGGTTTACACGACAAAGGGTTTAGACGGCCATGCTTGGTTTTCTTGTCTAAATCCTGAGTTTTGTAGACTTAATTAAAGCTAATGGACACGTTGTGTTCACGAGCACCTAGATCTTCATTTATGATCTCATTAGTTGGTTGCTTGTGGATGCTTCAAGTTTGTATAGAAGGCCCTTCGCAAGAACGGTAGAAGATACTTGAAGGCCATTCGCAAGAATTATAGTTGATATGAAGGCCACGGACTTTAAGTGTGGTAGTAGATTGAATTGAGCCAAGAAAGGAAGGATCAAAGTTCAAAAAGGTCAAAAACAGAGGAAGACGTCAACCAGGTGAACCACTCGACCGGCCGGCACACGAATCCCAGCCGCGCCAGCACAGAATCAGCTAGCACGGCCCGTGCTAGGGTCTTGGTATGAGGGTACTTTCGTGCCACATCTCATGTGTCACGGGCCGCCCTTTGAGGGAGCTAACTATGCGGCCTAGTTGTGCTAGAGTGTCATGACTACAGCCTAATTGCCCACTTGCATCGCACTCAGCTTGGTTGCTTGCAGCACACCAAGCCTTTACAGGGACGTGGTTGAGTATGCAGCGAAAATACACACACGACTTTAGATTAGGAGCATGGCTTCACACACACAAGCCAACAATACAATACAAAGCCCGACAACTGGGGAGCAAACAATCATTTTCAATATACTGCAAGATGGTAACCGTATGTGGGCAGCTTAGTACTCCACATATATTTATCACGAGTGTCGAGTACATAGGCAAAAGAAGGTTAAAGGGTAAGATGGCACGTAGGCCTGGACCATAGTAAAGAAACTAAGCTACACTAATAGCTAAGCTATATCAAGAAAAAAGAGAAGACTTTTGGGACAAGGAGCTTAGGCCATGTCTTCTCGGGCCCTGACTCAACACTTAGGGTGCTAGCCTGACAGGTGACTGGGTGTTGCGCTCACGGGCATTGGGCACAGATGGGTCGGGCGTTGTGCACAGCACGTTGTGGGCACAGAAGGGAACATAATGGGCTGTGAGTGGTTAGGCGGTTAGCACTGGATTACCCAGAGGCGTGTGTGGTGCAGTTGAGGGGGACCGGTTCGCAGGCACGAGTTGAGCAGCACAGGACTGCAACACCATTTTGGCATGCATGCGGGCATGGGGTTACATTGAGGTTGGGTGATTAGCCCTGCCCCATCACATTCTCCCCCAGTCAATTCGGCGAACATCCCTAGAGCCATCAATTTTCCAAGGTGCTTCGCTACCCACATTTTTCTCGTACACTTCTGCCTTAAGAAAGGGGTTGATTCAATTGTTGGTACTGGTGTACTCTAGTCTAGCCATGGTCCTTGGCTTCTCTTCATTTCCGGTTTGAGCTAGCTTGATTTTATAGCACCCACTCCTTGATCGATGACCGAAGGAATGTCCAACTCTGGATGTTTTCCGGTACGTATCATTATCCATTCTCGTTTCTGCCTCCATCCTTATAGAACAACAAGGGGTTGCTGATGTGAATGATGACACATATTTCCCTGTCGAGGTTTACAAGGTTTAGCTTGCTTGAATGAATCGAAATGGGAAGTTTGATGAGGCATGCCATCTGGCAGATATATCATTGGAATCCAGATCTTCTTAGCAACCGACGCGGGCTTCCTATCCTCCTTGTTCGACAAATATTCGTCCCTTACAACTGGGAAGCAACCCGCAACATACTGAGTATTCAGAATTGCTTCACAAAGCTCCTCGGATCCATCAGGTAATCCCATTGCTGGCGTAGACCCTTCTACCCTTCATTTATGTTCCTCCCACCGGGATCCACTGAACCGTGGTCCTCATCTTGTCTTATGCACATGACGAGTTTCAAAGCCGAGAATTTATCCCCGAGTGATATCTTTGTAGTAGATTTGACCATGCACGGATTGGTGCCTAAGATGTAAAGACAGTCTCTATATGGGTATACGACAATCCGTGCATCTCTCAGAAAATCCATGCCGAGGACTAAACTGAAGTAATCCATTTTAACGACATGGAAATCCACCGTGACTTTCATGGTGCCAACCTGGACCGAGCATCGCCTAGCACCACCTAGTACCTGCTGAGCTGTACAATTAACAGCTTTCATTCTTCCCACAAATTTCTCCAACGTGAGCCCCAATCTTGATGCCTCTTTTTTGGAGGCCTACACATGGCTAGCTCCTGTATCGACCATCGTTCGGATGGGTTTTTCATTCAAGAGCAAGTCTATATGCATCAATACTCCATTTTTTTATCGCACTGGTTTCACACGGACAATCTCAGGTTCGTCAAGTTTCGGTGCGACCTTCCCCGCTTTGCTTGACCAATTTGTGGCTGTCTTTGATCGTACTGCAGCAACCACCCGGTTGATCTTAGGCTCCATTTACGGATTCAACCACTCTGGCTCTATTGATCCCACTATGGAATTACACCACAGATTCAATGCCCCCATGGAGAAAGGTTCTTCCTCTTAGGGCCCAGACTTCTCAGTCGACTACTCTTGAACTACCTCACTCAGTGCCTCCTTGATTTGTCTCGAGTCCTCGATCAACATAAAAGCGATCCTCTGCTCTATTAGAAAATTAAAAAGAGCATTATTCCCTTTTCATGTTCCGCACACAAGTCGTGCCATCTCTGTTTGCCCATCCCACCTTGGTTTAGACCCAACTGAACTGGCCGCACTTGCACTGGGGCATTATCCATTCCTTCCGACACCCGAATCAGGCCTGTAACTACCTCCGCCGCTTGGACTTGGTCTAAATTTACCCCCCACCTTGGGAGAACTTTCACCTGCACCTTTTCCACCTCGGCAACAGTAGAACCATTCACCTCCCTATTAACTCTTTGCGATCCTCCACCATTATAGTCCTCTAGACTTTCGACGAACGCCATCGCTGAGTTATAGTCAGTGCAATGATCTCTCCTTAGCTCGTGTCTAGCCTACGACTTGAATCACTGGCTGAAATTATGGAGTTTATATTCCTCTGGATGGTCAGGCAAGTCGAGCATACAAGCCTGGAACGCCGACACGTACCCCATAATACTATCGGTCTGCGCCAAGGTTCTTAGTCTCAATGAAGCATGTTCCTTCATGTTGGTGGGCATGAATTGCTACCTAACCTTGAGCTTAAATTCATCCCATGTGTCTATAGCCGACATCCTGCCTTTATCTCCGCGTCTTGGGATCGCCAGCAACTATAGCAGAGCCCTCAAGGTACATCGTGGCAATAGTGACTTTCTCAGCTCCCAAATTTGTCCCGGCCATCATAAATTATTGATCCAACTCGTACAATAAGTTATCAAGCTCTCTCGCAACATGTGCCCCAATATATTTCTTAGGTTCATGGACTTTCCGTTTATGCACAGCACGAAAACCACCGATACTGCCCCCACCTTGGGACAGGTTGGCCACAACCTGCATGAGAACACACACGTCTCCGCCAAGCTTCTCGATGATGCTCCTCAACTTAGCAATGTTCAACTTGCAAGATGCCAAAGCTTTCCTCAGCTCAGCGATCTCCTCATCCCGACATGCAACCTTCGTGTTAGCCACTTCGATGTCTCTACTGATAATGGCAACATCTATTTCCATCTGATCCACTCGGTCAGCTACACTCCCAGACCCTTTTGTCTCACCTAAGAGAACCCTCTCAATGTTCTCCAACTGATCCATTTTCTTAGACATAGTGATAGCCTTTCACTATGCACTCAATGAATGCTTGAGCTATGATGCCAACTATCATGGGTCACCTTATGAGGGAGCTAACTGTGTGGCCTAGCCATGCTACAGTGTCATGGAACTATAGCCTAATTACCCATGTGCATCGCACTCAGCTTTGTTACTCGCAGCACACCAAGCCTTAGAGGGACGTGGTTGAGTATGCAGCAAAAATACACACATAGGTTTAGATTAAAAGCATGGCTTAACACACATAAGCCAACAATGCAATACAAAGTCCAAAAACTGGGGAGAGAATGCTCATTTTCAATATATTGCAAAATGGTAACCAGATGTGGTTAGCTCAGTATTCCACATATATCCTATACAAATGTTATCAAGAGTGTCGGGTACATAGGAAAAAGAAGTTTAAAGGGGAAAATGTCACATGGGCCTGGACCTTAGTAAAGAAACTAAGCTACACTACTAGCTAAGCTATTATAAGCAAAAAGAGAATACTTCTGGGACAAGGACCTTGAGACATGTCTTCTCGGGCTGTGACTTAACACTTAGGGTGCTGACCTGGTGGGTGATCGGGAGCCGGGTGCGCGGGCATAGGGCACAGACAGTTTGGGCATTGTGCACAATGCGTCATGGGCGCAGAGAGGGACATCATGGGTTATGAGTGGTTAGGCGGTCAGTATTGGATGATCAAGAGGTGTGTACGGTGTAGTCGAGGGAGGCCAGTTTGCAGGCATGGGACCGTAGCACCATTTTGGCGTACATGTGGGCTTGGGGTTACATTAAGGTCTGATGATAAGCCACACCCCATAACACCATGACATGAAGGAGGGGGGTCCGTGCCACAATGCATAGCATGGACCGTGCTTGTCGTAGCGGCCATCATTGTTTTTGCTCCATTTGACTCCATATTGGCTAAGTGTGGGGACAGACTATGTTGTTTCACGCGGTCCGTTCCATTTAAAGTCCAAAATGTGAAGACCATCCCATAGGGTGTGACAGATGATACGACCCAGGCCAAAATACTAATCACAATAAGCTTCCAGCCAACGGCCCTCGCCAAACAACATGGGACGTGTTAATCAAAAGATATAAATGGAGGTCCAGCTGGTGGCCCGTGCCAGACCTGGTACCCCGTACCACACGAAGGGCACTGCCCGCGCCAGCACGAAACAGTGGGCCATGCCAGATGCAACGTCCCGTGCCAGCACGAGGCCTCCTTAGTTGGCATAGACTGTGCCGGTTTACATAGGTCATGTCCATTGTGGTTGCTAGTGTTTATGGCCCCATTTTAGGCCTATTTTGAGGCACAATCCCCTACTATTATATATATGGACCAATGTTTACTAGGGTTTAAGTTTATGCTCATTTTGGACTTCAAGAGTAAGGTAGAGAGATAAATGAGCTCTTCATTCTCTCTAGAATATTTTATTTTCTTCTTTTTAATTTTTCTTTGCCCAAAGGCATTGGATCCAATGAAATAATTGGTTTCAATACTTAGGGAGTAGTAAATTAAACTTGAGGTTGTTATGGGGATGTTATGGGGTGGGGCTCATCACCCAACCTCTACACAACCCTATACCTGCATCGGTGCCAAAATAATGCCGCGATCCCGTGCCGCTCAACGAGTCACTGCAAACTGGTCTCCCTCGACCATGCCACACACGCCTCTGGGTCATTCAGTGCCGAACGCCTAACCGCTCACGGTCTGTAATGTTCCCCATCTGTGCCTACGATGTGCTGTGCACAATGCCCGAGCTGTCTGTGACCAACGCCCGTGTGCACAGCACCCGGTTGCCTGCCAGCCAGCATCGTTAATGCTGTGTCCCGGCCCGAGAAGACACGTCCCAAGCTCCTTGTCCCAGAAGTCTTCTCTTTTACTTGTAAATACTTGTAATAGCTTAGTGATTAGTGTAGTGTAGATATTTTGATCAAGGTCGAAGCCTGTGTGCCGTTTTAGCCTTTGATCTTATTTTGCATATGTACCTGGCACTTGTGATAACGTTTATACCTCATATATGTAGAGTAATGAGCTCTCTACATCTAGTTACCATTTTGTAATATAATGATTATAAGCATTTTCTTCCCTTTTGTTGGGCTTTATATTGGAATGCTGGCTTGTGTGTGTGAGCCATGCTCTCTCGAGTGTGTATATTCCATTACACGCTCGACCATGTCCTTCAAAGGGCTCGATCTACTGCGAGCAACTGAGTGGTGTGCGACACACGTGTGATCAAGGTGGTAGTTGTGGCACGGTTGTGCATGGTTAAGCTGCATGGTTCGCACCCATAGCGGGTGACCCGTGATAGTTGGTATCAGAGCCCAAACGGCACTTGGTGCATAGTGATTGGCCATACTATGTCGAAGCAAGATATTCGGTTAGAGATCAGGCTTGACAAGATGAAGACCTTGGTAAAGACCGGATGTATTATGGGGTACTTATCGGAATTCCAGGTTGTAAGCTAACGTTGGCCATATTATGGGGTACGTGCCTTCGTCCCAAGTTTGCATAGACTGGCCGTATTATGGGATACTTGCCGGCTTCTCGAGTTTGTATGCTAGAGTTTCTTGGCCATTAGAAGAAGTAAGAACTCCTTGACTTCAGCCAGGGATTGGAGTTGTGGGCTAGGCTCGAGCTAAGGAGAGCTTGCTGCACATACTATAACTTAGCGGTGGCATTCGTCGGAGGCGAGAGTACTCAAATGGCGAGGGATTGCAAAGAGTTGATAGGGAAATTGGTGGTTCTACCATTGTCGAGGTAGGCAATGGTGTGGGTGCAAGTACTCCCAAGGTAGAGGGTGACTTTAGACCTAGTCCGAAGAGCAGAGGTAGCTTCAGGTTCAATTCGGGTGTTGGAAGGAAGGGGGTATGCCCCAGTTTAGATGCGGTAAAATCAAGTGGGTCCAAACCAAGGTGGGATGGATGAACTGAGAAGGCACGACTGGTGGGAAAATGTGCAAAGGGAATCAAGCCCTTGTTGATTGTCCAACAGAGCAGATGATCACTACTATGTTGCTCGAGGACTCGAGACAAATCGGGGAGACACTGAGCGAGGTAGTTCAGTTAAAGTAGACTGAGGAGTCTGGGCCCGAGGTGGAAATAACCATGCTCCACGGGGGCAGTTAAATCTGCGGTGTAATTCCATTATGGGATCAAGAGAGCCAGGGTGGTTGATTCCATTAACTGTGTTTGAGATCGACTGGGTGGTTGCTCCAGTCCGATCTAAGAGAGCTACAATTTGGTCAAGCAAAAAGGGGAAGGCCACACTGAAGCTTGATGAATCTGAGATGGTTAAAACCTGCGGGATAAATCCACGATGGTGGTCGCTGCCGTCCAATCAGAGAGAGCTACAATTTGGTCAAGCAAAGCGGGGAAGGCCGCACTAAAGCTTGACAAACTTGAGATGGTTAAAACCTGTGAGATAAATCCATGGTGGTGGTCACTGCAGTCCAATTAGAGAGAGCCATAAATGTGTCAAGCAAAGCGGGGAAGGCCGTACCAAAGCTTGACAAACAGAGAAAGTTGTGGGTAGAATGAAGGCCGTTAATAGCAAAGCTCAACTAGTGCTGGGTATTGCAAGGCGATGCTCTGTCAAGTTTGACTCCATAGGTACCACAATAGATTTCCATGTCGTTAAAATGAACGATTTTGGTTTAGTCCTCGGTATGGAAATTCTGAGGAATGCACGGATTGTCGTATACCCATATGGAAATTGCCTTTACGTCTTAGGCACCAATCTGTGCATGGTTAAAAATGACTATGAAGAGTTCATCTGGGGGTAAAATATTGGCTTTGCTGTTTGTCAAGTGCTTAAGATAAGATTTCGGTGGGAAGAACAGAAACGAAGGGTCAGGAGGGTCTACGCCAGCAATAGGTTGGCCCGATGGATCCGAGGGCTTTGTGGTGCAAGTATGAAGACTGAGCAGGTTGTGGGTCGCTCCCCAGGTGTAAGGAATGAAGATTTGTCGAGCAAAGAGTGTAGGAAGCATTGTCGGTTGCCAAGAAGATCTGGACTCATAAGATATATCTGCCTGCTAGCGCATCCCATCATGCTTCCCGTTTCGAGTCATTCAAGAAAGCTAAACCTTGTAAACCTCGATGGGGAAAGATGAGTCATTATTCACATTAGAAACCCCTTGTTGTTCCACAAGGCCGGAAGCAGAAACATGAATGGATGATGATGCGTACCGGACAGCATCCAGAGTTGGACATTCCTTTGGTTATTGATCAAGGAGTGGGTGCTATAAAATCAAGCTAGCTCAAATCGGAACTGAAGAGAAGCTGAGGACCACGGCTATATCAGAGTACACCAGCGCTAGCAATTAACTCAGCCCCTTTCAAGGCAGAAGTGTACACGAAAAGTGTGGGTAGTGAAGCACCTTGGAGAATTGATGGCTCCAAGGATGTTCAACGAATTGAGTGGGGGAGGATGTTACGGGGTGGGGCTCATCACCCAACCTCAACGCAACCCCATGCTCGCATCGGTGCCAAAATGATGCCGGGGTCCCATGCCACTCAGCTTGTCACTGTGAATTGGTCTCCCTCGACTGTGCCGCACATGCCTCTGGGTCATCCAGTGTCGAACGCCTAACCGCTCACAACCTGTGATGTTCCCCCTCTGTGCCCGCGATGCACTGTGCACAACGCCTGAGCCATCTGTGCCCAACGCCCGTGCATGCAGCGCCCGGTTGCCTGCCGGCCAGCACCGTTAATGCTGCGTCCCGGCCCGAGAAGACACGTCCCAAGCTCCTTGTCCCATAAGTCTTCTCTTTTGCTTGTAAATACTTCTAATAGCTTAGTTATTAGTGTAGCGTAGCTATTTTGATCAAGGTCCAAGCCTACATGCCATTTTAGCCTTTGACCTTATTTTGCCTATGTACCTGGCACTTGTGATAACGTTTATACCGCATATATGTAGTGTAGTGAGCTCTCTACATCCGGTTACCATTTTGTAATATAATGATTATAAGCATTTTCTTCCCTGTTATTGGGCTTTATATTGCAACGTTGGCTTGTGTGTGTAAGCCATACTCACTCAAGTGTGTATATTCCGCTACACGCTCGACCATGTCCCTCAAAGGGCTCGGTCTACTGCGAGCAACCGAGCGGTGTGCGACGCACATGGGATCAAGGCAGTAGTTGTGGCATAGTTGTGCATGGCTAGGTCGCACGGTTCGCACCCTTAGCGGGTGACCCGTGACACAGTGCTAGCACAAAATAGCGGCCCGCGCCAGCACGAGGCCTCCTTAGTCGGTATGGACCATGCCTGTTTACATAAGTCATGTCCATTTTGGTTGCTAGTGTTTATGGCCCCATTTTAGGCCTATTTTGAGGCACAATCCTCTAATATTATATATATGGACCTATGTCTACTAGGGTTTAAGTTTATGCTTATTTTGGACTTCAACAGTAAGGTAGAGAGATAAATTAGCTCTTCATTCTCTCTAGAATATTTTATTTTCTTCTTTTTAATTTTTCTTTGCCCAAAGGCATTGAATCCAATGAAATAATTGGTTTCAATACTTAGGGAGTAGTAAATTAAACTTGGGGTTGTATTTGTATTCATGAATTGATTTTGGCTTTTTCTCCTATCTTTATGTCCTATGAATATTTGTGCTTGAACTTATTCTTTCCACTATTGTGAGATCTATGCTATATCATTATGATGATGCATCCATGCATGTATGATAGTGTAAAGTAGTGCTAGGCTTCATTGCTATCTTGGGAGTGTTAGAATTGTGGAGTAGTTAAAAACATCAGGGGAGATGAGTGCATTCATTTCCTTTGAGAGAAGATTCTTCTATATGTAAAACCATGATTCTAATTGGCTAATTGTGTGAGAAATCACATGTTGGACAGTCAATTAAGAAAATCCCAATGAGGAGAATTCCTTGGCTTACCCCGATAGTTTAGCGTGATTGTTTGTAGCGATTAGAGTTGTGCCGACTCTAGTTTCATCATGACCTACCTCCCCCCGGGGTTGTTAATAGTAGATTATTAACCCAGGTAGAGGTGGTTGGTCAGAAGATAAGAATTTATATCTGCACCCTATTCTCACTGCTACGCTACCTAGATGGTAGTTAGCAGCAAGTCCTGAGTTTGTCCACATAGATGCTCGGTCTAATGTACCAATCAAATTTAACCTTGTACGGGTTATTAATCCATATGAGTGAAAGGAATAACTAGTAAAGAATACACGCCGGGGGGGGGGGGTTCAAACTAACAACTACTAAGCATAAATGTAAATAGCAACGTATAATATTAAACTAAGAACTTTGGGAATCATTGAGCAACTTGGTCAATCTAATGCTTCTATCCTCGATTGATTCACATATAAACTTAGGCAATCCTAATAGAGTGTCCATAATACATGGTGTCACCGATGGCATACACTTCCTCGTCCCTGTCACAACGGGTGCTCTTGCAACCCTCAGTGCGTAATTAGGGGAGTACAACAAGGTCTAACCATTGTTGTAGGTCCATTTCTCCCCTACGTGATTGCGTCCCGGGCTTCCACCACAAATGTACTACTTCCCTCGGGTCCTATTAACTAGGCCCAAGGGTCGTTAGCACCTTATCTATGATCTAAGGTATCTCACAACCCTAGTTTGCTATTATTCGCTATCTCTACCTGGAACCTCTCAAACAACTTTACGAAGCTAGCTAAGATTGGTGCGAGGGAAAGTAAGTTAGAGCATTATCGAATACCCCGTGCACACACCAACGTGAATGCATTCTCCCTTGCCCATTCTAACAACCAGGTTTCTCTTCCCAATGAGGCATCAATAATTGCACTATACATGAATATAGCCAAAAGTGTGTGCTAATATATGGTTTTCTATTCATGCATTTCAAATAATCAAGCACAATCATAATAATATCATGAACACAAAATCAGGAAGAACTAAAGAATCTCAAAAAGCATGTAAATTTAGACTAAGCTACTGCAATTTATCCCCAAGCTATAGAAATTACTCCCTAGATATAGAATTCAAATAAAGATTTGAATTCCACATCTTAGGATCAAAGCAAAAAAAAAAGATAGAGTTCTCTCCTAACTACTAAGGAAAAAGTCTCTGAGCTACTCTTGGATATGAAGCATGAGATATGAAAACCTAGTAGACAAAGGTTCTATTTATATCAGTAGGAGATTGGGCCTAAAAATAGGCCCAAAACAGGCCAAAATAGGGTAAACCCTAGCTCAGCCACCGCTCGGCACAGGGCATCACAGATGGTGCGGTATGTGGAGTGCCCTTGGTGTAGGGTGCGAGGCCTGGCACGGGGGCCATTCATGTTCGTGGGGTGCCAGATTTGGTGCGTAGCACGAATCTTCAAGAGGTGTAGGGTGTAGATCTTCAAGAGGTGTTGGGCACGAGTCTTTGTGTGGGTCACATCTAACCCATGGTGCAGGATGTGTCATCTTGTGCGGAGCGTTATTAGGGTGCTGAAAATGAAGGTTCTGATCCGCGCTCGCGGTCATTGGCGCGGTCCATGGTCAGGAAGGGTGCTTGCTCAGGAACTTTGGCTCAGGCCAAGTGATTCCCCACACCCCACCAGCTGGTCTTAGCATATTGAGCTTGGAACAGCCCGGGATACCAAGAACGGGGCCTCTCGTGCCTATATTTAGCCGCATGGAGTGGGTCTTCACTTTGTGCTGGTGGCCCATGACCTCTAGTGCGGGTCATGCTATGGCCTCGTGCTTGTCTTTTTGGGAAGGGGAAGCTCCTTTTGTGTGGGCCGTTGGTGCCAACCATAAATGGCCCGTGCTAACCCGTTTATGCTTAACCACCTGAAATAGTTTCCTTCGCTACGGGTGAACTGTTAGTCCGATTTGAGAGTTTTAGTAGTGGATTTTATAGTAATCAAGAAGACGCATCCAATGGAACCATACTTGAAGGCTAATTATTCTTGTATCAATCTCGGACTTAAGCAAAACTTATCGGACCACGATTTCCCATTTCTTCATTGGTTACTTTGAACTCCGTTGCTGCCTATCTTTGGCTTCAATCTTCTTCTACCACACATTGATGCTCCTGGCCTTCTTCTACTACCATTCTAGTGTGAATAGCCTTCGTCTCTACTACCGTCCTGGCGAATGGCCTTCAATATCTTCTACCACCCTTATGAACGGCCTTCACATAGAATGCAGACAAAAAGTATCATGGGTGACTTGCTAAAGATGATCGCAGGGAAGATCAAGGAGCCTGTGGATACAAGATGTCCATTAGTACTAATTAAGTGTACAAAACATGGGATTTAGCAAGAAAACTAAAAATGGCCGTCTAAACCCCTTGTCACGTAAACTCAACTAATACTAGCAATTCACCAAATAAAACTAGCTAAAAAGTATGCCAAATGCAATGGTTAACGCACGTGTAATGAAGCAGATAAGACTCCCCACACTTAAACCTTTACTCGTTCTCCAGTAAATAGAAGACAAAACAAAGAATCAAGTAGAATGTAGTGTGAAAGCATAAGTTAACCGAGGCCTTTAACTTATTCCTAGATTACCCTGTTTCCCTCAAGAAAGTAAGAATCTCACAACTCTTACACTTCTTGAAAAAAACATAAGTAATCAAACCACCCAAAAGTAAAGTGTGGAAAACGGTAAGCCAAAAAATAAGTGTCAAGCTAGCTTTCTTTTCCCAAAATAACCCCAAAAGCAATCAAAGAGTCGTCTTAAAAAATAATCCACTACGGAAGCATGCATTCAAATTTTTTGTTTTCTCTCAATTTCTATCATTTTTCCTAAGAGCCCTTTCGCGTTTTCATCCTAGCATTAACACACAAAGGGTACTCACTTCCGACCTTTTTCCACACGGCCCCTGATTTTTACCTAGGCTCCTAAGCCTAGCCGGGCCTAGCCTCTAATCTTTATTTAAGTCTTTTGACCTATCCGGGCTTTTCCTCATGTTACCCAAGTCGTCATTTTGGATTTTTGACTTGTCCAAGTTTTTTTATTTTTTCATTTTTTTCAAGTTTTTCAAATTTTTTGGTGTAGCACAAAATTACCCCAAAGTGGGCTACATACTACAAAAGATAGTCAAACACAAAGATACACCACCAATTTCCTAAGCATCCTACCCCATGCAAACTAAAAATCCTAGCATAGCATGTCATGCCACCAAATATCCATGGATATGCGAGAGCGACTAGGGGGTGCTCTCAAAGTGGACCCATCTTCGGCCTCCTCAACATCTATCTCCATGTTGGCTAAAAATCTACAGAAGTCTCTCTCAAATCTTCGATCTGGAAAAATGAATAGGTTATCAAGCTTGCATCATGGTCAATGACGGTGCGCTACGACTGTGGAAGTATCATGAAACTACAAGTGCTCGCTCTGCCATAAAGCCATACATATCTACCCAATGTTGTAGGTCCCATAATTGATGCCTTGGCTAACTTCTCTATGTTGTACCTTGTGCTCGATATTCCTAATTTAGATAAAGTCCTTTGTGTGACCGAATGACCTAAATGATGCGCCAACAGACCAACCATGCCTCCTATAGAAAATATTCCACTATTCCTATCTCCCATAGCTAAACATTCCTGTACAAATGACTCCAACAAGTTTAGGTAAAAGTTACCCTCGAGTGTCACTGCCCAAAGGAAATGAACATCTAAAGTTGGGCATTGCGTTAGTTCACCTTGGAAAAATACTCCCATAGTTAATAGACGATGAACATAACAGAACGCCAGATGAACCAAGGCGGTACTCTTGCATAGGTTCTTTAGATCAGTGCCCGTCAGTTGCACCCAAAAGCGTCCAAGAGAGAAAGGTAACCCTTGTCGGTGTGTCTTCCGGATCTCCTTGTCATACCTCCAGCCAAAGGCGTGTGCTACCTCCCAGTGGGTCATCTTGTACTTCTTATCGTCCAGGTTGAATTTGATCACCTTATATCCATCATCATCCACGATCGGTCATAGAGTAGCTAGGAACTCTAGGGTACCTAATGTAGGTCTTGGAGTGTTTCTCGAGAAGCCCCTCAAGACCTACTCGACTCAATAGGTAAGTGACTAGCTCGAGTAAGCCTAGAGCCACCAAGGTGTCCATGCAAGCAAACACTGTTTCCAAAATACTCCTCTTCTGCTCTCTCAAGTTCCTCCACCTCCAGACTGCAGTTCCAGTTCCAGTCTTCTATTTACTCGAGGACGAGTAAAGGGTTAAGTGTGGGGAGTCTTATCTGGTTCATTGTGCGTGCGTTAACTGTTGCATCTGGCATAGTTTTTAGCTTGTTCTGTTTGGTGGATTTCTAGCATTAGTTGAGTTTACGTGAAAAAGGGTTTAGACAGCAATGTTTGGTTTTCTTGTCTAAATCCTGCAATTTGTAGACTTAATTAGTACTAATTGACATCTTGTATCCTCGGGCTCCTAGATATTCCATTTTCCCATGGGTACTTTTTTGTTACATTCTATGTAAAGGCCATTCGTGAGGGCGGTAGAAGATATTGAAGGCCATTTGCAAGAATGGTAGAAGAGATCAAAGGCCATTCTCCTCTAGAATGGTAGTAGATGAAGACCACATATATAAATTCATGGTAGAAAGAGATTGGAGTCAAAGATAGTCGGCAACGAAGATCAAAATGTACAATGAAGAAATGGGGAATCGTGGCGTGATGAGTTGTGCCAAAGTCTAATAACGATCCGAGAAGAATTAGCCTTCAAGACTGATTCCATTGGATTCATCTTCTCGAGCACTGTAAAATCAACTACTAGAACTCTAAAATTGGACTAAATTGGACTAATGGTTCACCCTTAGCAATGGAAACAAGTTCAACCAGCCAAGTTACCACGGGTCGGCGGAGGCAGTTCATGGTTAAGCACCAACGGCCCACGCTAAAGGAGTCATCTCACACCAGCAGTGTCTAGCACAAGGAAATATCGTGACCCATGCTAAATCTCATGGCCCGCACGCACGAATTCAAGTTTTCTCTCTAAATCGGCTAAGTATGGGTGTTGACCGTCCCATTTACAATATCCCACGCCGTTCTGAGTTCAAGATGCCAAGACTAGCTGACGGCACATGCCAAAGGTAGCACCCCATGCTAATTTTTTTTGAGTAGACTGATGCTCCAGACGATGGCCCATGCCAAGACCCGTGCCCTGCCGATCAAAAGTTCCATATCTAGCCTACAGACAGTGGCCCACGTCAAAGGCCATGGTCTACGCGAGACAATGTGATGCAGCCTATGCCAGATCCATCATCCCACGTTGGATGAAAGAGCATGGCCCACGCTAGATCCTGTAGCCCGTGATAAGTACATGATACGGACCGCACCATTCGCGATGGCTCACGCCGGGCAGCGGCTGAACTAGGGTTTAGTCACTTTTGTCCTATTTTGGGCCAATTTTTAGACCCATTCCCCTTCTCCTATAAATATAGTCTTAGTCTACTATGTAAAAAAGAGAGATAAATTTTTTTCATTCTTAGGCTATTAGGAGAGCAACTTTAGAGAGAGAAACGCTCTCTCCTTTTATTTTCTTTCCTTTTATTTTTGTTTTGACCCTAGATGTGGAATTCAAATCCATATTTGAATTCCATGTATATGGATTAGTTTTCATAGGTTGGGGATGTATTGTAGGCGCATGGTTTTAACTTTGTTTTGTGAGATTCTATAGTTCATCCTAATTTTGTGTTAATGATATTATTGTGATTGAATGTTTGAATTGCATGAGTAGTACACCACATTAGCACACACTTTGGGCTATATTAATGTATGGGGCAAATATTAATGTCCCCTTGGGAAGAAAACCCTGGATGTTAGAATGGGTAAGGGAGTACGTTGCGTCTGCGTGGGTATGTGCATGGGAGACCCAAGTATTGCTCTGACTTATTTGCCATCGCACTAGTCTTAGCTGATTACGTCAATTTTTTCGATAGGTTGTGGGTAGATATAGTGAAAAAAGTAGAAAGCTAGGGTTGTAAGAGGCCCTAGTATTATAGATAAGGTGCCAACGACCCCTTGGCCTAATTGATAAGACCAGGGAGAAGTAGTGCATTCATGGTGGAAGCTCAAGACGTAATTGCACGGGGGAGAAATAGATATAAAAATGGTTAGAACTTGTTGTACTCCCCTAATTACGATAGCAGTGTCGATGGAGGGTTGCGAGTGCACCCGACGTGACAGGTACGGGGAAGTGCATACCATCGTCCACACCACGGGTTAGGAACACTCTATTAGGCTGTCTAGTAAATCTTACATGTGAATGAATCGAGGATCAAAACATTAGATTAACCATGTTACATAATGACTCCTTAAGTGTTTATCTTTATCGATTAATTGCGTCTTTTTACCTTTTTGCATTGTAGTTGTTAAACTAAAAATACAACCCCCTTGTTTGCATTTACTAGCTATTCTTTTCACTCGTACAGATTGATGACCCGTACGAGGTTGTGTTTTAGTTGATACTTGAGCCCTAGTATCTATGTGGACAAACACGGGGCATACTGCTAACTACCCTTTAGGTAGCGTGAGAGTGAGAACGGGTTCACAACTATATATCTTATCTTTAACCTTTCCCACAGGAAAACCTCCTTTTGGGTTAATTAGCTACAATTAAAAACCTCGGGTGTAGACAGGTCGGGGTAAACTACTCCTTGGCTAGATTATGAGAAGGTTACAAGAAGCAAGGAAAAGAATTGGGGTTACAATTGGTGTCATTTGATGATGTTGTCGACCCACTTAGGGTCGATAATACTTTTGATGGTTGGCCACAATCTACCTCCTAGGGACTCTATCTCTTTTAGAAGTTTCCAGTATGTAGTTGCCTCCTAGGTAAGCTTCAACAACCTTTGAAAGTCCCTCCCAGTTTGCAGCTAACTTTCCATTGGGCTCATGTCGACTCTTTTCATTATTCCTCATGAAAAGGTCCCCTGGTGTAAGTTGAACCTCCTGGACCCTTAGATCATGGTAGAGTTTAACCCGTTCTTTCACCTTAGCTTCATGGAGGGATGCTCTTTCCCTCTCTCCTCAATGAGTTCAAGATCCAGTTGACGGTTTTCTTCGTTAGTCTCTTAACCTCCACCACCAGGTACCAGGGAAGATGAATGTTACCCACAAAACTATGACTAAGGAGTGACATGGACCACGACCAGTGAAGATCATGGCAATCACCAGCTATAGAGAATCTAAAAAATATGACATGTAAGGACATTTTTCCTAAACACTATTACTATACTGATCATACACTGACTTAGGCATTAGAGAGGATACTAGAGACTTCCCGGGGACACTGTTATGCAGGATCCATGAAGATGACAAGGAACGTAGTGCTGAATCTAGAGGCTATGCTGGTTCGAAAGGAATTCCCCACATCAGTGGTGCCATGTATGGGGGTAAAAATAATTTCTTTTTGGTCCTACATAGTATCTAGAGGAGGACAGGTTTCATGTCAAGGGATAAAAATCAATGAACTCAAGAGGAGTCATATATATTAGAAAGATGGAATCTGATGAACGACCACAGTTAACTATGGAAAATTACCCACCATAAACACATGGCCGGTGGGTGCAGCTACAATATAGGCTTGAAAATCTTACAACCACGAGTTAGGGATCTTGGCCCATGACAACGGAAAGGACAAAGAAAACTATCTATAATGTTGGCCATTAACAAAACATGACATTGACAAAATTAGCCATAGGACGGATTGAGAAAGCTGCGAGCAAACAAATTAGATGAACGCAATGAAACAAACCAAGACAAACTAGATATCATCGAATAGGTATAATTGGATATAAGCGGTGAAGGGAGCCAGATTTAGTCACACAATAGTAAAACATCGCAACATTACATCATCATAACTATGATATGTTTACACCCAATTACACAAGGCACACCTCACGCAATATAAAATTTCACTCGTATAATGCTTAGAGAAAATATTTCTATATATGAATTCAAACTATAATTGTCACACACAATACAAGCTTCATGAGTTATCATGTTAGAAACCTACCCCATACTAGAATACGTAGTCCTCATGTAGAAACGACCATAGGACTACTATAAAAAAATTGGTATGGCGTGAACAACATTCTAGATCTCATAAAAATGACAAAAGTAGTTATAAATCGAATATGATACAACCTGATTAACCCTAAAACCTTTACACATACAACTCAATAATATCTAAAAATGTTGAATGATGTGGAATACAATCCAATCATGATAAACGCTGGGATGTCATCTCCGTACCTCTCAAAGTTACTATTTTTATAAGCCCTAAATGCTTATTAAATACAATTAAGTAGATAGTGGCAAATTGGGGTCGTCCATGAAGAAGAGGGATTTTCCTAAGGGTCCAAACATATAAGGTGGATATAGAATAACTATAGATATAGATAGATATATAAAAGCAAGTAAAGAGGGGGGGGGGTGGGGTGTTTGGTTGATTTTCCTAAGTTATGAAAGTAAAGACAAGTTAACTAGCAAAGTCAAGTAACTATGCTAATCATGCATCAAACTAAGAAAAAGGGATAAAAACTACAAATGACAAAGCCTAGGGTCCAATTGATTCCCACTTCCAAACCACTTATAGATCATAGAACCATTCACTTATTCTATCACATTAATTACCTATGGAGAATGCTATCACTTCCATTTTCATAGATAGACATTCCATTTCTTCTCAAGAGTAATTCACAAAAATGTTCAACGACCATTTGTGAACCTCATTAACGATCACTTAGGCAATCAATGCCGTAAAAGTATTTCATCAATGACATCATACACGAAAGAACCATAGATTTTATAACAACTACAAGCATTCAACCAAATGGCTAGTCATTTAACCAAACAAAACATTCATTAGGTTTAACCTAGAAAGATCAACATTCAATATGCAACCTTTAATTGCTACCTTAGGATAAATATGCTAACAAACAACATTAATGTACTCATCTAGCAACATTCACCTCTCATTACACAACAAGAAGTTCTAATTCCATGTTTTTGTATTTTCATGTCAAAGAGCTTAAAAAATTGGGCACATCTTTATCCTCCTAACACTTAATCATACAAACACTTCATATTCTCAACAATCCATAGCATAAATGATGCAAACATTCATATTAAGAACACAATAAATGCTAAATAACAAATTCTTCAAGAAAGAGTGAAATAGAGATTCTTACTACATGGGTTTGCAAGCTTCAATCAATTTCTCCCAAGTGATGAATCTAGCCTAGCTAATGAAAACCCATAACAAATCTACAAGAATTCATGGAACTAGTCAAAAAACTAAGAAAATATGAAGAAAAACTAGGGTTTTGGAGCCCTAAGTTGGGCTTAGAAAATGGGGAAGAAGGGGGGCTATTTATAGTCCAAGAAAATAGAGGAAAAGAGGCAAAAAATGCAAAATTCGGGGCTTGTTTTGTGGGCTGCGGTATATGTTACGGCCCGCAATGCCCAATCTATCCTCTTCATATTTCCATCGCTACGGGTGAAACGCTGATACGTTTTGAGAGTTCTTGTAGTTATTTTTATAGTATTTGTGAAGACGAATCTAATGGCACCACCCTTGAGGCTAGTTCTTCTTGATTCATTCCTAGAACTTGGTTCAAACTTTCGGATCACAATTCATCCGCTTCTTTGTCTTTCTTCTTCGACCCTTCTATCTTCTACCATGTTATGACTCGTGGCCTTCAATCTTCTAACATCCTTGCAAATGGCCATCATTAAACTACTCTGAAGTGCTTACGAGCAATTGACAAATTAAGCTCACAAAAAGGAATCTAGATGCTCATAAGTCACAAGGACCAAAGATCCATTAAACTCAAAATAGGTTACAAATTGAAGGATTTAGACACAAAAACCGAAAATAGTTATCTAAACCCCTTATGATGTAAACCTACTTAAATATAGAAATATTCTGACAAAAAGATAACAAAAGAGATGTTAAATGCTTTAGAAAATACATGCATTTGACGTCCCATCACACATATAGTTCTTGCATAACCTTCTAAAAGACTGGGAGAATAGATTTCATACCCCCATTCTTATTTAGGTAGTGCCCCTAGGAACACCACTATTATAACAGTTTGACGAAATAAGGGTAACAAGATTGCTACACTCAAAATGTTGAACAAATCTAAAGGAAGTACAGGTGGCTACTAGGATTAGAACCAACGCATGTATTGTTGATCTGCCCTGACCTTGTTGTCATTAAAACATGAGCCGAGGGGCTTACGGGACAAAGATAGAGATTTATAATCTGCACCCGTTCTTACTGCTAAGCTACCAAGGGGTAGTAAGCGGCAAGACCTGGGTTTGTTCGCAAGGATGCTAGGGCTCAAGTACTAATTAAAATGCAACCTCGTGTGGGTCGTCAATCTGCACGAGTGAAAGGAACAACTAGTAGTGTAGACATGCAACTTGGGGGGGGGGGGGGTTGGTGTTTTCAACTCACAACTACAAGCATACAATTGACAAACAAGTAAACTATTTATACTAGGCACTTGGGATTCATTTAGAAACATGGTAATTCTAGTGCTTCAATCCTCGATTCATTTAGAAACATGGTAATTCTAGTGCTTCAATCCTCGATTCATTCACATATAAAAATAAAAAAATACCTAGTAGGGTGTTCACAACACCTGGTGTGGCTGATGGCATACACTTCTCCAACCCTGTCACGGTGGGTGCACTCGCAAACCTCCATCAACACCGCAATCGTAATTAGGGGATCCAACCATCATTGTATGACTGTTTCTCTCCCGTGCTATTATGTCTCAGGTTTCCACCACGAATGCAACTACTCCCCACAGGTCCTATATACGCTAGGCCCAAGGTTCTTAGGCACCTTATTTGTGATAATAGGGTTTGAACACAACACCTAGCTTGCTACTATCCACTATCTCTACCCGCAAACTCTCGGACAATAGGTATGAAGTCAGCTAAGATTGGTGCGATAGCAAAATAGGTCAGAGCATTCTCGAATCCTTAAGGCACACACCCACGTGGACGCATTTTCTCCTACCCATTATAACATCCAGGTTTCTCTTCCTAAGGGGGCATCAATAATTGCACCATACATGAGTATATCCCAAAGTATGTGCTTATATGTGGTGTACTTATAATGCATTTATAACATTCTAGAACAATCACAATAATATCATACACACAAAGATATGATGAATCTAATGAATCTCATAAAGCATTTAGAACATACCAAGTGCCAAGATGAATTCCAAGCTAACCTAACTACTCCCTAGACATGGAATTCAAATATAGATTTGAATACCACATATTTTGGACAAAGCAAGAAGAAAAGAAAAGATTACAAAACACACAAAAGGAACAGCTTCCTTCTCTAAAAGCTCTCTCTTCTCTAAAGGTGTTTCCAAATATGATCCCCTTTCAAATAAGTAGACTAGGGTCCTATATATAGTAGTAGGAGATTTAGCCTAAAAATAGGCCAACAGTAGCAAATCCCTAGGTCAGACACCAAGGTTTCATGGGCCGGCACAGATGCCACATTCCGTGAAGCATGCATAGCCACGGGACGCCAGATCTACCACGATCCATGAATGTTCATAGCCGCAGGCCATAGGATCTGGTACGGTCCATGAAACTGGTATCATGCCATGGTCCGTGAAGGTTTTCTTGGACCACAAGCAGCATGTTGTTTTTTATTAGAGTTTTCCCACGGTCCGTAAAGGTTTTCACAGACCGCGAACAACTTGTGGCTTCTGCTCCGAAATTTTGTCACGGCCCATGAAGGCTTTCACGGACTGTGAGCTATTTTTTATCTTTCTCAGAAATTTTCTCATGGTCCTTGAAGGTTTTTACGAACCAGCTCCATACTTAGCCAAATTCTTCAACTCTTCATCCCCTTGCTTCACGGCTCAGTGCTTTTGTCACGGCACAGTGCTTTGCCTCTTGAAGGTCTTGTGCTAGTCTCGTGCAGTTCTTACTGGAACCCCTGGATTATTATTTAGTGTGTGCCTTAAATATTATCATTTAGCTGGTGCTTAACCATGCGCGGTCCTTGATCGGCCGCTGGTGCTTCGTTGGCTGAACTTCATTTGCTTGTCACGGGTGAACCATTAGTCTGAAACAGGAGTTCTAGTAATCGATGTCGTAGTATCAAAAAGATGAATCCAATGGAACTAGTCTTGAATGTTAATTCTTCCTGGACCATTCTCGGACTAAGCCAACACTCCTTGGACCACGATTCACCATTTTCTCCTTTGATCGTCTTGAATCCGAAGCCGTCTATCTTTGGCTTCAATCTCCTTCTACCATGCATTGATGCTCGTGGCCTTTGTCTACTTCCATTCAAATGTGAATGGCCTTCTAATCTTCTACCGTAAAAGAAAATAGCATTCCTAAGAATGTAATGTAACAAATAGCATTCACAGGTGACCTACTAAAGATACTCATAATGAAGACCAAGGAGCCTGTAAACATGAGATGTCAAGAATCACTAATTAAGTATACAAAATGTAGGATTTAGGATAGAAAACCAAACGTGGTTGTCTAAACCCCTTGTCATGTAAACTCAACTAGTGTCACCAACCTGCCGACCAAAAGTAACTAAAAACTATGTCAAATGTATTGGTTAAAGCATGCAAAATGGTTAAAGCATCCCAAGTAACCAAAAATCTACCAAGAAAAACAAAGTAAGCATGCATGAAGAAATCCATGAATGAGAATTCCTAAGTACTCACTAATCCCTTACCCACACCTAAACAATGCATAGTCCATTGTGCATTCTCATGTCAAATTAAAGATGTAGTAGGGAAACTAGTGATACTAACGCTTCTGACCTCGAAGGGTCGGCCTCCTCGTGGCTAGTGAAACACCTTTCAATGAATCTTGTTGCTTGGATTGTGGCCTCAAGGAAATCCACCCTCATGTTTAGCTCCTCAACTTGTTCCTTCACTCCTCCAATAGCTTAAATTATCTCTTGAAGCACTTGGGAATAACTTGAGAGTTTCTCCCCAAGTAGGTGTAGTTGATCCATAACGATCTTGGGGAGATGAGATTGGCTTGGAAGTTCTCTCAAAGATGTCTCCCTTTTAGCCTCTTCTAGGTCTATCCCCGAGTTGGCCAATACTCTATAAATTCCTTCTCGAATGGTGGATTGGGTTCAATGAACAAGTCATCTAGGCTTGTATCAAGTTTGATAGAGGTGCGTTCAGGTTGCAGAATAACCATGGATTTGCAAGTAGGTGCTCCATCGTAAAGCAACAAAAATCTATCCTCCAAAGTTGTAGCTCCCACATTGAATGCCATAGATAACTTCTCAATTTTATAGGTTGATCTCGACCAACCCATATTGGCCAATGCCCCGTGCGGGATAGGATGTCCCAAATGTTGCGCCAAAAGGCCAACCATGTATCCCATAGGAATCTTCCCACTCTTATACTCTCCCATAGCTATGTATTCTTGAAAAAAACACTAACCAAGTCTAGGTAGATGTTCCCCTCTGGTGTCATCGCCCAAAGAAGGTGTACATCAAAGCCCGGGAAATGCATTAATTCACCGTCGCATAGAACACTTACAGAAAGGAGTCGATGAACATAACGTATTGCCTAGTGGACTATAGTCGTGCTTTTGCTCAGATTCTTCCTGTCGGTCCTGGTTAGTTGTCTCCAAAAATTCCCAAGGGAGAATAACATTCCTTGGTGATGAGTATGTGGAATGTCCCAGCCGCTCTTCCACCCAAAAGCTAATGCCACCTCTCCATTGGTCATTTGGTACTCCTTGTCATCCAAGTTGAACTTAATTGCCTTGTGACCCTCCTCGTTTGTGAGCTTCCAAATAGTAGCTAGAAACTATAAAGTGCACCTTAGGTAGGTTTTCGAGCGCACATCGAGAAAACCTTCTTGGCCTACCTAACCCAAAAGAAAGGTCACTGGTTCAAGCAAGCCTAGAGCCACCAAAGTGCTCTTGCAAGAAAAACTAGTTTCCAATATGCTCCTCTTTGGTTCCCTCAAATTCCTCCATCTTCTGGCTGTAGTCCCGGTAATGTTGGTCAAACCCATAAACTCATAGACTTGGGGTTGTGAGGAATGGGAGTTTCCAGTTTAGGGTTCGTACCCTTTACCGTCTTCTTTCGTTTCTCACCTCGCAAAGACTTCTCTTTCTCTGAAGTACCCTTTTTCGGAGGCATCCTAACACAATGAAGGAGAAGAATGGTAATCTCATAATAAAAAATGCATGCCCCATGATGTCATACATTAAAGAACATTCTCCCAAAAAGACCAAGCATTCAAAGCATGATAGTATAAGCATAAGGGCTATTTAAAACAAGAATATTCCTCATCAACCAACAAAATCAAGTATTCCTTTCACCAACCCATCAATAGATTCATGCAAACAAGATTCATGCTCTCTCTAATCACCCACAAATGAAGAACACAACATTCAAGATCAATAGCACATTCAAGACTCCATAAATTATTCATCACAAGATTGGAAACACAAGCTCAAACAACATCACATCAACACATGATCATTCAAAAATCATGCTTTTCATAACAACACCACAATGTCAACAAGCATATATACAAAGAGATCAAAGGGTTACCCAAAATTTGAAGCCAAGAAGTGTATGATCCACACAAGAAGAAGAAAAAATTGCTAATGTTTGGGTGAAAAGCTTCACTTTTTTCGAGCTCACCAAAGAGTATGTGTGATTTAGTGTTTCTTGAGAAGAAAGAGTGTGTAGATGATGAAATTAGGTGGAAAATTGTACCATGAGAATTAAATTACAACATAGGTTAAAAAGAGAAAGAGGTACACTGTACATAAAGATGGAATTTCAAATTAGGGGCAAGTAGTACAGTCAATTAATGTTGAAAGTACTAATTGCATCAAAAATCCAAAGGAAATAGGATATCTCACTTCTTGAATAAAAAATGCATTTTTAATTTTATAATCCAAACTTCCTTTTCAAAAAGTTGCATTTTTTAGACAAGTTGGGGGTGGAAAATCAAAAATTGCCAAAAAGATTTTTCTGCCCAGTTTTCCCACCTTCACGAGACAAAGTCTCGTGGCAATCATCATGGCACAAGACCTGCCCTTCATGAAAAGCATTGTCATGAAGCGAACCCCAGATTTTTCACTATTCCTTTTGAAATAAAACTATGTCACCCATCAAAATCCATTTCATGTACACATAAGCACACATTTTCACTTCTAGATCTTCAAATCAAGCAAGAATTTCATCCAAAGGATCCTTTATTTCAAGCAAGACATGCATTTTCTACCAAGTCACTACTTCAAACAAGAAAAATAAATAACCACGTATATTTATTGTTTTCATCGCGACTTATTTCCTCTTCATGCATTCTAATTTGAAGCACTTACCGGCGGGTCTCCAAAATCACCATCGGCGACTCCGCCCATGATGACGTTGTGGAGGGGTCTCCACAACGAGCCATCCTTACCTTTGTAGCCCTTGTCGGCACCTAGAAATGTCTCTCCTTGCTTTGCCAACCTTGACTCCTTCAATGTCACTTTGGGGTTAGGAGGAGGTCGAGGAGGTATTAAATCCTCGAAGCTTCCCTTTTCCCGCTGAAATTTGGTTAACATAGAAAAACAAACTAGTGCGGACATATCATTGACCAAATCATGAAATTCATCGGGGTCCTTCACAAACTTTTCAACAAGAGATTCATGCTCATTGGCAACACAAGAAGGTTCAAGAATATCATGCTCATAAAAAAGTGTCACACATTTGCACATAAGAGAAGGTTTTGTTGAATCATGCCTAGATTTATAAATGTTGAATTCCATTTTGTCTATGTCATCCTCTAGAGTCAAGATTCCTAAGTAGACATCAATTTTAGTCCTAGAAGTTTTTAGAAAAGGTCTCCCCAAAAGGATTGGGGGTGCACTTCCATCGTGCGCTACGTCTAGGACATAAAAGTCCACCAAAAAACCAACTTTTCTACTCGCATCATCACATCCTTCATTAGCTCATGAGGGTTAGCTTGGGAGTGATTGGAGAGTTAAAAAATCACTCTAGTCTCTTTAAGTTCACCAATTTCAAGACATTCAAATAGATTAAATGGAATCACATTGATAGTAGCTCCTAAATCTTTAATGGCATGTTCAACAAGTGTTCCACCTAAAGAAATAGGGATAGAAAAAATCCCCGGGTCATCACGTTTCTTAGGAAAATTCTTCTGATTCAAAATGGCGACTTCCCCAATTTTTAGCTTCCCTAACTTCTTAGGTGGTCTACGCCTTTTCTTAGTACATGCAACCTTAAGAAATTTATCATATGAAGGCACATTGTCAATCAAATCCAAGATAGGGATAAATACCTCCACTTTTTTAAAGACTTTCCGAATGTTGGCCTCATTTGTCTCCACCTTCCGCTTTTCCATTAAAGCACTTGGAAATAGAGATGGAATAGAAACTTGTGCCTTGAGTGGTGGAAGCTCCTTGGAGGGTGCTTCCTTAACAACTATCTCTTCTTCTTCGAAATGTGTTTTGGAGGCCTCCACTAACTTGTCATCCTCTTGTGTCGCCTTCTTCTCAGTTTTGCAAACTTCCTTTCCACTCCTTAGCTTGAGTGCAGTAACATTTCTTGGATTAACCTTTGGTTGGGAAGGTATTTTTCCGGAATCTTTAACTTCAAGTCGACTTACTGAGGTGGCGAGTTGTCCCACTTGAATCTCAAGGTTCTTAATACTTTAGAAGGCTCTAGTACCAAGGTCTTCAATTTCCCTCCTAGTATTTTCCGTGGAGATCTCATGTTTCTTCCCCAATCGACCAATAGCATCCAAGATCTCCTCCCAATTCAACTTGTAAAGTGTGGTATGATTGTTGGATGGACCTTCACACATAGGATAAGGTTGAGGTGGTGCTTGTCCACCCCTATATCCTTGAGGTTGATTGCCATCCTTCCATCGGATATTAGGGTGATCTCTATACCTCTGATTGAATGTATTTGCATAGGGGCCCGGTCTTGCTTCACCTTGGTTCCCATGGAACCCTTGTTACTGATCCCAAGCAAATTGAGGTCTCTCCCAATTTTTGTAGTCCACGACGTTCACTTCTTGCACATCACCAACAACCTCGGGGCATTTTTTGGAATGATGGTCAAGTTTACAAACCCCACACATCTTGACTTGGTGTACCTTTTCTCGCAAAAGCTCTTTCATCATAGATGCAACAGTTTGGACTTTCTCCTCCAACTTTTGTGTGTGTGCGGGTTCATCTAAGACCTTAATCCTCGACCTTGTACCAAATTTCCTCATCCTATTGGCCATCTCTTCAAAAAGTGTCATCGCATCATTTGGGCTCTTGTTGGCTATAGAACTGTTGCATGTGGCATTTACCATCCCCATGTCTTTGTCACAAAGGAATTCAAAGAAGTAATAGACCAAATCTCCTTCCTTGAATGGGTGGTAGGGGAAACTAGTTAGGAGTCTCTTAAACCTCTCCCAATAATCATATAGGCTCTCGATCGCTCCTTGACTAATGTTGGACAATTTTTTCTTCAGCCCGGCCGACTTAGATGCTGGAAAGTATTTTTCCAAGAATTACTGCTTCATATCCATCCACGACCCAATGCAACCTGGTGGTAGATAATACAACCAATCTTTTGCTCCATCTTGCAGTGAAAAGGGGAATGATCTCAAGTTGTAATCATCTTCCAGCACTCCCGGCGGCATCATATTCATGCACACCAAATGGCGACAATTTTTTGTTCGAATCCTCTCCCGCCATACCTTGGAAAGGAGGAAGGCAATGTATCATCCCACTTTTCAGATCATAAGTCACATTTGGAAACAAAGGTGAGATTGTGATACATAAGGGTTGGTTCTCTAAGCTAGGGGCCATAAGCTCTTTCATAGTGCAGTTATCTTCTTCCATATTGGGTGATGCTTCCTCCAAATAAAAACCCCTAGGTTGAGCCTCCGATCTAGTTCTCTTTCTCCTTCTCCTTCGATTACCTGTGAAATTAGTTAGAGAATGCAAAACACCTAGATTTTTGGTTCGGGTATGAACCATAAACTAGGGTCACACTATCCTTTCAATGTCACAATAGCAAACAGAATCAAAGTAACAAGGATACTATGACAAAAAAATCCACTCGTAGCAAACAAGACAAACAAAAGAAAAACAATAAAAGACACTACTAACTACTCTAATAACATTTCATGTTCAACTAATACTTGAACTGAAAAGCATTCTCGGTAGTGGGGCAAAAATTTTAACATTCCCCCGAAATTATTTTTCTACACCCATTCTTACTACTAAGCTACCAAGGGGTAGTAAGTGGCAAGCCCTGGGTTGTCCACAAGAATGCTAGGGCTCAAGTACTAATTAAAACTCAAACTCGTGCGAGTAGTTAATCTGCTCGGGTGAAAGGAACAACTAGTAGTGTAGATATGAAACCTGGAGGGGGGGAGGGGGAGCTGGTGTTTTCAACTAACAACTATAAGCATGCAATTGAGAAACAAGTAAAATATTTACACTAGGCACTTGGGAATCATTTAGCAACATGGTAGTTCTAATGCTTCAATCCTCGATTCATTCACATATAAACATACAAAAGACCTATCGGTGTGTTCACAACACGTGGTGTGGTCAATGTCATACACTTCCCCAACCCTTTCACGGTGGGTGTGCTCGCAACCCTCCATCGGCACCACAATCGTAATTGGAAGAGTAAAGCGAGATCCTACCACCATTGTAGGTCTATTTCTCCCTTGTGTTATTACATCCCGGGCTTCCACCACGAATGCAACTACTCCTCCCGGGTACTATATAAGCTAGGCCCAAGATTTGTAAGCACTTTATCTGTGATAATAGAGTTTTAACACAACACTTAGCTTGCTACTATCCACTATCTCAACCTACAACCTCTCAAACAATAGTTACAAAGTTAACTAAGATTAGTGTGATGGTAAATAGGTTAGAGCATTCTCTAATCCCCCATGCACACACCCACGTGGATGCGTTCTCCCTTACCCATTCTAACATCCAGGTTTCTCTTCCCAATGGGGCATTAATAATTGCACCATACATGAGTATATCCCAAGGTGTGTGCTTATATGTGGTGTACTACTCATGCATTTATAAAATTCAAGAACAATCACATAAAGCATTTAGAACATACCAAGACAGACTAAATCTAATGAATCTCATAAAGCATTTAGAACATACCAAGTGCCAAGATGAATCCCAAGCTAATCTAACTGCTCCCTAGACATGAAATTCAAATATAGATTTTAATTCCACATCTTTGGGACAGATCAAGAAGAAATAAAAAGAAAATATTACAAAACCTACAAAAGGAACTCATTCCTTCTCTCTAAGCTCTCTCCTCTCCAAAAGTGTTTCCAAATATGACCCCCTTATAAATGAGCAGACTAGGGTCCTATATATTGTAGTAGGAGATTGGGCATAAAAATAGGCCCAAAATAGGCCAAAATTAGCAAAACCCCAGGTCAGCCGCCAAGGTTTCACGTGGCGGCACGGATGCCACGATCCGTGAAGCATGCATAGCCACAGAACACCAGATTTTCCATGATCCGTGAATGTTCATAGTTGCGGCCAGTGGGATTTGGTGTGGTTTGTGTACTGGTATCATGCCACAGTCCGTGAAGGTTTTCACGAATTGAAGCAGCATGCGGTTTTTGCTTAGAGTTTTCCCACGGTCCGTGAAGGTTTTCACAGACCACGAACAGCTTGCGGCTTCTGCTCAGAAATTTTTTCATGCCCCGTGAAGGTTTTCACGCACCTTGAGCAGTTTGTTATCTTGCTCAGAAGTCTTCTTGCGGTCCATGAAGATTTTCATGGACTGGCTCCATACTTAGCCAAATTCTTCAACTCTTCATCCCCTTGCTTCACATCTTGGTGCTTTTGTCATGGCCAGACACTTTGCCTCGTGAAGGTCTCGTGTTGGTCTCATGCGGGTATTCACAGAACCCTTGGATTCTTGTATAGTGTAGGCAGTGAAGATTGTCACGGGCCCCTGGTGCTTGACCATGGACGGTTTGTGACCCACCACTGGTGCTTCGTTGGCTGAACTTCATTTGCTTGTCACGAGTGAACCATTAGTCCGAATCGGGAGTTCTAGTAGTAAATTTTGCAGTCTTTGAGAAGATAAATCCAATGGAACCAACCTTCAAGTCTAATTGTTCCTGGATCATTCTCGGACTAAGGCAACACTCCTCAAACCATGATTCACCATTTTCTCCTTTGACCGTCTTGAACTCCGAAGCCGCCTATCTTTGGTTTTAATCTCTTTCTACCACGCACTCATGTTCGTGGCCTTTGTCTACTTACATTCAAATGCAAATGGCATTCAAATCGTCTACCGTTAAAAGTAAATGGCCTTCACAAAAATGTAATGTAACAAATAGCATTCATGGGTAACCTACTAAAGGTACTCATAATGAAGACCAAGGAGCCCGTGAACACGAGATGTCAAGAATCACTAATTGAGTATACAAAACGCGGGATTTAGAATATAAAACCGAAAATGGTTGTCTTAACCCCTTGTCATGTAAACTCAACTAGTGTCGACAAACCGCCAGCATAAAGTACTAAAAACTAAGTCAAATGCATTTATTAAGGCATACGAAATGGTGCAGATCAATTGTACATCCTCCAAAGTTCATTTAAGGTGGTGCTGGACGATGAAACTCACTTTAGTTCTCCTTCGTGCCCATCCAATGGTTTTATGAGATGAGGTCACGGAACCACCACCTCCCCCCCCCCTTTACATTCGCTAATCCCACTCACCGATCCTTGCAAAAGACAACAAAACTAAATATACAAAACTTGTAACATTAAGTGCACATAATTTACAATATACCTTAAACATATCTTACCAAAACTAAGAAAATCCTTGATAATGTCCTAAACCATATCCATAAGCAAAACCACTCTCTGTATAACTATCCATTGAAGCACACAACTCATTAAAACACTCTTCCTAAATACCTATCACTATGCATTTAAACAATATTGGGATAGAAGCCCTTGTATAGGCACAACAAGTCTAGAGAATCAAAAAATTATTAAAAGCATCCCCACAATCCCCAAAAAACTAACTAGCAGGAACATGGCTTGGGAAAACAAAACAACTTATTTCTATAAAAGTCAAAAGCAACATACTTATATGCATGTACGTCTCAACAAAGGCCTGGATTAATAAAAATCTATAGAATGGAAGAAGTTGTAGCCCCACATGGACACCTAAGGACTAACCAATTAGAGGGCATTGCACACTCCTACCTCGAACCTTATAAATTGAAGAAAAAAATTGCATCCATAGTATATACACAGATACGCGTAATGGAAACCAAGATGCTAAGAGCGATGTAATTGGTCACGACTTTGCATATGTCTGGAACATCACCAGCCAGTGACACAAGCGATAAACCATCAATGCTACATCGTGAATACCATGAAAAGTGTCTCGGAATTACCGGTTTACAAAAACAATAAACTATAGCAAGACACGTCATATACTAAATTCTTCCCCTTAGTTGTTTTTACGTTAATCATACTTAATACCGCACAACACTCTTGTAAACTAACCATATATTGTGGTTACGTGTAATAGGAAAACATGATGTCAACACAATGACAAAATTGGTCATAGTTTTTCCTGGAACATCAATAGCTAGCAACATAAATGACCATTCGTCTTCATCACGAATATGAAACGCGTCCCGACATTTCTAATTTACAAACACAAAACAACTGCAATCAATAGCATTGAAACTGGGATTCTAATTGTTAAATAGGATAAACCTGTAAATGGTAGGATAAATATTAACATAGATGGATCATGGAAATCATCAAATGAGTTGAGAGGAATGTCAGCTGTAGTTAGAAAAGATTGCAAGTTACATCTGATCTTGTGTGCTCTTCACTAATTGTGGAAATATATGCAATCAGATTAGGTTTACTACTTGCTTTAGAAATCAATTTGAACTCAAACTCTTTCATTTTCGAATCTGATTGTATATTGACTATACAGGATGTTGAGAATCTGGAGAATGGGCCATGGGTACTGTATCATACATTAATTGAGTTGCAACCTTTCTCTTCCAACTTATCTTAAATGTGCAGGGAAACCAACCAGGCGGCTGATTTGCTAGCCAAAAGATGCATGACAGAGCATATTCAAGGCCTTCTATCAATTCACCAAACGAATCAGAAAGAAAAATACCTTATTCGGTAGGAAAGGAATGATCTACCTACCATAAGAATCAACTGATTCATGTTGCGGATCAAGACTTAATTGACTCAAAGGAACTGCACTTAAAATCATAAATATGCCCACGTAATCTTTCTAATTATGTTGCTGCTGAAATGAATCAACATACTAAAATGTGTTGGGGAATGCTGTAATAATGCATTCCAACGAATGACAAAATCACGTTTGGATGGTTGTGGTGAAACTTTTCTTGGATATCGATGTGAGTCGCGTTACGTACGCTTTCCTTAAAGAGTAATTCGACCCTATTACAGCCTTGGGTTACACGAATTCGCTTCTAGGATAAAACAATCGAGAATCCCTCCTGTTCTAGGCTTGAATCAGGAGAATACTTTTGAGTACCTGTGTTTTTGGTTGTATATATGTCTGGGGAAATTCCTAGTTTTCCTGTGTGTATTCTGTGTTCTTTCACTTCTGTATTGTGTGTATCATTTTCCATCCATGCGAATGCATGTATTTATAAGAAACTAATGTCGTGAAAAGACATAACACTTCATCATTCCACACTAAATCATCAACCTATCAGAATTATAAATTCTGAAATGATGCAATTTTTCACACAATACATCTTTCCACATTGCACTACAACATTCAATGTATCGTATTTAATCTAATATCATCCCTATCCTTTCCATCAAAGAGGAGTTAGACAATACACACCACCATATCAAAATGATAATAAATTCTGAAATGATATATCTTTCCAGGACAAGCCATGTTAGTTATCACCAACACAATTAATCCTTATCATAAGAACTTGTAAACTCGTAGATAGTTTATACAAATGTGCACTCCGCACCACCAAACTTGTTTTAACATCCCGAGTTTACAATTACTCGAATCCAATTATACTTAAATAACTTTGTGTTTCATAAAACACCAACAAAATGGAGGTTTCTTTTCACAACTACTATTGCAAGGTTCGACCAAAGTGATAATCGACATGAGGGGTGGAGGTTATCTCAGTTGGATGCACTTAGAATTGTAGTTGTTTTTTCTCTAGACACACTTATTGTTTGAGATGGCTCAACAAGGAAAATTTTGTTCAGTGATTTGAATGTTTTGTATTGAACAAATTGTATTCTTTTGGGTGCCTATTAATTCCCCCCCTAGTGTTGTCTTATTTTAAGAAACTATTCCCAATATTTTCAATACTTGTACGAAGAAAGCAATTTCACTATATTTTCTTGTACAAATACTCGTATGAGATCGTCTCATCATAAGATATGGTGAAACCAAGTATTAAATTACAATTTGGATACACATGCATATGTAGTAGACCTGGGAAACGGGTCTCTTCGGTCGGGTACGGGTGAAACCCAATCGATTCGGGTATTATTCGATAGATAATTTTATTTTTGGGCATTGGGTCTTGATTGGGTGTGTCCGGATTTGGGTATCATTCGGTAGTTTTGAAAATTATCAGATCGGGTCAGGTTTGGTTTTGGTTGTTTCAATTTCGATACAATTCGGATATCATTTTTTTTTAATCGGGTTCGGATCGGATTTGGTTTAGGTTGTTTCGGTTTCATGTACAATTTGGTTTTACATTTTTTAATCAGGTTTGGATCGGGTTTAGTTTGAGTCAATTTGGTTTTGGTACTTTTCGGGTACATTCTCTTTCGGCTCGGGTTTGGTCATATTTTGATATATTCATTTCGGGTCTTGTTCAAATAAATGTAGCAAATTGTCATTAAAATGAAAAAAACTTTTTAAAATGTATTACTTTTGTAAAAAGGCAAAGTCTTGGGAAAGACCCTCTTTCCATAGGCTTATGGAAAGACGGGGTTTGATTAGAATAATAAAAGGTAAAAGGTCTTTATTGCAACATTAAAAATTTATTATGCAACATGTAGTAGTTATAAAGTTTATAACCCGATTCATGCAACCCAAAACTTTTATGATCATGTCTTCTAATTTGCACTTTAAACCTTGGTCTTTGCATGACTTATGGAAATACCGTCTTTCAAGAGTCAGACTCTTGTACAAATACTTTCGATGAAGTAATCTATTATATATGCATATATTGTGTTTTATGTAGTCAATTTTTTTACGTATCTTTTTTATCTTTTGAAATGAAAAAAAATGGTTCTATTTTGAAGAACATGATATTTATGCAAGCATTGATCCATATACGTTACCACGTAAAGATTATACTAGTATGTACTAACAAAATATAATAGTGTGTATTTAGATATTTTTTCTATTTTTTGTTGTCGATCATAACTCATAAAATTCTAAACTTACAAGTTAATGGTTACATACATACATATATATATATAATTTAATTATGTTAGTTATGATATAAAAATATTAAGTCTAGACTTTGTGGCAAAGTCTTGGGAAATACCGTCTTTCTGTAAGCTTATGGAAAGATGAGGTATAATTAGAATAATAAATATGTAAAAGGTTTTAGTTACAATATTTTAAAAAATGTATGCAACGTGTAGTAATTATAAAGTTTATCACCCGATTAATACAATCCAAAAATTTTATCTTCATTTCTTCTAATTTGCAGTTTAAACCTTAGTTTTTCCATATTCATTTCTTCTAATTTGCAGTTTGAACATTAGTTTTTCCATATCTTATGGAAAGACCATCTAAAAGACAGACTCAGACTTTGTAGTTGGTGTATATATATATATATATATATATATATATATATATATATATTTGCGACATATTTTAAAAATATAGCATATTTAATTAAGATAAGAAAACATTTATAAAAATACATGCTCATTTTTTTATTAATTAGGTGAAATATTAATATATTACCAATAAATCCCTTTCGAACTATTTAACATTAGATAAACAGTCTTGATCGACTTTATGCAGAAATTAAATATCCCCAATTTTACTGATTATAAATTATGAGTCTCGTGAATTAATTTTAATTAGTTATATATTTCCATAACTACGTTTACTTTTATAATCAACCCTCGAAGTGGGTTTTTAATAAATATTCATTCTCATTTTTTTTAAACTGTGTCTTACTACTTTACTTAGTTATATTCCACCTTAACTAATTTGATAAGGCAAAGTTTGGGGAAAAGCCGTCTTTCCATAGACTTATGGAAAGACAGGGTTTTATTGGAATAATAGAAAGGTAAAAGGTATTAGTTGCAATATTAAAAATTCATAATACAATGTGTAGTAGTTATAAAGTTTATAACCTGATTCATACAACCCAAAATTTTATCTTCATTTCTTTTAATTTGCACTTTAAATCTTGATATTTCCATGACTTATAGAAATATCGTCTTTTAAGAGACGAGCTCATTTGATAAACATGCACATTTGAGTTCTATAAGCACTTATCATCTTTTATGTACACTTAACTCTATATGTTACATTGTACACCCAAACTATAAAAAATGAAATTGTGTAACTATAGACTTTATAAATAATGATGAGTAATGCTCCTTTTTCCCCTTTTGTAACTTGTATGATTCTTTTCATTTTCTAGTTTTAGTTAATTGCTTATATCCTCTTATAATCGATTTTACTTGAAATGTGAATGTCCGCGATAACTTATTTTATTTGAACGTTAATTATCTTTTAAGTTCATAATTATATTAAAAGACTTGACTCATGTTCCCTATATAATAAAGTTGAGTTTTAGTAATTAATTGTTGTTAAACTTTATAAATATTAATGTTCATCTATTGATAAACATCAAATCACCCATAAATTACATCAACTATTAAATGACCACATCTAATGGTTAGTACTAAGTCGGTCTAAGATAAGACTTTATGTTATAAAATACTCTATATTATTTTTATACAAACATAAAATATTTTATTATTTTATCAATAAATATTAAATTTTACATAATTAGAAGAACCAGTTTACTAGTATCTATTTATGATAATAAAATAAAATAAAAGTGAAACCAAAGTATAGAATAATATCACTGCCTAAGATAGTTATTAGTTAAGGGATATACCTAAGTATATCATCAAACCATATTTAATATGTAATTAAAATAATTTATCATATTATTTTACCATATTATTGAGTCATTAACCATATTCATTATTCAACATATAGTTACGGGAAAAAAAAGCATATCAGAGCCAAAGAGTTCAAGCCGCATCGCCGATTCCACAAATCAGGGAGAAGAATATCAATTTCAATCCGCTTACAATATTTCGCACGGAAAGAAATCGCACAAGCACGGTTCTTGGTGCCCAAAGTTTTGTTCCCGCCTTATTTTACGTTGAAGAATAAGATTTTGGCGCCCAAAGTCATGGTAATCCATTGCAATCATCTCTGAATCCGATGGAATTTAGCACCATATCTGCAACTAATCTCGTATCTGGAGGAATATATAAGTGCGAAAGAGAGGTGTTCAGTTCATCAATTAAAGAGGCAATTTTCAGTATTCACTGTCTGTTTATATTGTATGAGATAGTGCATAGATGGAAATAGTTCAATCTGCTGAAATTGCTTTGATTTTGCTAAAACCGAGTTGTGTTCAGTTTGAAATAAACCTCTTTTGAATCCTAACATAGATATACTTACTGGTTATTTTGGTTATGTTTATATGCATATGTTGGTTCTTCATCAATCATGAAAATGGTAACCAAAAGCTTCACATCTGATCTTAAGCACTCATTTTCCATCTTCAACTAGAACTTGTATGATGCACACTTGTTTCTAATTCCCATAACAAACTAAGGTTTAAAACTGCAAGTATTAGTCCTCTAAAATTTTGTAGCTTTTCCTTTTATAGAGACTCGACTTGTTTTCAATTTTTCTGGAGCTTTTGTTTTCCATTTGGCTTTACCAAATCTTTAGTTTTCTCACTTTATGTCAACCTTATATTTACTGTGTTGTGAAACTTGTTCGGATGGATTTTGTAGGAAGTGCACAAGACATAGATAAGATCACAGAGCCATCATATTCTTAGGTACTTATCTTGATCATATCTTTTGTTACCTGTTCATTTTTGTCAATCTTGCCTAACCGTGGCTTTCTCTTTCTACAGAATTATGAGCTCACTAAATGATGAAGTAATGGATGCAGGCACGGGACTCACATTTTATGGAAATGAGGTTCCATCTTTTGAGGAGGGATCCGAGGGAGCAGCTGATGGAAATGAGTTTCCATCTTTTGAGGTGGGATCTAAGGGAGCATGGGCTGGTCGCGGGTGTAAAGTTTGGAAGGAATTTATTCAAATCAGTAGAGCCGATAGTCATGATGGATATTTGAGAAGTCAATGCAAGCATTGTAAGGTGGGATCAATTATTGCAGAATCCAGTAGAGGGACTACTAATCATATGAACCACCTTGAAAAATATGCAGTGTATCAAGCTCATCGACAGGCTTTGAAGAAAGGATGAGATCAGGTCAGTTTTTTTGATCAAAATATTTACCAAGACTTAGTAGCAAAAGCAATTATCAAACATGGTTATCTTTATTCCTGTGTTGAACATGAATGAAATAGAGAGATTCACAAGTACTTGAATGATAAGGTTAAATAATAAGTTTAAATGGAAGCATGCACCAGGTCGTATAAGTCTAACTAGTGATTTATGGACTTCTTTCCTAAGTTAAGGGTATCTGTGTTTGATTGCTCATTTTGTTGATGATAATTGGAATTTGAGTAGCAAAGTTTTGAGCTTTTGTCATGTCCCACCACCACATTCTGGACTAGAAATTTACAAGGTTATAATAAAATTAGTTAAGGATTGAGGCATTGATGATAAGCTTTTTTCCTTGACATTGGATAATGCCTCTAGTAATGATAGAATGCAAAGTTACATGAGGGTGAGTATTAATGATTGAGGATTCTTGTTGAATAATGGTAGTTACTTTCATGTTAGATGTGCAGCTCATGTGCTAAATCTTATTGTTAAGGATGGACTTAAGGTGACTGAGAATGTTGTGGTAAAAATGAAGGAGAGTGTGAAACGTGTTAAGGGCTCCGAAGCAAGAAAATTTTCTTTTCGGAAAGCTGTACACTTGTGTAGAATATGAGAGACTAATTCATTATGGTTGGATGTTGCTACTAGATGGAACTCTACATACATGATGCTTGATATGGCTCTTTTGTATACGAATGCTTTTGATAATTTGCACACTGAAGATGTGACATATAAACAATGTCCAGAACCTTATGAGTGGGACATGGTTGCGAAAATTTGAGATGCTTTGGAACCATTTAATGTTATTACTGAGTTTTTTTCTGGTTGACTATCCTACTGCAAATTTGTACTTTGAGAATGTGTGGAATATTGCTATGTTGTTAAAGGACTTGGTTCAAAGTAAAGATGAGGTTTTGAGAAA
This sequence comes from Rubia yunnanensis, assembly GCA_037428765.1. Taxonomy (NCBI): domain Eukaryota; kingdom Viridiplantae; phylum Streptophyta; class Magnoliopsida; order Gentianales; family Rubiaceae; genus Rubia; species Rubia yunnanensis. The sequence goes on along the minus strand of CM075067.1, from coordinate 25,533,167 downwards.
AATGGCATTAGAGATGCAAAGTAAATTTGATAAATATTGGGCTAAAAGTGAAGAAGACAATTATTGCACCTTATTTGCTTTTGCAATAATTCTTGACCCTCGGTATAAACTTAATTTTCTCAAGTATTCTTATAAGAAGTTGTTTGATGGTGATGAGTTGAAAGCGGCGAGAAAAGTGAGTGACATATCACTGAAATTGGCGATGCTCTTTAATGAGTATTCTTCAAGTAGAATGTCTTCTCCATCAAACACTCAAAGTAGATCCAACACTATTGGGACTGAACGACGCAAGCGCAAGTGTGACTATTCCGCGGTAAGTTTGTTGTTTTTAAAATAAATTATGATTAGTTAACTTATTTTTTAGGTTAATAGAATGTATATTCAGCCTTTTATTTTTTTTTGTATTTTTAAGTACTTTGAATAGTTTATAATATGTAACTTATTTTTTCCTTAGGATTTTGATGTGGATGAGATGGATACTTCTAATGAAAAGACAAAGTTGCAAGTTTATTTAGATGAATCTAGAGTTCCCAGGAGTGGTGAGCTAGATGTTTTAGATTTTTTGAGAGAACGTGAAAAGAGATATGGTGTGCTTTCTGAGTTGGCTATAGATATATTGGATGTCCCTCTCACAACCGTTGCTTCAGAATCAACATTTAGCATTGGAGGTAGAATTTTGAACAAGTGTAGGAGCTCTTTCATTCCCAAAAATGTGGAAGTTTTGATAACTACACGCAGTTGGTTGCACGGCTATGAATGTAAGTACTTTTTATCAGTCAATTTTCATATTTTGTTTCATCTCTTTTTTTATACTTGAATAATTTTGTTTTGTTACCCACGAAGGCTTTGGAGAAGAGGAATTTATTGGATGTCACGTAAAATGAATATGAAGGAATCTTATGGTACATTTCTCTAAAAATTTTTAAAATTTAGCGTGGAATAGTATCGACTTTGTTGTATTTGTTTAGTAGTGATGTTAGAAAATTTAGGTGAGATTTCTCTTCATGCTGGATAGTGTAGTGGATGTTGGATCTTAAAGTATCTAATTAAGTTCTTCAGTCTTCTACATCAGAATCAGATATGATATTGCAGTGATTAGAAGTTGATATTCGATGTGTAGTGTGTTTCTGGTTTAAGCTAGTCTGGAGTGCAGCCATTCAATAATTACCATGTTTACATGATATGATGATAATATTTCTCTCTTTTGGGTGTTTCTTTCTTAGACTAAGGGCATGGGCAGTGGTGGTCTCTTAAAATTAAAAGATCGCTCAAGAGACCGAAAACCACCACAGTGGTGGTCTCTTGAGTGGTCTCTTAACAAGAGACCACTCAAAAGGCTCTTGGAAAGAGCCCGGTCAAGAGACCATTGATGGGGTCAAAAACTGATGCACCCATGTGCTGCTAGGGCCGCTGAAATGCGGCCCTTTTTTTTTGTCCAAATGGGACACGTGTCGCCCCCTCATTGGGCCACGTGTCCCACTAAGCTCATGCAATTTTTTTTTTTAATTTTGAATGGGACACGTGTCCCATTCTGGGGGAGACACGTGTCCCACTAATTTTTGCTCTTTTTTAAAATTTTGAATGGGACACGTTTCCCATTCTGGTGGCGACACATGTCCCCACCGTATTTTTTGGAAAACTTTTCCATATTTTTTTTATTTTTTCAGAATTTCAATTTTATTTTTTATTCCATCTTCCTCCACTTTTTGCCTATAAATATAGATGACTTCAACTTATTTCATCACACTACTTCCAATTCCAGTACTTCTACCTCACTAATTCATCTTCTACATTGTAATCCATTTTTTGTGATGGATCTACGAAGAACGTTGAAGGGCAAAGATATGGTAATTCCAAATTCTTTCAATTTGGAAAATTCTTCGCAAAATTTGAATTACCGTCCATTTTCAAATTCAAAATTCAGTATGTTCTGTAATTTTTATAGTTGTTATAATTGGTTTTTGCAATTTTAATGTTTTTATATAATTTAAAAAAAAATTAATTCTCTTATTATTTATTTTTTTAATTTCGTTTTAATAATTTCTTTTAAAAAATTGAAATTAATTTTATTTTTTTACACCGAAGCATGCTATTGACAAGAACGAGAAAAATAAATTATTTAACATATTTTGAAAAAAATGAAATTATATTTTAAATATTAAAACATATCATTAAATTTCACATTCAACTTATTTTGGGTGGACAAATTTATTTAAAATAAAATTTAATGGTCAAATTAATGAGTAGGATAGAGAAAATCAAGTGGGTTCCATGAATAGTATATAGTGGTCTCTTAACCATTGTGGAGAAAAAAAAAAGGGTTGTCTCTTAAGTGATCTCTTAAGCTGAGGTGGAAGAGAGAGAGAGAAAAAAAAATAATATGTTTAACTGGGAAGAGACCGCTAGCGGTCTCTACCACTGCCCATGGCCTAAGTCTCCTGATTTTCCTAATGAATGTATATGGCTGGTTGTATATGCAAATCTCAAGTTTAAATTACATCACTTTCCTTAATTTGGCTACCTTTTCTCTACTTCATAAAGATATGTTATTGTTTGTATAGTTCACAGTATGTTGTGGTATATATGAATCATTGCTAATATGAATTTGGCTCCTTGTTTTCAAGTTGAGAAGCAAGTTAATTTCTTTTGCTATAGTAACTATTGTGTTCCATTTTTTTTCTTGCTTTTAAATCATTGATCTCTTGAAGAAAAGTGATGGTGAGGGTCTTATGGATTCTATGAGTGTGTTGTTATTCATGTGCAGACAACTGTGATTATGAATGAAAACTTGTTTTACTGCACATTTACTACGTTAAGTTATAGTTTTATGCAAGTCTAGGCAAAGTGATTTTGGAACCACCAAGTATTTGGCAGTAACATGATGCGATGATATTTATTTTCATTTTTCATATGACAAGTAGTTGGCAACTTGTCATGCTTTGTGTTTAAACCAGTGTATGTCTTTGTTCTCTACTTAGGTGGTAATTTGTAAAAGATTTACCATATTACTCTTTTTACTTTCAGCCAAATTAGATTATTTGCTTTACTCCTTAATTTGCTGTGTATGTGTGTTTTCTTTTTATTTTATTTTATTGTACCTGTAGTGTTTTAATTAATTAAGTTGATGTGTCCAACACTTCACTATATATCTATGTTGCTTAAGGACCCCAAAGACTGTGTTTTAGAAGAAAAAAAAGAAGATTCAAACTGGTTACTATTGTGAGATCTACAAGAATATTTTGCTTTGGTCAAATAATAATGCTGAGAAAAATGTGCGCATTACCCACTTTCTCCTTCCTAGTCATATTGTATTTAAGATCATATCATCATTTTCATGACATAAATCAACAAGTACTTTGTGAAATGAATCAACCCATTAATGTTCATTGCTTTCTTTTACTATACATTTAAAGCTTTGATATAAGGTTATGGTTTATTCTGTTTTGAAAGAATGTGAAAATGTGGTCAGTGCAAGATATTAGTTTGCTAACATAAGGTCTAAAGTATTTGCACTTTGATAATCTTTCAGGTTTATTTGGAACACTGCTTTTGTAAGATTGGTGGTTTGGTTGTTGTGGTCGAACAAGGTTTTCTTACCAAAATAGAAATCTATATTTTCTTTGGATCGATTCTTTTTGTCAGCCTAGGTCATTGTGTGATGAAACTTTTTTTTTACAGGCTTTTGGAAGAATGTAGCATATTTTTATAACATTGTACTAAATTTTGATGATAAGTCAAAGCATTATTTGCCTATGGTATGCAAGAAAATTATTTCTTTTGTTATTAGTTGATGAAGTGAAAAATTACTGATGATAAAAGTTAAACTAAATCTTGCTTTGTGAATCTGTGTCCATTGTGTGTTGTGGAAATGGTATTGCTAGCAAACTTATTAATTATTATTCCATGTATTTACCACTTCTGTTTTTGACATGCTACGGTAAGGAGTAATTATACTAATAAAGTATATTTTAAGTTTATCTGTTAGAGAAAATTAGATTGTATATGCAATATTATTTTAAATATAGTTTTATTTTCTTACAAAAGCATTGGAAGTTCGTCTCTTGAAAGACGATCTTTTCATAAGTTATGGAAAGACCAAGGTTTAAACTAAAAATAAGAAAAATGAAGATCAAATTTTTGGGTTGCATTAATCGGGTCATAAACTTTATAACTACTACACGTTGCATAATAAATTTTCAAGATTGCAACTAAAACCTTTTATCTTTTTATTATTCTAATTATACCTTGTCTTTCCATAAACTTATGTAAAGATAGTCTTTCCTAAAACTTTGCCAAGAAATGGACGATAGAAAATATTGATTTAAAATATTTTGCGAAATTTAATGAAAATAAGTTTTCCAAATGAAATAAAAATAACGACAGTTAATAACTTAATATTGTATAATTATTTTTATAAATAAAATGAATGATTAATATCAATTTTAGCTTACGAAAATAATTTTAAATTAATTAATTATTTACATTGTTTTTAAATTTAATACTTACATTTAAAATAATACCTTTAAAATAATTTCATCCAATGATGCTTTTTATTATACATTTAAATTTATAAATTTATTTTATTATGTGATATTATAATATCAAATAACATATTAATAAATAATAATATAATTTATTGTTTATAATTGTAATGTTTTTTTAGCAGATTTATAATTGTAATGTTATTGTCAACTTAATATCATCAAGTTAATATTTTAGACAGTAATATTAAGTCAGTGTAATCGGTCATCGTCTACAGTAACTTTTCCTCTCTTCTCTCACTTCTCAATCACTGAATCCGACGTCCTTTCACGCCAGTAACGGCTTTCTTTCGCCGCTAACGGCTCTTCCCTGTCAACAAGCAACGGTGCTGACCACACCTCCGCCGCGGCCGGCCACCATGGCAGAGAACGGCAACCCTATAACCATACAAAAAACTTTCCTCTCTGCCCTCCAAGCAAAATCCCCTCCTCTCCGACAATCCCTACCGGACAATCCCGAATTGACCCCAAAATCGGAACATTTAGGTGAGCCAGCATGTCTATACACTGAGGAAGAGATCTCAATACTCTCTGCCCACTACGCCAATGCCCTGGTAGGCAAATTTACTAAAGGCAGACTCTCAATGGAGCAACTGGAGTCAGCTTTCAAAACGGTGGGGTTTGCTGGAAAATACCAACTGGGGTCACTGGACTTCAAGCACGTCCTCATCAGATTTGACCAAATTAACAATTATCAGAGATGCTGGATCAAAGGAAGCTGGGTTTTCAACGGAGTCCAAATGAAAATCCTCAAATGGTCTGCGGATTTTTCAACACACAAGGAATCCCTAATCGTTCCGGTATGGTGCACAATCAGGGAAGTTCCTTTGTACTATTATAATGCTTCTTCTATCGAATCTATTGGAAATAGCATAGGTAATTTCATCAAGAAAGACTTAGCCACTGAAATGCTAATCAGACCTTCTGCTATTAAGTTGTGTGTTGAGATAGATCTTCAGAAACCTCTAAACACCTCCATCAGATTAGGATCAATAAATAACAATCGGAAATATAATATTGAGTACGAGGATATCCCCCTGTATTGTAATCACTGTGCTAAACTGGGACATTCACTTGGTCAGTGTAAAACTGTCTCCCATAATAATGCTGAACCAATGCCTAAATGGTATGCTACTGGGCATAAATTTGCAAAAGCCCCTGCTATGTTTACTAACAATCAGCCCTCCTCCAATAAACCTAACTCATAAATCATATCTCATCAACTAGCTAATACTAACCCTGCCTCTGATCCTTTGGCATATGGCACTGGGACAACAGGGGCAATCGCTCAGATTACCACACCTCGGTTACCTCAACCACCTCCCCTAGACCACCCATCAGCAACACAAGCCTTGGATAAATCCCATACAGCCCTTAGGGAACTAATAAACCTAACAGAGATTACTATCCCTATAAGTAAACCTAAAATATATGCTAAGGATGACATAGGGATTGGCTCTCACAACCTGACTCGTTCCCAGTGCTCCCTCGTTAACCCCCCACTTTCACACCAAGGAAAGATGGAAAACAGATTTGCTGTTTTGCAGGATATGGAGGATTTGTCTAACGAAGGCCTAATTCTAGACTCTCTGGAATCCTTTGGTGATGGGTGTGTAGCTGCCTCAGATAATCACTCTCAGGCCACCCCTGTGGTAGTTTCAAGTAATCGACTGGGTAAGAATGATGTCCAAGGTAAGATCAAGACCAAAAAAAATTACCTTGTCCAATTGAATAAGATGATGCTAAGATCGGCCACTAAAAGCCATAAATCAGTTGATCAATGATGCACACTGTCAAAATTAACTTCCTGGTTTGGAATCTAAGGGGAATTGAAACTTCTATGCTTAGACTGAAACATTTGATTTTGAAAAAGAAAATTCAACTTTTATGTATTATAGAACCTATGCATGATAACTCTCAATGCCAATCCTATATGTAGAAACTGGATTTTTCTAATAACCTTCCTCTCCATAATGGTAAGATCTGGTTAATGTGGATGACTCACTGAATGTTAATCTCATATGTCACCACGAGCAATTCCTGAATGTTAAAATCTTTCACTCTGGCTCTAATTCTCAAATGGATATAGTCTTTATTTATGCCCTTAGGAATAGAGAAGGTAGGAAGTTACTATGGCATGACCTAGGTCTTCTACCACTAAACGAAACTGTTTTCATAGGTGATTTTAACACAATTGTCACTCCTGATGAATATAGAGGTCCTAGCTCTCCTAATCTAGGAAGTATTCAGGATTTTCATAATTGGATTAACAGCAACGGAATACAGGATATTAATACTGTAGGGAACATTTTTACATGGACCAATGGCAGACTGAGAAACCCAACTTCTAAAAGATTGGATAGAGGTCTGTGTACACTCCAATGGAGCAATAAATTCCCAGCTTCCTCCATACAGATCCTCAATAGGCAATCCTCGGATCATTCACCCCTCTTGTTCCAAATTGCTACTCAGACTCCCTCATACCCAAAACCTTTTATATTTCTCAACGTTTGGTTCAATAGGCCGGATTTCTTGGATTTAATCAGAATGAACTGGGTCTCTCCTATTCACCAAACAGGTATGATGGGTCTATATCTTAAGCTAATTAGAGTTAAGAAAGTAATTAAAATATGGAACAAAGAAAGCTTTGGTAATATTGACTCTAATGTAACGATGGTTGAGGATAATCTCAAAAGACAGGAAGTAATCTATTATTTATCCCATTCAGAAACTGATTTTATCATTCTAAATGAAAAAAGGGCACTTCTTCTCAGAGCTTTAAAGGAGAAAGAAAAATTCTAGAAACATAAGTCAAGATTGAATTGGTTTAAATGTGGGGATAACAATACCCAATTTTTTCATAAATCTGTTCAGGAGAAGAACTGTAGATTGAATGTATCTAAAATCAAAAACTCGTCTGGTCAATGGCTGGACAATTTTTCAGACATTTAGAATGAAGCTGTCAAATATTTCTCAGACCTGCTAACGGAATCTAGGAACCCTGTGGATTCCACCTACTATCCACATTTCCTTAGCCAGATTCCTTCCATCATCACTGAGCAAGATAACACCAGTTTATCTAGGCCTGTAACAGAAACTGAACTCAAATCTGTGGTCATGGGGCTGAATAGGAATAGTAGCCCAGGGCCTGATGGCTTCTCCCGTAAATTTTACATCAAATGCTAGGACTTCATAAAAGATGACCTCCTATCTGCAATAAATGATTTTCTTCTAGGATCTAACATACCTAGAGGTATCTCTAGCACTTGGATAACTCTTATTCCTAAAAAACCTACCCCATCATCTTTTGATGATTTCGGATCTATTAGCCTTTCTAATGTTGCTAATAAAATTTGTTCTAAGGTTCTCATGGAAAGACTGAAACCATATATGGACAAACTAATCTCTCAAAATCAGACTGCTTTTATGAAAAATAGAGATATTTCAGACAGTATCCTATATCTCCAGGAGATGGTTAGATTCCTTGACAAAAAAAAATAGGGTACCAAATTGTATACTCAAACTGGACCTGAAAAAGGCTTTTGATAAGGTTAGCTGGGGTTTTTTGCAGAATATTTTGCATAAATTTGGTTTCTCAGGTAAATTTATTAATGAGGTCATGAACAACCTTTCCCAGACCTACTTCTCTGTGCTCATTAATGGTAATCCTGTTGGTTTTTTTAGATCAACTAGAGGTATCAAACAAGGTGATCCCCTCTCTCCTTTACTGTTCAATATCTTCACAGAATCCTTCTCCAGGAGCCTTTCTTTCATCTTTCAAAATAACAGTTTGCAATATTTCTCCCTTCCCTCTACTATTCTACCAGTCACCCACTTAAGCTATGCTGATGACACCATAATTTTTATGCAAGCTTCAAAATCTGGCCTAACTAAGATTAAAGCTTTTCTGCAGATATTTGAGTTAACATCAGGATAGGAAATCAGCAAGAGAGCTACAGTCACTAAGAAAAATTAGATTAGGTCTATCCTAGGAATGAAGAAAGGAATTTTTCCATTTAAGTACCTAGGCTACCCTATTTTCAAAGGAAGAACCCTATCTAGATATTTTCATCCCTTTATTGAAATTATCGATAAGAGATTTAAAACTGGAAGAATAGATGGTTAAGTACAGGAGGGAAGATGACACTCATCCAATCATGCATATACTCTCTCCCTCATCATATTTGGACTGTTTGTAAGCCACCGAAGTCTATTGTAAAATCCATGGAAAAAAGAATGGCTAGTTTCTTCTGGGGAGAGACTGGAGAAAGAAAAAAATAGGGTGTGGAAAAAGTGGAATGACATTGCTATCCCTAAATCTCATTATGGCTTGGGCTTTAGATCTATTAGGTCAATTATTGAAGCTTGCTCCCTTAAATTATGGTGGAAGAGCCAATTAGGGGTCACCTTGTAGGCCAAATTACTGTGGTCCTTTCCACAGTCCCACAAGAACTCCAAAACATGGAAGAGAATCTGTGAGGTTAACCCTATTGCAGAGAAAAATTCACTGATTATTCATGGTCAAGGAAAATGTGATTTCTGGGCTGCTAACTGGTGCCCAAATGGCCCGTTGATAAACTGTGTCCCATCCCACATTGCTTCCATGTTTTCCCCCTGCTCAGTAGCTGATTTCATAAATAACAAAGTGATAATTTTACCTAAGATCGTTCCTTTCCTGGAAAATGATACTCTTCTATTTTTGCAGGGTACAGAAATTGTACATGATAGAGAAGACAGGATGATCTGGAAACATGAAGAGACTGGTAGATTCTCTTTCAAGTCAGCTTATAAAATTCTAACATTTATACCAGGTGTGCTCGAGGGGAAATTCATGTGCTCAAAGGTACATCCGTGTGCTCGAGGGGAATCTCGTATGCTCGAGGGGATAGTGGTGTGCTCGAGGGGATTTTTTTCTCCTCGAGGGGTCACCCGTCTGCTCGAGGGGACAAATATGCACGAGGGGACAAATATAAGCACGAGGGAACAAATATATGCACGAGGGGACAATTTGTGCTCGAGGGGACATCCTGTTCTCGTGGGGACTTTTGTGTGCACGAGAGGACTACCGACTGCTAGAGGGACTTTTGTGTGCTCGATGAGACACTCGTATGCTCGAAGGGACTCCCGACTGCTCGATGTGACATTCGTGTGCTCCGGACGACATCCGTGTGCTCGAGGGGACTATGGTGGGCTTGAAGGGACTTCCGTGTGCTCGAGGGGATTTTCGTATCCATGAGGGGACTCCAGACTGCTCGACGGGACATTCGTGTGCTCAACAGGACATCCGTGTGCTCGAGGGGATTTTCAACTACTCGAAGGGACTTCCGATTGCTCGAATGGACTTCCGACTACTCGACGGGACATTCGTGTGATCGAGAGGACATCCGTGTGCTCGAGGGGGCATTCGTGTGCTGGAGGGAAGTTTTGACTCCTCGACGGGTCGGTCGTATACCCGAAGGGACATCCGTGTACTCGAGGGGACATTCGTGTGCTCGAGAGGACATCCATGTGCTCGAGAGGACATCCGTGTACTCGAGGGGACTTTCAACTGCTCGAAGGAACATTCGTGTGCTCGAATGGACTTCCGACTACTCGACGGGACATTCATGTGCTCGAGAGGATATCCGTGTACTCGAGGGGGCATTAGTGTGCTGGAGGGAAGTCTCGACTGCTCGAATGGGCCGTTCATACACTCGATGGGACATCTGTGTACTTTAGAGGACTTTCAACTTATCGAAGTGACATTCGGGTGCTCGAATGGAATACCAACTGCTCGACGAGATATTCGATTTCTCGAGAGGACATGTGTGTGCTCGAGGGGACATCCGTGTGTTTCCTGGGGTCTCTCGAATGTTCGAAGGGAATTTCGACTACTCGAGGGGACATTCGAGTGCTCAACTAGTCTTTCTACTGCGCAACGGGATTTTCGTGTGCTCGATGGGACATGGGCTGGAGGGGATAACCGTGTTTCGAGGCAACCACCGTCAACTCGAGGGGACTTTCGTGTGTGCGAGGGACTCTCGACTGCTCAAAGACTGACTAGCTCAATCCCTCCATCTGTTTTGCTGACTGACTTCCTGAATGGTAGTTGCTTGGCCAAAGTAATGAATCAACACAAGGTGTGGAGGTTCGTTACTTTGGAATTGCAACTACTTTTCCTCTAGTTCTTGCATATATATAGATTCATAGATAATATTTTTTGACCATTATTTTGGAGGCAATGATGTTGCCTTTTGTATAAACTACTATGATGACTCTGGCTCGCTCTTTAATGGCTTGGGATACCAATATATCAACCCCCACCTTCGGGTGTTTTCACTTAAAAAAAATTTAGACAGTAAAAATTATAAACACACTATTCAATCATATTCGGGTCTTGTTCGATTTGGGTTAACATTAATTTGAATCTCTTCAAATTCGGGTTAACATCGATTCAGTTCATTTTGAATCGGGTAGTAGTCGGGTATGATCAAGTTTCTTTCAGGTATGGGTCCTTTTCGGATTTGGATTCAGGTTCAGTTCGTGTGCGGGTTCTTTTCGGGTTCGTGTTCAGGTTTGATTCGGGTTCAAGTGTTGTTCGAGTTTGGGTGTCATTGGGTCTAGCAATTTTAGTCCGGGTTTAGTTCGATCTTGTGATTTTAGTTTTGGGTTATTGATCAGGTCCCATTATTTGGATGTCAATTACTTATTATCGAGTGTTCGTGTTCGGTTACGTTTTGCCAGGTCTAGATGTAAGACAATTGCAGCGCGCATCTGGATGAAAGAAAAGCTGAGGCGCGCATAAGCCATGGATGAAGGATGAAAGATGAAAGACAGTTGTTGTGCATGGACCGTGGTAACAAAATTAAAAGCTGTGGAAGTTCGCGTGGGTCGTGGTAACAAAATTTGTGGGAATCGAATAATTAAGACAGAAGTCCACGTATGCTTTCATTAAATGCACAATCTTTTGTTACTCATTATATTATTCTTTCATTTTTATTTTGTTCTATTTTGTTTAGAAATATATGATTTTATTTTAACTGAAATTTATATTTATGATTCTTGTTTAAAATTAGTAGACAATGCTTTAAATTTTTGATTAATTAATTTATGGATTAAGTGCTTGACCATTTTAAAGATTTAGTTCAAAATTACTTCTTTTTTACAAGATTTACAAGTTATAACTAGAAAAGATATATTGGTAGTTCATGTGACAATAATGTTTGTTAATCGTTTTAAAGATGTAGTTCAACTTTTATTTTCTGCGAGAATTACCAATTGCCACTAGCACACACATAAGTTAATTTATCTATTCAGAATACTTGTTAATTATTCAAAGAACTTTGTTTAAACTTTTTATTATTCAGGATAATTGTAGAACTTATTGATAGTAAATATATATATATATATATATATATATATATATATATATATATATATCAGTTCATATGCATACACTATTGCAGGCACCCCCCCTATGGCACCGTTCGCTAGGGGTTATGGTACCGGTTGTTCATGCCTCCTGGCGACTGGTGCCTAAGTAGGGTGGTGCTGAAACGTAGTTACTATGGCACCGGTAAAAATTGGTGCTGAAAGTTCGATACTACAACATCGGTATTTGAGATGTTAGTGCTCAATGCTGAGTCCTCGTTAATGATCACCGGTTCTTTACAGCACCGATTATTAACATAAACTGGTGCTTAAACCTGACAGATTACAAAAACCAGCACCAGGTTGCTTTTTATTTTCCGGTGTTGTTGCTTTGGAGATGGAAGTCTAAGCACCGGTCATATTATTTTTAAAACCGATGCTTATTTTAAAAAAAATTGCAATATCCTTTTTAAATTATTCACGGCCCCCCCGAAATTGAAACCTGGAGAAAATTAAATTGATTGTAAGCAAGAACATTTTAAAATTTTAGAATCTTAAGTGAAAAAAAGCAATCCATCGATATGATATAACTTCATACAAAGGTGAGACTGTGTCCTAATAAAATACACCTTGAAAATACACTAGGTCTACTGAAATCTTGGTTTGTTAGGAAGACACGTTCACCCAAGCTTCACACCTTGTGTTCGTGACGTTTATCTCCTTGCCATTGTACACTCCTCTTGTCGGGGGAAATATCTATTGTGGACAAAATAACTGCAATTTGTCAAAGAAAACAATTTGAAATGTCGAAATGATGCAGCATTTCAGCACAAAGGAAACATGGTGTGTATAACTATGTTTTAACAATGTATTTCACATTAACACTGATTTAATGTTAAACACACAATGTTAAACAATTAATGATAAACACACCATGTCTGCTTGGGGATCATAAAATACAAAATATCCACATTTGAAATTGTGGAGTTCTACAATTGTTATAGCACAGTTTCATGATGGAAGAAACATTACTTAGTTAAGGGGATCTGCATGAGTAGAAAGAAAGCAATGCAATGCCCTTTAACTAATTCTTCTTCCGTTAAACTTGTTCACAATAACAATTAGAATATAAAATCATTTAAAATGTCAAAATGAAGCAGTTTTCTTGCATCAACGAAACATGACATTATAAACAAACAATGTAAAACACGTCATGTTTACTTGGCGATGATAGACTGCAACATCTCCACAGTTTAAACATCAAATTCAAATAATAAAAAAAAGAAAAAAGATATGTAAAACGGTGCTGATGCTACTTCCGTTAAGTTTGTGCACAACACAATTTGGCATTGAAAACTATTTAAAATGTCGAAATGAAGCAGTTTTACAGCATCGAGGAAACATGGCATGTATAACAAACCATGTCAAACACGTCATGTTTCCCTGGCGCTAATAGATTGTAACATCTCCACAGTTTAAACATGAACTTGAAATCATCAAAACAAGCAAAAAGACATGTTAACCTTAACTAATTCTTCTTCCGCTAAGTGCAATTTGTGATACGAAAAGATTTAAAATGTCAAAATGTTGCAGCATTTAAGCACCAGGGAAACTGATGTGTATACCTATTGTTTAAACTATGTATTTAACATTAACAACGATTTAATGCTAAATACACCATGTTCAACAGACAAACACACCTAGTTCCTCGGTTCTCATACATTAAAAATTCTCCACAGTTTAAGCATGAACTTGAAAAAGATTTAAAATGTTTAAATGTTGCAGCATTTAAGTACCAGCTTTTGGTGTGTATACCTACTATCAAAAGATAAACACACCAAAATCCTTGGTGCTCATACACTACAAACTATCCAAAAATTAAATTTCAGAGTTGTACAAATTTTATAACACTTGTCATGATGGAAGAAGCATTACATAGAGGGAAATACATGAATCGAAGGCAACCAATGCGGTGCCCTTTAACTAATGTTTATTCATTTAAAATGTCGAAATAAAGCAGCTTTACAGGGCAAGGAAACATAGAGTGTATAAATACCATGTCAAACACTCCAAGTTTCCTTGGCACTAGTATACTGCAATATCTCATCAGTTTAAACACCAACTAGAAATCATCAAAACATGGAAAAGGACATGTAATTCATCATTTATTCAATACATTGTAGTTGTTCGAGGCATTTAAAACTAAAATATAAACACATGAACATCCCACAATAAAATATATCACATTACTTACAGGGAAAAAACCTTCAAAGTCGTACATAGTTAAATAGATAATCACAATTTATATCACATGATACAAATTCTACAATTTATATCAAAGCGTACAACTTCTACAGTTTATAGAACAGTTTATATCACAGTGTAAAAAAACGTTCAACATGATACAAATTCTAATTATGACAAACCCCTAAATATGACACAATTATCTATATATCACAGGTGCTCCAAAAATTATTTCAAGCAAAAAAACCTAAACATCAAACCATACACAAAGAACTATATATATATATATATATATATATATATATATATATATACACACACACACACATTTTAGTATATATATATATATAATACACTTTCAATTTCATCACAAAATGCAGAAAATGTTGCACAACCCAAAAAGTACAAAAATGCAAAAAAATTTCACACACCCCTTGAAAGACAACATGATTGAAAATCCAACACACACAACAAAACAGAAAAAAGAAAAGAATGGCCTATAAAAGAGAATAACCTAGACAGAAAATCTAACACAACCAACAAAAGAAATCATAAAAACATGAATGGGGAGATAGGAGGAGGAAGAAGGAGGTTATAGAAGGAGGAGGGGCGAGGTGGTGACGATAATGGCTTAATGCTTAGGTGGCTGCGGCGGTAATAGAGATGAAGAAGGCGGTTAAGGAGGGAGGAGGGATGAGGCAGCGGTGGTAATGGAGAGGTGGTGGAGTAGGAGGATGAGAGGCAAATGAGGGAGTCAGTAGCTTTAGTGTTTCAAGTTTGCTTTATATAGAAAACGTTTTAAGGGTTTAGATTAAATCAACATATAGAAATCAAGGGTTCAGATTATACCTAGATGAGATCTTCATTAATGACGGGACCGATGCTATGATTACGTAAACTGGGGCTATTAGATTCATGCAACTGCCTGATGTTGCTTTGCAATTAAATTTTACAACTCGAGAACATACATGTAATTTTTTTTCTAACTATGGAGCTCCAATTATCAGTCCGGTGCTAGAAGAGAAAACTGGTGCTAAAATATGGTTAAAGCAGTTGCTTGATGTTGCGTGGTTATTAATTTTTTTTACAACCCGAGAGCAAACATGTAATTGATTTTCTAACTATGGAGCACCGGTTGTCATACTGGTGCTACAACTGAAAACCGGTGTTGAAATATGGTTAAAGCAGCTGCTTGATGCTGCTTAATCCCAAAGCGATGTAGAATCCTAACATTGTGTTTTGTAACCGGTGCTAATGGCATAGTCGAGCCGGTGCTGAATATTAACATACATAATATTGAAATTTCTACCCAAAAACTGGCCAATATTTTTCCTCTGGTACATCCAAAATAACATAGCACCGGTTAATCAACACTCATAACCAGTGCTAATTTTTTTTACAAATATTTCTAAATATTCATTTGAAGTCCCTATCAAGGGGGAAAATTGTCCATCATTTTTATATCCAATTGGGCTAAAAAAAATATTCAATTCAACACTCAATTGAGCTCGTGTTTCAAAATTATGTCCAATGGATACCTGCAAACCCTCATATTAGAAATTTGTTAAAATAACACTGTTGCTCAAAACTTAAATTCAACTCCTTATTGGTTGCCAAATAACACCACATTGTGTATTCTTTTGTTAGTGTATGTTTTTAAAAAGAATGTCATATTTTATTAGAATTTGGTAAAGCGCTAGTATGTGTGCTAGAGTATCTGACTATAGATGACCTAGAAGTTAGGATGTTCTAAAGGGAAGTTTTTTTGGTTATTTATTGATAGCAAATATTGAATATTTTTCTGATTCGTTCTAGGAATTCCCTTTTTGGGTCCAAAAATGTAGGATTGCATCCGAGTGGAATTGAATTTGGAGGTCTGAGTGAGGTTTTTTCTTTTTGCAATTAGGTCCTTCCAAGAATCTTGGAGTTGTCGAAACACAAAATTGGCTATTCAATAGTGCAATTGAGTATTGTATGATCATAACTACATGATTATGACTTAATTTGGTGAATGGAACATCCTCAAAACTGATCGTATATAACAAGTACTACATTTTCATTACTTGCAGTGTTGTCCAAAACTAAGTTTCACCTTGAGCATTGATTTGAAACACTAGATTCTAGTTTTTAATTCCTAAATATATTAATTCTGACCAATAGAATATTTGAATGTATACATTTCAAAGTAGTAGTACATGTCCTAGACTATATTGTGCAAAAAGGTTTGGAAATATAAACGGAAAATCATTTTTTTTTTAATATCATACGATTAATGTAAAAGCATGATAATCCTCAAAGGAGTGGATAATAACTATAATTCGTCTGCAAAATAACATAGAATTGTTTAAAGCCGTACTCAAAAATATAATCACTACAAAAATAATAGTATTATAAGGACAATAAGGATCGAAGTTCATAAATAATATCTAGCAAACGGCTCTTCATCCAACATGTGTGCATCTTCAGGTCTAGTCCTAACGTCGCTCTCCCTAACGCCCGAGCTTGGATATGTTGGAAAAGGTCCAACTTCTTTCATTGCATCCAGGAACTAGTATTGAAACACCTTCCCCACGTGATCGCACCAGGACCTTTGATATTGTGATTCCGTCAGGAGACTTTGTACACTCACCACCAACGTCGCGACTCTAGATTCCAAAGTAGAACCCACATTGTCTTGAGGAATTTGAAGAAAGCGCATGTTGTAATCTTACACATTGGATGCCCGTATATGTCGTGCGGATAGTAGGGGACACTTGCTTTTGTGCATAGTTTGGAAATTAGGCTGCAGAAACTGTAACAACATGTTCTCTCTGCACCATATCTCAACTTGTTCTCTTTGTGCGGGCCACATCAACCCCTTGGTGTGGGTCACATTGTATGCCGCGGGGTGCCATCAAGGTGCTGAAAATGAAGCTTCTGATCCACGCCCTTGGCCATTGGCGCGGGCTATGGTCAAGAAGGTTGATCCGCTCAGATTCTTAGGCATGAACCGTGTGATTTCCCACACCCCACCGACTGGTCTTGGCATCTTGGACTTAGAACAACGTGGGACATAAAAAATGGGACGTTATGTGCCCATACTTAGCCATTTGGAGTGGGATTTGAACATCGTATTGGAGGCCCATGGTGTTTGGTGTGGGTCATGCCATAGTCTCGTTCGGAACATATTAGCACGAACCTTCGCCTCGCGTAGACCATATTGGCACGAACCTTAGCCTAGCACTATGGCCTCTTGCTGATCATTTTGGTGTGGGATAGCTCCTTTGACACGGGCCGTTAGTACCATCCATGAACGGCCCACGCTGACCCGCTTGTGCCTCGACCGACTGAACTTGTTTCCCTCACCACAGGTGAACCGTTAGTGCTCGAGAAGAAAAAACCAATGGAATCATCCTTGAAGGCTGATTCTTCTTGGATCGTTCTCAGACTTTGGTTCAACTCATCGGACCACAATTCACCATTTCTCCCTTAGTCATTTTGAACTTTAATGCCACCTATCTTTGGCTTCATTCTTCTACTACCATGATTTTATGTATGTGGCCTTCAACTTCTACTATTCTAGAGGTGAATGGCCTTCGATCTCTTCTACCGTCCTTGCAAACGACCTTCAATATCTTCTACCACCCTTACGGACGACCTTCACATAGAATGTAACCAAAAAGTATCCATGTGCGACCTACTAAAAATGATCACGAGGATGATCAAGGACAAGATATCCATTAGTACCAATTAAGTCTACAAAATGCGGTATTTAAATAAGAAAAACAAACATGGCCGTCTAACCCCTTATCACATAAACTCAACTAATACTAGCAATCCACCAAATAAAACTATCTAAAAAATATGGCAAATACAATTGTTAATGCACGCACAATGAAGCCAATCACCACCCAAGTGCCCAGATTGTTTCTTCAAAGGGGGAGCATTTTTGGTGTATATGTAGCCCAACGATTAAAGGGTTGATGGCTACTAGGCCCAGCCCAATTTTATTCCATAAACAAGCAAAGCCATTTCAGCCCAAAAGCACACATCAGCAGCACATGGGACTTCTAGTCGTGCTAGAGAACGTGGGCCAAAAACAAGGAACGAATGACGAACATGAGCCTATGAATTAGGAGCGTGGTGATCGTGGTATGACCCACGATCTCAATTCCTGAAAGCATGAAATCACAACCATATCAGCAGCCTATAAATAAAACAAGCTTGAGAAGAGCTGAGGTAAGCGTAACTATCTTTAGAAATTCTATTTCTAGCAAGAAAAGACTAACTTGATCGTCAGAGCCCTTCTCCCGGAATCATTTTTGGGATAATTTTGAAGGTAAGAAGATTCTTGGAGTGGACAACTAACTTGCCTGAGCGGTCAACCACATCACTTGGCGCTATCTGTGGGGACTCAAAAAAGTTTTGTTTCAAGATCATGCAGGTAGATAATGGTGTTCACCAGGAGCGAGATGAGCCATAACAACCAGTCCCATAAATAAATGCTGGGACACGATAGAGAAGTACATCATCAGTAGGAATGCACCCCGAATAGGGAAAAGGAGCACAAAAAGAAGGAAACATGGGAGGAAGTAGAGTCTCCGAACAATAACTATGACAAGGAAAAAAGAGCGTTCGCAGCATTCTTAGAAGCGAACAGAGAAAGTCGTTATGACCAATTTTTTAAAATGCTCAGGCAAAAACTCCCAAAACCAAAAACATTGGTAAACCAAGAGAGTGGAATCCTTAACTAAGAAAAATGGTTACGTGATATCGTTCCAGTAGATGACGTAAAAAATCAACCCTAGTTCCACATTTACGTGAGTTTAAAATGCCAAAGGACTTCAAGCTTCCTTTGCATGTCAAAATCTACGATGGGACCACAGATCCAGAAGAGTTTTTATACTCATAAAGAAAGAACATGAGATTTCGCGATGCAAACATTGAATTAGTTTGCAAGGCATTTCTCATCTTTTTGACAGGAACGATCACTTGGTATGAAGACCTTCCAAATGGGAGTATCAAATCTTGGGCCCAGTTGTCTGACCTATTCCTAGGTCACTTCTACCAGAATCAAGAGTTTACTAAGGCGATCGCAGATCTCAATAACATAGCCCAACAAAGTGATAAAAGCCTAGGAGAATATCACAATCAGTTTGTTACGAAAAGTTTGCTGGTTCGCGACTTGTCTTTCCAATAGTCATTAGGAGCACTCACATGAGTCAAGCGATAAGGTGAGTTCTATAAAGAACTAGCAAAGAACATGCTTGAAAACCCACGGGAGCTACAAAAGATGATTGAGCAGCATGTGCAAATGGAAGAAGCAAACAATAATAAGATAGAGCGGGAAAGAGGCAAAAAGCGAACAATGGAAGCAGAGTATTCGCAGAAGGGATTGATGAAAAAGGGAAAGGGAAGCATCCATTTCAAAGGAAGAGAACTAGGTTTACAGGCTACAACATTTCAAGATACATCTTTGACAAGGCCAAGGAAAGAAATATGACAAGCACAGAAGGATTTATTCCGAGAACCAACACCCAAGCTAGCACCACCAGAAAATAAATTCAGGGAATTTTACTTTGCTTTCCATAAGGATCATGGCCATGACATTGATTATTGCAGAGACCTAAGAAGAAAATTTGAGGAATGACCTCTTAGGTTAAGATTGAAGAGAAGGGGGAAGCCGGTAAGGCAAAAATATCAAAACAATGAACACCATAGCGAGGACTCTGGAGACAGCGTCCATATAACCAAAGAATCAAAAGATGACTGCGGTGATTAACTGCAAGGAGGATGAAGACGATGAAGTACCAGAAATAGTCATCTTGTCTATACATGAATCTATGGAGTCATTGTCCAATAATTCCTGGAAAGCTAGAGCACAATACTCACTCCCACAAGTACCTGTTGACAAGAGATTTTGATCAGATGAGGCGATCACCTTCAGCGAAGAGGTTGCAGTGCAAACACTTTGCCTCATAACGACCCCATGGTCAGTATAGCAAAAATTAGAAATTCTAATATACATAGAGTGTTCGTAGATGATGAAAGTGCAGTTGAAATACTTTTTTCGACTGCTGTGATAGGCTAGGTTTCAAATGAACGGACCTCAAAAAATCCACGTCCTCGCTAGTTGGATTCACAGGGCCATCAAAAACTACTTTGGGTAATATAAAACTACGTGTCACTATTGGGAAAAGCGAAAGAAATTGCACCATAATGTGTGACTTCATAGCTATGGACACTTCAAGCATGTTTAATGCTATCATAGAAAGACCTTGGATGAACAGATCAACGACCATATGGTCTTCTTACCACCTGGTCATGAAATTCCCAACTCCATCCGAAATTGCAACTATAAGAGGAAACCAGCAAATGGCGAGGCAATGCATGGTTATTGCAATGAATAAGGAATATTGGGAGATAAAGCAAAGATGATTAAAACGATCTCAAATGGAGAGTTTCTAAATCAACCAAAATTGGCAGTGGACCTAGGAGAAGAAACAGAGATGGTTAACCTGGATAGCGGAGACAGCTCAAAGCGTGCAAGGGTAGGAAAATACCTTCCCATTGAAGATAATCATAGAAATCCTGTGAAGAGACAAAGAAACTTTTGCATGGAGTGTTCATAACACGGGAGAAGTAGAGCCGCACATCGCTACACACTCTTTCAATATTAGTGATGCGCTTAAACCAGTTAAACAAAAGCAGCGCAGCTTCGCCAGCGATAAGCAAAAAGCAATCAAAGAAAGGGTTATATCACTGCTTCAAGCTAGCATAGTAAAATAGGTCATATACCCAAAATGGCTTGCAAACCCAGTTGTGGTGAAGAAGTCAGATGCAGGATGGAGGATGTGCATTGATTTTACGGATTTGAATAAAGTGTGCCCCAAGAACTGTTATTCTCTACCAAAAATTGATCAGCTAGTTGAGGCAATTTCAGGGTATTAGGTGTTAGCATTTTTGGATGCGTACAAGGGATATCATCAAATATTAATGAATCTGGAAGACGCGGAGAAAACAACTCTTATAACAAGCTTTGGGACGTTTTGTTATGTAAAGATGTTGTACGAGCTGAAAAATGTAGGGGCAACATACCAGCGAGTAGTGGATAACACATTTCGTAATCAAATAGGGTGAAATGTTGAAGTATATGTCAATGACATGGTTATGAAAAGCAGGAGGGTGGATAGCTTCGATGCGGATTTGCAAGAGATGTTGGACACACTAAGTGCCATAGGGATGATGCTCAACCCTAGGAAGTGTGTATTTGGGGTAGGCGCAAGAAAATTCTTAGGATACAAAGTGTCCTTAAAGGGAATTGAGGCCAACCCAAAGAAATTTCAAGCCATAGTTAGTCTTCCTCAACCGCGAACTGTCAAACAGGTACAAGTACTGATGGGGTCTTTGGCAACGCTCAGCAAGTTTGTCTCAAAGGTGGCAGAAAAGCATTTTTCACTATTCGAAGTTATAAGAAAGGCTAACAAGTTCAGTTGGAGTCAAGAATTCCAGAAAGCATATGATGGTTTAAAAGAACGGCTTCTAACACTGCCAACGCTGAAATCACCAACCCCTAGAGAAACGTTGTACTTATATTTAGTAATTTTGCAAAATGCAATCAGCTCTGTCTTGGTTCTTCTTAAAGACCAAAAAAAAAGTACCAGTCTATTACATTAGCAGAATATTAAGAGTGCAGAGAAAGCGTACATGCTAGTGGAGAAGCTAACCCTAGCCTTGGTGTACTTAGCACAAAGACTACAAACATATTTCCATGCTTATCACATTGTGGTTTACACTGGATTTCCAATCAAGAAAATCCTCAATAAGCTAAAATCATCAGGTAGATTAACAAAGTGGGCCCTAGAATTTGGCCAGTTTGAGATTCAATTCCAACCACGAACAGCGATCAAAACACAAGCACTAGCAGACTTCATTGCAGAAATGACCAGTGAAGAAGGAAAAAAAAAGTGAGCATATATCACAGCCTGAGTGTCTATAAAGGCAAGACAAAATGGGAAGAAGTGGCATGGACATTGTTCGTTGATGGTGCGTCCAGCAGAGAAGGATGTGGGGCAGGATTGCTATTGGTAAACCTAAACGGAGGCAAATACAGATACTCACTGCGCTTCAATTTCCCGCTTACCAATAATGAAGCAGAATATGAGGCCTTGATCTGTGGACTAGACCTCAGAATCAGATTGAAGGTTAAGAGTGTTCGAGTGTCTAGTGGTTCGCTAATTGTGGTCTAGCAAGTATGAGGGGACTATGAAGTACGAGAAGAACATTTGTTTAAATACTTGAGGAAAGTTCAATAACACATATCCCATCTCGAGTACTTCGTCATGCAGCATGTACCACGAATCAAAAATAAAAAGGCGGATGCACTAAGCAAGCTAGCAACATCAGGGATTAACTATCTCAACGAACATGGAGATGGAGTGGTAGAGTCATTCCAGTCGGAAGCACGGTGTGAACTATTATGTTGGCAATTCAAACAGATGAAGCAAACTGGATACGCTAATAAAATATTTCTTTGCCAAAGAAACACTGCCTGAGGACAAGGTGCAGGCTAGGAAATTGGATTTATGTTCTAGCAATTACACCTACAAAGATGGGACCTTGTACAGGAAGGCCTTTCTTTCTCCATGGATAAAATGCGTAGGACCAGCTCAAGCGACATAAATTTTAAAAGTTGTTCATAAAGGGTTGTGCGGAACGCATCAAGGAGTAAGAACAATAGCAAAAAAGATCATTTGAGATGGATACTAGTGGTTGACTATGTTTAATGACGCGCGCAACTTCATACTTAAATTTAGAAGTTTCCAAATCAATGCTTCATTGTCACATAAGTTGCAAGCGCCTTTGACAGGTGTATATGGAGCATGGCCATTTGATAAATGGGGGATTGACTTAGTTGGACCATTCCCAAGAGGCAAAAGCAATGCCAAATTCTTAGTTGTAGCAATCGACTACTTTACGAAGTGGGTGGGAGCAAAACCATTGGGGCGAGTCACAGCTGAAGCCACTTGGAAATTCGTGTGTCAAAATATAGTATGTCACTTCGGGGTGTCACATACCATTGTAATGGATAATGGTGCGCAGTTCACAAGCAGTGTATTCACAGATTGATGTTCCAAGATTGGAATTCTTTAGAAGCTCACCTCTGTAGCACACCCTAAAGCTAATGGCCAAGTGGAGGTAATGAATAGGACTATCGTCCAAGGAATCCAGATGCAGCTGGAAGGAAAGTGAATTGGATGGGTGGATGAATTAAAATACCTTATGGTCGTATAGAACAACTATTCGAGAACCAACAGGGAAAACACCCTATAGTCTTCTTTGCGGCCACAAAGCAGTTATACCAGTGGAAATTGGCAATGCAAGCCTCTGGGTATGCAATTACAAAGAGAAAGATAGCCCATACTTGATAAGGTTGGGACTGGACGAAATGGAAGAGAAAGGGGAATAGGCAACGATTGTAGAAGCTAAGTACAAGGAAACGATGGCAAAAACTTATAATCAGAAAGTGAAGGAAACACAATTTCAGATATACGACTTAGTGCTAAGAAAGAATGAAGCTAGTCTAGTAGAGGAGCGAGGAAAGCTATGCCCAAAGTGGGAAGGGCCCTACAAAGTCACAAAAGCTCACAAGTCCAATAGCTATGAGTTAGAAAGGATGGATGGTACTAGTGTTCCAAACACGTGGCATGTGATCAACTTAAGAAAGTTTTATGTCTAGATTTGAAGGAGAAGGTAGCGAACATCCACCTGTAGAGATGCCAAGATATTATACTTGGTTGCTTTCTTTCAATTGTTTTAGACGCGACATTATGGCGGAAATATAATATCAATAAAAAAACCACATTGATGGACCACAATCATATTTCTCATTCTTTAGTTATACATGATATAATATATTTCTTCGTATCATATTACGATCAAAACACCCACATTTTTCAAGTAAAGCAGTTTGGCCAACACCAAGCTACATATTTTTACACAATTTTCGATGTTTGCAAACTTTGGATCTTGCAACTTTGCAAATCAAACAATTAAAAGTCATAGATCTTGCACAACTAGTGATGATTTCAAGCTTTAGATCTTGCAACGTTACAAATCAAACAATTGCAAGATATAGATCTAGTGCAACTTGTGATCTTTGTTAGCTTTAGATCTTGTAACTTAGCCAAATACATGATTGCAAGCTATAGATCTTTCTATTAGGTTAATATGCCTCTAATACAACGACAAAAGCAAGCAATAAATCTTGCAGCTTCACACACTACATACTCAAAGAAAAGCAAGTAATGAACCTTGCTACAAAACAGATATTCCTACGAAACTGCAATTATATCAAGTCATGGATTTTCCAGCCTCGCCACTCAAGACTTCCCCAGCAAAAACTCATATAATTAAAGAGGATGGATGATAGCTAATTCAGCAACAATGAAGATGCAAGATTCACAGAGTCGTGAGAAAATTTATTAAAATATTACAAGAAAGGATAAGTGGTTCAACATAACGGATCCATCTATGCCTCAAGGCTCGCAAATATCCAGAAGATAACGATCCACCATTGCTGCCACACTCAACCTTGCGATCAGAATGCTCAGCCCTACATCGTTTCTCTTCAACGGTCTCTTCTTCACTAACCAAATGCTCATAATGCCACTTCATGTGCAAATAAATGGGATGCTATGTAAAACCACATCGCTCCATGTGTTCAAGATGATTAGCATAGTACGCCTTGAAGTCAAGGATGTGGCCAAACTCCTTGAAATCCAATCACATACTTATAACGTTGTCGGCTTCTTCAAACCTTTTCTTTTAAGTTAATCCTCTTACCACCATGTTTCATCATAACATCTCCATGACCAGTAGCCCTGCGAGTGGACGAAGGGGCTGTGAGTGGATGAAGGGAGAGCCTAGAGTTTGTCTTTATATTCAATACAAGCTTGCTCATATTGATGAACACATTTATCAAGTTGGTTGCACTCAGTGTGAAGCTCCTCATTCTCACTTCGCAGTTGTGTGTTTATAGCAAACTACTCATCAAACTTTGCCTGCCAACCAAGAGCAAAAGTTGATAAGTGATCACACGCATCCTTCTTTTTCTCCAACTTACCCAGCAGATCATCAATACGACCACATTTTTTTATCAATAAGCAACGTCTTCTTATGAGCCTAGCGAGTCTTACTCGTGATGTAATCTCTAGCATCAACTTGTTGGCGAAGCATCTTCGCCATGTTCAACTATTGTCGATGAATAAGACTATTTTGCTCGCTTAAAATCCTATGTAAATCGTGCAAGGCATCCTAGCTATCCTTCACAGTCGGTTTCCACTTCTTTTCAAGTTCACTGATTCCCAGAAGCATATACTTCAAACGTACACCTAGACATAATGCCCACTCTTGAACACGGACAGGGAGGTTAAGCAATCGTAAGTACTTGCCAATAGATTCAAGATCAACCAAACCATGAACAATGTACTTGCCAAGTGATTCAACATTATACCCATCCGGAATGAGCTTACTGCAAGGAAAACTGGAAGACAAAGAAGGAGCTGAAGACGACATAGGGAGTTGCCACCTGATGCTTAAGGGTAGCGATTCCATATGCAAAAATAGGTCAGAAGAAACAACATGTTCACACTCTACGGTGAACGATTGGGTGGCACGAAGTAAGCTAATAGGCTCATAAAGAGAATCATTATGTCCCATAAAGTCAAGGCCTTTCAATAATTGATGATCAACCAAAATATTGAAGCCATGCACATAAGTAAGGGCAATCAGAAAGTGTAAAACATAACAAATATATCAACTTTCATAACTAAAGTCTCACAAATGGTACATACACACATCAAAATATTGTTTTAAATTTACATTCCAAAATCTAAGAAGCAAAAAACACTAAAAATCAACAAACTTTGGAGTCAGGGTTAGGCGTAGGTTGGACAACGATAGCAGTAGCTTCCTAGCTTGGCTACTGAGAGGGATTTTCTTCGATCGGCTGCTGAATAGGGGTTTGAGTACTTGCATCAACCTCAATGGCCACATTAGCATCAAGATTAGAAGTCGTACAATCAATGCTAGTTTAAAGTGGCAGATCTTCCAGACAATCCACCTTGCACTCTTTCAGATCAGCCACAGAAGGAAGATTGGAAAGATGCATCACCAAAGCATAAGGATTCCCCCATCAGCAATTTTTTCACTAAAGGCCTTCTTCAACTTTTCCTTCTTCTTCTCCAGAGTCTCAACACACTTCCTCTTTGAAGGCAAGATCTTCAAGTCAATAGTGGGATTCCACTCGCGTTGATCCTTTACAGCTTCTCAGTAACTAGCGGTGCAAGCTTCCTTGGAAATGTCCTTGAAAAATTTATAGAGATACTTGGTCTTACATAGTTGATCTACATGAATTTGAGGATATTTGGGAGAAGCAGGTCCATTAGTACGCATCTCCTTTAACTCAACACGAAGCTGAGTTGCCTCCTCTTCAATGAGCCTGGCACGCTCCTCAGCAGAGCTCATCTTTTCCTCAGTATTCTTTGCTCTCCCTCTACACTCTTCGACTCTCCTCAGCAGTTTTAAGAGAAGGTTCAAGACTCGTACATTTGGTTTCCTGGGCCTTATACTTCTCTGAAAGAGACTAATCAACAGGAGAAAATTTTGAAAGGCGCTCGCGCATAAGCTCTAGCCCTTTGCCAATCTTACGAAAGAAGGACACGTGAACCGAAGTCAGGTGGCAGCTCATATACCAAGTACCAAAATGCAGGTAAGATTATTACAATTTAACAACAAACTTACCATAGCTGGTATATCGGGTAAATAGATGTGAGACAGGGTATCAGTTATCATCCTCTCTGCTCAAAAATTCTCTGTTCGCACCAAGGTTTGCAAACCTGATTGGTAATTATGGCCCTTTTTAAAATGAGGAGCCAAATGTCTCGATGACCTTTCACCTCTACCTCTCTTTACTTTCTTCTCCTTTTTCCCACCAGTAAAGCGGTACCTAATTCATTTCCTGCCCTCATGGGACTTATCCTTAGGCTCATTTCATTACCACCATATGGATGGGTGGCACCCGCCGGCAGTACTATCAGGTTGAACAATATCTTCAGCCCTCTTCTCATTGTCGCTCTCAAACAAAGGTTTCTCAATATCACCTTTACCCAGATCCATGTCTGAAACAAAATATTCATCATACATCAAACGAACACATAAAAGAGAGTGAACATTTGCCAACATAAGAGACACTACCTATGATGTACATCAAAATAATAACAAACAAAACACCTTTAGTTTTGGAATCGGCATGGCGGAGATTTAGTGTATGAGCACAAAGCCTGACCACGATCTCCGACTCACCAGTAAAGCGGGCATTGAGTCCAGGAAGTTTAGACTTAGGAACTTTGTAGTTCGAAGAAGGTAGAACAGCTTTGGAAGCTTGTTTTAGTTTAATGAAAAAATACTTTGACCGCCAATTACCAATGTTACGAGGGAAACCGCTCACGAGCTCAAAAACAATAGGGTAAAAGGTAAACCTATCCACGATTTTTTTAACTTTTCAAAGATGATAGAAGTGGTGAAACAATTCAAGAGTGAAAGGGGTATTTTCTTTCTCACAAACTTGGAGAAAACCCATTGTAATAGAAATGCCCTTAGGGTGAAAGTGGGACAACGTGACTTTATACGAATGCAAAAAGAGGGAAATAGAGACCAAAAGTTTAAATAGGCTAAATAACAGGATATATAGCCAGGCGGTGGAGTGCGAACACATTCATGCTTCGCTAGAGCACGAAGCGCAAAAAATGTTAAAGGGTTTATGGCCACTAGGCCATTTCAGCCCAAAAGCATTGATCAGCTGCGCATGGGACTTCTAGTCGTGTCAGAGAATATGGACCAAGAAACAAGGAAGGAACAACAAGCACGAACCTTTGAATCCAGAGTGTGGTGATAAAGGTATGACCCACGATCTCAATTCCTGAAAGCACGGAATCACAACCATATCAGTAGCCTATAAATACATCAAGCTTGAAAAGAGTTGAGGTAAGCGTAACTATCTCTAGAAATTCTAGTTCTAGCAAGAGAATATTGACTTGATCGTCAGATCCCTTCTCCCGAAATCATATTCAAGATAAGTTTGCAAGTAAGAAGATTCTTGGAGTGGACAACCAACTTGCCTGAGCGTTCTACCACATCAATTTTTTATTCCTCTCTCCGTAAAATGTCGCCTTTGTTTGTAGGTTTGTGCCATTAATTTCGCCTGCTTCGAAATGAACCTCTTATCTTGTTGTTCAACATTGGAATGCACCTCCGGAGAGGAAGGGGATGCATCGTGTGTCCTCTTGTAGGGATTTTTGGGTGCCATATTGTACAATGTCAAATGATGCAGTTCAACAAACACCTACCATACAACTAAAAAAACTATAGAATACTTGCTTTCATGAACATCAACAAACCCTCAATGCGAGTCAATCAAATCCAATTTATATACATACATGTAGTTATTACACATTAACGCTATGTACATGATTGCAATATCGAACAATTTTGGTGAGCAAAGTGAACCAACATTGAAAAAAGTTGTCATTTTTGAAAAAACAAACAGGTTCATGATTAATAATGTAGTAGAATATAAGAGAAATGTTTGAAAGAGAACTCACATTAATCCTTTGGAGAGCTTGGGAGTCTAAAGCCATGGAGAAGATGTGTTAGATCTGCTCTCCAAAATTTAGAAAATTATGAGCAGGCTGTAGTGGAGCTATACAAATTTTAGAAGTTAAATTTTGTAGCACTGGTATGGAGCCAATAAACCGGTGCTACAACTACTAAACGCAACTACTTGAGGCTGCATTGCATTAATTTTTTGACCTTTTTTTCCCAACCAGAGAACATACTTGCAAAATAATTTCTAAGGGGCCAGCACCACTATCAGAACTGGTGCTATGAATTACCAAAATTGGTGCTTCTATAAAAAAACAGCTACTTATGGTTGCCTCGATTTAATTTTTAACATCCTTGTTTCAACCCAAGAGCTAATGAGAAAAAATATTTCTAAGTACACAACACTGGTTGTTCAACCGGTGCTACAATAACAACATACGGTGCCTTAAAAACAACAGAGCACATACTCTATTTTTCACCCTACAACAGTACCTGCAACCATTAATATTTCTAGCACCAGTTTTTCCAAAATCGGTGCTTTAATTTTCCCTCCATTTTTCTAGCGCCAAATACACTATTTCTCAGTTGTTGCCCAGTTCAACCATCGGTTATGTGTACACCAATACGTGATACTGGTGCTATGTATTATATATGACACCGATTTAAGGTAGCGGTACTCAAAAACTGGTGCTGAAAATAAATTCCAGCACCATTTTTTCTGAAATACCGTAGCTAAATACTAAATCAGCACTGGTTTGGAGGGTCTCCAATGCTTATATCGGTGCCATAGTACATGTTTTCCAGTAGTGATAGAACATATGCTAATCATTTTAAGGGCTTTGTTTGGTCCTCCATTATTATCTAAACTAATTTTCAACTATAGTTTTAAAGTATAGTTTAAATCACTTTTTATTACATAATCATACTGATACACTTAAAATTTAAAAATATACTTTAGTTGGTGTGTTTAAAGTGTTTGTTAATCGTTCCAAAGACTTTGTTTAGACCTCCATTTTTGTATTAACTATTTCTAAACTATTTTTAAAATTATAATCTAAATTACTTTTTACTACATAATCATAATCATGCACTTACAATTAGAAAAGATACATTAGTTCATGTGTTTAGAGTGTTTGTTAATCGTTTTAAAGACATTGTTCAGACCTCCATTTTTATCTCAACTATTTCTAAATCATATTCTAAATTATAATCTAAATTACTTTTAACTACATAATCATACAATTACTTTCAATTATCAAAAATATATTAGTTCACATGTTTAAAATGTTAGATAATCATTTTTGAAACACTTAGTTTAGACCTCCGGTTTCATCAAAACTATTTTAAAACTATAATCTAAATCACTTTTTACTACATAACCATCCACTTACAATAAGCAAATATATATTAGTTCATGTGTTAAGGGCATTTATTAATCGTTTTAAAGACATTGTTTAGACCTACATTTTTATCCCAACTATTTCTAAATCATATTCTAAATTATAATCTAAATTACTTTTGACTACATAATCATACACTTAAAATTATCAAAAATTTATTATTTCACGCGTTTAAAATGTTTGATAATCATTTTAAGCACTTTGCTTAGACCTCTAGTTTCATCTAAACTATTTTTAAATTATAATCTAAATCACTGATTGTTGCATAATCATACACTTACAATAAGAAAAGATATATTAGTTCATGTGTTTAGAATGTTTGTATATAGTTTTAAATACTTGGTTTAAACTTTCATTTTCTACAAGACTTATAGTTAGCATCGATTTACTAATTAG
Source organism: Rubia yunnanensis (assembly GCA_037428765.1). Taxonomy (NCBI): domain Eukaryota; kingdom Viridiplantae; phylum Streptophyta; class Magnoliopsida; order Gentianales; family Rubiaceae; genus Rubia; species Rubia yunnanensis. The sequence goes on along the minus strand of CM075067.1, from coordinate 25,502,593 downwards.
TTCACGTGTTTAGAATATTTGAATAGCTAGCTAGCATCAATCTACTAAAGATATATTAGAAAGTATCAGTCACTAACTACAAATGTATAATTAATTCATATGCAAAATGTTTTTTTATTGTTTTACGAGTGCAGGTTGAACTTTAATCTTCTGTAGGATAATGATATAAATTTTAATTAACACGGGTTTGAGTTGATGTGAATGAAAATTTTAGATGTTTGACGTCACTTACTTCCTCCGTAAATCTCGTAGAGGATTTCTGATCGTTGCTCTCTGCGCTCGAAGCCTTAGATTTTCGGCATCGCCAAGATGGCAGGGCCAGCCATTGACAAGGCTAAACCATTATCTTATACCCAAATTACTTCAGCCCCTTCTCATTCTCTAAATCCTCTGAATCCGATTAATAATGCAGTCACTAATAAACCCACTAGAGGTCCCTTCATTACAAAGCCCATAATCGATCACCTAGGGGAACCAAGGATCCACTTCATAGACGAAGAGTGTGCAAAATTTGAAGCTCCATTGAGATGGAATCTCGTCGGAAAATTCTCCAGATCTTGTCCCTAGTTAAAAAAAAAAGCTACGCCGGGACTTCCAAACCGCTAGTTTTAAGGGGCATCATGACATTTTTTGCTAGACAGTCATCAAGTACTAATCCACTTTACTCTACCTGATGACTATTACAGGTGTTGGATGCACAAAGTTTGGAACTTCGGTGCATATTCAATCTGCATCACCAAATGGAACCCTCAATTTGATCCAAATTCTGACTCTCTAGTTGTTCTGGTATGGATTGCAATTTATGGCCTTCCTCAACAGTCTTTTGATGAATATGTTATGCTTTCACTGGGTAATCTTGCTGGCCTGCCATCAATAGAACCAGACCACATGTAGCGAAAGTGTGTGTTGAATTAGATGTTACTAAGCCTCTCCTAGGACGTATCTAGATCAATTATGGTGATTCTGGTTTCTAGCAATACCTAGAGTATGAAGGAATCCCATATTATTGCTCCAAATTCTTTAAATTAGATTATCTAAAGTCTAATTGTAAAGATTATCTTGTTCTAATAAAAACATTTCCTTTTGGAGGCCAACTAATGATGAAACAAAAGGAAATGAACCAGACAAAACTATTAAACCCTCTTCCTCTGGTCAGTCAATGAAGGAAAAAAATTGTATATATACTGATGTTACTAACCCTGATATCATGACTTCCACCTTGGAAAACAATGGCTCTTGTGATTTTACAGGCCTTAACTCCAGAAAAGTGTGGGTGCCAATTGAAAAGCGGTCTCGGGTGGAAACCATCAGTGCCAAGGATACTGGAAAATTTAACAAAGAGCTCGCAACCTTCCTGATCCTGCAACATACTAATCCATCAGAAGGAAATCAACAGGTTGATCCAATATCAGTTTCAACACAGTCACTGATCCCTGATGCTCTGCCAAAACCACAAGATGATCTCAGCAATGCTATTTTGCTTGAGGCTCGGGTTTCTTTTACATTTCCCAATATACCAACTATTAATGATTCTACAAGCATTGAATCAGCAGGACTTAATGATAAAAATATATAATCTGTCTCAATTGTTGAAAAGGATTCCACGTTGCTTAGTGACAAAATTCAGGATCCTGATCCACATGCTGAAAGGGAAAGGAATAATGAGCCTAAGAAAAATACTACCTAATTTAAAATGAAAATTTTGTCAAAATTAATGCTGGTCTCGAACCACTATTGTCATCGGGTTCTAAAAATGTTAGCAGCAACTCCCTAAACTGGTTAAACACTGATTCTTGCATAAAGAATGGAAATACATTGAAAGAGGATTGTGTTATAGTCTTTGAACTCCCTCGGGAGAAAATATCTACTAATCTCTTCTCTTCCCAGAATAGATTTGATAGCCCCTTAAAAGCTGCAGGTTCACAAGATACAAAGGATGAACCTCAAATGGTTGCACTGGAGTAGCAAAGCAAGGTAAGGAAATGCACAAAGAAGGACTACCCTGTCACTCTAAAAACGGTGGAAAGTTTTTCCTCCTTGACATTTAACCCATGAGTTTTTAAATAATAGGTCTAAACTATTGGATATGGAATGTTAGAGGCATTGGAAACATTGCATCTAAGATTAGAGTTAGGGACATTAAGCATAAACCTCACACTAACCTCACTTCTCTAATTGAACCAATTAATCAGCATGATTAGCTTATGACTACTGCATTTGACTTGAGATAAAACAATGCATTTGCTGCCCGTAACTGCAAAATCATGCTTATATGAGATGATGTTTTAACTTTTGACATAGTGGTGATACATGATCAATATCTTCTAGTCAACATTAAGTATGTTAACTTTGCTAAACAATGTCTTATAGTCTTCATTTATGCCAAACACTCTAATAAGGCTAAGAATATATTGTGGAAATCTCTGCAAGCTTAAAAAACTAAACCTGTTTTACAAGCTGGGAACTTTAATGTCATAGATAATCTAGCTGAATACTTTAATGTCATAGATAATCTAGCTGAATACCTTGGTAGTTTTTTTTACATGGATAGGAACGAGACCAAAGGGTCGAGTATGGAAAAGGCTTGATAGGGGTTTAGCTAATAACCTTTGGTCTAATGATTTTCTTTCTTCTTCTAAAAAGGTTATTGCTAGAGAAAAATTGGACCATTCTCCCCTAATTTTAAATATTAAGTCAAACAGAAATGGAACTGGACCAAAATCCTTTAGGTTTCAAAACTTTTGGATTAGCCACCATATTTTCTCTAAACTAGTTTCTAATGCATGGAATATAGAAACTAATCTTGCTGGCATGAAGAGATTTTCTTTCAAGTTAAAAAAAAACTTTAAATTGGCTCTAAAAATGTGGAACTAAAAGTTTTTGGGAATATTTTTCATAAAGTAAAAACATCTTAAGAAACCTTTCTAAAAGCTTAGCAGGATCTACAAAACCTTGATAATCCCTAGAACCTAACAACTTATAATTTGGCTAAGGCAGAACTAACTCTAGCCTTGTCCCCACAAGAAATTTTTTGCAAACAGAAATAAATGTTAAATGGCTTAAGGAAGGTGATCACAACATGAAATTTTTTCACAATACTGTGAAGGCAAAGAATAGTATACAATACAATGCTTCCATTAGGGATTCCCACAACAATTGGATAGATGTTCAGAATGAAATTGGGAAGCAAGCTGTGAATTTTTACTCTTCTTTGTTTACTGATGAATCACTTGATTCCACTGGGGTGAATACAACTGTTCTATTAGAAAATGTTCCATCCTTGGTAATAGATGAAATGAATGCAACAATGCTGGAACCAGCCACTAGCTTGGAATTGTTTAGCATTATATCTTCAATGTACAATGATTCGGCCCCTGGCCCTGATGCTTTTTCAGGTTCTTTCTTTAAACGCTAGTGGGAAACTATTAAGGATGATTTATTGTTAGCTGTAAATAATTTTTTAAATGGTAATCCCATACCCAAAGCAATTGCCTCTGCTTTAATTGTTTTTATTCCAAAAAAAAAGGTGGTGCCATCTCTTAAAGACTTCTGTCTTATTAGTTTGTGTAACTTTTTGAATAAATTTTTTTATAAAATCATAACACAAATACTTCCGCCCATAATGTCAACTTTAATCTCACCTTCATAACACAAGGAAGAGAAATGGTGGACAATGTTCTTCTAATGCAAGAACTAACTTCTTTTTTAAACAATAAAAATAAGGAGTTTAATTTGATTGTCAAACTTGACATGATGAAGTCCTTTGATAGATTTTCTTGGAATTTTCTAAAAAGACAACTTTTTAAAATTGGTTTTAAAAACTCTCTGGTTGATGTGATTGTGGGCAACATCAAGGCAGCTTATTTTTCTGTACTTGTGAATGCAAATCTCATGGTTTCTTTCATTCATCAAGAGGACTCAAGCAAGGAGATCCTTTGTCTCCTTTCTTGTTTATCCATATGGCTGAGGCCTTCTCAAAGAACCTGAATTTTCTGTTCCAATATGCAAAGATGGATTTTTACAAGCTGCCACACTCTATGATCAAAGTAACTCACCTATCTTTTGTAGACGACATAACAATTTTCCTGAAATTTTCAAAGACTAGTATAAAAACTCTCATATGTTTTCTTAAAACCTTTGAAAGAGCTACAGGTCAAAAGGTGAACTTTGAAAAATATTTTTTCTACCTCTCTAAATTATCAACTCCAAGTATTAGGGCTTTTTTTAACAAATAAAACAGGCATGATACCTGGCAGTTTCCTTTCAGATATCTAGGTTGTCCTATGTTCACTGGTAGGTGAAAAAACATATTTTTTCCAAAATCTGATTGATTCTGTCTCCTCTAAAATCTTATCTTGGCAAAACATTTTTTAAATCAAACTGGTAGGATGGTTTTAATCAAACATGTCCATTCAACCATTCCTTTCCACTTAATCTATTGCTGATTTCATTTCAAATAAAAGAGATTTCCTTGATCTGATAAGTACTAGTCTGCCTTTGCATATTCTGAATCACCTGGGGCATGAAACAATTTTATACCCGGAATATGATGATACACTTGTCTGGAAATTATCTGAAAATGATTTTTTTTCTCTGAAATTAGCCTATGTTTTTCTTAGACAAACAAAGGATGAGGTCTCATGTTTTAACATGTTTCCTAGAAAGATATATGTCTATAATTGGAAGTTGTTGAACATATTGATAGCTATGCATTATATCCTAGAAGATCTATCTTTTAATATCCCTTCCAAATGTATTTTCTCTGAACATGAAGCAGATGACATCCACCATTATTTTAACTCTTGTAGAGTTATTCAGAATATATGGAACTATATAACTCAGTTTTTAACCTGCCAAATCACAATTTTGTATATCGTTGGGACATGTTCTACTTCTATTGGTCCATTGAAGTTAAAAACTCTGAATTTGTACAACTGATCATATTTGTCCCATGTATAGTTACTTGGTTTATATGGTGTGCTAGAAACAAATTTATGCATGAATCCATAAAGCCTAGCACTATGCATATAATCAAGACGGCTATGATACAATATCAGGACATATTCCTTGCTCATAAACTTAATTTCAAATAGCCAATGCATGGAAATCTGCCTGTATTAGTGAGGATGCCTTACAGGTTAAGGAAGAAAGGGAGAACATGTGAGATCATCCATTGGGAACTCTCGGAGAAACGCAATTTGAACACTGATGGCTCTGCCCTCAGAAATGGGGATGCATGAGCTGGCATTATAGTCAAGAATCAGCAGGGTCAAGTCCAACTAGCAATGGCCATATACCTCGGCCAGGGTAACAGCATATTGGCTAAAATCAAAGCTTTGGAACAAGGACTAGAGTTGTCTCAGCAACAAGGTTTTTCTCCTTTACAAATAGAATGTGACTCTTTGATCCTGGTGAAAATGGTGAGAAGAGAATTTAGAATCACATGGCGTTACATAGAAAACATCAGGAAAATCTAGAAATTGCTGAATAATCTTTTATTACACCATAAGTTATATACATAGAGAGGCTAATAGTGTTGCAGATTCTCCAGAAAAGTTAGCAAGCACTTCAAAGGTACACCACTCCTTTCCCAATCTAGCTAGCATGCCTAAAGGTATCAGAGGCCTGATACACTTAGATGCTATGTATTTCCCTTATCTTAGAGTCTCCTAGATTGTCTTTTCTAGAAAAAAATTTCTAATTTGCTTGTTTTATGACAAAAAAGAAGAAATCATTAAATCAAGACATTACTGTATCTGCAAACTGAGTGCATGGCTCTTTTCTTCTTTGACTGGTATCAAGATTATGCACAAGTGTTCAGCATGGCGTGAAGAAGGTTGTTAGCATTGCGTAGAGAAGGCTATCTAGGAATGCTCTCTGGATGCATGCTCAGAGGACGCTCAGTTCAAGATGCTGCACTAATTCTGCCTCAACATCTCTAGGAAAGCAATCAACTTGTGGTAAATTGCTTCTGGGGAAGCAATTTGTGAGGGGCTATCACGGAAGGCCACCTCTTTATGTCAATAATTGGTATTGGGCGCAAAAAAGTGGAAGGCCATTTTAGACCTCGACTTGAGGATTAGGCCATTTTAGACCTCGACTTGAGGATTAGGCCATTTCTATTTGTTAACACTATGGGTGGAGACAATAGAAATGGAATTCTAAAAGCGGGAGGTTAAATTCTTTTACCTAGATAGGTCGCTTAAATCAATTAGTAAATCTTTGAAATGATTGTACTTCATTTCCTACGGTTTCCTAATATAATCCCCCTCACCTTGGGTGAGTTTTTATTTAAAAAATTTAAAAATAAATTACAATTAACAAATGTATAAATTAGATCACGTGTTTAGAATGTTTGTTAGTAGTTTTAAGAGGTTTGTTTTAAATTTTAATTTTTGCAACTGCTAACAAATATATGAATTAAATTGTACATTTATAATTTATTTATTTTTTGGTAAAGCATTGTATTGATAAATAAAGCACAAAGCAACCAAGTTTTTTACTATCATACAAAGACAATTACATTCATCATTTTTCCTACAAGGAAAATTCCCAATTTACCTCATTTTCTTTGCTTACCATCTTTCTCCTTCTTCCAATATAATTTGTACAACTATTGTAGCAGATCTCAACTCCTCTCCTTTAAACTCTGTTCTATTTCTTTCCATCCATATGCCATATAATCCAGTCACTAACAAAGAAAGCTTCACCTTCGACCTTTTCCTACAAGCCATCAAGAACAGAAGCTTCTTCAGTTTTCTCATATCTTTCAAATCTGGTATCATTAATTTCTCCATCAATTCTTTCCCATATCTGCACTGTATAAACAGATGTTGTGCATTTTCTATCTCCCCTCAAAAGCAACAAAACTTGTGGCCCTTTAATATGCCAAATTCACCAATTCTATCTTTTGTCACTAATTTTCCGTTCAAAAGAAGCCACGGGAAGAATCTGTGTCTTGCATGAATGGAGTTACTCCATACCACTAGTGCCTTATATCTCCTCTGCTCACCACCTTTCATTTCATCATAAACTCGAGCCACACAGAGTTTTCCTCCATAATTCACACAACCCAGCAGCCTAGAATACATTCTTTCTTTGAGTTTCATCAAGGTCTTCCATGGCCAACTGTTTCTATATGAACACTCACAGTTTTCCAGAGATTTTCCTTTGAGATAATATTCTTGAACCCAGTTCATCCATAGCACATCTTTTTTTGACAAACATCCCACATATGCATGCACATTGCTGCCTTGTTCCACAGACTTGTATCTCGGATTCCCATTCCTCCACATTTTTTGCTATTACATAGTGAACTCCAATCTGCGACTGAAAAGCCTCGTTCCCCTTATTATTTTCCCCATAAGTAACAGGTACAAATATGCATGATCTTATGAATGCTTCCAGGTATGTTAAGAACGATGCACCAGTATCCAGAGAGGCTCAGCAAGACACCATTGATCATCGGAGTTTCCCATCATATGATAAGTTCTTTGATTTCCAACTCTAAATCCTTCCTCTGATGTTATCCACCAGAGCTTGATGAATTTCCTTATCCTATTTCACAGTTGACAAAGGGAGACCCAAATACTTCATTGGGAAGTTTTCTTTAGTCATATTCAGAATCCCAGCCAATATTTCTCTCATCGATTCAAGCATTTTCGAGGAGTAAACTTTAGATTTACCTTCGTTCATAGATAGACATGTAACCTCTTTAAATATTCTTAACACTGATTTTACTCCCTTCATTGGTTTTTCATTGGCTTCACAGAAAAGAAGAAGTCCGTCTGCAAAAATCTAAGTGTGAACTTCTACTTTGTTACACTTCTGGTGATAATCGATATTTCCTTCCAGCATCTCTTTTTTCATCAACCTCGTGAAATACTCCATGCTAATCACAAACAAAAGAGGGGATAACGGGTCACCCTATTTAACACCTCGTTTTGCTTCAAAAGAGTCAATATATCTCCCATCGTAGGTTATACACAAAGCCAACTTCATTGTGCTCATCTGGCTCCAGAGTATTACATGCTCGGGAAAATTCAACATTCTCAGCCAGTTAAACATAAAAGACCAATTAACACTATCGAACACCTTACTGATGTCGATTTGAGCAACACAACTTGGGCTCATTGTTCCAACTTCATACTTGTGCATCAATTCTTGTGCCAACATATTGTGCGCAATGTACCGACTTTTGACAAATGTGCTCTGATTATTAGTGATCAGCTCTAGAAGCATTTCACCAATTCTTGAGATTATAATTTTTGTGATGACCTTGTTTAACACCGAACAGCACAGCTTGGGACGGTAATCAGAATGAGACTAAAGCTGATCAATTTTCAGAATCAGAGTAACAACTGCATTCCTAAAGTGTTCATACATTGTCTCCCCTTTGAAAAACCCATGTACAGCTGTTGTCACATCTTCACCAATTATCCCCCATGCCTCTCTAAAAAAAATGGATTGAATATTCGTCTTTCCCTAGACTTTTATCACCATTAATATCCTTCAATGCTTTCAGAGTTTCATCCTTTTCAATAGGTTTCAATAGGTTAACCAGCTGCGATACATTCAGAACCTTCCCTTGTTGAACAACTCCATCCTCTATTTTCTCCACTTTCATTTCAAAGCCAAGTTGTGCCTTAAAATAGTTTACCAGTCGATCTCCAATTTCGATCTGATATGTTACCAACCTCCCTTCTACCAGCAAAGATACAATTCTGTTGGTCTATTGTTTCTTCTTCAATGAATCATAGAAGAAATTTGTTAGCATGTCACCCTCCAACATCCACTGTAGTTTAGTTTTCTGTTTTAGAAAACTAAACTTTGCAGCTTTGAGCTTTTCAATTTCCAGTCTTGCCTCATTTTCGAGCTTCTGTAGATTTTCAGAACTTGGATCCTCATTCAAGTCTTTCATCATTTTCTCACATATCTCATGTGCCTGATTTGCCTGTTTACTGATTTCACAGAACTCATTTTGTTTAGAGCTCTGAGAGGTTTTCCCACAGATCTTAAAGCATTGCATATGTCTTCCAGCTTCTCCCTTTTCTTCACCCTCCAGACATTTCTTACAATTTCCTGAAATGCATGAGAACCTGACCACGTGTTAAAGAATTTGAAGGGCTTGTCTATTCCCCCCCCCCCTTCCCTTTTTATTAAATCTAACCACCAATGGTAAGTAGTCAGATATGATCTCATTCTTCACTTCACATACTGCATCTTGATATTCATCCATCCACAATTTGTTTACAATCCCCCTGTCTATTCTACCCAGACATGGTTATGGGAATGTCGTCCCCCTGACTGAGAATTTTAATTCATACATTTGTTAGCAGTTGTTTACAATCTCCCTGACAGAGAATGCCACTAGCTAATAACCGGGTTACCCCTTATTCGGTCACTAGCTAATAATATCGCCCTGTTTAACACCTCATTTTTCTTCAAAAGAAATGGTATATCTCCCATTATAGGAGATACAAAAAGCTGACTTCATTGTGCTCATCTAGATCTAGAGTATTACCAGCTTAGGAAACTTCAACATTCTTAGTCAGTTAATCATAAAAGACCAACTAACACTATCGAGCGCTTTACTGATATCGATTTGAGCAACACTAATTGGGCGCATTGTTCCAACTCCATACCTGTGCAGCAATTATTGTGCCAATAACATATTGTGTGTAACGCACCTGCCTTTGACAAATATGCTCTAATTATTACTGATCAGCTCTTGCAGCACTTCACCAATTATTGAGCTCAGAATTTTGGTGATAACCTTGTATAATAGTGAACAACATGCAATGGGACAGTAATCATAAGAAAACTGAGGCAGATTAATTTTCAGAATCAGAGTAACAACTGCATTCCTAAAGTGTTCACGCATCGTGTCCACTTTGAAAAACCCATGTACAGCCATTGTGACATCTTCACCAATTATCCCCCATGCATCTCAAAAATAATGGCTTGTATATCCGTCTTTCCATGGACTTTTATCACCATTAATACCCTTCAATGCTTTCAGAATTTCATCTTTTTCAATAGGTTTCAATAGGCTAACCAACTGCAATACATTCAGAACCTTCCCTTCTAGAACAACTCTATCCTCTATTTTCTCCACTTTCATTTCAAAGCCAAGTTGTGTCTTAAAATGGTTTACCAATCCATCTCCAATTTCAATCTGATCTGTTACCATCCTCCCTTCTACCATCAAAGCTACAATTCTGTTGGTGTATTGTTTCTTCTTCAATTAATCATAGAAGAAATTTGTTGGCATGTCACCTTCCAACACCCACCGTAGTTTAGTTTTCTGTTTTAGAAAAGTAAACTCTGCATCTTTGAGCTTTTCAGCTTCCAGGCTTGCCTCATTTTCCAACTTCTGTAGATTTTCAGAACTTGGATCCTCATTCAAGTCTTTCATTGTTTTCTCCCATATTTCATGTGCCTAATGTTCCTGTTTGTTAATTTCACTGAACTTATTTTCATTTAGAGCTCTAAAAGGTTTTTCAATAGATCTCAAAGCATTTCATACGTCTTCCAACTTTTCCCTTTTTTTCATCCTCTAAACATTTCTAACAATTTCTTGAAATGCATGAGACATGGACCACATGTTAAAGAATATGAAAGTCCTGTCTATTTTCCCCCATTTTTCTATTAAATCTAACCACCAATGGTAAGTGGTCAGATATGATCTCATTCTTCACTAAACATACTGCATCTTGATATTCATCAATCCACAAATTGTTTACAATCTCCCTGTCTATTCTAATCATCACCATTTCTCCTTTAGATCTCCTATTACTCTAGGTATAGACATTACCAATTGTTTTGATCACCTCTGATTGCAGCGCCTCCACTGTATTTTTGAACTCCTCCATTTCAACATCTTCAACTGGGTTACCCCATATTCGGTCACTAGCTATTAATGGTGAAATAAAATCACCTATTATTATCAAATCGCCCTTTTTAACACCTCATTTTGCTTCAAAAGAATCAGTATATCTCCCATTGTATGAGATACACAAAGCTGACTTCATTGTGCTCATTTGGATCCAGAGTATTACCTGCTCAGGAAACTTCAACATTCTCAGCCAATTAAGCATAAAAAACCAATTAACACTATCGAACGCCTTACTGATATCGATTTGAGCAACACAACTTGGGCGCATTGTTCCAACTCCATACCTGTGCAGCAATTATTATCCCAACAATATATTGTGTGAAATGTACCTGCCTTTGACAAATGCGCTCTGATCATTGCTAATCAGCTCTGGAAGCACTTTACCAATTCTTGAGCTCTAAATTTTTGTGATGACCTTGAAGAACACCAAACAACATGCAATGGGACGGTAATCAGAATGAGACTAAGGCTGATCAATTTTTGGAATCAGAGAAACAATTGCATTTATAAAGTGTCCAGGCATCGTCTTCCCTTTAAAAAAAACCCAGGTACAGCTGTTGTGAAATCTTCACCAATTATCCCCCGTACCTCTCTAAAAAAAATGGATTGTATATCCATCTTTCCCTTGACTTTTATCACCATTAATACCCTTTGATGTTTTCTGAATTTCATGCTTTTCAAAAGGTTTCAATAGGCTAACCAGCTGCGATACATTCATAACCTTCCCTTCTTGAACAACTACATCCTCTATTTTCTCCACTTTAATTTCAAAGCCAAGTTGTGCTTTAAAATAATTTACCAGTCCATTTCCAATTTTGATCTAATCTGTTACCACACTCTCTTCTACCATCAAAGCTACAATTCTGTTAGTGTATTGTTTCTTCAATGAATCATAGAAGAACTTTGTTGGCATGTCACCCTCCAACACCCACTGTAGTTTAGTTTTCTATTTTAGAAAACTAAACTCTGCATCTTTGAGCTTTTAAGCCTCCAACCTTGCCTCATTTTCCAGCTTTTGTAGATTTTCAGAAATGGATCCTCATTCAAGTCTTTCATCATTTTCTACCATATCCCATGTGCCTGATTTGCCTATTTGTTGATTTCACTGAAATCATTTTTGTTTAGAGCTCTGAGAGGTTTTTCCACAGATCTCAAAGCATTGCATACGTCTTCCAGTTTCTTCTTTTTTCTAAATCCTCCGGACATTTCTTATAATTTCCTGAATGCATGAGACCCGGACCACATGTTAAGAATTCAAAGGGCTTGTCTATTTTCCCCCATTTTTTGATTAAATCTAACCACCAATGGTAAGTGGTTAGATATGACCTCATTCTTCACTAACCATACTGCATCTTGATATTTATCCATCCACAATTTGTTTAAGATCCCCCTGTCTATTCTACCCATCACCCTTTCTCCTTCGGATCTCCTATTACTCCAGGTATAGACATTACCAATTGTTATGATCACCTCCGATTGCAGCTCCTCCATAGTACTTTAGAACTCCTCCATTGCCACATTTGCAACCGGGTTACCCCCTATTCGATCACTAACTATTAATGGTGAATTAAAATCACCTATTATTGTCAAATTGCCCCGTTTAACACCTCGTTTTGCTTCAAAAGAATCAGTATATCTCCCATTATAGGAGATACACAAAGCTAACTTCATTGTCCTCATTTGGATCTAGAGTATTACCAGCACAGGAAACTTCAACATTCTCAGCCAGTTAATCATAAAAGACCAATTAGCACTATCGAACGCCTTAATGATATCGATTTGAGCAACACAAATTAGGCGCATTGTTCCAACTCCATACATGTGTAGCAATTCTTATGCAAACAACATATTGTGTGCAGTGTACCTACCTTTGACAAATACACTCTGATTATTACTGATCAGCTCTGGAAGCACTTCACCAATTCCTGAGCTCTAAATTTTGATGACCTTGTATAACATCGAACAACACACAATGGGATGGTAATCAGAAGGAGACTGAGGCTGATTAATTGTCATAATCTAAGTAAAAAATGTATTCCTAAAGTGTGCACACATCATATCCCCTTTGAAAAACTCATGCCACGCATCATTCCAATTATCCCCCATGCCACTCTATAAATGGCTTGTATATCCGTCTTTCCTTAGACTTTTATCACCATTATAACCCTTCAATGCTTTCAAAATTTCATCCTTTTTAATAGGTTTCAATAGGCTAACCAGCTGTGATACATTGAGAACCTTCCCTGTTGAACAACTCCATCCTCTATTGTCTCCACTTTCATTTCAAAGCCAAGTTGTGCCTAAAAATAGTTTGCTAGTGCATCTCCAATTTTTATCTGATCTGTTACCAGCTTCTCTGCTACTATCAAAGCTACAATTCTGTTGGTGTATTGTTTATTCTTCAATGAATCATAGAAGAGCTTTTTGGCATGTCACCCCCCAACACCCATTGTAGTTTAGTTTTTTGTTTTAGAAAACTAAACTCTACATCTTTGAGCTTTTCAGCTTCAAATCATGCCTCATTTTCCAACTTCTGTAGATTTTCAGAACTTGGATCCTCATTCAAGTCTTTCATCATTTTCTCCCATATCTCATGTGCCTGATTTGCATGTTTACTGATTTCACTTAACTCATTTTTGTTTAGAGCTATGTGAGGTTTTTCCATAGATCTCAAAGCCTTTTCTTCATCCTCCGGACATTTCTTACAATTTCCTGAAATGCATGAGACCTGGACCACATGTTAAAGAATTTGAAGAGCATGTCTATTTTCCCCCATTTTTTTTTAAATCTAACCACCAAAGGTAAGTGGTCAGATATGATCTCATTCTTCACTTCACATGCTGCATCTTGATATTCATCTATCCACAACTTGTTTACAATCCCCCTGTCTATTCTACTCATCACCCTTTCTCCTTCAGATCTCCTGTTACTCCAGGTTTAGACATTACCAATTGTTTTTATCACCTCCAATTGCAGCTCCTCCGTAGTATTTTTGAACTCCTCCATTTCTACATCTTCAACCGGGTTACCCAATATTCGGCCACGAGCTAATAATGGTGAATTAAAATCACCTATTATTTGCCAAGGAAAGTTTCTCTGCTCAAGTGATACCAGGAATTCCCACATGTGTGTTCTACTACTTACAATGTTGAAACCTTAAACAATAGTGCAGAAGAAGTGTTTTTTCTCCTTTTTTCAGGCACAACAAGTCTATCCATTGCTCACTCTGATGAAAGATAACTGTATCAAAAAAATCTGGTCTCCAAGCAATCCATATCTTTCCTCTAGTCACATATGTACTATTTGTCACAAGGTTCCATCTAAGCCCAATTCTTCTCCAAATATCCCCTTCATTTTATATTTTGATTTTTGTTTCTAATATTCCCAGCAAGCCAACTTGGTTTTTCAGGCAAAATCTTCTAACACATTGTGCTTAGCCCTTTTACTTAAACCCCTAATATTCCATGTTGCAGTATTTATCATATATCTGTTGGTTTTTCCTCCTCCCTTCTACCACTTGACTCCATTTTCAGTACTTTCTTCATAAGCAGGCTTAACTCCAAATTTCCTAATTTCTTCTCATTCATTATCTCACTATTCTATATCTCAGCATTCAACTCATTTATTCCCTTTTCTCCAATGCTACTTCTCATTTCCTGAATTTTCTTCTAAACTGGTATAAACACCCGAGTCTTCACCATATTCTTCATCAATTCTTTCCCCTGTTCTTCCTTCCTTCTGCATTCATTTTCATGATGTCCATACATGTTACAAACAAAGCATAATATAGGCTTCCATTCAAAAACAACCTTCTGCTGGTTAATTACTTTCTTCTCATTCAAAAAAAGAACCTTATCAAGCACAGGGCTTCCTAGTTTAACTTCTATTTTCAGTCTAGCATAAGAAAGTCTTTCCTTCTCAATTGTAGCTTTGTCTAGACATAATGGTTTTCCAATCAAGCTAACAATTTTGCAAATTCTTTTAGTTTCCCAGTAAACTAGGGAGAGATCCGGGAGTTGTATCCACACAGGAACTACGTCAGGCTCATTCATATTCATGTCTTTCTCCCATAGTTTAAGAACCACAGGCTTTCTATAAAAAAAAAACAATCATACTCAAGCTAACAATTTCATCACATACAAAATTTGAAGCTAATTAAACCATGAAAACCCCCTTCTGTAACTGCCATAACTTTTCAACTTTTTCCCTCAAATTATAAAAATAAAACTCTCAAATACCTTGAACGGAGGGTTGCAGCCCAATGTTTTGCATTCGACACAATTCTCCCACTGCTTCATGTCATCTTCTATGTCATCCTCTGTTACTTCAACCAGCTCCAGTCCGTTAATGTTTATCGTCTCGTATTTCCTTACTTCCTGAGCATCAAAAAGCAAGGACCAGTTCAAATTCCCTTCGTCTTCAACTTTTTCTCCCTGCGACAGCTTTTTTGCCACTGTAGAATTCTGAAAGGTAGCCTAATGATTCCCCCCTTAAATTGGGGCCTTCTCCGTTGACAACTTTGCAGTGGCTGACAAAAATTTCTCCATCCTTTCTATCTCCGTCGTTTTCCCAAATTTCTCCAGCCTTCTATTTTCCAGATTCCCAATTTCTGTTCCATCATCTTTGATTTCTTCTTTACCCAATTGAACCACGAGCTTCTTCCTCCCCCTCTTGCTTCCTGATTTACCGCTGGTGACACTAGAGA
The DNA here is from genome assembly GCA_037428765.1 of Rubia yunnanensis. Taxonomy (NCBI): domain Eukaryota; kingdom Viridiplantae; phylum Streptophyta; class Magnoliopsida; order Gentianales; family Rubiaceae; genus Rubia; species Rubia yunnanensis. The sequence goes on along the minus strand of CM075067.1, from coordinate 25,486,991 downwards.
TGATGCCGATCAGAAAACCAGATTGGATTCGGAGATACACAGAGTCACCGTGTTATCGCCCGCACTGTTGAATTAACTTTTTAATAATTTATTCTACGTTTAGAATGTTTGTTATTTGTTTTAAGAATTTTTTAAAGCTTTTTACTTTTAATTCAGATTTGTAAGTGATCCATTTTTAGTTTATTAGCTCATCTTTATTTAACAACATTTTTCATAATTGGAAGAAATTGTCTGATTAATATGAAATTTTTGGATCATAATTTTAAGTGATTAGATCACAAGTTTAATGCATTAGTTCATTATTAAACTAACTTTTATCACCCATATAGTCAAAATTATATAGGTGATATAATTTTTTAAGTTCATTAATTTAAGTAATTAGAACACATTATTTAGGTATTAATTCACTCATGAATTATTTGGGTATTAATTCACTCATGAGAAAAACTACTCCTTCCGTCCAATCTATTTTTGCACTCATTCTTTTAAGGGACATTCCAACTGCTTTTAACATTTTCACTATATTTCCCTCTTTAGCTAGCTTTCATCATTTTTTATGTTAAAAATGATGAAATTAAATGAAAAATAAAAATACTCCACCAACACATAAAAAAAATATATAATAATATATTCTTAAAAAAAAACCTTCATATTTCTCAATCAGTAAAAATAGTTTGAATGGAGAGAGTGCAGCCTAAATTTAGATAGGATTTCCGCCACCATGGATAATTATCACAGCATACCTGGAAGTAGTAGAGCTTAAGGGACAGATTCTTGAATCTAACATATACCCAGGAAGCCATTTCCGAGCTGTCAACATGGTTCATAATCCCACGAAGACCAGTGGAATAGAAATTCCAAACCACAAAAGCACTGGAACATTTTTTATTCCATTTCTATTGCAAACATTGTTCCAAACGGCACAGCCCTGAGAATCTTTGGCCCCAAATCAGCGCATTTAGCAAAACATTGTTGCTGGGAAAAGAAATGATGTTCTCAGCGCCATCATTTTGATGAACTACTGAATAGACGACCAGAGGCATAACCTGCAAAAAAAGAAAACCCATGAAAGGCCAGAGGAACAACAAAAAACAAATACAGCAAAACTGAATAGTCGATGGAGACAGGAAGCCGAACTGAAAGTCGAGGGGGACAGGAAACCGAGGACTGCAAACAGCAGTAGCCATACAGCAAAACTTCACCTCCGTTCTAACATATACACACAGCAAATCTGAGTTCTCTGAGCTTGAATTCCAATCATCTAAACGGTTTGCAATTTGTTAGTAATTAGCGAACATCGAAGATTGGGAGTTTTTCCTGTGTAGCGGCGATCTGTGGATTGAGTAGGTGGACGAATTGTGGATCAATCAGGGTGAAGGCGTCTGGTTTAAGATGGGTGGAGGCACGCATAGATGGAGGCGGAAGGGCTTTGACCCATTTTTTTACGTTATAACTCGAAATCACTGGGTTATTTGACCCGAGAATTTACCTAAAAATTCTAAAAATTGTATATTAGCGCCTTGTCTCACCGTAATCTATGATAAGAAGGTATCAGGAGATGTTCTCATTTGCTCAATACATGTGGTATCGGAATTAAGAAATATAAATTTTTTATTATTACGGAGTACATACAATATAGAGTAAATATTTAAAATGGAACCCACTTATAATTAAAAATCACACTTTAATATTTAATTTATTAATTTGTTTTCTAAAGGTGAACAACTTTTTCATTTATGTCTTAAATTGTTACATTTTAGCAAAAGAGAGTCTCGAAAAATGCCATCTTTCCATAAGCTTATGGACAACTCACATGGACATTTGCTTTAAATGTTGTAATTTTTTATAAAATTTAAATATTGTATTTTATAAGTTAAAACAAGTAATAATATGTATTTGAATGTGAAAATATAAAAAATATATGATATAAAAAATACTTTAAAAAATTCTAAATTTTGTATGTAATTTAACAAATGCAGTGTATAAGGTAAAAAATAAGTGGCATGTCCATAAGCTTATGGACAGGCTACCTGTCAGGAGACCCACTCTTAGCAAAAATATATGTGCCGATTTAGATTAAAATTGTACTATAATATGGGAAAGTCTCAGGAAAGACGGCATGTCCATAAGCTTATGGACATGCCGGAGACTATTTTTAAAAATGTTTAGTTTATAATTAATCAAAAATTGGGTACTAATTAGAGAAGAATCGACGAGGCTGAGGAACGGAGCGGAAGACGCAAAAATTGGGTCTTCTAAACCATTTATTCAAAAACAAGGCGTCTCCCGCTCCGTTCCTGGGTTCTAATTAGAGAAGAATCGTCGATTCAATTTTTGCATCTCCCGCTCCGTTCCTCAGTGGGAGACGCGAAAGAGGTCATTGGGTACTAATTAGAGAAGAATCGACGAGGCAATTTTTGCTTCTCCCGCTCCGTTCCACAGCCTTCTGACACTGACGCCGACGCCGACCATGCGCCGCTGATGCTCGCCTCCACTTATACACCAGAATTTGATGCTGCCTTCGTCGGCGGTGACGGAAAAGCAATGGAGAATAGCAAGGATTGCATCCTCGGCCCGGACTTCTTCTGGTATGAATCTCCGCTCATTTTACTCGCTCATTATTAGTTCTGATTGATAAGAAATTATTATTATTTTTTTTCTTGAAAAAAATGCTTTTATAGCCCTATCTAGTTGAGATAAATGCCAATATAACCTTTCAATATTCGAAAGTGCCAATATAACCCTATCTAGTTAGTGAAAGTGCCAATATAACCCTATGAGTTTTAAGGATGTGCTGATATAACCCTACAAACACTAGAAATGTGCTGATATAACCCTACAAACATTAGGAATGTGCTGATATAACCCAATAAGATTGCATAATGTGCTAATATAACCCTACATGTTCCGGCGGCGATCCGCGAACTATGAGGATAAAATTGTCCATCTAATTTCAGAGTTAGCCCAAAGGGTATTTTGGTCAATTTACATAAAGTCAATGCCAAAAAATTGAGGTCAATGCCTGAAATAGGGTCTGAGGGTTATATTGGCACTTTCATTAACTAGTTAGGGTTATATTTGCACTAAAAATTATCATAGGATTATATTGACACTTCCTCGAGTAAATATGGTTATATTGGCACTTATCCCTATTTTCATTTATAATGTAGCACTCCATATTACATTGCTTCTGATTCTCCGTCCGGTCGTTGTGGTGCTTTGAATTTCTATAGTTAGGTAGCTGTTATGCATTGGCGTATGTTAGATTTGCATTGCAGATGATGATGATTAATTTAGTATTGATTTAGTATGATTGATTCGTCAGGAAAGTATGTAGGTAGTTTATTTCACACTAGAGTGAAGGCTGTTTTAACCATGAGACATTCATTATCAGGTTCTTGATATATTTTTCTCACTATGAAGCTTTTGAAGTAGATGAAAATGGCAGTTTTATTGCATGTCAATGACCACAAGATCACCAGTATGGTCATTTGTTTTGTGCCTCTGAATCCAGCACCACACCCATGGCCTGAACTCGACTTCACGTCGCTTTTACCTCATCGGTAACAGCTATAATGAGATTGTTAGTTTGGTAAGATCCTCTTACAAAAGCACTGGTTTTAGGGGGTGAAGAATGATCACTTTTCCTACTGTTTAAACTGTGTGAAAGTGTACACTTATAAAATTACGAGGTGCATTCATTTATTTATATGTTGTATATGTTATTATCCAACGTGTATTTGTTAGTTTTACTGTGATGTCCTTTTTTATCTTCTCTTTTTTGCTAATCGTTCGTTTTGAATTACGAGCTGCATCTGTTTACTTATATGTTGCATATGTTAGTATTCAATGTGTACTTGTTAGTTGTACTGTCTATAGACCTTTTGTGGATGCTTTTTTTTCTTCTCTTTTTTGCTGATCGTTCATTTTGAACGATTTTTTTATACTGTCTATAGACCTTTTGTGGATGATTTTTTTTTCTTCTCTTTTTTGTTGATCGTTCATTTGGAATTGAAATGCATCTGTTTACTTATATGTTGCATCTGTTTACTTATATGTTGCATCTGTTAGTATTCAATGTGCACTTGTTAGTTGTACTAACTATCCTTTTGTTTTCATTTGTTGTTAGTTGTACGTTTTGAATAATGAGTTGCATTTGTTTACTTATATGTTGCATCTATTAGTATCTCGTATGTATTTGTTAGTTGTGTTGTGTATGACTATTTTTTAAATGTTGTTGTTGGTTGTTCATTTTGAATTAAGAACTGCATCTATTTACTTATATATATTGCATTTGTTATAATCCAGTATGTACTTATTAGTTTTACTGTGAATGACCTTTTTCTTCTTCTCTTTTTTCGTTGATCGTTTGTTTTGAATTACGAGCTGCATCTGTTTATTTATATGTTGCATATATTAGTATTCAATATGCACTTAGTTGTCTTGTCTAAGAATATTTTGCGAATGACTTTTTTTTCTTCTCTTTATTGCTGGTCATCAATTTTGAATTACAAACTGCATCTGTTTACTTATATGTTGTATCTATTAGTATTCAATGTGTACTTGTTAGTTAACCGTCTATGACCTTTTGTTTCCATCTTTTGTTAGTTGTACGTTTTGAATAACGAGTTCATTTTGTTTACTTATATATTGCATCTGTTCGTATCTCGTATATACTTGTTAGTTGTGTTGTGTATGACAAATTTTTTTTAAGTTGTTGTTAATTGTTCATTTTGAATTAAGAACTGTATCTGTTTACTTATATATTGCATTTGTTAGAATCCAGTATGTACTTGTTAGTTTTATTGTGTTTGACTTTAACTTTCATTGTTATTATTGTTTGTTTTGAATTATAATGTGTACTTGTTTGCTTATATGTTGCATATGTAAATATCCTGCAGGAGTTGGATCTAAAGTTTTTTTAGTTTTAACTTTTAAGGAATCAAACAACAATGAACATTGGACTCCACAAGATGTTTCGACATGAGGAAGATTCATATGAAGATGACACTGAACTTTTAACGAATCATATGTGTGTTTTTATTTAAACAAAACAATACATGTTGTAAAGTAAATAATGCAAAGTTAATATGACAATGTTAAGTTGTCAATTTTTAGTCTCATCTATCTATGTAAACTATAACATATACTAGTTGTAGACTAACTTATTCATGTTTTAACAATATAGAAATGATTCATAACTTAACTTATACATGATCTCCTAGAAAATTTTCATAATTCATATTCAGATATTTTAAAACAAGTGCATGTTTTAATACAAACGATATGTATTGTAAGGTAACATGTGCATAGTATATATGAAAGTTTTCAGCAACATTTATTTTGTTTTTTGAATATTTTCCACATATTTTTTACACGTTCATAGCAGCAGAATTCATATCTTGATGAATCTCCGAGATCAACACAGTCCGAATAATCATGTCAATATCTTATTCTGATGTTCAGAAACTCTCTATTGTTACAAGAACAAAAACTCGTCTACTCTATTTCTATACAACTCTAAAACAAACTTCTATTCGTCGGTTTTGGTGTCTATTCCCAATTCTTCCGGTGGCATTATGTCTATTTCCAGTTCTTCTGGTAGCATTCTGTTTGTTACCATTCTGTCCTGACATCATTCTCATCCTTTCCCCCTTCATATTTGTAAATAGTGCTTATTTTACCATTTTTTCTAGCACCTGGTTGCTAGTCCATTAGCAAAATGCTCTTTGCAACTTGTCTAACAACATAGGCACCACTTCTGTCCACCTTGGTAGGGTCCTTTCCCAAGAAGGCACCGCCACCGTGTGCACTCCAGCCTCCATACGTGTCGATGATGATCTTCCTGAAGGTGAGGCCAGCATTTCCATAAGGTCCACCAATCACAAAACAGTCAGACAGAGATTGTGAGGCACCGTAGGTGTTGATTAGGCTTTGCCTCTAGGGACCGTGACAAAATTATGACATCATGCATCTTTTTCCATCTGAAACAATAAGGTACACAGGTGAGTAACAAAGAAATCTGAAACAACTCTGTTTTCATCACTCAATGGAGATTTACTTCTTCTAAAACTATTATGTTTCCTTCTTCTTCTCAACCTTTTAGTCTAAATGAACAACAAAATGTCATATCCTCACAGATGGTCAAACTTTAACTTGTCTAGCATAACTTTCATTTGTGAAATACTACTTAAAACATCATTTGAATTCCAATCTAGATTCTTAAATGTGTATCTAAGAGAAAGTAATACACCACAGACGAAGCTTTTCTTCCACACTTCAGAAAGATATCATGTTAAGGAAATAGAAACCCTTTCCTTGTAGGAAAGGTTATAGATGGTAGTTACCTTATAGAATTAGTTATAGATGGTAGTTACTTTATAGAATTAGTTATAGATGATAGTTTCCTTATAGACTTAGAATTATATTCCTGTTAGACTTTGGTTTGTTGTAAGCCTATATATTGTAATCCTCATCATTGATGAGATGTGTCATTGATTAATATCAGTGCACCATAATAAAGTTCTCTATATTTTATCATGGTATCAGAGCCTAAAATTCTGAAACCTGAATAGAAATTTTCCGCTGCATTAAAACCTGCCGTCTAACGTCCACGCGCCAACCACCGCCATGCGCCGATCACCGTTCGCCGTCGTCCAACGTCCGACGACCGCTGCTCGCCCTCACGCGCCGCCGCGCCGCCGCTTACTCTTCGTCGGTGTGTCCTGTGCTCCTGATTTGTACCTGATTTGTACCTGATTTTTACAATATGTCTGGCTCTGAAGATCAGCCTCGTTCTGCTGCTCTGAAGATTCAGGATATGAGTGGTTATGATGTGATTACAGCTTTACTTCAGTAGCTGCAATTGCAATCTGGCCCTCGTACTACTTTGCCGATTGGTCGTGTGTCGACTGATCCTTACTTCATTGGTCCTGGCGATGGTCCAGGTTTACAACTTGTACCGCCCATACTGATGTTGGTTTTGAGGCTACTGCGCTTCAGAACAATAATGGCTATGAGGTAATTGTGACTTTACTGAAACAGTTGCAGTTGCAATGTGGCCCTAAAATACCTATACATGTTGGTCGTTTGTCATCTAAGCCCTACTTCATTGGCACTTCTGACGGACCCGGTTTGGTTATTGCACCCACCATCCCGAAGGGTCAAGAGAATTACCTTGAATGGTCTCCTACAAATACTGCTCTACCAGCTGCTACTGTTACGGTTGTTGCTGCTACTTCTACCCCTACTGAGAATTTTTTAAAATTTTGTTTTGTTTTATTGATTAGCAATTTCATAATTTTCTTCGCAAGTTGGACATTCTTGTCATCATGCTCCAACTTGAGGGAGGATGTTAAGGAAATAGAAACCCTTTCATTGTAGGAAAGGTTATAGAAAATAAAAACCCTTTCATTGTAGGAAAGGTTATAGATGGTAGTTACCTTATAGAATTAGTTATAGATGGTAGTTACCTTATAGAATTAGTTATAGATGATAGTTTCCTTATAGACTTAGAATTATATTCCTGTTAGACTTTGGTTTGTTGTAAGCATATATATTGTAATTCTCATCATTGATGAGATGTGTCATTGATTAATATCAGTGCACCATAATAAAGTTTTCTATATTTTATCATATCACAATAAACTTTTAAGTACAACATGTTGGAAAATGATTGTAAAATAAGTTGAATTTTGTCAACTTTTGGGCTTAGTTTTGAGTTGGGCTCGAACTGAATTAGAGTCAGTGGATGTCGTTTTTGGATTCTCCTCTGCGAGTACTATAAAATCGACTGTTTAAACTCTCAAAACGGATAAAGGGTGCATGAGATATGGATGCTCAAAGAGTCACTCTGAGAATGGAAACTTAGGTGGAAATTCATTCGCACGTACTAAGTGTTCTGTAATTTTTTGACTGTCTAAAATGCGTTTGGATCGTGTGGAAGTCTCCAGAAAGCCCAAACCGCGTAACAAATATTCTAAGAATCTGAGATTTGATACGCGGTTAATCATGATAAGGAATATGATATTCTTATCTTTCCAGAATCTGTTGGTTAGAGAATATTTTCTCTGATTACGGGAATCAGATCTTTCACGTATCTTCCCATAGGGTTTCTTAGACATCTATAAATAGAGCCTTTATGTCAGACAGAAACCTTGCACCATTCTCAAGTTCCTCCCTACTTCTAAACTTAAGTCTTATCTTCTTACTCTGTCTTTGTCGGTGATAGTCCTTCGAGCTTTGTGTGACTCCGAGGTAATTTTACTTGTTAAATTACCTTCGATGGTTTTATCCTAGGGAACGATGTCCACGACGGGACTCATTCGTTTCAAGGACAGCGAGTGTACTCGTGACTCCATCAATATGTGATATATGTGATTGCTTGAAATGTGATTATTAATTGTACGTGTGAATAATTAGTAATATTTGATTGTTCATTAGTAATATTCCATTATTGTTACTGATGTTAAATTGTTCATTAGTAATATTCCAAATTTGTTACTGATGTTAAATTGTTTGCATACTTCCGACATGTTTGTTTTCAATATACGATCAACAGTCTTGAAACGAATGAAATTTGTTGGGTTATATTGGAAAAAAAAAATTTACACGTCATATATATTAATGCTTATGCGAATTATATGCCTTGTGTGGATATACATACATGTCAAATGTGCAATACATGTCGTATGCAAATTATATGCATGTGCAATACATGTCGTATGCAAAGTATATGCCTATGCAATACATGTCGTACGCAAATATGCAATACATGTCGTATGCGAATTATATGCCTAGTGTGGATTAATAGTATATATGTAGTATACTTCGTAAGTAATTAGAATTTTCGAAATTCATGTTTCGAAATTCATGTTTCCTTACGAAATTTATGTAGTTATGCTAATTGCATGCATGATTGTAACGTAATTTTTCCACGAAATTGACGAGATTGCATGCTGAAAATTGAGGTGCATGTCTGCGCAAATATTGATATTATTGATATGCTCGTCGGATTGATTAATACGCAGGCTAATTGCGTAAATATGCATGCTAATGGTTTTGGTTATTTACAACAAAATCATATTGAATCAGGATCTTTTGGCTCAACTTTATCCGAGTTTTGCCGAAGGGGCAACTCCATTTTTTACCTTGAATTGGTCAAAATATGCGGACTTTCTTACTTTTCGGGGAGGATTAGAACAAAATCATATTAAGCAATTTGTTATGTATAATTGTTTAAAATATTATACTACAATATTTGATGTGTACATATATTTAACGATGAATATTTTTTTTGTATGTACACATTGGTGAATCCGAGTATATACGGCGGTATCTCTCGTGGAAGAAAAACTTGGCATGGAGATACAACAGGATTTGCTTGACAACATGAAAGAGTCAAGAGTTGTAACCACGGTTTTGCAAACTATGATAAGTATACACGTTAATTAAAGTGAATCATGGCATATGTGTGTATCTTGTTTGGATTATATTTGATAACCATTTGCGTGAATCTGGACGTGAACATGACTTTGTTACAAAGAGAGTTATGTGAATAATATTTGCACATATATGTCCAGTACACTAAGGCTATCGAATTTGATAGTAAATGGATTTTGTTATATTAGTCCCTTAATTATGTGGGAAATGAGTTGAGCATGTATGTCGTAATTAGGGAAATAATTTAATTCCGTGATATTCATGCTTATGAGATTAAATGTTAATAAATCAAAGTTGATTCTTTGCATGAATAGCTTTAAATAAAAAAAAATTTGTCATGAGTTTGGAATATTGAATCGAGCATTACTATTCCTTTTAATTATGAAATTACATGAAAGCGGTGCATGTGTGTTGGAAATTATGAGACATTTAAATTTCCTGAGCCCTCAAAATGTTATAGTATTTGTTTAAATATTTGATCAAATGTTGAAATACCTATTATGCATGGTATAGTAATTTGCTTGTGTGGGCTGCTCGTGTCGGTTAAAAGATTTAAAACCACATTTTGTATGAGAATGTGCTGCTAGTGATTCATGACTTTTATATGTTTGGTCTGAGAATCGCATGCGATAAAATTGGTAAACTTCATTTGCACTTAAACATGACATCTCTCGGCAAGAGTGTAATATATTTGTGCATGAATGAAGGATGTGACATTGGGTTATTTGATCCATGATGTATTTTCGTTCATTTAGGGACTTGATTTAGCTGCATAAACGGAAATTTTAGATCTATGATGTGTCTAAAACTGTGTTATGCTTTTATATGCTATGATTATATTTATTGTTTGGGAAAATGCCTTTTTTGATGCAATGAAAGGTTTGACAAGGCTTGTCCCGATAATTGACTATCTTGATTGATCGCTTACGAGCATATGACTCACGAGTGACAATTATTAGATTGCATAGATAGAGCATATGGGCTCGAAGTTTGACATATTCTGGTTATTTTGTATGACCTGATAAATGTGAACGTGAAGGCATTAGTTTACGACTATGTCTAGGGTATTGGTTCTTGTGAACCATGGTATAAACCCTAAAGCATGAGTTATCATGACTATGCTAAAAATCTTTGATTATTTGTAATCAAAGAATTGAGGGGAAAATCTCAAGAATTTGGTTGAGAAAACTAAGAATCCTGAGAATGGGAATCCCAAGACTTTTGGTCAAATCTCTTGATTTATGGTTGAAAAATCTAAGAATCATGAGATATGGAATCCCAAGACATTTGGTCAATTCTCTAGATTTTTGGTTGGAAAACCTTAGAATTCTGAGATGAGGAATCCTAAGACATTTGGTCTAGGAACCCCAAGATACGAGGTTTTGAGAAACTTAACACGTGTGTGGATGTTTAATAAAACTAGCCCAGTGTGGGGGGTAGACGAAAAACCTAAAAATTCAACGACCATATGAATTTTGATAGGTACTTGAGATGAAAAGTCGTCACGAGAGACTTGAATCAAGTTGTTCAAGTCGGGAGGAATTTAACTCGAACCAAAAAGGGTAAACCAGTAATTGAGTCAAGCAATGCTCTCAAACTTGAATCGAGCAATGGACTTGAATGTGTTTCGAGCATAAAGGCACTCAAGTTTGATTTGAGTAGTCTGAAAGTAAAGTGCAGTTGTACTGAAACTTGACTTTAAAATGGGCATGAAATTGTGTGGAGTTGGTAAACTCACACTGCGCCCTAGTGAGAGTTAATTGAATCCTCGATTGATTGATACTACATTGGTGGTGGTATTGGTCATGCGAGGAAGAACAATTAATTGAGATCGGGAAGTTTAGTTATCTCTAATCCCAAGGGAGTTGAAGGAATAAGAGAGATTTTCACGATAAAAGATCAATACATGAAGGTGTTTTGATTATTGAAAGGATCTAGCCCTAAAAGAACTTTCATGGGTAAGAACCTAGTGTTTGATCTATTATTGAACACACGGACTTTTAGTATGTTGGGTTTGTATATTAATGAAACCACTTACGTGATGCACAGAAAACATATGAGGTTATCTGTGACCATGATGTGAATACATAGAATCCTTTGGGAAATGTGATTCACAATGTAGACATTTGCAAGGTCATTGCTAGAAATGATCAAGCGTTGTGGGGGAGCCTTTAAGTTGGCTGGCGATCTTTTAAATAAGATACCCCAAGAAGGAGGAAAAATAAAGCTCCTCATAGAGCCATCCTAAAAGTTCTTTCGAATGTGTGGGTTGGCGTATTGCGAACGTAGTAAAAGGAATACTTAAACAGTATCTTTACTAGATATGCACAATGTTGAAGTGCTATCAATTTCTTGAAATTCACAAGAAATATTATACAGAAACTAGAAATATATCTTGATGGAAAGTGTATTTTGTGGAAGTTTCTGTGGAAGATCCTGATTTATCTTAAATGGACTTAAGAGTCAATAGATGGAATCATTAAGGATCAGAGATAAACCAACGAAGGAAACAAGATTCCATGAAATGACTTTTGTGGAAAGCGGTGATCAATAGAGAGATTGATCTACCATGAGTGCAAATCACTAGAGTACTAGTAGATTTGAACAATTAGTAAGTATATTTGTGTACTTGATAGGTGTTCTCTAGACGTGAGAATGAGTCCAAGGGTGATGGTACTTGCTATCAAGGCTTTGTGAAAGCTAGAAGTACATCTAATGGACCTAAATGGTTATTTGGAGATTTAGAAATTAAAATCTGAATAGAGCAAAATGAAAAGCTCAATGCTCCTAAATGACCCATCATGTGACCAAACTAATTGTTGTAGCCAGTGATATTAAATCAATGAGTTTGATGAAGGCAGATATGCTAAGAGACACGGAAAATGACCATGTCATTGATGTCTTTGAATTGATGATTTTCTCATTGATAGAAAAATTGATACGATGATTGAGTCTCTTGAAGATATGTCTTATTCAATGGAATGACTCTAAACATTATGAGTTACCTTTTTGTAAAGGTGAGGTGTCTCTTAAGAAGAGAACTCAAGAGTCATGGATAGTCTGTTGTACTTATTAAAGTGCACATTAGACAATTCTTATAATGGATAGTAAGATGATACATGAGTAATCCAGAAATGATCACTGGAAACAATTTGTATGAGAGACTCGTGGATATGGCTTGATTTGTGTAGAGAAATGATTCTCTCTTGCTAGATTCATAGAGGAATCTAAGTCCATCGTGTTGGACAAAAATTGGGAAAGATATACCCTAGGATAACCAAAGAGCTTGTATGCTTATTGGTGTAGCGTAAAGCCATATCGATGATGGTGTGTCTCGACAAAGACACTTTACCATTGGATGACTACTCTCTACTAGAATTATCGATGTTGACTACGTAAGGTCAATATGATAAGAGTTGTGATTCTTTGACGAAAGGATTGAATTAATTTCTTGACGAAGAAATTGAATCGAGAGTTAGTTGAGAACTCATCGAAAGGAATATGACTAAGTCTAATAAATGGTGGGTTACGTACGTGGACACCCAACCTATGTGACTGGAGATCCCAAGATCTAGGTTCAAAGGGACAACTAAACTGCAAAGACCCATCGCGATCACTGTGGGGGTTTCATGCCTCCTGTCTTATTCCTATGATGAAGAAACAGTGATGTGAATGGAGGTTAAGCATTAAATTTCTTTTAATGATTCAAGGCATCGAGTATGTAGTACTCGAAAGAGCGCAATAGTTTACGAAACTGCTCTTACGCCAAGAATCACCTATGTAAGCGAGAAGTGTGGCCGCTTCGAAAGGGAATTGTTGGGACGCAATTCTTTAGAAACCTTACAGAACTAGGCGTGTGCCATGGCCTGATTAATGGACACAACCGAGGAAAGCACAAAGGCTAGGAAAGATGTCTGTGGGAAGTGCATTGTCGTTCACACAAGCGGTCGGGGAAGTTCAAGGACATCGCGTCTACTTCCTAACCAGTGGGCTAAGTGTACTCTCTCAAGGGAAAGTTCAAAGGATGACACCTACTTATCCTATGCAGCATCTATGCCGTCGAAATGAATCTATCACCAAGTCAAACTCCGTGTCTGGCGTGATTGTTCTGATTCCACATCAATATCTATTCATGTGGGGGATTGTTGGAAAATGATTGTAAAATAAGTTGAATTTCGTCAACTTTTGGGCTTAGTTTTGAGTTGGGCTCGAACTGAATTAGAGTCAGTGGATATCGTTTTTGGATTCTCCTCTGCGAGTACTATAAAATCGACTGTTTAAACTCTCAAAACGGATAAAGGGTGAATGAGATATGGATGCTCAAAGAGTCACTCTGAGAATGGAAACTTAGGCGGAAATTCATTCGCACGTACTAAGTGTTATGTAATTTTTTGACTGTCTAAAATGCGTTTGGATCGTGTGGAAGTCTCCAGAAAGCCCAAACCGCGTAACAAATATTCTAAGAATCTGAGATTTGATACGCGGTTAATCATGATAAGGAATATGATATTCTTATCTTTCCAGAATCTGTTGGTTAGAGAATATTTTCTCTGATTACGGGAATCAGATCTTTCACGTATCTTCCCATAGGGTTTCTTAGACATCTATAAATAGAGCCTTTATGTCAGACAGAAACCTTGCACCATTCTCAAGTTCCTCCCTACTTCTAAACTTGAGTCTTATCTTCTTACTCTGTCTTTGTCAGTGATAGTCCTTCGAGCTTTGTGCGACTCCGAGGTAATTTTACTTGTTAAATTACCTTCGATGGTTTTATCCTAGGGAACGATGTCCACGACGGGACTCATTCGTTTCAAGGACAGCGAGTGTACTCGTGACTCCATCAATATGTGATATATGTGATTGCTTGAAACGTGATTATTAATTGTACGTGTGAATAATTAGTAATATTTGATTGTTCATTAGTAATATTCCATTATTGTTACTGATGTTAAATTGTTCATTAGTAATATTCCAAATTTGTTACTGATGTTAAATTGTTTGCATACTTCCGACATGTTTGTTTTCAATATACGATCAACACAACAATCCCCAAAACACACTGATTAATACAACCACCACATCGAATTGGACAATGAACCACACAACATCATACTCTGGAGTGCTTCTCCTACACCTGCATTGTAAATAACCTGAAATAAGACTAACAACATAGATGCGAGCAGAGTGACAACATCAGCAGCCACAATCGAACAGTACATTAATTTCATAAACATTCATAACATGAATACTCACGAGACATACACAAGTGCTGGAACAAATGTAAACCAATCTATAAACACTGAGACAAGGGCATAAATTTGCTAGAATTTTCACACCCCAAACGCCTCCATCACTAATTTGAGGAGGACCACAAGAAATTGAACTGAAATCATCAACGAGACAAAACTAACCCATTAATCTAGTATATCCATTCATCGGCACAATCGCCCTAAAATCAGAAAACCTTAGACGGCACAGAAATGACTATAAATCAACACAAAGAGATCCACCTCAAAAGCTTAAATCACACTAATTCATCTAAATTTTCTACGAAGCTTCAAAATCGAACAACTATGCTATGAAATTGGGAAATGGAATCATACTAGACTAGCAGTTCACTTCATAAGAGCTTGAATTTGAGTACAATACTTGAAAAACTGCATAAATGTTGCATTGAAATGAAAATATGCAAAAGCTGAAGCTCACTTTTGGAGATGCAGAGAGGGTAAGGGATCAACATTTTTCCAAATCATGTCTCAAAAGTAGTGAAGTACACCTGAGTTGCATAATAATAATTGATCAGTAAAAGTTGCGGATATGTTTTCACTTCAATTTCATAACAGAAACACTATAACACTACGTTGTATCAATACGAGGAAATGAAAAATATGTAGAAGAAAATGTTACCTAGGGCCGAGCGGAGTTGGTCGACGTAGCCGAGTTGAGCAGTCGTAGCCAGTTCGTGGAACTCTAGCAAGATAACGCCAATTGGAACCGCCCTGTCGAAGATAACACCACCCTTTCCTTTGGCCGGGCGGGAACCTCGACCTCGCCGACTCCGAATCCAAGCCGTAGTGATCATAGTCGTAGTCATCGTCATCGTAATCCAACTGCACATCGGCGGCGGATCCGTATCCACATGCCGCAGAAAAATAGTGGAGGAGCTCGTGGAGCAGTTAGCGACTGCTGATGCGAGGCGGCTAAAACAAGATTTGCGTGTATTTTCTTGCTAAATTTGCAGTATTTGTAAACAGGCATCTCCCTGTCCATAAGTTTATGCACAGGTTGACTGTTAGAAGACCTACGCCTATAATAATACCCACTTTTAACTAAAAAAACACTTTTTCTCGACATTAAAAAGAAGAAGGTTGGAGTATCTTTTAAGACATAAGGTATTACAGAGTACTCCCTCCGTCCCACTCTAAATTGTTTATTTATTTTTTAAGAATCAAACTCTTACAAATTTTGACCCTAAATATAAATTAATATATAAATAATAAATATATCATGTGAGATATTTGTTAGATTTGTGTTAATATCTATTTTCTAATTTGGTATTATTATATGTAACTATAGATATTTTTTGTCAAACATGTTAATTAAATACCGTAAAAATAAATAAATAAGCAAGTGACACAGAGGGAGTATGTTAAAACTAAGTGGAATGAGCTAACACACGAGTCCACAGTCCACAAGGTTCTAGTCATGTTTTGGATTCAGTTGATAATAATAATAATAATAATAACAAATCAAGCAAAAGTGTGAGTTGCAGCTAGAGGTAGATCTTGTTCTCAGGGCCTACTCTGTCTTGCTTACAGGCAGGGGAGGTAGCTTCAACTTCAATATGAGGCGGTGGGGATTAGGCCTGGCTGCCATGTCTTACGTGGGTGTGGACTATCTCCGTCACCTATCTCCGCCGTGGCATGGGCGGCTGCAACCTCTCTTATGGGCTGTTTTTGCCATTGTCGCTATTGTTCGCGTCCCTTTTTACAAGCACTGGTCGGCTGAGCTGCGATCTGCTCTGCCTTTTGTGTTTTCCTTGGTATTCATGCTCTCCGCTCTTCTCTTTGAGGCCATTTCCGTGCGGTCTGTGACGGTTGTTCTTGGCGGTGATTGGCACAAGTAAGTTTTCTTGAGCTAGCTAAGCTGTTGGTTTTGCGGGTTTTGAGTATCGAGTTGGAAAGATTGTGGGTTTTGATTATTGTGCACGGTAATTAAGATGGTTTTGTTGAAGTTATTTGAAATAATTAGTGTTTCTTGAATTGCTTGGATTGGTTTTCTTGTTGCTCTTTGCAAGATTGCATTTTGACTTATTCGGTAGGAACAAGGCATTGTCCCCTACAGCTTATCTGAACTTTGTTTCATTTCGTTCAATCCAATTCAGTTCAAATCAATTTAGTTTAGTTTAATAGAATTTTAATTTGGTGAAATTTATCTCTGTTTAGTCATAGTGTTACTATTTTTCAACACACTTATTTTTAGTTCACTTCAATTCAATTAAGTTTAAATCAATTATGTTCAATTTAGATCAGTAAGGCCTCACACGTTTAGCAGTATACTTATAATAGATATTTGATTGATTTTAGAGATTATATCTCATTTTTTCAATCCAATAGATTATCCATCATATTATCTAAAAAAGGATTTGGCTTTTGGTTGTAGAGAATTTTATTTTGGAGAATGAAAAATTAAATGCAAACATTCTTTTATGAGTTAAATGCATGTATAATTTTTTAAAATAAAAACTCTAAGCCTAATTTCTCGGGTTGTATAAATCGGGTTATAAACTTTATAACTAATACATATTATATAATAAATTTTTATTAGTGCAACTAAGACCTTTTAATTTTTATTATTGTAATTAAACTCCGTCTTTCCATAGACAGTCTTTCCCATGAGTTTGCCTTAAGGTTATTATTAAAATCAAATTATAAAAATAATCATTATCACTTTATAAATGTCAAATGATGTAACATAGAGAATTTGTTGAGGTTGGAGTGAAAAAAAATATGAAGAATAATTGTTTTAATTCCTGTATTTAGAGAAAATTTTGCAAACCCGTCGTACTTGCTCTAATGATGTAAATGTGGGTGATATTTCACTAACTGAAATGAGGGATAATTATTGTGGCTAGATTTTCATGATTAGGAATATAATGGCTTCCAACTTCCAGTGCTAACAGTATGACTGATGTCACGAACTTAGTTCCTTTATAATTTTTGGGGACGTGTTGGGCTTGCTCTAATGATGGATTCATGGAAATGTAGGTGGCGTTTTGCCAACTAAAATGGAAGTTAATCCTATTGCCTTCGATGTGTATTCCCTTCTAAATTTGTTAATGAGGGATTATTAATGTGGCTAGATATTCATAATTAGGAATATAAGGGCTTCAAAACCTCCAATGCTGACAGTCTGGCAGATGTTCGGAACTTAGCTTCCTTTGTAAATTTAGATCTGAGCTAGGACAAAATATGCAAGAAAACAACAGATGTCTTTAGTTGGATATGAATGTGAGATGTGATAGGCTAATTTAGACGTATGGACATCTTTTCTTTGTTCTTCATGTCGCCACTTAAATTTCGTGCTTTCCTTGTGAACCATACTTTGCTTTTCTTTAAAAATCTCAATCTTGGCTTTTACACAAGCAAACCTTTTTTTCTGGACTAGGCTGTAGTCTGGCCACCATTGCTGCATACTTAGCCTTTCTTACTGTAACGTAAGTTTAATTGTGCTGCCGGCTGCCCTCTGAGAGTAATGTTTTCATAAGTAAATTTTAAAGGAAAATTCTAGGGTAGGAAGTTACATCAATGAGTACACATCAATACGCCATGTTAAATGAACTTGTAAACCAGAGAATTCCAAGCCAGGGGAAAATGAAGGGCTCCATTATCTAATAATCTAACAAGGTGTGAAGGCATGACAGAAATCCTAAAGGGTTTCTTATAAAACCCATTATCGTAAAGTATTGAGTGGAGTTTTCCATGATCAATGTATAATGTTCCGCAACCATCCAATATGGGCAAATATTTGGCCCTCTGGTATATCAACATCTGCGTCTTTTACCTTTGGAGTTCGAAAATAACTTATCTACTTTTGTTAATTAGAAAAACATTCTTTGTGTTTTTTACCTTAATCCTTATGGAGAGAGGGAGTAGAAGATTTATTAGCCCTTTTGATATTTTAAATAACCTTTCTTTTTGGGGATGATTAGGCTTTATAGCTGGAGTAAAAGGATGAATGTAGATGACAGAGAACGATGGAAGATTCTAAGACTTGTGAGTTTGTTTGTGTGTGTGTATGAGAGAGAGACTTTAGTGGACTTTCTGTTGAAGAAAGAGAAGTTAATTGAGAGTAGACTTGCCATGGATTTAAAATTCTATTTATAGAATGTAGGCTAAGTCCAAAAAAGAGAGGATCTTTCCCATTTTGAAAGGAATGTATACTGTTCAACATTTTAGTAAGCGTTTGATCTTCGGGGCCTGCTTTCTTCGGCCTGGACAGTGCTCATGAGGGCATTGCAGTCTGCCCTTTTCGAGAGCCCGAAAAGTGGTCTAGGTCTTTCAGCCATAGCTTATGTGGGCGTGGACTATCTCCGCCACTTGTCCCCTCTATTGCACAACCGGTTGCGGCCGGTTTTGTGGGCTTGTTTCACCATTTCAGCTGTAGCTCGTGTTCCTTTTTATAAGCACTGGTCGGATGAGCTGCACTCTGCTTTCCCCTTTATGATTTCATTGATTTTTATGCTCGTTGCTTTTCTTCTCGAAGTCATTTCCGGGCGGTATGTCACGGTTGTTCTTGGCAGTGATTGGCACAAGTATGATACTTATATTACTCTTTGATCTTATATTAAGGTAGCAAAATTCTGGTTTTTTGGGGGTTTCTGGGTTTTCAGGTTGATGTTGATTATTGAGAGAGGTAGTTATTAAGATGGATATGTGGGTTTTGTATTTCTTGAAATTTGTGTTCGGAAATAATTAGTTTTGCTTGAGTTTCTTGATTAGCTTCAATCAGTATTTACATTTTCAGTAAAATTTGATTCTGTTCTTGTGCATAAAAGAAAGTTTTTGGCTCTTTAGATTCTATGATTACGTGTTTTGTTGGTATTTCTCAATCATGAAACATCCCTTTCTGTTCCCTTCTAAATTTTGTCACTACCTACTGATGACAGGTAACTAGCGTACAGAAAACATTCATTATCAGAAGAAACAGATAGGAATTTAATGGCTTTTAACTTTTAAGTTTCTTGTCAGGCTTGTTCCACTGCTGACAGGTCAAAATTTGAGTTTCCATTAGTAAATTTGTAATGTGTTAGTAAACAACACACATGGAGCACTGGTATTGTTGAATTGTGTATATGTAAGAAGAGATTTTGTTCTTTCCAGTTGAGCCATGCTTTGCTTTTCTGGAAATGTATTTTGGATATTCTTGAAAAAGAGTCGTGATATGGTGGAGTCATAATATTGCTGAAACGGATTTAATCCGAGGAATTTTGTTGATAAAGATATACTAGGCTCAGAGTTGGAGAGCACTGTATACAAGTCTGCTGAATTACGCTTTCACCTTGTTTTGGTTTTACCATATGAAATATTTTAAATATATTTAGTGCCCTTTCTTTCTAAACTGGCTCATCCGCCTTGTTTTCCCCTGCACTGTTTTCTGCATGAGTATCGAGGCCTTCATCAATCATCTTTTGCAGCTTAGGTGTCTGATGGTGCTACTGCTACCTTCTTTGGAAATTAATGCCTTGCTTATTTAATTCTAAGGGAGATTAGTGTGAGCAAAATATCAATGGGTTCAACTTGTTAAATGAAAATCTTGAATTTTGTGAAATACTTAAACTACCTTGATATAAATAGACTTTGTATGTAATAGGAAGTTATAGGAACCACACAAGTTGCTAGTGCTTTTGCTTAGATTCAGTGGCTTGTAAATTGGTCTGTTCAAAGGGCTCTGACTTTTAGAAGGATTTCATTGTGCTTAATTGGCTTCATATTTTTTGATAGTTCTGCCAAGCCTCTTCCAGATGTTGGCCAGTGGCTACTGCTTGCCTGGAACGAGAAGCTGCCACAAGTTGTGGTCAATGTGTTGAGAGCTCATATTATTGGACTACACCATTACCTAATGCTGTTTGTGATGCTGGGTTTCTCAGTGTTATTCGACTCAATTGAAGGTCCTGGTTTGGGGCTGGGCGCAAGATACATGTTTACCATGGCTGTTGGACGAATTCTTCGAGCTTTGGCTTTTGTATCAACCATTTTGCCATCCCCTCGGCCCTGGTGTGCATTGTCTCGCTTCCATGTACCTGCATACCCTCATCATTGGGCTCAAAAATATTATGTTCCATATGCAACTGATTCACAAGCTATTCGCGAAGTTATTCATTATGACATGGCCTATGGTATTTTGCCACTTCTGATGGAATTTGATATTTGCATGTTTCTGAGTGTTTATACTTTGCACCAGCATTTAGTATGTTCTAATTTTCTTATACCCTGTCCTGTAAGTGGTCCTTTGTACTTGGCACACGATTCTTTTGGAGTCTTGACTACTTTTATTATACCTGGTTTCTTTCTTAATCCCCCTGCTAGTTTGTTTCTGCAACCGTGCAGAAGAGCATGGTTAAACATTTTCTGAACTTTGCCTAGACTACTTTTATGCTATCCTCCTCCTGAACTATGCTCATGTAATTTTTGTTGTGCAGCTGATCCTGGACAGTATGGTCTCGAATTCCGTCCTGACTGGGGCTCAATGAGCTTCCTTATTGACTTGTTGCGGCCTACAGCCCCTGATGGTTCTTCTCCATGGTACCATCTGCTAAAGAAAGCTGGTGGTGGCTGCAATGACCTAATATACAGTGGCCACATGCTTGTATCAGTTCTAACAGCTATGGCGTGGACGGTACATTTCAATGCACATTTTTCTCCGTTGTTGTCATGCTAACATCAGTACTACAACAGTGAAGGACTTGATGAACAAGGCTAATCTTCTTGTGGTGAACAAATGTAGGAAGCTTATGGTGGCTTAACCTCCATTCTCATCTGGCTGCTGGTACTGCACAGTGCACAAAGAGAAATTCGCGAACGGCACCACTACAGTGTAGATTGTCTTGTCGCCATCTACATGGGAATATGTTTATGGAAGATGATAGGCCTTTTCTGGCCTACTAAGGATGCTTCCAAACGGCGAAGACTAGACAAACTGGATAAAGTTCAGAGTAAGCTGATGCAAGCGGCGAAGGACTCGGATATGGACAGAGTCAAACAACTTTTGCAAGAAGTTGAAGTAAGCAGTCAAGTGCAACAGAGTCCCAAGAGCAGGGCTATGTGGGTGTTTTCGGGGGCAACTATTTTTTGCACCATTACAATGGTTCTTCTTGCCTTCTCGTTAACGGCCGATGGCTAGCTTTTGCGATCGTTTCTTGTACGCACACGGGGTAGATTCCTTAGGTTTCAGAAGCTGGACCCTTTTTTTTTTCTTTTTTTTTTCCTTCCTCAAACGCAAACTAAATAAATTCAGAATCAATATCGTACACATTCACTGAGTGGGTTTACAACCATGAATCCAATCAATGAGATGAGTAGAAAGTTATTCGGAAGGGCAGAATACATACACAACAGAGAAAATCATCGATAAATTAAAGGTTGAGCACATAAATTACATAATTTACACTTGCTGAAAGTAAACCAGGTCCACGTCTCGCGACTTAAAAAGGGGATGAGAAATTCCTCCGTCAATAAGTTAAGACTCACCAAAGACTAGGATGCTAGGCATTGCTTAACTTGATGCCACCAATAATTGCAGAAACAAACGATTCATTTCCAAGTTCTTCGTATTCATCCTCATTGTCTGACTTGCATTTGATGATATCAGTTCGAACACTTCCGTGATCTTGCTTGTTTGTTAAAGGACTGGCAGATATTGAGACTGGGAACGGCTTGAGTGCTGATCTTTCTTCGACCCAATTTTGGTGACTTTGCACGAGTTGGTGGTGCCTTTTTCAGTTCAATCTTGGGTGGAGGCCCATCATGGTAGAAGCTTGGCATAGGGCTTGCCTTAAATTTCAAACTTCTCCTCAATTGCTTTATAGCTGCTTCCTTCTCTTCCTTTGACCTTTCCTCCATTTCAATTATCTTGGCTTCTAATGCTTGATGTTTCTCTTCTAATTTTGAATAGAACTCCTTCCTTCTCTCGGCACGTTCAGTGCATTTAAAAGCCGGGGCTGACCCAACAGTGGCCATGGACTTCCTTGTTGATGATGCAATAGAGGAAGTAACAGAACAGGAGTCTTCTTCACCCGGAGGCTTCTTGTTAGTTGGCTGCAAAGGTTTCCTATGCACCTTAGGTGGCACTGCCTGATTCTGTCGGTTAACGGTTGTATTCTTTACAGTGCTCATCTTTGATGCTTTACTAACATTTCCGGATTCCACCCCGGCAGGTCGAGTGCCATAGGAAGCACGCTTTGCTGTCGCCAAGGCAAATGGCTGTGGCACGGTACACTTAGATTTACAGGTTCCAGAAGTAGATTTCGCCACAGGTTTTGTTGAAGCTCTAATCTTTTTCTTTTCATCCTTTACTTCTTGTGGTTCAGATTTCAGATCCTCAAGTGTGCCAATCTCACATTTCCCAAGGGTTGACTCTTGCTCAATGACATTTTCAGTTTGAAGGCTTGTAGAAATGTTAGGTGAATTTTCATTAGTGCATTCCTTCACTTCAGCACTCTCTTCTGATTGATTAGACTGAATGTCTTCATTGGATTGTTCATATGTTGGCATACCCATGCTTGTCTCGAGAGAAGGACTGTCAGAGTATAACTCAGTATCTGGTGCTTTGTCCATACAAACACCATTAATATTGGAGTATAACTAAGTATCTGGTGCTTTGTCCATACAAACGCCATTAACTTTGGAGTATGACTCAGTATCAGGTGCTTTGTCCATACAAACACCATTAACTTCGGAGTATGACTCAGTATCTGGTGCTTTGTCCATACAAACATCATTAACTCCGGAGTATGACTCAGTATCTGGTGCTTTGTCCATACAAACATCATTAACTTCGGAGTATAACTCAGTATCTGGTGTTTTGTCCATACCAACATTATCGACTTCCATCCCCATTTAACTGCGTGAGTCTCAACCCGTGAGCGTGTGTGTTTTTGAGTGCGGTGCGTGTTTCTTCAGAAGCTGGACCCTTGATTTCCACATTCTTAGTAATCTTTACAGTCATGCTATTTGAATTTAAACAATTGACAAGAAAGAAACGAGTCCACGAATGCCTTTTAATTTAAATATTTGACATTCTAAAGCTAAATGTGTAATAAGATGCTTCTGAATGTAAAAATAAAACAAATTTTATATGAAAAGTACACTAATTAAATTTAAAAAAATTAAAGTGCTTAGTTAAGGCAAAGTCTTGGGAAAGACCGTCTTTCCATAACATTATTGAAAGTTATGGAAAGACGAGGTCTAACTAGAATAATAAAAAGGTAAAAGGTTTTAGTTGCAATATTAAAAAATTATTATATAACGTGTATTAATTATAAAATTTATGATCTGATTAATGCAACCCGAAAATTTTATCTTAATTTGCATTTTAAATGTTGATCTTTCCATAACTTATAACGTTGGTCATAATACCGTTTTTCAAGAGACATACTCTTAAGTTAAAAAAATACCGTATTGTTACGCAACTTATGAAATGAAACATTCATTGTGTACTGCATAAAGATTAGGTTTAGACATTCTTGGGATTTATCTGGTAACCTAACTTTTTTTTTATGAACACACCCGAAAGGTGGGGGTTATATATTTAAGGATCCTCAAACCTTAATAATAAGGGAATGTACATACAGTTCAAGTGATCAGTAGGAGCACTGAGACAACATGGTTGCCTCCAAAAGAAAATACCTATCTATGAGTACGGCTAAACTAGTTGGCTATTCTAGAAACTAACCAAAGTAGATGTGGTTAGTTGTTAAAGTTGCGATTCCAAAGAGAAGAATCTCCACCCCTGTGTGGATTCTTTCTTTGGCCAGGCAACTTTAAACCAAAAAAACCAAGTATCCCAAGGTCGCCTCCAAAATTAATGAATTGGATAACACTGTCGAAGGGAAACGATAGATCTGACAAGCACTTGAGAACATGAGTAGTAGTAATCCCTTTGAAGCTGGTGCTGGGCAGTAGCTCGGAAAGCCATCCGATTAGCCTGCATAAAAAACAACTTATCAGCAGTATCAATCCTTATAGGAGCCATTTTTATGCATTCTTATATGAGGAGTATGGTCCTTGTCTAAAGAAATAAGGCCTTTGATATGTGTTGGAACATTCGAGAGATTGAGGCTCTGATTATGAGAGGAGTGGTGCTTGGCAATTGCATTAGCCACAGAATTACATTCCCTGAAAACATGTTTGAGTTCAGCACTGCCTAAAAGGGATTTAACTTTACAAACCATATCAAACAGTTGCCAATGTGCGGAATAGGGATCATTTATCATTTTAACTGCCAGCAAGGAGTCTGTTTCGATTGTGAAAGTGTGATCCAATTGTGGAAAATTTTGGCAAGCAAATAATATGGCTAGAATTTCAGCTTGGAGTGGAGAGGCAGCTGAAATAGTCTCTGATTTAATCAAGAGGGGTGTACCAGAATTATCCCTTGCAATTAGCCCTACTGCAACTTTGTTTGGGTACCAGGAAGCATTAATGTTAACTTTTATGGACCCGGTCTTAGGCCTTTCCCAGAATACAGTATATATAATTGGCTTTGGGGGAGGTCTAAGATATGGGATCAGATGCATAAGGGAGTGTGGAGTAGCTGTGAGGGAGACCAGATGTGAAGGGTTAGTATAGAGAGACAGTTTTATTAGATCCTGCACTTCCTTACATGTAAGGTCTGCAGAAAATAATTTCTGATCAAACAAGAATCTGTTCCGAGCTTTCCAAAGACACCAGCATATCAGGGAGGGGAGAATTTTACAAATCAGTTGGTGGCACTTAGAGAGATCATTGCAATTCCAAAAAACAAAAAATCTATCACTAATGGTATTTTGGTCAATAAGGTGAAAGTGAACTATAGATGCCATGTTATCCATACATATTGGGCAATAGGACATGATATGAAAAAATGTTGGATAGAATCTGAATGACTACATGCAGGGCATTTAGAAGCTAGACTAAAACCACATCTAATGAGCACATCATCAAAAGGAAGAAATGAGTGCAGCATTTTCCATGTGAATATAGATATCTTTCTCTGTAATGCAGTGTTCCATATGAACTTACATGCAGGAAAATTACCTGATGATTGTGTAAGAATCTTATATGCTGACTTGAAAGGAGAAGACTCCTGAAGCTTCTGGTTTCCATATCAGTCTATCATCTCTGTCCTGTGTAGTTACTGCTTCCTGCAAAAAAGAGAGAGTATCAAGATCCAGGAAGGTGCAATCTGGGCTAAGATAGTAGCTTTATTTGTGATGAAATCTGCCACAGTACAATATGGCAATGCAGAAGATATGTGACTGGGAATATAGTGAAAAAGTGGGCCATTGGGGCACCAGTTGGCAGTCCATAGATTGCAACTACCTTTGCCATGGATGATAAGAGAATTACTTTCCGCAAAGGAGTTTATAGAACAGATTCTTTTCCAAGTCACTGATTTCCTATGAGAGTGTGGCAAGGACAACAACAATTTAGACAATAAAGAACTACCTACCTGGCTTTTCCACCACAGTTTGAGTGAGCAGACATCAATTATAGCTTGGATTGATCTAAAACCGAAGCCATTCTGGGTTATTGGTATAGCTAAATCTGTACATCTTTTCCAAAATTTATTTTTTCTACCTTCCGATTCACCCCAAAAAAATCTAGCCAATTTTTTCTCAAATGTTTGAACTATGTGTTTTGGGGGTTTAGTTACAGCACATAAATGTTGTGGTATAGAATACAAACAAGATTGGATTAGGATCATTCTACCCCCTGAACTCAGCCACCTGTTCTTCCAATTTTTCAATTTTTTTATCCAAATTTTCCATCAAAGGTTGGAAGTACCTATTCAATGTTCTGCCTTTAAAAATAGGGCAGCCTAGGTATTTGAAAGGAAAAGAGCCTTTTTTTTCATTTTCAAGATCATCTTTACCTGATTAAATTTATCAGCTGAGGCCCTCTTACTTATGTAAAAATCTGATTTTTCAAAGTTAAATTTTTGGCCCGAGGTGTACTCAAAGATCTCTAAGAAAGCTTTAATCCTAATGAGGTTAGACTTAGAGGCTTGCATAAAAATGATTGTATCATCAACATACATTAGGTGAGAAGCAACTGGAATTGAGGCAGGTAGCTAATAATAAGCGAGACTATTATTATGAAATATAAAAGACAAGCTCCTAGAAAAAGCTTATGAGAATATATTAAAAAGGAAAGGCGAGAGTGGATCACCTTGTTTAATACCTCTTGTGGCTTTGAAAAACCCTACTGGATTGCCATTGACAAGTACTGAAAAATGATCTTTAGAGAGATTTTTCATAACAGCAGTTAAGAAGTTGCCATTAAAACTAAACCTTATCAAAATATTTCTGAGAAAACTCCAGTTTACTCTATCAAAAGCTTTTCTTAGATCCAACTTAAGTATGCTGTTAGGAACTCTACCCTTTTTTATCTAAAAATCTAATCATTTCCTGCAAATAGAGAACATTATCTGCAATATTACTATTTTTTAAAAAGGCAGATTGGTTTGGGGAGATAATTTTATCCATATAGGGTCTCAAACGTTCCATTAATACCTTTGAGCATATCTTATTCAAGACATTTGATAGCTAATTGGCCTGAAATCCTCAAAGGAGCTGGGTGTTGGTTTTTTTGGTATTAGGGTTATCCAGGTACTAGATACTCCCCTTGGCATATCAGAGCCTGCAATAAATTCATTTCATGCCTCGGTTAGATAATGTCTTATAATAGACCAGCATTTACTATAGAATTTAGTTGAAAAAACCATCTGGTCCTGGACTACTGTTCTTGTTCAGAGTAACCTAACTGCCTCGTTCATGAGTAGAGAGTATTATCAACAATATATTTGTGACGAAAAAAAATATTGACTGCTTCTCAGAGATGATTCTCCAAGAATTATTTACAAAACTTTTTTGACAAAATTAGAGAGGATTATAGGTATGAATTTTGATAAAGTGAAAGGACTCGGATTTTTAGGAATTAATGTAATGAAAGTACTTTGATCTGCACCATTATGCATGCGTTAATTAATACATTTGGTACACTTTTTATTATGTTTTGTTTGGTTAATTGCTAGTTTTAGTTAGGTTTACAAAACAAAGGGTTTAGATGACCATCATTGGTTTTCTTATCTAAATCCCGCATTTTGTAGACTTAATTAGAACTAATGGACACTTTGTATTCATGGGCACCTAGATCATCCTTTGTGATCTTACTAGTAGGTGTCTCGTGAGGATTTTATCACTTTGAAGGCCGTTTGCAAAAAAAAGTAGTAGATAGTAGAAGGTTGTTCACAAGAGCGGTATAAGATAGTAGAAGGCCACGAGCTAAAAGCATGGTAGTATAAGGAGAGAAGCCGAAAAAAGGTTGGAGTCGAAGTTCAAGTTCCAAAGACGATGGACGATCGCATCAACCGACACTTTTGTGCCAGCCGATACGGCCCTGCAAGGTCCAGCAGGGTCCGTGCCAACAACCCTTGGCACGAGCGCCCGGATTAGCACGGACGTGCCAGTGCCCTTCAATACGAGGCGCATGATTCAGCACGGCCCAGGCCAGCCTCCTCTGGCACGAGCCGCCAGTCCCAGCAAGTCCTGTGTCGCCTAAACATCCCAAATTCGAACAAGTATGGATGCATGCAGTTTCCTTTCAAACGATATGTGTCGTTTCAAATTCAAGATTCGAAGACCAGCCAACAGGGTGTGAAGTTCTCAACGGCCTGTGCCATCATTTTGCTCAAAAACCGACTCCCAGCCGATACCCCATGAAGTTCCACACGACCCGCGTCGTTCAGTTGGTCAAGACATCACTCCTAACCAATGGCCTGCTCCAAACGACAGGGGTATGCACAAGCAAAAATTTAAGACCATGCACCAGCACACGACCCGTGTCAGCCGTCACGACACGTGCCAAGGGTGCCCAGCACGGCCATGTCGATCAGCACATACCGAGCTAGAGGCACCCATCACGGTCATGCCAAGGCGTGCACCCCGCACAAGCGACAATTAGCACGCTTTGCGCTCCACAAGCCGTTATATGCAAATTGCGGCCGCTAGGGTTTTTGGCCTATTTTGGGCTTTTTTAGGCCCATTTCCCTACTTCTATACACACACACACATATATATACACACACGCACACACACACACATACACACACACACACACATGAGCCTATGTCTACTATGGTTGAAGTTTGGCTAAGTTTAGAACTACATTCTACACTTTTGGAGAGCATTCTAGAGAGAAAGGGAATAACCCTAATTTCTTTTCTTCTTGCTTTTTCCCAATAGCATTGAATCCAATGAAATACTTGGGTTCAATGCTTAGGGAGTAGTTAATTTACTTGGGGTAGTATTTGTATTCATGAATTTATTGGCATTTTAAGATTTATAGATTCTCCTATCTTTATGTTCTATGAATATTTGTGGGATTTATGCTTTCCTTTCTTGTGGGATTTATGCTATGCCATTATTATAATGCATCAATACATTTATGGTAGTGTAATATCGTGCTAGGCTTCGTTGCTATATTGGGAGTGTTAGATTATGGAGTAGGTTCAAGAACGCCAAGAAGATGAGTGCATTCATGTTTCCTTAAGAGGATATCTTTCTATTTGTTAAACCATAATTCTAATTGGCTAGTGTGACAAATCACATGCCAGGCGGTCGATTCAACAAATCTTGATAAGGGAAAACCCTTGGCTTACCCCGATAGATGAGCATGATTGTTGTGCCGACTCTAGATTCATCCCAAGGTGTTATTTCCTTTGCCTCACTAGGCCTAGCGATTAATATCTATAGTGGAATGACCGGGATGTACTGCTCTCACTTTGATATCTAACAATTGCAAGCTACCCGAGGCATTGCCCTTTTAGGAAAGCTTTGTTCCTCTAAGCGGGGGCTTGTTAGCTTTAGTAGTGAGATGATGGGGATGGTCTATGGCGTCCAGGGACTAGAGTGCATCCCTAATTACGGAGACGGTGATATGTGCATGTATTGGTGGTAAGTACCTTTGTGTGAAAAACAAAGGGAAATATCTGGCTATCTCCATACTATGTGACGTAGGCATAAGATATGTTTATATGTTTGTATGTAAATGAATCGAAGATAAGAGCCATTTATTGATCATGTTATGCAAATACCCCAAAGTGCTAGTCTATATAATTTAATCTCGTGTGATCTCGTATGCTTGTAGTTGTTAGTTGAAAAACCCCCAGAAACTTATTTTGCAATATTTAGCTATTCCTAACACACAGACGGATTGACGACCCGTATGTGGCTGTGTGTAGTTGACTTTTAGATATTTAACATCTCTGTAGACAAACCTGGGCTTTCCACTATCTACCCTATAGGTAGCACCCTATAGGTAGCATAGTAAGAACGAGAGCAGAATATAAATCTTTTATATTTGTGAAGCCTCCGCTCGGATTAATTTAGTTGACCTCCCGTGGATCATTTATCGCAACCCCGAGTGGAGGCCGACCATACTTCCTATTACTTTAGAAATTGGTATCCCCTAGGGATATCTAGATATCAAGTTTAATAATGCCCTATGCTTTTCTTTAAGAAACAGTCTTATGAATCCATTGGGTCCTAGTGCACTCATAGACCCTAAATTAAAAAAAAAAACATTGCCTTAGTGCTCTAGTGTGACCGTTTTGAGCAATGTTAGGTTTCCATCATCATTGATCATGGATGCTATGGTTTTAAGTAGAAACTGCATGTTCTATCATGCAGGGTCAGAGTTTTCATCAATCCCGTAAGGTCAGAGTTTTCATCAATTAGTAGATGATGGAAAAAGGCTAAAACTTCCTCCCTTTTCCTTCCATCATCTTCTTGTGAGTGTCAGGTTTTTTAATGAGTAAAGTGCCAAAATAATCCTGACTTTAGGTTGAAAAGGCCAATATAACCCTGTAAAATGAGAAAGTGTCAAAATAACCCTAACTTTATGACTTATGTGGAAATATAACCCTAGGAGCCGTTGACTCCAATTGTTAATGCCGGAATTGGCCGGATTATAATGAAATGAAAATTTTACCCTTGCTAAAAAAGAAAAATAATTAAATTGATGAAAATATTGACCTTCAATGCCTACCCTTTTTCTCATTCTCTCTACTGCAGCTACCTTCTTTCCCTTCACTGCCGCCGTTTCCTCATCCACATTACCCATATTCTCCTTCCATCCACCACCGCTCATTTCTTTCCCTCTACTGCCGTCATTTCTTCTTCCCACTATGCCGTACTCGATCCCTCTGTCACCGTTTCTTCTTCCCTCAATTCTTCTTCCCTTTTCTACCATTTCTTCTTCCTTGAATTAATCTGGGAGGTGCGCCATTCTTCTTCCCTCTGCCATCATTTCTTCTCACTCAATCGATATAGGAGATGTCAAAACCCTGGGCTGCGTTAGAGCAAATATGAGGGTCGTGTCTCTAGGAAGTGCAGTGGCGAAGGGAGAAAAATGAGGCTCGAGTCAATCGAATCAGAGGGGTGGGCGGCAGTGGGTGAGAGGCCAATGTATTTTCATCTCCAATATATATTATAATTTGCACTCGGATTCTCGAACTTACCTACACAAGTATTTTCACCGTGTGTTTAATCTTTGGGTTCTTCATTATTATTCGCTGGATCAGAAGGTGAAAAACGTTGAGCTGCAAGTGCTTGCATTGCCATTGTGATTTGCATCTGTTCTTGCAGACGTGTAAGATTTTCCAAGTGACCTCAGCTTCTGTGGGTTGTGAATCGTGGCGAGGATGAGGCATCATTGAGAATATTTTAGCTCTAATACCAACCTGGCACAATCTACAAACTTGAATTCACCTCAACTAAGAAATTTAGAAAGTTTTTTAGGACCTGCTTTCTAATTGATTGATGAATCGAAACCAATCAAACAAGGAAAAGAGATACAAATCTCGTTTACCTATTAACTCTCAAACTGCCCTTACAAAGAAGAAAAGAAATACTTATATAGCCAATCTTGCAGCCTAAAACCAACTAGCTAGGAATAGGAATTTGCTAACCAATTCTAAACACAGCTAGGAAATTACTTACTCCAACTTAAATTCAAATAGAACCAGTAAATTTTCTAAAAATAAGAAATTAGAAATAAAACTTAAGGAAAAGGAAAAAATCATCTTGTAGTTAGAATGATGTTGCATCAGATTGGGATGAAGTTGACAGATATTAATATTACAGACTTCTAGAAGACGAAGAACCATGTCTGGGAAAGAGAAAAATGTTATAATCAAGGAGATACTTATAAATGACCGACCTACCAAAACATAAGTTTCCGACCAGTTTCATCCAATACCAGAAAAACAAGTGGAACATTTTGTGGAAATGAGTACCCCCTTCAGATGAACAACAAATACACTCGCTAGTGCAACCTCCTGCTCCGTCGTGATAACTGAACTCCTACTGGCGAGGTCTATATTGCACTATGCTCTATGGAGCATTTTCTAAGAGTTTTATATTTCTTAGAGGAAGCAGGGTTAACAGAGGCATAAACACCACCCCCACCGGAGCCACTCCCTTGATAGGGCTTGCACACATCCTTAGGAAAGGATAACACAGTACTAGAGGATTTCAACATTTTTAGAATGGAAAATATTGAAGAGAGATAAGTTACATGGCTGGAAATTTTCTAAAAGAAGTCTAAAAAAGAATTTGAGACGAGGAAGATTCTATGCTTGAAACGATGACTGGGAGGTTGTTGTGGAAAGTGAGATTGGTTTCGCAAAATGGAAGTATTTATATACCTAAGGAACTACTCAGATCAAGGGTAATAATTACTACCTCAAAAACCGGCAATAATGTGCGATGCTTACAAAAATTTCTCTTACTCAGCCCAATGTCATGGCACATTGAGCCTTAATCAACGCAGAACGTGATAAATGATTCAAATTCTTGACAGTTACTCGGGAAATAGTGAAAGTGAAGGTCACCCACGATGCATGACTTTTGGACACGGACACAAGAATTTAAAGTGAAGTTCAAACTTTCGGCTCTCTCGGGAGCTATTGATAAGCGTAGGAGTCGAAAATCCCTATCAGGGGTGAGACCATGCTATTATTCTCCAACTGGGCCAAAGGACACATCATTATATTCTGGGCCGAAACCTAACAATCAGAGGGAAGAACTCCAAATACGATTCTACCTATGGAATACACTTCGTTTCCTGGTATAAATTATGGTATACTAAATATATGGTAACTAGATTATGGTGAGACACTTATTCCTACATGTAAAGTGCTATTTATCTCCCCATGATTGATAGATATATTAGGGATCAACCACTATAAAGAACAAGATATTGATCCATTTTATTCATTCAATTCTCAATACTTAGATAGAATACTTTTGGTCTAACATTGGCATCAGGGCTTCTTCCCCCTGGTCACTCCATTAATATAAGGTTTGGCTATAAGATCGTGGTCTACCACATGTCACCCACATCACGATATAATTTTCCCTTAGCCAATATGTGTAAACACATGCTACTTGCTCGGGTACCTACAAACAGATCATTTTACAACAGTTACCTTTCAAACATTAACTTCAGTCAAATTTTGATTCAACTTCAATCTCATTTAAGTTGGTCGGATTTCATTTAGATCGATTCAGTCCCATTCATTTGGGCAAAATATTTTCATTCCAGTTGCGTTTAGTTCTGGCAAATTCTATGTAGTTCATTACAATCAGTTTCGCACAATGTTATGTTTCTCCCGACAAATTTTTCATACTTCTTTTTTTTTAATTGCAAAAAATAAGCTGAGTTAAACATCAATAAACTCAACATAGCACCAACAATTAAATTCAATATAAAAAAAATTAATTGGGTCCCAGTCAATATGGGTTTTATCGTTTTTTAAAAGTTGGGGGTGATTTAACTAACAATTTGTGCATTTCGATGATCGCTATGCCACAAATGTAACGCTGTCATTTTATGAATTTGGGAATAATGTTTTTTACTTTTACCTTTTGCGTCTTTCATTTCATTTGTTCTTGTGGTTAAGACAAGCTGAGCCCCGTGTCGCCCAACATCCTAAAATGGCTAAGTATCGATGCAGGTTGTTTCCTTCAAAATGGCCTGTGTCATTTTCAACTCAACATTCGAAGACCAGTTGATGGGATGTGACGTTTTACACGTCCATGCCATCATTTTGCTCAGAAACCGATTCCCATTTGATGGCCTGCATAGTTCCACATGCCTCGCATTGTTCAGAAGTGAAAATAAACACTGAATTCCCCAGAGTTCAGAAGAAAGGCTCATCAAGTGAGATTTTGTAGGATATGTCATTGTGACCACCCTACAAAGTCTTGCTTTTGGATGAGCAAATATGAGAGAGAGGTAGGAGTCATTGATTTTACAAGGCCAATGGGATCGAGATTGGTATCCATACCATGATTCTCCCAATTTGAGGTTGAGTGGTAACCCAAATCCATGGTATGGATATGCATCGGGAAACCAACACTTTGGCTTTAATTGTTGGCCTTCACCAACTAATACAATGCCCCAAAACCAATCCCTAGGATTGGTTCCCATATCGGATTATGGAGAAATTTTGTAAGCTATTGCAAATGTGACTAAAAGTAATGATTTAATCCAATCACAAATGCTTAGCAACATTAGAGATTTGGGAACTCAAATTTTCTCAAGCATTGAGAGAGTTTAAGGGCAAGTAAGTGATTTGATTAAAAGGGTGAGCGAACTAGAAACCCAATGTTCTGAAAATGAACCATCCCTAGTTGAACTTGATATTGTGGTAGATGAATCAGAAGGGGATATGGAGTGGTTTATTGAGAATGAAGAAGTTGAGGAAGGGGTTATTATACTTAATTCACCATATTACCTATTTTCACCCCAACCTCCACCTATAGAACCCACTCCCACATTTCCAAACCATCTATTTCCTCTAAGGTTGACTCCCCTTCTACTACATCTCCCTCTTGGAAGATTCTTACCCCCACCTCTCCATTTTTGGTTAGCTATGGTGATGAGGTACAAACCCGCACCATATTGATAACATTATGGTCATGCCGACGAACTTAAATATATGGAGCTTCTCAGGAGGAAACCCGAGCTTTCAAAAATTAATTTAGTTAGTTGTTCTTTGAAAATAATCTTTACTTTTATCCTCCCATTCTCACCCCAAACCATTAGGAACCACTACACTCCACCACCAAATACACAGCCTAGGACCGCACACTAGTTGTTTCTTTGGGTAGATTTTGATTGATAGTTGTTTAGTGTGGATTTGTAGTGGCTTGATTTGAGTTAGATATTGGGATACATTTGGGGAAATTGAGATAGGAACAATGCATAGGGAAGTTATGATTGCTTGTCATTTTGTTTACCTCCCTCTCTTTTCATGGCATGCTTCTTATTTGAGAAATATGTGTGTTGTAAGTGTGGGGGAGGATAGGATGTCCCACTGCATTGTGTTTAAGATGTTTAGTGTTTCTGGTGTATTTTACTGTTTTTAGCTTTTGGTTTCTGAACACTATTACACTTGGTGTGCATGTTTGTTTTGTAGGAAACATGTGGTTTTTGGAGGAAAGCGAGCAAATGGGGAGTCCAACTCATGGACCATGTAGATGCACATTGTTTGTGATGCTCAAAATGGTGAACAAGGAGTAGAACCAAACCCCAAATTCGCGGGGCTTGTAGACGTGAATGACCCATGAAGCTCACATACTTTCCTACATACAGATTACCATTTCTTCCCTACCACCCCCTATATACCACCGAAATCCATTTTCCCTTAAACCCTTGAAACACACATGTAACTAATAGCTCTTCTAACAACATTTTGGAAAAACAAGATATATATATATATATATATATATATATATATATATATATACTCGTCTAAGCCGCAAACTCAAAAATGGCAACTTAGGAAACAATTGGAAAGGCCCAGATAGGTTGAAAAACATAGGAAAAAATGAGAAGCCGTGTGTGGTAAAAGGTGAGAAGTGAGTACTATTTGTGTGTTAAGCTAGAATGAAAACCCAAAAGGGCTCCTAGGAATAATAAGAAGAATTGAGAGAAATAAAAAACTAAGTCGAGCATCTTTTGATTT
Source organism: Rubia yunnanensis (assembly GCA_037428765.1). NCBI lineage: Eukaryota > Viridiplantae > Streptophyta > Magnoliopsida > Gentianales > Rubiaceae > Rubia > Rubia yunnanensis. The sequence continues at coordinate 25,451,258 of CM075067.1, read as the reverse complement.
ATCCTTGGTGGTTTTTTTGGCAACAACTCTTAGATTTCCTTTGACGGCCTATTTGGTGGAGTAAGCTAGTTTGAAACTTATCATTTTTTCTTACCTTTTTCTTCACACGATTTGGTTGTATAGATTACTTAGTCTCTTTGGGAAGTGTGAGAGTTGTGAGATTCTTACATCTTTAGGGGAACTAGGGAAATCTTGGAGTAAGTTGAATGTATTAGTTAACATATCCTTGCATCCTACATTCCTATTGAATCTTTGCTTGTTTTGTTTACTCGAGGACGAGTAAAGGTTTAAGTGTGGGGGAACTGATCTGCACCTTTATGCATGCGTTAACTAATGCATTCAATACATTTGTTATTATATTTCAGTTAGATGATTGCTAGTTTTAGTTAGTTTACATTACAAAGGATTTAGATGACCGTTGTTGGTTTTCTTATCTAAATCCCGAGTTTTATAGATTTAATTGGAACTAATGGATACTTTGTATTCACGAGAACCTAGATATTCTTTTGTGAGCTTATTACACTACAAGAAACATGACCTATTACTTCGCCCATTTTACTTCGGTTTTTTTGTTAACACCAAATAACTTCGGTTATTTTTTTACCTACGGAACTCGCCAAAACCCTTTGGGGATAGGGCTTTGACCCTCCCACCCCTCTAGTAGTTCACATGCCACTTTTTCCCATAGCATCTGAGTACTACATGGGTCTTCTCAGTTAGTAGGACTGGTACAATCTCCCATGGGATGTACTAAGTCACCGTAACAAATATTGATTAGAAATAAATAAATATTATATATATATATATGTGTGTGTGTGAATTTATGTAAATGAATATATGTATATACATATGAAATTGTCAACAAATAAAAATTATTTAAATATTTTTACCAAAGTTGGTATTTTCCCAAAGTTTAGCTGCTTCAAAGTGCAGTTGAAATGTGGACAATCAATAGCCATCGAATGATGTTCAATGTTGAAGAAAAAAGGCTCTGGGTGCCTCCGTTGTGCGATGAACTGTACAAAAATTTGAATGTATTAGTTGCTACAAATTAAAGTGCGGAGTTCTGTTTGGAAATATATGTATATATATATATGTGTGTGTGTGTGTGTGTAAGTAGGTGAAATAATAGCTGAAAAATGGGCGGATTAAACAATCCTTCACCATCCATTAGTCCTACATCAAAAGTGAAAATGTGAAGTGATGAACCACACTATGGAATGCTATGTGGGCATCACAACCAGTGTCGCATGTGCATCTCGGTATGAAGCGATGACTTGGTCGACCTTCCAATGCAATCTCGGTTGTGTGTCAGATAAACCGAATAGTACACTAATAGAATACCGATGTTTAGTGGGGAAATTCAATGTAAACTTAGAGGCTCTAATGCGAAGTCGGTAACATTTTGGGCAAACAGAATGTCATATCGAGATACATCCGATGGCATAAAATGAACAATTATTAACTTGAAAAAATAATTTAGCGAGGTGGAAAATCTATTGGATGAACTGAACTATGTCAGATAGACAACCGAATTCATAGATATCATAGGTTGCTACGGGAAGAAACATATCAAACCAGGAAAAATGAAGCTTCATGTACATGAAATAAAACAAAAACCCCTTGGGAGACATACCAAAACATAGTACCAATGCTCAAAGTCAAGGTAAGTTCACACTCTCATAAATTTGAAACAAATGCTAGAAAGCCGGGTGAACAAAACAAATTCACATACCACAGATATGACATTGTGAAGTAAGAATTACAAAACTTATGTGTTAGGAGATTAGAAAAACCATACCTTTTTCCAATACACAAGAGAAGGGTGGAAGGTGAAGACCATTGAAATTCACGGGAAATTTGTGGTGAAAACCTTGAACTGTCTGTTAGGGTTACCATATTTATAACATATTTTTTTGAACGACCTCGTTTTAACCAGGTTTTGAAGTCCGCTTGTTAAGTGCAATATTGCAGGTATGTCGGTTGATTCGAAAATATACCGAACTGAGACCGATGTCCCATCTATATGGGCCTACCACCCAGCCGGTCAACAATTCCAATTTATAAATACAATTCTAAATAACATTGATTAACATGTTATGTTAAATATTAAACATTGAATAGCATTAAAATAAAATTTTAAAAAAGAAATTTGAAATTTTAAGATATCTAATACAAAATACGTCCCAATCCAAATTCAACAAAATACAACAAAATAAGTTTTGAATACATAGTCATATGAAGTCTTAGACAGCCCTCTAATGTTCGCGGGGAAGATTGACAACATGGAAAACTACGTGCATGACACTATTTATGAGCTCGAAGTACAGTGTATCCCTAATCTCAAGTTTCTCTTCGTCAAGAAACTGTATCATTTTATGATTCTCCATGATTAATACCGCGACATTGTACAAACCAGCAATGATTCAACACCTATGCAATGTCACATAACACAAAACATATTGACACCAAACCGATGTTTCCTAAGACTGCCAATTATTTTTTGCAACGTTGCATATTGACGTCGTATTGGTTAGCTACCAATGTCAGCATGTGATCTCGCATACAATCATGAGTGACATCACTGTAACCATCAACATTGTTGGTCCCATCGATGTCGCAGTTGTTTCAGTGTCATCGCCTGCTTCCATTTGATATCGAATTTGCATTTTCAGGACGCTAACATTGGTGTAAACGGTGTTACAACTACATGGTAATCTAGTCTGCCATCTTAGTTAGTGTGAGGTCAGTCTAAGAAAATACCGACCTCAGTCCAAAACCGAGGATAATAAGTCCTTTTTACTACACCCACATTTACTTCTTTTTGCTGGTGGCAAAAAATTGAGGTAAAAAAGCCTAAAACCCCGAGGTAATATGTGTTGTTTGTTGTAGTGTTAATAGGTTGCTCGTGTGTACTTTGAAGTAATCTTGTAGAAAGCCATCCAAAAAGGTGGTAGTAGATATTACAAGGCCATCTGCAAGGGTGGTAGAAGACTAAAGGCCACAAGTCAAAATGTGGTTGAAGATAGAAGGGTTGAAGAAGGAAGACAAAGAAGCGGGTGAATCGTATTCTGAGAGTTGAACAGAATTTTGGGAAATGATTCAAGAAGAATCAGCATCCAAGGGTGGTACCATTTGATTCGTCTTCTCGATCACTATAAAGTCGACTATTAGAACTCTCAAATTGGATAAGCGGTTCATTAGTAACGGTGAAAGAGAGTTGAAAGAAAAAACCCATTTTAGGTCATGTTCAGGGATTTCCAGCACAAAGATAACCTCATGTCAAGCCCCTCAAGCATGAGCCGTTCCACCCAGCATGGTCATGCCACAGCCTCTTGGTACTAGCTATTTGGTGTAACACGGCCCGTGTCACCCCAAACCTATGTGAGGCTAAGTATGGACACTTACCGTGCCCCCTTACACGTTTCGTGTCGTTTAAGTTCCAATATCCAAAGTCCAGCCCCTGGGGTGCGAAGAATGACATGGCTGCATCACCATTTTCCTCAGAAAATGACTCCCAACTAACGACACGCAAGAACTCAAATGGCCCGTGCCGTTCAACTAATCAAGAAGTGCTTCTAGCTGATGGCCCAAGCCAAATGACATGGGCGCACGATTCAAAATTTCAAAAATGGAGGGCCAGCCAATGGCCCAAGCAAAAGACATGATTAAGAAGTTGAAAGAATAGAAGACCAGCTGATGGCTCGCGCTGGTCGGCACGATCCATGCCAGACACAGTCGGCACGACCGTTCTAGGCACACATTCTGTGTGGTACGGGGTGGAGCTTATAACCCAACCTCAATGCAACCCCATTCCAGCATGCACGCCACAACCGTGCTATGGTTCTATGGCGCTCAACGCGTACCTGTGAACCAGTCTCCCTAAACCATGAAGCACACGCCTCTTGGTTATCCAGTGCCAACCGCCTAAATGCTCATGGCCCGTGATGCAATATTCACAATGCTCGATCCGTTCATACCCAATGCCCATGCGTGCAGTGCCAGGTCCTCTGCATGGCCAGCACATAAAGTGTTGAGTCAAGACTCAAGAAGACATGTCCCAAGCTTCTTGTCCCAAAAGTCTTCTGTTTTGCTTGTAATAGTACTAGCTACTAGATTAGCTTAGTTTCTTTACTTAAGGTCCAGACCTACGTGCCTTGTGTCCTTTGACCTTCTTTTTTTGTACCTGGTACTCTTGAGAACGTTTGTATAGCACATATGTGGAGTACTGAGCTACCCACACCCGGTTACCATTTTGAAATATATTGAAAACGAGCATTCGCTCCCCAGTTGTTGTACCTTGTATTGCATTGTTGGCTTGTGTGTGTGAATCTATGCTCCTAATCTAAACTCATGTGTATTTTAGCTGCATACTCGACCACATCCCTCTAAAGGCTTGGTGTGCTGAGAGTAACCAAGATGAGTGTGGAGTACATAGGAAATCAGGTGGTAGTCATGACACTCTAGCACAACTAGGACGCATGTTCAACCCTCTTAGAAGGTGACCCATGATAGTTAGTATCAAAGCTCAAGAAATCCTTGAGTGCATAGTGAAAGGTCGTTACTATGTCGAAGAAGACAGATCAGTTAGAGAACATTGAGAGGTTTCTATTTGGTGAGGCACAAGGGCATGGGAGCCTAGCTGACCGAGTGGATCTGATGAAATGGATGTTTCCATTATCAGTAGAGACATCGAGGTGGCCAACGCAAAGGTTGCACATCAGGATGAGGAGATCGCCGAGCTGATGGAAGTTTTGGTATCTCGTGAGTCTGATGTTGCTAAGTTGAGAGGCATCATCGAGCAGCTTGGTGGAGATGTGCACGTGCTCATGCAAGCCGTGGCCAACTTATTCCAAGGTAGGGGTGGTGGCGGTGGTGTCCGTGCTGTGCACAAACTGAAAGTCCCTGAGCCTAAGAAATATGGTGGGGCACGTGACGCGAGAGAGCTTAATAGCTTCTTGTACGAGTTAGATTAATACTTTAAGGCAACTGGGACAGATTCAGAAGCTGGGAAAGTCACTGTTTCCACGATGTACTTGGAGGGCTCTACTATGGTGTGGTGGTGATCCCAAGACGCAGAGATAAAAGAAGGATGCCTAGCCATCGACACATAGGATGAATTGAAGCTCAAGGTGAAGTAACAATTTATGCCCACCGACATGAAGGAACATGCATTGTTGAGACAAAGAACCTTGGCGTAGACCAACAGTATTATGGGGTACATGTCGAATTTCCAGGATTGTATGCTCAACTTTCCTGGCCATCCAGAGGAATACAAGCTTCATAAATTTAGCCAGGGATTGAAGCCGTGGGCTAGAATCGAGTTAAGGGAAGCTCGTTGCACTGATACTATAACTCAGTGTTGGTGTTCGTCAAAAGTCTGGAGGACTGTAATGGCGGGAGGATTGCAAAGAGTTGATAGGTAGGTGAATGGTTCTACTATTTCCAAGGTGGGCAATGGTGCACGTGCAAGTTTTCCCAGGGTGGGGAGTAACTTTAGACCCAATCCGAGCGGCAGAGGTAGCTACAGGCCCAATTTGGATGCAAAAAGGAATGAGAGAAGCCCCAGTGAAAGTGCGGCTAGTTCAGTTGGGTCCAAGCCAAGTTGGGATGGACATATCAGGAAGGCACAACTTGTGAGTGGAACGTACAAGGGAATCATGCCCTTTTTTATTGTTCAACAGAGCAGAGGATCCCTGCTATGTTGCTCGAGGACTTGAGACAAATCAGGGAGGCACTGAGCGAGGTAGTTCAGGAGCATTCAGCTGAGGAGTCTGGGCTCGAAAAGGGAGAACCCTGCTTCATAGAAACATTGAATCTGTGGTGTAATTCCATGGTGGGATCAATAGAGCTAGGGCGGTTGAATCCATTAACGGAGCCTGAGATCGACCGGGTGGTTACTGCAGTGCGATTAAATAGAGCTACGAATCGGTGAAGCAATGTAGGGAATCCGCACCTAAACTTGACAAACCTGAGATTGTCCGTGTCAAACCAATGCATTGGACCGATGGAGCATTGATGTACATAGACGTGTGCATGAATAGGAAACACATCTGAGCGATGGTCGACACTGGAGCTAGCCATGTGTATTTCTCTAAATCAGAGGCATCAAGATTGGGGCTCAAGTTAGAAAAGGCTATGGGCAGGATGAAGGTCATTAATAGTGAAGCCCAAATAGTGCTGGATGTTGCGAGGTGATGCTTGGTCAAGTTTGGCACCATAGGGACCACGGTTGATTTCCATGTCGTTAAAATGAATGACTTTGGTTTAGTCCTCGGCATGGAATTTCCGTGAAATGCACGGATTGTCGTATAACTATATGGAAACTGCCTTTACATCTTAGGAACCAATATGTGCACAGTTAAAGTGACTGCGAAGAGTTCACCTGGGGGTAAAATCTTAGCTTTGCATCTTGTCATGTGCATAGGACAAGATAAGGATCGTGTTTCAGTGGATCCCGGTGGGGAGAACAGAAATGAAGGGTCTACACCAGCAATGGGTTTGCCCAATGGATTTTAGGAACTTTGTGAAGCAAGTCTGAAGAATGAGCATGTTGTGGGTCACTCCCCAGCTGTAAGGGACGAAGATTTGTTGACCAAGGAGGGTAAGAAGCGTTCATCAGTTGGCAAGAAGATCTGGATTCCAAAGATATATTTTCCGGATGGCACACCACGTCAAACTTCCCATTTCAAGTCGTTCAAGAAAGTTAAACCTTGTAAACCTCGACGGGGAAAGACGAGTCATCATTCACATCATCAAACCCTTGTTGTTTTACAAGGCAGGAGGCAGAAACTTAAATAGATGATGATGCGTACCAGCAACATCCAGAGTTAGACATTCCTTCGGTAGTTGATCAAGAAGTGGGTTCTATAAAATCAATCTAACTTCAACCGGAACTGAAGAGAAGCAGAGGGCCATGGATATACCAGAGTACACCAGCGCTAACAATTGAATCAATCCCTTTCTTAAGGCAGAAGTATACGAGAAAAATGTGGGTAGCAAAGCACCTTAGAGAATTGATGGCTCTGGAGACGTTTGCCAAATTGAGTAAAGGAGATTCATGCGAGAGGCATCAGTCGGCGAGAGAAGCCAAGGCGGCACCACTGTGGAGATTCTCGGCAAGGAAATAGTACGCAAAGAGGTAAATATACAATGAAGATGACGCGAAGAAGGAAAATTCCAGCAAAGATGACGAACCGTACGCCGCATGGCATTGACGCGTGAACCAGCAACAAGATGTGTGAATCTCACGCGCACGTCAGATGAGACGTGTCTACATCACTCTTGACTTTGACGCACGACGACGACTTTGACAGTGAAGGTGGTGGTTGGCAGCCGACGACAGTGGCTAACTGAGGTCCTGCTTAATGAGGTGAGATTTAATATTGTTTTCTACTTTTTTTTTCAAATATTTGCTGAGGTTTAATAATTACTTGACTGAGATGTTTGTCAACAATGTTTGTTTGGTCTAGTGGTTAGTACTGTTGTGGTTGAGGTATGAGTTCTCGGGTTCGAGTCCTTGTATAATCTTTATTTTGAAGAATTTATGTTCTTGATGTATATGCTGAAGTTTAATATTATTTGACTAAGTGTATGTTCAAAAAGAGTCAATGGTGTTGTGGTTATTGCTCCATGCTTTAAGGTTAGTGACCCTGGTTCAAATCCCACCAAGTCTTTTTTTTAAAGATTTTTTATTCTTGAGGTACTGTAGTAGTTTTTTTTTAAAACAATTGTTGATTTTTATGATTTTTAGATTGAATAAATTTTACTCTTGAGGTATCGTAGGTTTTTTGTTGATGTTTTTAGTTTTTTTTCTCTCATGTTGATGTTTTTCATTTTCAAGATGAGTTTTAGGTGGCAGGGGTTGATGTTTGTAGTTATTTTGGTGATATGGCTAATGTTTTGTAGTATTTTTTTCCCTTATGTTGAAGTTTTTTTTTCAATTTTCAGGTGATGTTTAGATGATAATAATTGATGTTTTTTAGCTTTTGTGTAATATAGGTTAATATTTGTAGTTTTTTTAAATGATAATTTAGCTTTGTTGATGTTTTTATGATTTTCAGTTGATTTGTTTTGGTTGTAGTCGACGTTTTTTTCATTTTTTTTGTTGATTTTTATTTGAATTTTTATATATTTTTAGCATTTTTGTTTGATTTTTTATATATTTGTTGCTGCGATTTTTTAGTTGATATTTCATGATTTTTCTTTAAAGTTCTGCTATTTTTATTTATAATTATAATTTTCAGTTTACTGATCATATTGATTTGTTTTGCATTTCTAAACATTTTTTAAATACATATTTTGAATTTTTTTGATTTTTTTTTTTGCAAATTGCAGATGGCTGGAAAATGATGGGAAAAATTTGACCAAAAAGCCCCTTTAAAAATATTAACGATAGGCCCTTGTAAAATAATTAGAGATAAGTTCTTGTAAAATTATTACAGATAAGTCCCTGAAGCTAAAAATCGTTAGAATTACTTAAAAATCCCTGCCTAAAGTTTAGGCTGCCTCACAGGAGACCATCTCATGCTCTTATATGATACACTGAGGATTTCTTATTATATCCTTACTAATAAGTCTAGTTAATTAACATGGAATTTATATGTATGAAAAATTAAAAATAACTATCTATCCATCCTCAATGATTTTAGGGATTGATTACTACAGTAAATTTTATAGTACTGTGGATATGGTGTGGAAAATACATCGGGGGTAGGATATAACATTAAAATTTAATATCTTAATTGTTTGATTGTATTTTATATGAAAATAATAAATTTATCATGTAAAAAAATTAAATTAAAAACAGTTGAGACACAAATGGAATTAATTATTTTTTCATAGAAAAACTGAATTTAGTTGGATAGAAATACTCCGAACGAACATATGAAAGACGCTAAAAGTAAAAGTAAAGGTAAAAAGAAATAAGAAATTGGATAAATGTAAAGATGTAAAAATAAAATAAGATGGCAAATGCCTTGGCTTGTCTTAGCCACACGAACATATGAATTGAAAGGCATTAAAAGTAGAAGTAATTTTTTTAATCCTATTAGAATAAGTCAAGCATCTGATTAGATTTAATTTATTATGGATATAGTTGTTTTTTTAACTAAAAACACCCAAGGGTGGAGGTTGATATATTGGTACCCCAAGCCACATAATTTACGAGCCAGTGACATCATAGTAGTTTTATACAAAAAGGCAACATCACTGCCTCCAAAAGAATGATCAGATACTAATAACTATAAGTCTATATATGTGCAAGATCTAGAAGAAAAAGGTATTTGCGATTCCAAAGTAGCGAATGTCCACTCCCAGTGTTAATTCATTACTTTGGCCAGACAACAACCAATCAGTCATAACCGTAAGTAAAACTGATGGAGGAATTAGGCTAGTAAGTCTGCCATTGTTGGTAATCTGAGCTCGTAAGCAGGAGAAACTTGCAGACCATGGTGAAACAGCCGGAGGAGTATGTTGTTGAATGACATGTGTCTAGCCGAAAAAACCAAGCGTAATCAGCTCGAGCACACGAATGTAGCTCGAGCACACGAATGTCCCCACGAGCACATGGAAGTCCCCTCGAGCACACGAATGTCCCCTCGAATACACGAATGTCCCCTCGAGCACACGAATGTCCCCTCGAGCGCACGAATGTCTCCTCGAGCACCCGAAAGTTCCCTCGAGCACACTAATGTCCCATCGAGCACACTAATGTCCCTTCGAGAACACGAGTGTCCCCTCGAGCACACGAATGTCCCATCGAGCACACTAAGTCCCTTCGAGCACACGAATGTCCCTCGAGCACATGAAAGTCCCTCGAGCGCACGAATGTCTCCTCAAGCACACAAAAGTTCCCTCGAGCACACGAATGTCCCCTCGAGCACACGAATGTCCCATCGAGCACACTAATGTCCCTTCGAGAACTTGAATGTCCCCTCGAGCACATGGATGTCCCCTTGAGCATACGAATGTCCCCTTGAGCACACGAATGTCCCGTCGAGCACACGAGTGTCCCCTTGAGCACTTGAAAGTCCCCTCGAGCACACGAATGTTCCCTTGAGCACACGGATGTCCCCTTGAGCACACAGATGTCCCCTCGAGCACACGAATGTCCCCTCGAGCACATGAATGTCCCCTCGAGCACACGAATGTCCCCTCGAGCACACGAATGTCCCCTCGAGCACACGAATATGGATAGAAAATGTGGCTGTAAACTCCCCTCTGGAAAGTGAAACACCATAACCATCGGGGGGGAGCATAGGGTTCCAGAGCCATGATGAGGTCCATAACCTGCGGCAAAAGGAAGGAAAGATCAGCAGTATCAATCATCTTTAGAGGCTTGCCTATGGATTCTAATATAAGGTGTATGAATGCTATCCATATAAATTAGCCCTTTAATATGCATCGGAATGTTATTCAAATGAAGGGAAAAATCCATCCGGGAGGTTGAGTGGTGTTTAACAATAGCATCAGCCACTGAATTACATTATCTGTATGTGTGCTTAAGAGAAACCTGGGATAGAAGTGTGTGAACTTGGAACACCAATGAGTATAAAGTCTATTTGGAGCATGATGGATCATTGATCATACGAACTGCCTGTAAAGAGTCAGATTCGATAATGAAGTTTGGATATCTAGGGATACAGATTTGACATGCCAGAAGGACTGCCTTTATTTCAGCTTCCAGTGGTGATGGCTGATATGGACTCTGACTTGATTAGGAGTGGGAAACCCTGGTTATCACGAGCAATTAAGCCAATAGAAACAGATGTAGCAGACCATGAGGCATCCACATTAACCTTGATGACATTGGGACCTGGAAATTCCCAGTATACAGTGGAGATGGTTGGCTTTGGTGGTGGTCTGGGGAGGGATATCAGAGAATGAAATTGATTGCATGAGTTATGGTGTATATTGGGGAGGCAGGGAGAGGCTGCAATGGAAAGATTAAGAGTATCTATAACTTCCTTGCTTATATGGGTAAAAGAAAATGGTTTGTCCTCAAGAAAGTAGGCATTTCTAGCCTTCCATAATGCACAGCAGATCAATGGAGGAAACAATCGACATATTATTTTCTGAAATCCAGAAAGGTCACTACAATTCCAAAAGATGAAGAAAGTATCCACAACACTAAGAGCATTTTTCAGGTTGAAGTTAACTAAACGAGCACTCTGAATCCAAACAGATTTAGCAAGATGGCAGTTAATGAAGAAATGTTCCAGAGAGTCAGATTGATTGCACACAGGACATTTTGAAGCCAAGCTAAAACCACATTTAATGAGGATATCATCAAAAGGTAAGAATGAGTTGAGCAATTTCCATGTAAAGATGGATATCTTCTTAGGTAACCTAGTGTTCCATATGAGCTTAGTAACTGGGAAATTACCTGGTATATATTTTAGAGTTTTATAAGCTGACTTGAAAGAGAATCTGCCAGTCTCTCCAGGTTTCCAAATCATCTTGTCCTCTCTGTCATGTACAATTTCTGCACCCTGCAAAAATAGAAGAGTATCATTTTCCAGAAAAGGAACGATCTTAGGGAGAATTGATACTTTGTTATTTATAAAATTAGCTACTGAATAGGGGAAAACATGGAAGTGATGTGGGATGGGATACAGTTTATCAACGGGCCATTTAGGCACCAGTTAGCAGCCTAGAAATCACATTTACCTTGGCCATGAATAATCAGTGAATTTTTTTCTGCAATAGGGTTTACCTCACAGATTCTCTTCCATGTTTTGGAGTTCTTGTGGGACTGGGGAATAGACCACAGTAATTTGGCCCACAAGGTGTTCCCTAATTGGCTTTTCCACCATAATTTAAGTGAGCAAGTTTCAATAATTGACTTGATAGATCTAAAACCCAATCCATAATGAGATTTAGGGATAGCAATGTCAGTCCACTTTTTCCATACCTTATTTTTTCTTTCCTCAGTTTCCCCCCAAAAGAAACTGGCCATTCTTTTTTCCATGGATTTCACAATAGATTTCGGAGGTTTACAAATGGTCCAAATATGATGAGGGAGAGAGTATATGCATGATTGGATCAGTGTCATTTTCCCACCTGCACTTAACCATCTATTCTTCCAGTTTTTAAATCTCTCTTATCCATAGTTTCAAGAAAGGGATGGAAATATCTAGATAGGGTTCTTCCATTGAAAATAGGGCAGCCTAGGTACCTAAATGGGAAAATACCTCTCTTCATTCCTAGGATAGACCTAATCTGATGTTTCTTAGTGACTGTAGCTCTCTTGCTAATGTAAAACTCTGATTTTTCATAGCTGATTTCCTGTCCTGATGTTAACTCAAATATCTGCAGAAATGCTTTAATCCTAATTAGACCAGATTTTGAAGCTTGCATAAAAATTATGGGGTCATCAGCATAGCTTAAGTGGGTGACTGGTAAAATAGTAGAGGGAAGAGAAAAATATTGCAAACTGTTATTTTGAAAGATGAATGAAATGCTCCTGGAGAAGGATTCAGTAAAGATATTGAACAGTAAAGGAGAAAGGGGATCACCTTGTTTGATTCCTCTAGTTGATTTAAAAAAAGCCAACAGGATTACCATTGATGAGCACAGAGAAGTAAGACTGGGAAAGGTTGTTCATGACCGCCTTAAAAAATTTACCTGAGAAACCAAATTTATGCAAAATACTCTGTAACAAACCCCAGCTAACCCTATCAAAAGCCTTTTTCAGGTCTAGTTTGAGCATACAATTTGGTACCCTATTTTTTGTCAAGGAATCTAACCATCTCTTGAAGATATAGGATATTGTCTGAGATATCTCTATTCTTCATAAAAGCAGTTTGGTTTTGAGAAATTAGTTTGTCCATATATGGTTTCAGTCTTTCCATGAGAACCTTAGAGCAAATTTTATTAGCAACATTAGAAAGGCTAATAGGTCTGAAATCATCAAAAGATGATGGGGTAGGTTTTTTTAGGAATAAGAGTTATCCAAGTGCTAGACATACCTCTTGGTATGTTAGATCCTAAAAGAAAATCATTTACTGCAGATAAGAGGTCATCTTTTATGAAATCCCATCATTTGATGTAAAATTTACTAGAGAAGCCATCAGGCCCTAGGCTACTATTCCTATTCAGCTCCATGACCACTGATTTGAGTTCAGTTTCTATTACAGGCCTAGATAAACTAGCGTTATCTTGTTCAGTGATGATGGAAGGAATCTGGCTAAGGAAGTGTGGATAGTAAGTGGAATCCACAGGGTTCCTAGATTCAGTTAGCAGGTCTGAGAAGTATTTGACAGCTTCATTCTGAATGTCGGTAAAATTGTCCAGCCATTGACCAAACGAGTTTTTAATTTTTGATATATTCAATCTACAGTTCTTTTCCTGAACAAATTTATGAAAAAATTGGGTATTATTATCCCCACACTTAAACCAATTCAATCTTGACTTATGTTTCCAGAAGTTTTCTTTCTCTTTTAAAGTTCTGAGAAGAAGTGCCCTTTTTTCATTAAGAATGATAAGTTCAATTTCTGAATGGGATAAATCATAGATTACTTCCTGTCTTCTGAGATTATCCTCAGCTATCATTACATTAGAGTCAATATTACCAAAGCTCTCTTTGTTCCATATTTTAATTACTTTCTTAACTTTAATTAGCTTAAGATATAGCCCCATCATACCTGTTTGGTGAATAGGAGAAACCCAGTTTGTTCTAATTAAATCCAAGAAATCAGGCCTATTGAACCAACAGTTGAGAAATCTAAAAGGTTTTGGGTATGAGGGAGTCTGAGTAGCAATTTGGAACAAGAGGGGTGAATGATCCGAGGATTGCCTATTGAGGATCTATATGGAGGAAGCTGGGAATTTATTGCTCCATTGGAGTGTACACAGACCTCTATCTAATCTTTTAGAAGTAGGGTTTCTCAATCCAGCATTGGTCCATGTGAAAATATTCCCTACAGTATTAATCTCCTGTATTCCTTTGGTGTTAATCCAATTATGGAAATCCCTAATACTTCCTAGATTAGGAGAGCTAGGGTCTCTATATTCATCAGGTGTGACAATTGTGTTGAAATCACCTATGAAAACAGTTTCGTTTACTGGGAGAAGACCTAGGGCATGCCATAGCAACTTTTTACCTTCTCTATTCCTAAGGGCATAAATAAAAACTATTTCTATCTGAGAATTAGAGCCAGAGTGGATGATTTTAACATTCAGGAATTGCTCATGGTGACATATAAGATTAACAATCAGTGAGTAATTCCACATTAGCCAGATCTTACCATTATGGAGAGGAAGGTTATTAGAAAAATTCAGTTTCTGCATGTAGGATTGGCATTGAGAGTTATCATGCATAGGTTCTATAATACATAATAGTTGAATTTTCTTTTTCAAAATCAAATGTTTCAGTCTGAGCATAGAAGTTTCAATTCCCCTCAGATTCCAAACCAAAAAGTTAAGTTTGACAGGGTGCATCATTGGTCAACTGATTTATGGCTTTTAGTGGCAGATCTTAGCATCATCTTATTCAATTGGACAAGGTAATTCTTTTTGGTCTTAATCTTACCTTGGCCATCATTCTTACCTGATAGATTAGTTGAAACTACCACAGGGGTGGCCTGAGAGTGAGTATCTGAAGCAACTTCACTACCATAATCAAAGGATTCCAGAGGGTCCTGAATTAGACCTTCATCAGAGTTCGACAGATCCTCCATATCATGCAAAACAGTAAATCTATTTTCCATCTTTCCTTGGTGTGAAAGTGGAGGGTTAACAGGGGAGCACTGGAAACGAGTCAAGTTGTGAGAACCAATCCCTATGTCATCCTTAGCATATATTTTAGGTTTTCTTATAGGGATAGTAACCTCTGTTAGGTTTATTAGTTCCCTAAGGACTGTATGGGATTTTTCCAAGGCTTGTGTTACTGATAGGTGGTCTGGGGGAGGTGGTTGAGGTAACTGAGGTGTGGCAATCTGAGTGATTGCTCCTGTTGTCTCGGTGCCATATGCCAAAGGATCAGAGGCTGGGTTAGTATTAGCTAGCCGATGAGATATAATTTTTGAGTTGGGCTTATTTGAGGAAGGCTGATTGTTAGTAAACATAGCAGGGGCTTTTGCAAATTTATGCCCAGTAGCATACCATTTAGGCATTGGTTCAACATTATTATGGGAGACAGTTTTACATTGATCGAGTGAATGTCCCAGTTTAGCACAGTATCTTCATACTCAATATTATATTTCCGATTGTTATTTGTTGATCCTAATCTGATAGAGGTGTTAAAAGGTTTCTGAAGATCTATCTCAACACACAACTTAATGGTAGACGGCTTGGTTAACATTTCAGTGGCTAAGTCTTTCTTGATGAAATTACTTATACTATTTCCAATAGATTCAATAGAAGAAGCATTATAATAGTACAGGGGGACTTCCCTGATTGTGCACCATACCGAAACAATTGGGGATTCCTTGTGTGTTGAAAAATCCGAAGACCATTTGAGGATTTTCATCTGGATTCCATTGAAAACCCAGCTTCCTTTGATCCAGCATCTCTGATAATCATTAATCTGGTCAAATCTGATGAGGAAGTGCTTGAAATCCAGTGACCCCAATTGGTATTTTCTAGCAAACCCCGTCATTTTGAAGGATGATTCCAGTTGCTCCATTGAGAGCATGCCTTTAGTAAATTTGCCTACCAGGGCATTGGCGTAGTGGGCGAAGAGTGTTGAGATCTCTTCTTCAGTGTATAGACATGCTGGCTCGCTCAAATGCTCCGATTATGGGATCAATTCGGGATTTTCCGGAAGAGATTGGCGGAGAGGGGAGGATTTTTCTTGGAGTGCAGAGAGGAAAGTTTTTGTAGGGTTATATGATTGCCGTTCTCTGCCATGGTGGCCGGCCGCAACGGAGGCGTGGTTAGCACCATTGCTTGTTGACAGGGAAGAGCCGTTAGTGGAGAAAGAAGCCGTTACCGGTGGGAAAGGACATTGGATTAAGAGATTGTGAAGTAAGAGAAGAGAGGAGACGGTACTGTTCACTTAGGATGTTGGGAGACGGTTTTATGGATAGAGTTGTTGACTAGAATAGAGTCATGCTAGTACTAGCCTTTAATTTGTACTCTATTGATTTTGAGCAGTAATGTATTATTCATCACGGGAAATCATTCTGTCATGGTATTAGAGCAAGTTTTGATCCTAGCCTAAACCCTAAATTTTTTTTCCGACGATCGATCTCTCCCTCCTTCTCACCTTTTTCGATCGATTTTCTCACTCTTTTTTCCGACCAACTTCCGGCATCATTTCAGCAAATTTCTTTTGGCATTTCTTTGCCAATTTCTGGCAGATCTCCAACCATTATTTTGGTCTTCTCTCAAGTCTCTGGCCTATTTTCGTCGTCGGCCCTCTTTTCCCAATAGCAGCGTTCTCCTCCCAGCACTCATCTCCCGGCGTTCTCCTTCCCGGCCTAGCAACGGTCAAGGTTAGCTCCTTGGCGCTGTCTTCCAATAACAGTAAAGGTTATATCCTTGGCGGTGTCTTCAAGTTTCTAGCAGCGGTCGTTTTTAGTTTGGCGAATCCTCTGGCGAAGATCCATAATGGCTTTCTCAGTTCAGTGGTCTTCATCTCCGGCATCTCAAGTGTCTCTGCTCGGCTTCCCATCTCAGTACATAATTTGGCGCATGAGATCCATGCCCTTTTAGGGTAGTAACACTTGTCCAGCGCATTGCGCGCATGATTCCCGATGTGACTCCTGCTCCATGCGCGCGTGACACTCACGCGCTAGCTCTCTTGCATCCAACCAGCGCCTTGCACGCCCATTCTATCTGCCCCTGACTCTTTACCACTTTGAAATATGGCCATTTTTTAGTGGTATCTCAGAATTTATGCATCATGGCTACAAGTGGATTGTAGACTCTGGCACTACAAAACACATGGCATTGTTTCCTGTTGTTGTTAATCATGTGACACCTTATCATTGTTCTTCTAGCATCTATGTTGGTAATGATTCTCAACTTCCTATTACTCATGCTGGTGATTCTCGGATTTCTAAATCCCTGTCTCTTTATGATGTGCTTATTGTTCTTGATATCACTAAAAATTTGCTTTCGATTTGCAAATTAACTTGGGATTTAAATGTTGTTGTCTTCTTTGATTATCGCTCATTCATTATTTGGCATAAAATCACTAGTGAAAAAATGGGCTATATGTTTAGACTATGGAGAAACTGCTTTGTTATCTACTGTGGAATCTAATAAGTTGCGTGTGTGGTTTGAAATCTAGCATGCTAGACTTGGTCATGTTCCGCATTCCATTTTTTCTGGTTTGCGAGCTTCTGGATCTTTATCTGTCTCATCGGTTTTGCTAAGACCTACCCTTTGTTATGCTTGTGAAAAGGCTAAAGGGAAGCGCTTATCTTTTTATACAAATGATAAACGTGCTGTTAGGGTACTTGATCTATGATAAGACATCAAATGCATGTATTTTCCAAAGAATTTAACATCTATTTTGTAGCTTTTGTTAGAAGATAGCTAGATTTAGATATGTTTACACAATAAAAGGTTTAGACGACCGTGTTTCAGTTTTCTTATCTAAATCCTTCATTTTGTAACCTATCTTTAGTCTAATGAATTTTTGGTCCTTACGAGCATCTAGATTCCTTTTTTTGAGGTTAATTTGTATATTAATCATGAGAATTTTGGAGTTTTTTAGTGAAGGCCATGAGCCAAAATGTGGTAGAAGATAGAAGGGTGGTCGAAGAAGGAAGACAAGAAGTGGATGAATTGTGACTCGGAAGTTTGGACCAAGTTCTTAAAATTATCTAAGAAGAATCAGCATACAAGGGTGGCATCATTGGATTTGTCTTCTCAAGCACTATAAAATTGACTATAAGAACTTCAAAATCAGAGCAATGGTTTAGCCGTAGCAATGCAACGACCGACCGGTTGGTGAAGAATACCGGGCGCACGGGCTGCGCCCTTAACCACGTGCCCGTACAAGAGAAATAAATTGTGGTGTAAGTCCTTGGCCTAGAAATGCGCACCTGACATCTTTGTGTGCTTTTAACTATGCTTAACACTTAATAAAACCTCATTTTCCTCATGGACGACCCCATCTTATGACTAGTTACTATTTAGTAGTTAGCCGTACTTTGGGCTCATAAATACTATCTTTGAGAGGCACAGCGACAACCTCCCAATCTAGTTCATTGTGACTTATAGGGGCCATCTCCTAGTTTATCTGATGATGGTTTCTCCTACTATGCCATTTTCCTCGATGATCATTCCCAACTCTCATGGTTTTACCCACTGCGCCGCAAATATGATTTTTGGGATGTTTACTGCCAGTTTGAGGCTTTTTTGGAGAACCGTTTCTCTTCCACCATTAAAGTGTTTTGGAGCGATGGGGGAACTGAGTTCGTAAATGGTCTCTTACGCTCTCACTTTCAAGCAAAGAACATTCACCATCATATTTCTTGCCATATACTCCTGAGCAGAATGGTCGGACTAAGCGCAAGCACTGCCACATTGCTAAGATGGGCTTGTCCATGTTATACCACTCTCATATCCCTCTCTCTCACTGGCCTCATGCCTTTGCTGCAACCGCTTATACTATAAATCAGCTGCCCACTCCTGTTCTTGGTGAATGATCACCATATGAAGTTATTGATGGTCGAGTTCTTATACACACAAAATTTCATATATTTGGTTGTCGTGTACCCTTATCTTTGTCCATATGCAACTCACAAACTTGCTCTTCGCAGTTTTCCCTGTGTCTTTCTTGGGAACAGCTCCAGTATAAGGGATATCGATGTTTGGATCATGTGCCTGGAAAGATATATGTTACCAGACATGCTCGATTTGATGACACTCCCTTCCCTTATGTTGATAGTTCTACTTAAGTATCTCCGTTCTTTCTATATGTCTTTAATGTTTTAGATCTCGCTGATGTATCAGCTGATATTCACACTTCTTCCATGGTGGCATCTTCTCCCACTCAACTTGTCACTTCGGTTGCGAGCCATCCTGATTCATCAATGCTATTGTCCTCACTAAATACGACACCATGTTCTGTCTGATCTAACAATTCAGACTATCCAGTAGCCAATCTGACACATCCCGCTCTGCCCATCTCACCATCAACCAGCTCACCCATTTTTTTGACCACCTCATTGGCCCCTTTGCTAGCCACTTCGCCAACCGTGACTACTCCTTTGATTTCTCCATCTCGACCTTACACTCATTGAATGGCTACTCGATCTGCGACTGGGGCTATTCAATGCAATGATTATTATAATATTATTGCTCATAGTTTTACTGTTGCCTTACTTGCTCAGTTTGAGCCCACGAATTATCTCACAGCTCTTCAGGATCCGGCTTAGGTTTTTGCCATGTATTTCGAGATGGCAGCTCTTCGTGGACAGTGCACTAGGGATTTGGTACCTCACCCTTCGGACGTCAACATTGTTGGCTCCAAATGGGTTTTCCAACTGAAATGCCAACCAGATAGCAATGTTGAGCATCATAAAGCTAGACTTGTGGTTCAGGGTTTCTCACAGATTCTAGGTTTCTCATAGATTCCGGGTTTTAACTTTGACCACACCTTCAGTCCAGTAGTCAAAGCATTCACAGTTTGTACTGTTTAAGCTATTTCTATGATGCGCTCTTAGACTCTTCATTAGCTGGACATAAAAAATGTCTTTCTCAATGGTGTTCTTGATGCTTCAGTCTATGGTGCAGCCCGTTGGTTACAAGGATCTGCTTCACCCAAAGTATGTTTGTCGCTTGCGGAAGGCCATTTATGGTTTGAAGAAAGCTCTGCGGACCTGGTTCCAACGATTCTGTACTTATTGGTTCAACTCAGGTTTATCTGCAATTATGATGATACTTCTCTCTTTGTTCTGTCTCAGGGATTGTCACTGCTATACATGTTCATCTACATTGATGATATCATCCTTACAGGTAACGACCCGACTCTGCTGTGACAGTTCGTTGACCTGATGCATCGGGAGTTTACCATCAATGATTTGGACACTCTTCACTACTTTCTTGGCTTGGAAGTTACACCCCCAGCCTCAGGTTTACTTCTTGGCCAAGCTAAGTATGCTAGGGATATTCTCACTTGTGCTGGGATGTCAGATGCTACTCTAGTCTCCACTCCATTTGAGCTGGGATCGCAGCTCCACAGCTCCACCAGTCCTGCACTTAAGAATCTAACACTTTATTTCTCTCTTATTGGGTCTCTGCAGTATATGACGATTACTCGTCCTGACTTGGCCTTTGCAGTCAACACGTTCCCGCTTGCTGGATCTCCACTACTGTTATGTGACAACACTAGTGCTATCTTCTTTGCGTAGAATCTAGTCGCTTACAAACGGGCGAAGCACATTGACATCGACTATCCTTTGTTCGAGAGTTGGTTGCTTCTGGAAAGCTATGTGTTGCTCATGTTTCTATTTCTCTTCAGATTGTGGACATCTTTGCCAAAGGACTCTCTTGTCCGATGTTTGAGTTCTTTCGATCCAAGTTTTGCATTGCTCAGCATCCGACACTTTGCTTGAGGGGGATGTTGGAATAAGTTAAGTATCTGATTTGATTTGACTTGTAATTGATAGAGTAGTTTACCAGACTAGAGTCATACAAGTAATAACCTTCAATTTGTACTTTATTTATTCTTAACAGTAATATATTATTCATTATGGGAAATTATTCTTTCAAAACCCAAAATCATAAAGCAACACCGGTATAATTTGTGGCATACCAGTGTCATACTAGTAAGACCGTCAAATAAGTTAATTGGATAAACCCATTATCCAAACCCAATTAACCCATTATCCAATGGGTAATTATCCAATTAACTCATTTATTAATGGGACATAATGGGTTGGATAATAAATGAGTTGGGTCATTAAATGGATAACCCATGAGATAACTCATATGATCCAATGGGTTAAAAAATATTACCCAATAAGTTATTATCCAATAAGTCATTATGTAATTAACCCAATAAGTTATCATTCAACATTTTATTCTGATTTGGGTTTCTACTTTGAGTTACTAGGGACGGGTTATGAGTTAGAGTTAGTCATATTAGGGACTTTTAATATGGGTTATCGGGTTGTGTTCCAGGGCCGAGTAGTCGAGTCGGTCCCTGATAAAAAAAACTCTTAGTTTAAGCTCAACTCGTTAAAATATTTTGACCTTGATCTCGGATTGAACGAGCTCGAGATCAATAGTATCTCTCAAATCTTGTTCAAGGTTGGGCTTGAGTGAAACTAGTTTTGCTCGAGCTCGTGTTCGAGTTCGATCGAGCCTGTAAGATCTTGACTCGAGCTCGTCTTTGAGCTCGAACTCGATCCATAATTAAATATATTTTCATAAATTTTAAAATTTCTACGTACATTATAATATATTATATTGATAAAAATTGTGATAGGGATCTTAAATTAAAAAGTATACGAATACATGTCCACATTTCTGATCCATATTCAACAAACGAAGCAAAAAGTGATTGTTGGACTTTCAAAATATGACGAGACTTCTTCACCAAAATTATTGTATGTATGATCAAAGGTGCGATACTCCTTAGTAAACACTAAACAGTAGAAACGAAGTGTTCAATGCCTTCTCCATTTATCCACCTCTCTCGAAGCTACATCCATCTCCTCCTTAGGCATAGTGACCATAAGCATATCGATCTCCACCTTAACTTCATTCACCTTTGCACTATTCGACAGGCTAAACCTCCTTGTGAACTTCCTGGTGCTATGCTCAACTATGTATCACAATATTTGCATTATACATTATATACAATATGTGAAAAATAAAATAAACTGAGCTAATATGTGACATCCAATACCATTTAATACCATAACAATGGCCATCCAATAAAAAATACACGATGTCAGAAAAATGATAAAACTCAATGGAAGCAATTTAATATTACTCTGTCCCACCCGAATGTGCACACTTTTTGGTCAAGTTTGTCAGGTCATGTTTGACCAACGATAACTTTAGTTACGTATATTAACGGCATGTTAAAATTTGATATTTAGAAAATTCATCATGCAGGGAATCCAGCAATATCTCACATGATGATATTGGTATCTATATACTAGTTGAAAATTATGGTCAAATATGTCTTGAGAAAGTTGATCAAAAAATGTGCAGATTCGACTGGGACGGAGGTAGTAGTATTCAGCCTTCATCTATTGATACCGCAACAATGATTTCATAATGCATTAGTTGGAAAAGTGCAGGGCATTCAAAAAGGTAAAATTCCTTACACTATATTCATGGCCCAAACTTTCAGTTCTGACTCCTCTAACACACACCCTCATATCCACTTGCCCCAAAACCTGCACATTTCTGCTCTCAAAAGTACCTTTAATAGTACCATAATGTGCATCTTACTTCTAACTATTCCAATGTGCCTCACAACTATACCATATAATAAGACACTCAGTTTTTCCCTTCTATATTCACCACACTTCTTTTACCCTGGTGAAAACTCCACATTTTTTTCAAGTCAGCAGAATTAGAGTCCATTGCAGTGATTATTCATAGGGGAAAAAGTTGGTCATATGGCCATTTCTTTCATATGGTACATGGTACTCATCATGTAAGTTTAACAGCTATAAAAATCACAATTGAGGGGATGGACCTTTTCATCCACCCTGTAAGGATTATAACTCATACAATGTAGGTAAAAGCTCCATGGACGATAACAATGTTAATCCATACTGCAACAATTCTACCAATTTCATCATGTTAATCGAAAAGCCACTTAAACTGGATAAAAATATAAAATTAAAGCACAAACACATGGCTGTCCTTTAGTGTTTAATCATTTGCTACAGTGAATAAAAACTACTCCTAATTAACAACCTTCCCAAAAGTTATTACTCGGATAACTAAAGTCCTCAAAAATAAATCCTTGCCAAAAGTTATTAACAACCTTGCCAAAAGAAATGGACAAGATACAAACAAAATAACACTCATGGTAAGCCTCAAGGAAATGACTAAAACACTAAGAAAACTATCATTATAAAATAAATTCATTAGTAATTAGCATAGAGCTCATCCCGAAAACATTTCTAGAATAGTCAACTGCTTTTAGTATTTTAAAACAGTCAACTGCAAAATGTAGAGCAAAAACTAAACCTTGAAACCAATACTCGCACGAGCCTTCAGATATGTCCCCAGGAGGTAGACAAATTTATACAGAGTCTCAAAGAAAACCTTACACTCGTCAACCTTCCCTACAAAATCAAATATAGAAAGACTTTAATAGTAGTATTTATAATCAAAATCAAGTATTCACCAGTGATAAAACCTAAAGTTCATAAAGTCCTCGGTATAAGAAAATTAGTATAATTTCCAAATAGAAAAAGCATATTATAGAACTTTAGACTAAAAAACTTTAAGCACTGGTGAAGGCGGAACAAGTCTTGGTAGAGAATGTAGAACAAACAACTTGAAGAGAAGCCATTTCAATCAGTCTGTTTTCCATTTTCATACTCACATCTTTGATCTCTGATAAATTAGCCATGTTACCATTTATGATGCATATGTATAACCTATGTGTATGCTAGACTAATTATACTTAAATTACTAGAAATATAGCAAACATCAATGGTGAAAACAGAGTACTTATCTTTTATCTGATAAAAGGAGGCTATAGAAATGTACTGATTCAGAATCAAGTAATCTTTCTTGACTATTTTTTAGAGTTAGTAAAATTCAGGCGACAGGTAAATCAATGAAATAGTTGTACATCAAACAAATTTTCTGATGCCTTTTGATTTCAGATTTCTTGCAGCATTTTTCATTCATGCCATTGAATGTCTAAAAAACTTTAAGCACCATTTATAACAAACTTTGAACCCCTCACTCCCATGAACCACCCCACGGTAAGTTTGAAACTAGAGGGAAATGCGTGTAACCAAGGAATATCCAAATAATATGTATGACTTAATTTGAAAGAAAGCTTATAAAGCATTTGCAACTGTCTAGGTACAAGGCCCATGTCATTGCTGCTCGAATTCATAGGGAAGCAAACAATATCAATTAGATGGTATAAAAAACACCAGGTAACCATAATATTTCTAAAACAACTAAATACTTAAAAGCTAAACAAACATCAACCTATAGAGAGCTAACATACAAATTTCCCAAATTTTTACATCTATCCAACTAGCACCGTAATGATCAAATTTCTTTACCTACAACATTTAAGTTCAATGACTGACACAATCAAGAAGCATTACTTTTGATCTTGAAATCTTATCTAAAATTTTTCACCCAGCCAAACATTCTGTAAAAAGATTGAGCCTTTGACATCGAGAAATCTATTCAATCACTCATCATTCAGAGCCTAGAAAAATTCAGAAATATGCTCATACCATTCAAAGTACAGAAAAACCTAGAAATATACTCAATACAAATTTTAAAATCACAAGCCAATTCCACTTGTTTTCCATTCATAAGAGGATACAAACACAGGCACCTCGAAGTTCTTTCTTTGAGTGTGTATGTTGAGCGAGATCCGGCTACAACGATGCATATTTTCATAACCGGACACACGTCCTCTATGTATTTTCTTTTTTTATTGCTTGCAGAGGATGCATTCTCTGAATGCATCCTCTATTAAATTTTTTTAACCGAATGCAGAGGATCTCTGATTTTCCTTTTTTTCGAATGCCTGAAGAGGACACATTCAAAGGATGCATCCTCTATTAAGTTTCCTTTTTTTTTTGTAAAACGCATGCAGAGGACGCATTCTTTGAATGCGTCCTCTATTTAATTTTTTTATTAGTGCATAAAGAGGACTCATTCTCTATCGTGCACTAATAAAAAATTAAATAGAAAAAAAGGAAACTTAATAGAGGACGCATTCTTCAGGCATTCGAAAAAGAAGGATAATCAGAGAGGATGCATTTAGGGAATGCATTCTCTGAATGCGTCCTCCAACTGATTTTCCTTCTTTTAAAAAATATATTTTTGTTGTACCTAATAGCGCATAAATACACATCTAATTGTTGTATATTTTTTTAAAAATAATTCCATAATGATAAACACATCAAAAGAATTTAAAAGTCCTCTTTGAAATTTATGATGATAAAACTTGAACATCCTACTTACCTGATTAAAGATAATGGAAAAATTTGATCGTCGGTATTTCAATTTTTTAAGTATTCTGAAGTATAGAAAATGAATGAATTATAAAAAAAATTTAGAAATTACTACTGCATTGGAATTGTAATTGTAATTGTAAAAGTTCGGTTTTTTTGTAGTTTAAATAAATTAGAGATGTATGCGAATTTTTTAAATTTTCCACTTTTTCCACTATTAACTAATATAAATAAACAAAAATATAAGAGTAGACGCATTTAATGTTTATAAAATTAGAGATGATAATGAAAACAAAATAAACATGAATTGAGTAAGTGATACAATATTCAAAGAACTCGTGTCAAACAGATAGGTAGAAACGTAATGAAATGAATGCCCAACGACATGTAATGTACTAATGATGCCCTCTGCAAAGCTTTCCACCTGTTCCACATGGGGGTGGACGTAAGGTGCGTGATGTGTTTTGGAACAGCCATCTGAATAGAAATATGCGCGTCATCATGCGGAACTCCCTATGTAAAATCCCCCTCCATATCATCTCCTGCATTCTCATTCAAATCATACAGGACACGTGGAACACTACCTATATCAAATGGAACAGTAGCCGACATATACACATGACTAGCACTGGGAGTAAGGTATGCAGTAGAATCAGCTGGAGTAGTGTTGGAGTGTGAGGGTCCACCATGTGATGGTCCATCGTGGGTTGGACTTGCATGTGAGGGTCTGTTTGAGATGAACCAATGTGTGTAGTAGGTTCGCGAGCATGCGGTCGCCAACCACCCCGTCGACCAGGAGGAGCTGTACGGTGGCTTCTGATTTCATTGTATCTCACACCAGCGGGAGGTTCCCCGGTGTTCACATGTGGCTGATAATACTACAGTCTGGAGGGCTCACGCGCATATTCTAGAGTATGTGTGGCAACACCATGTACCCCCCTAATAACGTCCATGAAACGTGGGGGATATTTGTCCAAATTAATATCTAACATAAGGCATATCTCGGGCAGTGCATGCAACTACATAAATGAGATAAATATGTTAGATATTAAAAAAATGAGAGAATCTGAAGTATTATTTGTTGATACTATTATAAATTTAGTAAATACCATATACTCCATAGTAGCTCCGTCTTCGTAACCGCTTGGCGCCGTCCTGGCTGATCAATCAGGGTCACCGTCCTGTGAAAAGACCACTCAATGTATTCTCGATCAGGTGTATATGAATCCACTAACCCAAGAGCATTAATTTGTTGCTCTGCTTGATGTTCCCACACATCAAGATATCTTCTCAGTTCAAACACGCCAATCTATGCCTGACCTCCTCCAACGGTCTCTAGCATGAAGTAGTCTGTGTCCATCCTTAGTGACCAACTGCGTGGGTGTTGTCTGGATAAGGCCAAATTTCCTGAGAACACGATGAACATGATGATACTCCACGACGTGCCAACAAATGAGGTCAACACACAATAGCCAGTTATTGCTACCAGTTGTACAATATTGTGGGATATGTTGCATGACATCCTCAGTGTATGGCTGCCAAATAAACTGACATAACTGACAAGTGTTGTGGTTAGAAAAGAAACACCTTTTTTCGTTTCCTTCAAAAAAGGAAATCCAAATTACATTATACCTTACTGTCATGGAGAGATGTCAGTTGATCGCGGTACACTACTAGTACATGCATGGGTGATTGTGATAAATCGTACCGGGCTCCCCACCCGTGAGGAATAGAATGAATAATATTAGCTATTCCTAGTAATTAAAAAGGTTTAAGAATTGTGTCCTTACTAATTGAATATGAATCTGGTCCCAAGAGCATTCATGGTGACGGTCACTAGAAGTCGTCCGAAAGGACGGATGGTTGGTATTTGCTCCCATGCCCACAACTAACAGTAAATAAAAAAATAATAATGTAAGAGGTCATTATGGACAAGTGTCCAACTAACAAGTTTAAACAACAATATTACCTGTAGTTGGACTAGTGGCCCAGATATGGATTTGACATGTGGAATTGAAGCGTCACATAAGCTCATGTACAATTGTGCCAAAATTGCACTCCCACAATTATACTAATGTGTTGCATCTAAGTCCATGAGTACCAAAAAATAGAGTAGAGGGATCAGGTGCCCGGATGTGTCAGACATGAGCAATTCTCCGACCAATAGTAGAATGAAAACTCTTGCCCGCTGCTGACAATCTACCTCAGTAGCATCAAGAGGTAATGGACTACGCAACAAGTTTCCCAACCATCTGGCCCTTATGCGACCCCCTCTGATGTCACTCATGTCTGGTGTACCCCCTGGTAGTTAGTGCATAATCTCTGCCAGTCATTCGTGCGCCTGCTTGTGTCTACACCAGCGATTGCCATGCCATTGATCGGTAGACCCCAAATGATGCCTACATCCTGTAAAGTGACGATAGTCTCCCCCATCGGCAGGTGAAATGTGTGAGTCTCTAGTCTCTAACGCTCGAATAATGTAGGGATGCGCGAATGGTCGATGTGATTTGGTGCAGAATCTAATAGTCCCTGGAATCCAGCCTCACGCACATAGTGCATCACTAGATCAGGTATCCCACCAATCAAATAGGCCCCATCGCACCGCCTCACTTGCAATGCCTCATCCTTCAATTAACCATTGTACAGAGCATGTGCACGATGTTCCCGGTGAAGGTAAAACGATTCCTCATCAATGGGTCCCGGATGATACATGGTGTATCCCTGGTGAAGATCAGAATCAGATGGAGAAATGATATGTCTATATCTTCATGAAAATGAATACTATTACATGTAATACATATTCAAACCAAATTGAACATTAGCTTCAATTTAAACAAATACACATAATACAAATACACACAATCAAATACACTTCTTTAACGAGTGAATTTAACATAATAAGCTGCATAGCTACATGATATCATGTAATACATATTTTTCTAAACAAAACATAAGAATCTCTAGAAACTCCATGTTACAAACATGACCCTAAGCACACCCTCGCCCACGGATGCCTCTGTAATCACCTGGCAGTCTCTCATCCATTCGATTCCTTATCCTTCTCTCCGCAAACTGACCACTCCTCCTACTATGAAACTTTTCAATATCTAGAATCAACCTCCAATTGGCATGTTTCCATAGTGATAGATCTCGGAGAGGCATGAAACCCTCACTATATTGTTGCACATATGTGGTCGTGTGATATAACTTGTCACAGAGAGTAGACGGATCGCTATGCATATACCTACAAACAACCAATGCATGGGAACAAAGGAAACATAAAATTTTTCATTCGTGACAACTACACTCCTTTCTCCGGTATTTCACAATGTATTGGCTCTCACAAATGCTTCCATCAATGGTCCTTGTCACAACCTTATAAGTCTGCAATGCCTGACCATACACGGTCACAGTATATCGCTGCCCCTAAGTGTCTTGCTTCTGAAACTTTTTCCAAATCCTGCTTGGGAACTCAGACCTACACAATTCTACATCAATTTAGAATACATAAACTAATCCACGAACACATAATTAAATATAATGTATCAAGAAAGTACCTCCAATTTGTGGCGTCCATTAGCCTTCGTGAAAACATTTCAATTGTTCGTTCAAAAGTGGCTTTGACACATGCTGTTATTGGGAGATGTCATGCGCGACTTAAATAATTGTTGTAACTCTGACAAATTAGTTGTAAGATTTTCCCAACGACGATCTCCCTCATCAAAAGTAAAGCACCACTTACTGCTATCATGACATTTTAGCCAATCCTAAGCAGTGGTTCGAGACTCTCCAACTCCTCCTTGTACTCCCTCCACCTACTTTCTTGTCTATCACAACCAAGCTGCAAAACTAGAGTCTTCAGATGTGTATTTTTGAACTTCCCAGGCTCCGCACTAAGGAAGTTGGACTGAAAATGCCTCAAGAAAAACCTGTGGTATCCTGCTGGCTCCATCCATTCATCCATATGTCTCATTGCATAAAAAATCCCATCATGACGATCCAATATAATACTGATTGGCCTAGTATCACCACCTACCATATGGAGTCGCAGTTTGAGCATGAACCAGTTCCAGCTCTCATTAGTTTCAGCATCAACTATTGCAAAAGCAATGGGCGGTATGTAATCATTCCCCTCGTGTGTCACAACAACTAGCCTTGTGGCTTTGTATGTTCCTCTCAAAGGAGTCCCATCCACACTAATCACCGGCCTGCAGTGGCGAAAAGCTTCGAAAGCCTGACCAAATGCTCAGAACACAAACTTAAATTTCCTACACCCATGACCGTGTATTCTATCAGGTACATCTGCCCAATCAACAACGGTGCTCGGATTGACCCTGATTAGCTCATCTATAAATGTTGTCAAGATTTCAAAGGATTCCTCCCAAGTTCCAAATACCAAATCAATAGCCTTCTGGTGAGCATACCTTGCCTTCTTGTAGGAAAAGGTCGCATTTAACCCCTTCTTCACATACGTTTGGACATCCTTCACCGTGTAGGAAGGGTTCGAGTCAATCTTATGGAAAATGGGACGAGCGATCATCAATGATATCAGGTTAGTGTTACAATTTGATCGACCAGCACCAATACAACTATGACTACTTGCCCATTTGGTGATCTCTCACATCCCATGGGCAGCTTTCTTGCTGGCTCTAACAATCCAATATCAATTGCCACTTCCTTCAACAACGTCCTTACATTTTGCATACCATGTATGTGTCCTACTCTCCATGACACAGTGTTCCCTGTTAATCATCGAACTCCACTTGGAAATAGCTTCTACTCCAAAATTGCATACCCAATGGAATTTCACCGGTCGCTTGAACATAACTAGGTAGTCTTTTGCCACAATTAGTTGGGTCATACCCATCCTCATCAGGCCCCCCATAATCCATAAAGTAGGCTTCCATATTAGGATTCGCCATAAGATGGAACGTCGTGGCTATATTGTTCATGTACACCACTTGTTCATCATTGTCCCCTGGATTCGAATCAGTTGATAAGGATCGACCATCTTCACTTTCTTCTTCAAGTTCCCTTTCCTCACCTTCATTATCACTAACAACATGCTCACCATGACCAACAATATGTTCTCCAATTTCACCTACATAATCATCATCGAAGACATTCAACTCTTCATGATGCACACCATATATATCAGCACTTGTGGACAACTGAGTGCAATCGATGTGAACATACGCACTGGGTTGACTTGACTCACCAATGATATAAAGTTCTCCAAATTTTGGCAATGTACAGGGGGTGGGAAGGTTGGCAAAGTTGTATAGTTATGAACATTGCTCAACAACAACATGAACGTACCCGAACTATCATCATCTGCACGGTCAATGGTGTTTGACATCTTCTCCATATTAATGTACAGATCAGCTGAGGACAAGGACATTCGATCAGTAATGTTGAAGAAGGTCGCAGTGGACTTGTCATCTTCCACATTATGACATCAATAATATATAGATGAACCAATCAGCTCAGGACAATGATAATAGATTTTCAACAGAAACCTCTCACTTACACTACCAAGCCTTCTAAAAATTAATTCAACTAACTAGAGTGGCTTAACCTCCATTCGAGGGGTCACTATTTTGTCAGGTATGAGAGGATCATAATACACACACACATATTCAAATCAAACTTAATCTGACCCCCTACCGTAAAAAACATCGTAGAAGTGCATTATACAAATACAGAACATATAATTCCATATTCAGAAAGACGATATTATTCAGCAACATTTATTCAACTTCTCAAACCCTAAACCAACACTGTTCAATTATCACTGGACAACCAAATCATACACTATTATCGATTATCTTACTAATTGACATACCACATTACAACATCAGTAATTTCTCTTCACAATATAAAATTTGAACTCAATTACACCACACAAATAAAATTATTACTGCAACTTCAATAAAAAAAATGAGTGAACAAATCACACATCCTCATTCAACACATTCATATAATCAAACCAAACATAATCATTCAAACCACACATAGTCATTCAACACATTCATATAATCAAGATTTTTTTCAAGTACCTCACAAATTACACAATTACTACAAGTTCAATAAAAAATTAGTGAACAAATCACACATGATCAAATCACACATCCTAATTCAACACATTCATATAATCAAACCACACATAACCATCCAACACATTCATATAATCAAGATTTTTTCAGGTACCTCTCGGAGACTCGGAGATTCTAGCGGCACGTGAATCCACGTGCGGAGCTGCTGGCGGCGCGTGAGTTTCATGCGCGGACCTACCGGCGACGCATGCTGGGTTCAAACAGGTGCGCGACAGTTAGCAACGACCAGCCAAAATGTTAAACTAAAAATCCAACAACAATTTACTACTAAACACATATAAAACATAGCAAATATGAAAAAATTGAAAAGAAAATACGAACTAAGGCTGGGAGAGATATGAACCCAGCGATGAAAATGGTGAAAAACGAAAGCGTGAGCCCGACAAGGTAGACAGCGATGGCCTGAGCACGGGTGGGAGGGAGGAATTCGGCGACGAAGAAAAAAAGGAGAAAGTCGGTCTTTCTCCTTTTCTGGCCTTTGTTCTGGTATTAAAACATGAATCACGATGAGGATGCATTTGGTAAATATGTCCTTGTATTAACAATTTTTTAAAAAAGCCAAATACAGAGGACCCATTTGCTAAATGCGTCCTCATATTTTCTACATAAAAAATGTAAATTGATGAGGATGCATTTAGCAAATGCGTCCTCATTTTTTCAGGTAATAAAAAAATAATAAATACAGAGAACGCATTTAGCAAATGCGTTCTCCACATTTGCATCCATTAGCGTCTTCTGTAGCCACAATATAAGAATCTTCTCGGCACCTCGCAGTCACAAGGAAAAGATTCTTAAATATTGCTTTCAACTCATCAAAATAGCTTCAAAATGAGGGAAAGTAGAACAAACCGCCACTGAAGAAGACCTACAACTTCAGCTCATTCGACCCACACAGAGAAGACCTACGGCGGCGCAAGGAGGAGCAGACCCGAGGGCTACGGTGGTAGAGGGGGAAGAACCGAAGAACACAACGCGAGTCATAAATTCCAAAATCACAAGCCAGTTCCACTTGTTTTCCTTGCATAAGAGGATACAAACACAAGCATCTCACTGTCACAAGGAAAAGATTCTTATATTTTGCTTTCAACTCAGCAAAATAGCTTCAAAATGAGGGAAAGTAGAACAAGCCTCGGCTGAATAAAACCTACGACTTCAACTCATCCGACCCACACAGAGAAGACCTACGGCGGCGCAAGAAGGAGCAGACCTGAGCGCTACGGTGGCAGAGGAGGAAGAACCAAAGAATAGAACGCAACTCGTAATTCAGAAATTGTAATGGATTATTTTGTTTGAACCCAATTAAATGACTCAGACCCAATGTGCCATTTAGTTTCGATCCAATGGATAATTTCATTTTGACCCAACGGATAATAGGTGTTTTCAACGAATAAGTTGGTATGTTTTCGACGGTTTAATTGGATAAGTGACTTAAAATTTTGCCATATCCAATTATTGCCCATTTGCCATATCCAATTAGTCTCAACATTTAATTGCCATAATGAGATGTATTTTCCAATTATAATAAGTCCCAGCCCAGGTGATGAAATGTTGAAACTTCATTTATTATTTTCCTATGTTCAAATAAAGGAATATTTTTTAAAAAAATTCATATTTTTTTGAGGTGATTTTTTTGATTTAGTAAAAGGTTCTTGAATACCACTTCTTCCGTCGGGACCGTTCATAGATTTTTAATTGGAGCACATTGAAATCGATTAAGACATGAATCGAAATCAATAAATATGTTGAAAAGAGAATTTGATGGTTTCTAAAATGATTATATATGTAATTTTAAAAAATGATTATATATGTTAGGAAAAATTATGATCAAACTTGTGAAAAAAATGTTATCTTAAAATAAAAAATTATCCACGGGTTACCCAATACCCAACCCAACTCAACCTAACCCAACCCAAAATTATCCAACGGGTAACCCATTATCCAACCCAACTCAACCCAATAATTACAACTCAATTATATACATCAACCTAATGAGTCATTATCAAATAAATCTTATCAATGGATAAAAATAGTAAATGGATAACAGTTATCTATTAGGTGACCCGACCCGGTGACCGGCCTACATACCAATAGTAGAGCAGAAGATCACCCTTGAAACGTTGTGATTGACCTCATCGTCGATGCTCCTCTTCGATGCTTGCGGTGGCAAGCGGACGGGGCCTGAGTGCAAGGGTATCGCACAAGATCCGAGCTCTGTAATTTATGAGCTGGAAGAACCATAGAAAGCGTGATATATCACTCAGCAAAATCCTCGACGCCTACAGGTACAAAGCACGCCTCCACATACAAAGCACGCCTCCACACCACACGGAAGTTCTCTCTGAAGAGTTCTGAAAAATCAAGGGCTCAAAATCCGTCAGAACAAACACAAAACGACTGTTCGCAGCTCCTAAATCTCACATCCAGTCAGTTGTCATCCTTTCTCCGCACTTTTTGGGCTCCTGAAAATGGCGATTGCGTCATCGGCGGCTACCCTTTGCTCACTCAACTCGGTGTGGGACCCAGTTGCTTCGTCTTCCAACTCCCCAAAGCTTCTAAACTTGTCTTCTCTGCAGTACCCGGGAGAACTACGCCGTTTCGGTATCAGAAACCGCGCCGTATTGTCCGCCCCGCAGCCCAGAACTCTTCCTACGGTGGTACGATGACTTACTTTCTTACATTCTTTTGTTATTGGGTTCTTCGGATTCTGTCTGCGGGCTGTTGAAATAGTTGTTGATATTTGCAATGTGATGAACGATTATAATGCTCCCTCTCCCTCACTATGAAATTTTGTCATCTGGTCGAAATATATAATTTCTAAATATTAAATTATTATTTAATTTTACACCATTTATGATCAAAGTGTGTGTATTGAAATTGAAGACTGAAAAAAGTATGTGAAAGTAAGTTTAACCTTCGAAAAGACAGAGGGGGTTATCTCATATTGCTCCTATAGTGTTAGGTATCAGTTTAGTGAGATATCTCTTATTTTTCGCATTGCTAATAAACTTTCCAACTGATTAACTTATATTCTTAGAACTAAACTTGTAAAGATAATGCAGAAAATAATTGAGAAAGAGCATATGAAATAATGTAGTGTTCAAGAAAGGATAGTTTGATTGATAATAATGTCTGCTAACCTGCCACTGATGCCTTACTTTGACATATCTACTACAGTATTTAAGCACTAGAAGATGTTGACATTTTTATGGAGTAGCTTCTGATAGTCTTATCATTAGTTTCTTTACCAAGGGGTATGGTAGAAGTGTTCCTTGCTTTGCTGACAATCAAATACGTCTTCACACCAGTAAATTTGTAGGATTTTTTTGGTAGGTGGCATTTAGATATGTTTCGTGTGTGTTAGACTAATC
This sequence comes from Rubia yunnanensis, assembly GCA_037428765.1. Lineage (NCBI taxonomy): Eukaryota > Viridiplantae > Streptophyta > Magnoliopsida > Gentianales > Rubiaceae > Rubia > Rubia yunnanensis. The sequence goes on along the minus strand of CM075067.1, from coordinate 25,416,686 downwards.
TGTTAAGTTAATTCAGCTCCAGGGCAATTTTTCCTCCAAGAATTCACGTTTGATGCAGTAATTTTTTGCTCTCTTACTGTTTTATGCGAAAACGATTTATGTTGTCTCTAATTCTAGTCTGCAAAACAAGAATGGTTGAGTCTCAGTTGGTAAATATTTGAATCCATTTGTTAATCAGGTGGAGGCCAAGAAGCAATCCTTTAACAGTTTTGATGATTTGCTAGAAACTACCGACAAACCAGTGTTGGTCGACTTTTATGCAACCTGGTAAGTAAATCTTACGTTGGGAAGTAATCCATCACAGCAATGAGGTTGGCTTGCATATAGTTCACTCACAGCAATGGGGAGGCATTCTTGCAGGTGTGGTCCTTGTCAGTTAATGGCGCCCATTCTCAATGAAGTTGGTGCTTCCTTGAAAGATAAGATCCAGGTGGTGAAAATTGATACCGAGAAGTATCCAAGTATTGCAGACAAGTACAGGATTGAGGCACTCCCTACATTCATCTTGTTTAAAGATGGAAAACCACACGATCGCTTTGTAAGTGAGGGCATTTTGTTTTGGTCATTTATTTTCCTTTACTGGTCTGGATAACAACATAAGATAAGATGCATTGATTCTCATTTTCTGATATAACTTCCAAATGGTTTTCCTTGCCTGGTCTGTTTACGGTCGCTGCAGAAGAGAGCAGAGCTCTTGAAAATTTTGCATGTCTGCAGAGTTACGACACTATAGTTATTGTTGAATATTGTTTGTCATTGGTGCTCACAAAGTAGAATCTTTCTGTTGCATGTTTGCAGGAGGGTGCTCTCAGGGCCGACCAACTGATACAGCGGATTGAAGCCTCGCTACAAGTGAAGCAGTAGTGGCCATATTGACTCTATTTAATGGATTGCATAAATCATTTTGATGTGTAAATCCTCATTGTAAAGATTCAGACTTATTTTTTCAAACCTTGTCAATTTCAATCGTTTAGCAACACAGCACACCACAAGAAATACTGTAAGATTTCCGCACTTGGATAATACATTCAATCAAATGGCAATTTTCTCTAGTATTCTTTCAACCTTTTAGCCAAAATCTCATTTATTATGATGTCCAGTCAGTGAGAGCGCACAGGATCAGAGAGGACATTAGAAGAAGCCAAATCCAATGCCATTGAAAAGTTAGCCTTTTAAATTAATACTCCTTCTGCCTCCACGTAAGAGTCTTATTTTCTTTTTGCATTGACATTTATGCATGCTGATGTGTAATGGGAAGTGGGGTTTGAATTAAGCAGGCCAATTTTTAGGCATAAATTCAAGCTCAAATAAAGAATTAGGAACCTCTAGTTAGGATAATCGGAAATGGAATGTGAGAAGTGGAGGATTGAAATGTTTTGCCCAACTTTTAGCCATAAATTTAAGCTCAAGTAAGGAAATAGTTAGGACAAACGAAAATGGAAAGTAATAACCTTAAGCAGGGACGGAAGGAGTACATGATTGTCAAGGACATTATACGATACTAGAGATGACATTTTATAAAAAAACAAAATAATTATAGGTGTTGGGAAAAACGATCAACAACTATTACGATTACAGTATGCAGAGTTGACATCCAACTCAATCATTCTCTAGCACTAACTAATCTATTACAACAAGATTGAGTCTCCTGACAAACGACCTATCAATAAGCTTATGGATAGGGCAAGGACCTATTTGAAATTAACAAAAAATGTAAAATTTTGCAGGCCGGCCATTGGATTACGGGTTGGGTTATTAAAATAAACTCAGCCCATCTCCTTTCCTTCTTTAAAGCACTACGTCTCCTTCAAACCCTTATTTTTCCTTCTTCCTTTTGCAAACCAACCAGCAATTCCTCATTCCTTCTTCTTCTTCGATCGATCTACAAACATTCCTCCTTCGATCGATAAATTCCTCAAACATTCCTTCTTTTTCGATCTGCATACTTCCTTGCGACCAAATACTTCTCCGATTGATTTGTCTTTTTTTTTCCCGATGAGCTCTTCAAACAGCCAATTACTGTCCGGCAAAATTTGAGATGAGATCTTCGCATTGCAACAAGTTCTACATCAACAAATTTCAATTTTAAACAAATGAAATTTAGTTTCAAGAGGGTGAAATTTTGCCTAATAGTGTCCAATATATGAATTTTCACATTCGAATGAGTTTATGTTGTTAATTGCCTTCGATATAAATGAAATTGTTGTTGAAACTTCTGCTGCTATGAACATGTAGAAACATGTGGCAAATATTCGAAAAAAACTAAATGTTGCTGAAAATTTTCGTATACACTATGCACCTATTACCCTATAATACGTACCGTTTGCATTAAAATATGCACTTGTTTTATAAATTGTGTATATGAATTAATGAAATTTTCCACGAGATTTTGTATAAGTTAAGTTAAAATTTTGACAATTTAACTTTTTCATATTAACTCAACATTAATTACTTTTCAACATGTGTTGTTTAAATAAAAAAATACATATGATTTTAAATTGTCAATTCTTTTATGAATAACGAAACTTTGCCATGAGGTAGGGGATAAGTTACCTTATGGATAGTTTCTATTTTGTTAAAACATGCATATGTTAGCCTACAACTAGTACTTCTTTTAGTATACATAAGGTCACATAATTTTGTAGTTTTTCAAATTTTCGTATGTAATGCATTTAATACCTCACAATATATACTGATTGCATTAAACTATATATTTGTTTTAAAAAACATGAGCAGATTTTCCGAAACAGGGAAATCAACACATGAGCAGTTACCTTAAAAAACATGTATTTGTTTTAAATCAAAGAGAGGTCACATTAAGTCCAGCTGGCGTGAAAGCAACACATGTAAAACATTGCATATTTTGTATAAAAAACAGGCAAATTTTGTCGATTTCAAACACGTGAAAGACTCTTAACATCTAAATAAAATGGAAAATAAAGTGTCTGTGACAGAATTCTTCCATTAGGGAACTTAAAGTTATAACAATATTCCTACTCCCTCCGTCCCGGATTAAATTGCATAGAATCCTTTTCATGGTTATCAAGAAACATGTTTGACCGTTAATATATTTAACTACGTATAATATCGGTAAATAAAAAGTCACTTTTTAAAAACTACTCGTCATGACGAATCCAACCATATCAAATACGATAATATTATTGGTTATATGCCTATTTAAATATGCAGTCAAAGTTTGATCGTGAATAGTGTCAAATAGTAAAGTGTGCAGTTTAATTCGGGACGGAGGGAGTATCTAGATTAACTAACAGTTTCCAATGCAATAAATCAACTATTAATTTTCAAAAGGGCATCATCTTTGAATCTTCAATTTCAGTGTCATTTTCATCTAAATCCTCCTCGTGTTGGAACGTCTTGTATCCTCAATGATCAATATTGTCTGATTCCTTAAAAGTTATAACCACTTCAAGTTTAAATCCAACTCTTGCAAAAGGCATAGACATTAGATATCATATAAGCAAATAGGTACAATTTATAATTCAAAATAAACAATAATCAACAATGAAAATAAAATTTAAACACAATAAAACTAACAAGTACATGCTGGATACTAACGTAAGCAATATACAAGTAAAAAGATGCAATTCCTAATTCAAAATGAACAACAACCAACAAATTTAAAAACAAAAGTCAAGCACAATAAAACTAACAAGTACATACTGGATACTAACAGATGCAACAAGTAAGTAAACATGTGCACTTCCTTAATCAAAGTAGACAAGCAACAACAAATTAAAATAAAAAGGCATACACAATACAATTAACAGGTACACACTGAATACTAACAAATGCAACTTATAAGTGAACAGATGCACTTCGTATTTCAAACGAACAATAAACAACGAATAAAAAAATAAGGTCATTCATGGTACAACTAATATGTACACGTTGGGTAATAACATCTGCAACATAAAAGTAAACGAATGCACCTCGTAATTCAAGACGAACAATTGGTGTATATCTAGCCCGTGATTGATTTCCAGGCCCATCCCATAACTGGGCTTTACAATAAACCACGAACCGAATCAGAGAAAGCAAAAGCGGGTCAGGATGAATTAGATCACGAACCGAGAAAGGCGGAAGCCACGATCGACGTTCAGATATGAATAGCCTTTATCAAAACCACGATCAAACCCACGATGGAAAACCCTAATAAAGTGGAACCATGATTGTAACACGCTATAAAAGGAAGAAGAATGACACAAGTCCAGGTAAGTGCAACTAAACTAAGAATTCTTGATTATAAAGAGATAAGCCTCTGACTTGAGCATCCGAGTCTTTTCGCTAGAACAACTTCCAGGATCTCTTTTGCAAGAACATCATAGTGAATAAAGGTCGCTTGGGGAAATTGGGGATACCACAATATTTGGTGCTGTATGTGGGGACAATTTTTTTCGATCATTCATTCCCAAAAAAAGTCGGTGTTCACCATAAATGAAAGAAGCCAAAACTATCATACTACGAAACATGAACATGAATCATAGTAAAGACCAGGATTATGTTCCCAGAAGAGAACAAGAATGTGGTAAGGATGACACATGAGATGAGGAAGAGGTAAAGTCTCTTAACATGAATAAAGAAAAAGAAAGGAGAGCGTTCACGTTGTTTCTAGAAGCAAACAAAGAAAAACTGTATAATCAGTTCTTAGCTTCTTTCAAACCAAAGTCCCCAAGGGTAAGTAAATAATTGAGTAAAAAAAACTAGGATCTTAAATATGGGATGAATTAAGAGATATAGTGGTAAACGACGATGTTAACAAGTCATCGTTAGCACCACATCTTCGCGATTTCAAGATGTCGAAAGACTTCAAGTTATCATTACATGTTAAAATTTACGATGGAACGAGGGACCCAGGTGAATTACTACATTCCTATTGTAATAGCATGAGATTCCACGAAGCTGAAATTGAGTTGGTGTGTAAGGCTTTCCCTATCTTTCTGTCAGGAAAAACGATTACGTGGTATGAGGATTTACCAAATAGAAGTATTACATCTTGGGCATAGCTTTCAGATCTGTTCTTGGGACGCTTCTACCAAAAATAGAAATTCACCAAGACAATAGTGACCTTGAACAATATAGCTCAACGAAGTGATGAAAGTTTGGCAAGTATCACAGTAGGTTCGTCACAGAGAGTTTGCAAGTCCATGACCTGTCTTTTCAATCTTCCTTGGGTGTGTTCACAGGAGGCATGCGATCAGGAGAGTTTTATAAGGAATTCACAAAGAATATTGACAGGCGCGGGCGGTCGTCGCGCCCGCGCGCCAAAAGATAATTTATAAGCCCTAAATGCTTACTTTCTACAACTAGGTAGATAGTGGCAAATCGGGGTCGTCCAATGAGAAGAGGGATCTTCCTAAGCGTCTAAGCACACAAATGGTTGATATTAGGCTAGGAGTAAATATATATACACACACTTAAAAGCGAGTAAATGGGGGGGTTGGTTGGTTGGTTGGTTCTTAAGTTACGAAAGTAAAAAAGACAAGATAACTAGCAACGTCAAGTGACTATGCTAATCATCAAACGAAACTAAAGAAAAGGGGTTTTAAACTACAAAGATAAAATGCCTTGGGGGCAACGGATATCCACTTCCACATCTAATGTAGTTCATCGAATCATTCACACATTCCATCATATAGCATTCATGACCCAACACTCACACACCCCATCTAGCAAGTACCACAACACACACACCACAAGGAGTTCTAAGTTCATGCTCATAGATCTTCATGCAAAGGCGCTACGGAATTCGTCACGTTCCTACACCTAAGCAATTCAACCACACAAGCACTACCTATGCTCAAACCACTCATGGCACACATGCAGTGAAACACACCGTCAAGAGTACATAAACGCCAAATAACAAATGCTTCAAGAATGAGTTTAAATCATCTATTCAATACTTCAACTACTTGTCGTGGAGACTAAACTCCTATCCTTCTTAGTTCGTAGTTTGCGAGAGTGAGTTCGACATCTCTCGTCAAACCTCACCAATGACTCCCGAGTCGCGACCACGATTCAAGGTGTCATTGGTGGCATTTAGCACGAAGGACCAACAAGCTTGGCAATGCCTATGACCACTACACCGTGACTAAGCATTAAACCAATTCATACAATTACACGAGATTGGATGAACGTGCAAGCACATTCATCCACGAGCATATGACTCTCTCGTTTTCTACACAAACGAACATGACGAAGAGTTCGACATCAATCACATTCGTCTAGCACATTGTCAACACACTAACACAATCAAAAGCTCTAATTCACACTCATACATTCCTAACAAGAACAGGGGGGAAATTAACCCAAATCCCCCAAACCCTAGCTAGCAATTCATACAAGCATTCATATCATCAAGCTCTTAACAACATCAATGCAATCAACAATTAACATTCAAAGCACAATAAAAGCACAATAGCAAAAACATCAAATTGATAGATAAAATGAATTCTTGCTACATAGATAATGGAAGCTTCAATCCTTTGCTCCCAAGAACAAGAACTACTCTAGAACAAGAAAACACATAAAAACTAAGAAAAGAAGAAGAAAAGAAAGAAGAGAAAAACCTAGAATTGAAGCCCTAAAATGCAGAGAAAAGCGCGGGCTGGAAAGCTGGAGAAGAAGAGGAAAGAGAGGGTATTTATAGTGCAAAGAAAATAAGAATGATTTCTGGCCGCCCGTTGGTCGCGACTTGCGACGGGGTTCATCGCGACTCGCGACGGTGTCGCGACGGGATCGCGATGGTGTCGCGACGGGGTCGCGACGGCAGCCACAGTTTTGCATTGTTTCTTTGTCTTCTTCATAGCCATCCCTCTCACTCTTCAAGTCTTCAACAGCTCCAAAATGGTCTTCAACGGCCTCCGGTCTTCATGTCTTCGAAGTGAGTATCCAAAAGTCTTCGAAAGTATAGTCTTCAATGTCTTCCGGTCTTCGTTGCTTCCGTGTTCTTCCCTTGTCACACAAAATCCACTTAAAAGAGGTAAAAGAGTACAAAGTTGCTTTTACCTCTCCTAAGTGAATTTCAAGGTAAAACACAAGCTCTCGATAATAAAAGAGCACAAAAGTGATCCTAAATACTACTAAATAATGCATCTAAAATGGACACATCAAACCTCCCCACTCTTAAACCTTACTCGCCCTCGAGTAAGAAAAGATTTAAGCATACGGAGGAAATGGCATATCCACATCCTAAAACCCCCAAAATAACCACACAAAATGGATATATCAAACCTCCCCACACTTAAACCTTACTCGCCCTCGAGTAAGAAAAGATTCAAGCATACGGAGTAAATGATATATCCAAAACCTAAACTAATCCCCCAATCAAAGCCTCACAAAAACTCTCAATATCATAAATCCCAAAATAAAAGCTCACATGAGAATTTTTCACACACACATCCCCAATCCTAAATCTAACCAAACCTACCACTTATCAATTCACTACCCATAAAAATATTTCCCAGCCCAGAATTGATATTCCCAGAATCCAATGACACAAAATGAAGCTAAAACCATAGAGGAAGTTTTAAACACATGCTTCACTTAATGCCAATATATCAACCAAAAACGAAGTATAAAGAGATCAAGAATTTCATAACCATACTTCGTTTCCTAACCCACTAAGCTACCCAATCCCAAGAGGTCTATAGATGTTGAGCTACCCGATCCATTCGTGTGACAACCGCAACCTTATGACTCCAACGCCGGCAAATGATTGAAATCATAGCATTTTTCAATTTCTCTCGCTTTCTCTCATTTTGCCTAGGAGCTCTTTCGAGTTTTCATCCTAGCCACACATCATGTTTCTTTAGCTCACATCTCACCTTTTTCCACACATTTTAGCCTCTCATTTTTGCCTAGGCCGCCCTTTAAGGGTTTTCGACCTATCCGGGCCCCCAATGTTGTCTAAGTTGCCCTCTCGGGTTTTCAACTTAGCGGGTTTTCTTTTTCTCTTTTTTTTTCTTTCTTTTTTTTTCTTTTTTCTTTTTTTTATATTTTTTTTTCTCATGTTTTTCCAATGAAAAATAGCAAAAAGCATTCCAAAACAATCTAGCATGCATATGAGTCCTCTAACCCCTCCCCACACTTAAAACATTACATTGCCCTCAATGTAAACACGTAAGGCAAGAAGAATAAAAATCAAGGTAAGGGAGTTAGAGTGACACCCGTGTCTCCGCAAATTCGCCGGTGATATGGCGATATCCAAGTACTTGGATGGTCCCAAGATAAGTGTCAGAACCGGAAGGGTGAGCAAAGATGCCGTAGAAGAACTCACCCCTCGAGAAAAGCATTGTCTCCATGGCGCCGTTTGATCAAGACTACACCACGAAGAACACATTAAACTCACAAGTACATAAGGATATGTAATACTAGGTTTAGCATCAAGAGTTAATAACCATAATATTTTCAAAGAACAACCAATCAACCCTCAATCACCACTATAAGATTATGCGTGAAAAATATCCAACATATATTGACATGTATACAAGCATCATTATAGGATAAGAACTTACGGTCACAATGATGTAGTCGGCATACTACAATCAACAAATGTACTATAAAGATGCAAGAATGTTCATATGCCAATATATGTAGGATGGTGGAAGAAATGAGAGGTATGTGATGTTCTTGGGAGTGTTGGGTGGAGAAAAAGGAAGGATCATGCAATGTTTAAAATCATTTGGAAACTTGGAAGCTTGGAAATTTGAAATCCGGGCTAAAATATTTTTCAAAAGTTACTGAGCACGTCGCGACTCGCGACGAGGTTCGTCGCGACTCGCGACGAGCCTCGCGACGTCATCGCGACTCGCGGAAAGTAGAGTCCGGAAGCTCAAAATGTTCTGAGCTCGTTGCGACTCGCGACGAAGGGTGTCGCGACTCGCGACGAGCCTCGCGAAGTCATCGCGACTCGCGGAAAGTGGAGTCCGGGAGCTCAAAATTTTCTGAGCTCGTCGCGACTCGCGACGAAGGGTGTTGCGACTCGCGACGAGCCTCGCGAAGTCATCGCGACTCGCGGAAAGTGGAGTCCGGGAGCTCAAAATTTTCTGAGCTCATCGCGACTCGCGACGAAGTAGGTCGCGACTCGCGACGAGCCTCGCAAAGTCATCGCGACTCGCGACGAGCCTCGCGAAGTCATCGCGACTCGCGGAAAGTTGGCGCTGGGAGTGGATTTTGCTCCCCTGTTCGTCGCGACTCGCGACGAAGCCCATCGCGACTCGCGACGGCAGGGTATCCCAGACTTAAAATTTTTTCTTCTTCTTACCAACTGTCCAAGCTTTCTTCCCTCATTCGTTGATCTCGTTCCTTCATCTCCTTCATTGCAATGCACTTCACTTTGCTACAAAATCACAGAAAAACAAGCCATAAAAAGAACAAACCAAAACAACAACAAAAACAAACTAAGAAACACAAACTAAGAAACAAAAACTAAAAGAAATACCGAATTTATTTAACGTCGTCGGCACGATGAAGCTCCGTATTTTTAAGGTCATCGGCACGACCCTAACGTTATCCGTATGGTGAAGGCTTGAAGGTCTTCACCATGAGCATCCAAAATAAGAGAGGTGGGGGCACAAAACTTCCAAGAGGAAAGTCTTGTGGAGGTGGAGATGGTTCAAAGGGAATTAAGTGGTTAGGGAGCTTGGGATAGTCTTTTGGCTCCTCTCTCGTTTCCCTCAAAACTTCCGAAAATATTAGAGTTGGTTCACTAGGTGGGAGAAGGGGTGACAATGCTAATGGATGATGTAGCACTATCACCTCTTCCTCCATTTTTCTATCCTCTACAACCAGCTCCTCATCCCTTTCAAACTCAAAATCATTTTTATTGGTGACCTCACTCACCGAATCATCGAGTTCAAGTTGGGATGGTGTGTTTTCGGAATCACGAGCTTCCATGCGGGCCAATACCTCTAATATGTTCCTCACATGCCCCTCAATGGCCTCAACACTAGAGGAGAGCTGGGTATCCGGCTCCTCACTAGTAAAGGAGTTCAAGTTTGCTATGGTATTTAAGACATCCTCACGTGTCAAACTTGAACTTCCTTGTTGGGCTTGGTTTTGGGGTATGGTATAGGGTGGTGATGGCCAACTAGGTTGCTCGTAATATTGGTTTTCTGGCTCATTCTCATACCACAAATCCGGACTACCACTCCATTCCGGATTGTAAGAGTTGTGGTATGGATAGCATTCATGAGCATCTTGCCCTTGAAAACCAATATCTCCTACCTCTTGATAGCACTCTTCATAGTACCCATGGTTTTGGAAACCAAGGGTTCTTTCTCGGTCATAGTGCTCTTCCCACAACAAAGGGCAAGATTCGGTAGGATGATCGGAATGACACATCCTACAAAACCTTGCTTGTTGAGCCTCTCTTCTCATCATGAGTTCCCTCAAGGTGAGACGCTCCATTAAGAATTTTTTTTTTCTAAAGTTCGGAATCATAGTGCAAGGATTCTCGATAAAATAAATTACCAAGAACTCAAGCAATACCTACTCCGAACAAAAACAACCACCAAGTAGTGGAAAATAAAAACAACTAGCTAATACACAACCAAATACACCTAAATACTTAAGAATAAACGCCTCTTCCCCGGCAACGGCGCCATTTTGACGGGCGCGGGCGGTCGTCGCGCCCGCGCGCCGAAAGATAATTTATAAGCCCTAAATGCTTACTTTCTACAACTAGGTAGATAGTGGCAAATCGGGGTCGTCCAATGAGAAGAGGGATCTTCCTAAGCGTCTAAGCACACAAATGGTTGATATTAGGCTAGGAGTAAATATATATACACACACTTAAAAGCGAGTAAATGGGGGGGGGTTGGTTGGTTGGTTGGTTCCTAAGTTACGAAAGTAAAAAGACAAGATAACTAGCAACGTCAAGTGACTATGCTAATCATCAAACGAAACTAAAGAAAAGGGGTTTTAAACTACAAAGATAAAATGCCTTGGGGGCAACGGATATCCACTTCCACATCTAATGTAGTTCATCGAATCATTCACACATTCCATCATATAGCATTCATGACCCAACACTCACACACCCCATCTAGCAAGTACCACAACACACACACCACAAGGAGTTCTAAGTTCATGCTCATAGATCTTCATGCAAAGGCGCTACGGAATTCGTCACGTTCCTACACCTAAGTAATTCAACCACACAAGCACTACCTATGCTCAAACCACTCATGGCACACATGCAGTGAAACACACCGTCAAGAGTACATAAACGCCAAATAACAAATGCTTCAAGAATGAGTTTAAATCATCTATTCAATACTTCAACTACTTGTCGTGGAGACTAAACTCCTATCCTTCTTAGTTCGTAGTTTGCGAGAGTGAGTTCGACATCTCTCGTCAAACCTCACCAATGACTCCCGAGTCGCGACCACGACTCAAGGTGTCATTGGTGGCATTTAGCACGAAGGACCAACAAGCTTGGCAATGCCTATGACCACTACACCGTGACTAAGCATTAAACCAATTCATGTAATTACACGAGATTGGATGAACGTGCAACGCACATTCATCCACGAGCATATGACTCTCTCGTTTGCTACACAAACGAACATGACGAAGAGTTCGACATCAATCACATTCGTCTAGCACATTGTCAACACACTAACACAATCAAAAGCTCTAATTCACACTCATACATTCCTAACAAGAACAGGGGGGAAATTAACCCAAATCCCCCAAACCCTAGCTAGCAATTCATACAAGCATTCATATCATCAAGCTCTCAACAACATCAATGCAATCAAAAATTAACATTTAAAGCACAATAAAAGCACAATAGCAAAAACATCAAATTGATAGATAAAATGAATTCTTGCTACATAGATAATGGAAGCTTCAATCCTTTGCTCCCAAGAACAAGAACTACTCTAGAACAAGAAAACACATAAAAACTAAGAAAAGAAGAAGAAAAGAAAGAAGAGAAAAACCTAGAATTGAAGCCCTAAAATGCAGAGAAAAGCGCGGGCTGGAAAGCTGGAGAAGAAGAGGAAAGAGAGGGTATTTATAGTGCAAAGAAAATAAGAATGATTTCTGGCCGCCCGTTGGTCGCGACTCGCGACGGGGTTCGTCGCGACTCGCGACGGTGTCGCGACGGGATCGCGATGGTGTCGCGACGGGGTCGCGACGGCAGCCACAGTTTTGCATTGTTTCTTTGTCTTCTTCATAGCCATCCCTCTCACTCTTCAAGTCTTCAACAGCTCCAAAATGGTCTTCAACGGCCTTCGGTCTTCATGTCTTCGAAGTGAGTATCCAAAAGTCTTCGAAAGTATAGTCTTCAATGTCTTCCGGTCTTCGTTGCTTCCGTGTTCTTCCCTTGTCACACAAAATCCACTTAAAAGAGGTAAAAGAGTACAAAGTTGCTTTTACCTCTCCTAAGTGAATTTCAAGGTAAAACACAAGCTCTCGATAATAAAAGAGCACAAAAGTGATCCTAAATACTACTAAATAATGCATCTAAAATGGACACATCAAATATGCTGGAGAACCCAAGAGAACTACAAAAAATGATAGAGCAGTATCTGCGAACCGAAGAAGCAAACAACCACAAAATAGAGTGTGAGCAAGAAGAGAAAAGAGTAATGGAGAACTCACAAAGAATTTTGGCAAAGAAGGGGAAATGGAGTCTCCTTTTCAATGGAAGAGAAGTGGGAACACAAAACATCCTGTCTCAAGAGACACCGCTCACGAAATCACGAAAGGAAATATGACAAGCGAACATAGATCTATTTCACGAACCAGCACCGATGATACCACCTCTAGAGAAAATATCAAGAGAATACTATTGTGCCTTCCATAAAGATCATGGTCACGATATTGAATATTGCAGAGATTCGAGGAGGTAGATAGAGGAGAAATTGAGAAATGGCTATCTAAGCCGATACAAGAAAGAAGATGGCAGGAGTAGATACAACGAAGCTAACAAGGCAGGAGGCTTCATGGCTAAAATCCAAGCTGCAACAAACACTCAGAAAAAGAATCAAAGATGGTAGCAGTGGTGGATTATGAAGAGGAAGTATCTAACGAGGCTCTAGAGATAGTAGTCTTCTCGATACATGGGTCAATAGAGTATTTATCAAATAATGCTTGGAGAGCTAAGGCCAGGTATTCACCACCACAGGAGCCTATGAACAAAAGATTGCGTGTGGATGAAACAATCATGCTTAGCAAAAAGGACGCGATTCCTAATGCTTCACCTCACAATGATCCAATGGTCATTATCGTTAAGATTGAGAATGCAACAGTTCATATAGTGTTTGTAGATGATAAGAGCGCGGTAGAAATCCTTTCTGTTGACTGCTTTGACAGATTGGGATTCAAGAGGACCGACTTGAAGAGGTTCACGTCCTCGCTCATAGGATTCACGGGACGAGCAGAGACATTGGTAGGAAGCATACAACTCCTTGTAATAATTGGAAAAAATGATAGGAACTCATTATCATTTGTGACTTCGTTGTCATTGATGTACCAGGTTTGTTTAATGCTATCATCAGTAGACCATGGATGAATATAGCGAAGGCGATATTGTCTCCATACCATTTGGTCATGAAGTTCCCAACCCCAACAGGGGTTGCGACCGTGAGAGGAAACCGACAAATAGCTAGACACTGTATGGTTATCGCAATGTGAGCAGGAAAGAATGCTATGCAAACAAAGATGGTTAGTTCTAGTATGAACAGTGACTCACTTAGCCAAGTGGACCCTTCAATAAATCTAGGTGAAGAGACCGAAGATGTCATTTTGGATGATGATGATACTTCTAAGTGTGTCAAAATAGGAAAGTGATGTGTCCATTTTAGATGATTATTTTAGGCTTTTTAGGATTAGGTTTTGTGCAATTTTGTGCTCTACATGTGGCATTTTGCCTTGAAATCATCTAAGGAGGGATAAAGGCGGCTTTGACGTTTTTATCACTTTTTAGATGATTTTGTGTGACAAGGTGATTTGTTTGAAGACTTTGAAGATTTGAAGACTGTGAAGATTTGTCTTTGAAGATTTGAAGATTTTAAGACCTTTACATTTGAGCTTTGTGAAGATTTGAAGAAGTGAAGAGATGAAGAAAGGAGAGCAAAGCAACGGATGAATGATGATCCGGGGTTCTCAGAATTTTCCGAGAATAATCAGCCTTCAAGAGTGGCACCATTGGATTCCTCTTCTCGAGCACTATAAAATCGACTACAAGAACTCCCGAAACGGATCAACGGTTCACCCGGAGGAAGCAAAACAAAACAGCAAGGCTGAGTTACTGATCTGGTCGCGAGCTCGTCGCGAGTCGCGACGGCAGCGTCCAGTCAGCTCTGTTTCAGCGTTTTTCTTCCCTTTTTCTTCCACTATAAATACCTCTTCCTCCCCTTCATTCCACAAGTTTTTTTCCCTCTTCTTCTTGCATTTTAGGGCTTGAAAACCCTTGGTTTTCTTCTCTTTCTTTTCTTAGTTTTTGTAGTTTAATTATGTCTCTTGTTATTCTAGAGTAGTTTTTGTTCTTGGGAGCAAGGATTGAAGCTTCCATTTCTATGTATTGAGAACCATTTCTATCTATCTATTTGGTGTTTTTGCTATTGTGCTCTTATTGTGCTTTGAATGTTAATTGTTGATTCCATTGATGTTGTTGGGAGCTTGAGGATATGAATGCTTGTACGAATTGCTAGCTAGGGTTTGGGGGATTTGGGTTAATTTTCCCCCTGTTCTTGTTAGGAATGTATGAGTGTGAATTAGAGCTTTTGATTGTGTTAGTGTGTTGACAATGTGCTAGACGAATGTGATTGATGTTGAACTCTTCGTCATGTTTGTTTTGTGTAGCAAACGAGAGAGTCATATGCTCGTGGATGAATGTGCTTGCACGTTCATCCAATCTCGTGTAATTGCATGAATTGGTTTAATGCTTAGTCACGGTGTAGTGGTCATAAGCAATGCCAAGCTTGTTGGTTCTTCGTGATTAAATGCCACCAATGATACCTTGAGTCGTGGTCGCGACTCGGGAGTCATTGGTGAGGTTTGACGGGAGATGTGGAACTCACTCTTGCAAACTACGAACTAAGAAGGATAGGAGTTTAGTCTCCACGACAAGTAGTTGAAATATTGAATAGATGGCTTGTACTCATTCTTGAAGCATTTGTTATTTGGCGTTTATGTATTCTTGATGGTATGTTTCACTTCATGTGTGCCATGAATTGTTTGAGCATAGGGAGTGTTTGTATGGTTGAATTGTTTTGGTGTTAGGAGCGTGACGAACTCCGGGACTCCTTTGCATGAAAATCTATGAGCATGAACTTAGAACTTCTTGTGATGTATGCGTTGTGATCCTTGCTAGATGGGTATGTGAATGTTGAGTCATGTATGCTATATGATGGAATGAGTGAATGATTCAATGACCTACGTATGATTTGGAAGTGGATATCCATTGCCCCCAAGGCTTTTTATCTTTGTAGTTTTAAAACCCCTTTTCTTTAGTTTCGTTTGATGATTAGCATAGTCACTTGACCTTGCTAGTTATCGTGTCTTTTTATCTTTGTTAATTTAGGAAACCAACCAACCAACCCCCCCCCCCCCCCCCGTTTACATGCTTTTATGTGTGTGTATATATAGTTACTCCTAGCCTAATATCAACCATTTGTGTGCTTAGACGCTTAGGAAGATCCCTCTTCTCCTTGGACGACCCCGATTTGCCACTATCTACCTAGTTGTAGAAAGTAAGCATTTAGGGCTTATAAATTATCTTTTGCACGGCGGGCGCGACGACCGCCCGCCTGTCAAAATGGCGCCGTTGCCAGGGAAGAGGCGTTTATTTTTAAGTATTTAGGTTTATTTGGTTGTGTATTGGCTAGTTGTTTTTATTTTCCACTACTTGGTGGTTATTTTTGTTCGGAGTAGGTATTGCTCGAGTTCTTGGTAATTTATTTTATCGAGAATCCTTGCACTATGATTCCGAACTTTTGAAATTTTTTTTTTTTATGGAGCGTCTCACCTTGAGGGAACTCATGATGAGAAGAGAGGCTCAACAAGCAAGGTTTTGTAGGATGTGTCATTCCGACCATCCTACCGAATCCTGCCCTTTGTTGTGGGAAAAGCACGATGACCGAGAAAGAACCCTTGGTTTTCAAAACCATGGGTACTATGAAGAGTGCTATCAAGAGGTTGGAGATGTTGGTTTTCAAGGGCAAGAAGCTCATGAATGCTATCCATACCATGACTCTTACAATCCGGAATGGAGTGGTAGTCCGGATTGGTGGTATGAGAATGAGTCGGAAAACCAACACTACGAGCAACCTAGTTAGCCATCACCACCCTATACCATACCCCAAAACCAAGCCCAACAAGGAAGTTCAAGTTTGACACGTGAGGATGTCTTAAATAGGATAGCAAACTTGAACTCCTTTACTAGTGAGGAGCCGGATACCCAGCTCTCCTCTAGTGTTGAGGCCATTGAGGGGCATGTGAGGAACATATTAGAGGTATTGGTCCGCATGGAAGCTCGTGATTCCGAAAACACACCATCCCAACTTGAACTCGATGATTCGGTGAGTGAGTTCACCAATAAAAATGATTTTGAGTTTGAAAGGGATGAGGAGTTGGTTGTAGAGGATAGAAAAATGGAGGAAGAGGTGATAGTGCTACATCCATTAGCATTGTCACCCCTTCTCCCACCTAGTGAACCAACTCTAATATTTTCGGAAGTTTTGAGGGAAACGAGAGAGGAGCCAAAAGACTATCCCAAGCTCCCTAACCACTTAATTCCCTTTGAACCATCTCCACCTCCACAAGACTTTCCTCTTGAAAGTTTTGTGCCCCCACCTCTCTTATTTTGGATGCTCATGGTGAAGAGCTTCAAGCCTTCACCATACGGATAACATTAGGGTCGTGCCGACGACCTTAAACATACGGAGCTTCGTCGTGCCGACGACGTTAAATAAATTCGGCATTTCTTTTAGTTTTTGTTTCTTTTAGTTTTTGTTTCTTTTAGTTTTTGTTTCTTAGTTTTTTTTTTGTTCTTTTTATGGCATGTTTTTCTATGATTTTGTAGCAACATGAAGTGCATTGCAATGGAGGAGATGAAGGAATGAGATCAACGAATAAGGGAAGCAAGCTTGGACAGTTGGTAAGAAGAAGAAAAAATTTTAAGCCTGGGATACCCTGCCGTCGCGAGTCGCGATGAGCTTCGTCACGAGTCGCGACGAACAGGGGAGCAAAATTCACTCCCAGCGCCAACTTTCCGCGAGTCGCGATGGCATCGCGAGGCACCGTCGCGAGTCGCGATGTACTTCGTCGCGAGTCGCGACGTGCTCAGAAATTTTTGAGCTTTCGGACTCAACTTTCCGCGAGTCGCGATGACTTTGCGAGGCTCATCGCGAGTCACGATACACTTCGTCGCGAGTCGCGACGAGCTCAGAAAATTTTGAGCTCTCGGACTCACCTTTCCGCGAGTCGCGATGACTTCGCGAGTCGCGACGTGCTCAGTAACTGTTGAAAATTTTTTGAGCCCGGATTTCAAATTTCCAAGCTTCCAAGTTTCCAAATGATTTTAAACATTGCATGATCCTACCTTCTTCTCCACCCAACACTCCCAAGAACCACCACATACTCACTCATTCCTCCACCATCCTACATATGTTGACATATGAACATTCTTGCATCTTTATAGTACATTTGTTGATTGTAGTATGCCGACTACATCATTGTGATCGTAAGTGCATATCCTATAATGATGCTTGTATACATGTCAATATATGTTGGATATTTTTCATGATTATTCTTATAGTGTTGGTTGAGTGTGAATTGGTTGTTCTTTGAAAATACTATGGTTATTAACTCTTGCTGCTAAACCTAGTATTACAAATCCTTATGTACTTGTGAGTTTAATGTTGTTCTTTGTGGTGTTAGTCTTGATCAAACGGCGCCATGGAAACAATGCTTTTCTCGAGGGGTGAGTTCTTCTACGGCATATTTGCTCCCCCTTCCGGTTCCGAAACCGATTTCGGGACCATACATTTACATTGGATTGCGCCATATCACCGGCGAATACACGGAGAAACGGGTTTCACTCTACCCCCTTGCCTTGATTTTTATTGTTCTTGCCTTACATGTTTACATTGAGGGCAATGTAATGTTTTAAGTGTGGGGAGGGGTTAGAGGATTCAATGCATGCTAGCTTGTTTTGGAATTCTTTTTGCTACTTTTCATTGGAAAAACATGAGAAAAAAAAATAGAAAAACAAAAAGAAAAAAAATAAAAAAAAAGAAAAAAAAGAAAAAGAAAAAAGAAAACCCGCTAAGTTGAAAACCCGAGAGGGCAACTTAGGCAACATTGGGGGCCCGGATAGGTCGAAAACCCTTAAAGGGCGGCCTAGGCAAAAATGAGAGGCTAAAATGTGCGGAAAAAGGTGAGATGTGAGCTAAAGAAACATGATGTGTGGCTAGGATGAAAACTCGAAAGAGCTCCTAGGCAAAATGAGAGAAATTGAAAAATGCTAAGATTTCACTCATTTTCCGGCGTTGGAGTCATAAGGTTGCGGTTGTCACACGGATGGATCGGGTAGCTCAACATCTATAGACCTCTTGGGATTGGGTAGCTTAGTGGGTTAGGAAACGAAGTGTGGTTATGAAATTCCTTCTCTTTCTACTTCGTTTTTGGCTGATATATTGGCATTTAGTGAAGCATGTGTTTGAAACTCTTATATGGTTTTAGCTTCATTTTATGTCATTGGATTTTGGTTGATATATTGGCATTAGGTGTAGTATGTGCTTAAACCTCTTCAATGGTTTTAACTTCATCTTGTGTCATTGGACTTTGGGAATATCAATTCGGGGCTTTGAAATATTTTTATGGGTAGTGAATTGATAAGTGGTAGGTTTGGTTAGATTTAGGATTGGGGATGTGTGTGTGAAAAATTCTCATGTGAGCTTTTATTTTGGGATTTATGATATTGAGAGTTTTGTGAGGCTTTGATTGGGGGATTAGTAGTTAAGATAGGACTATATCATTTCTTCTGTGTGCTTAGATCTTTTCTTACTCGAGGGCGAGTAAGGTTTAAGTGTGGGGAGGTTTGATGTGGCCATTTTATGCGGGTATTTTAGGGTTTTTAGGATGTGGATATGTCATTTCCTCCGTGTGCTTGAATCTTTTCTTACTCGAGGGCGAGTAAGGTTTAAGTGTGGGGAGGTTTGATGTGTCCATTTTAGATGATTATTTTAGGCTTTTTAGGATTAGGTTTTGTGCAATTTTGTGCTCTACATATGGCATTTTGCCTTGAAATCATCTAAGGAGGGATAAAGGCGGCTTTGACGTTTTTATCACTTTTTAGATGATTTTGTGTGACAAGGTGATTTGTTTGAAGACTTTGAAGATTTGAAGACTGTGAAGATTTATCTTTGAAGATTTGAAGATTTGAAGACCTTTACATTTGAGCTTTGTGAAGATTTGAAGAAGTGAAGAGATGAAGAAAGGAGAGCAAAGCAACGGATGAATGATGATCCGGGGTTCTCAGAGTTTTCCGAGAAGAATCAGCCTTCAAGAGTGGCACCATTGGATTCCTCTTCTCGAGCACTATAAAATCGACTACAAGAACTCCCGAAACGGATCAACGGTTCACCCGGAGGAAGCAAAACAAAACAGCAAGGCTGAGTTACTGATCTGGTCGCGAGCTCGTCGCGAGTCGCGACGGCAGCGTCCAGTCAGCTCTGTTTCAGCGTTTTTCTTCCCTTTTTCTTCCACTATAAATACCTCTTCCTCCCCTTCATTCCACAAGTTTTTTTCCCTCTTCTTCTTGCATTTTAGGGCTTGAAAACCCTTGGTTTTCTTCTCTTTCTTTTCTTAGTTTTTGTAGTTTAATTATGTCTCTTGTTATTCTAGAGTAGTTTTTGTTCTTGGGAGCAAGGATTGAAGCTTCCATTTCTATGTATTGAGAACCATTTCTATCTATCTATTTGGTGTTTTTGCTATTGTGCTCTTATTGTGCTTTGAATGTTAATTGTTGATTCCATTGATGTTGTTGGGAGCTTGAGGATATGAATGCTTGTATGAATTGCTAGCTAGGGTTTGGGGGATTTGGGTTAATTTCCCCCCTGTTCTTGTTAGGAATGTATGAGTGTGAATTAGAGCTTTTGATTGTGTTAGTGTGTTGACAATGTGCTAGACGAATGTGATTGATGTTGAACTCTTCGTCATGTTTGTTTTGTGTAGCAAACGAGAGAGTCATATGCTCGTGGATGAATGTGCTTGCACGTTCATCCAATCTCGTGTAATTGCATGAATTGGTTTAATGCTTAGTCACGGTGTAGTGGTCATAAGCAATGCCAAGCTTGTTGGTTCTTCGTGATTAAATGCCACCAATGATACCTTGAGTCGTGGTCGCGACTCGGGAGTCATTGGTGAGGTTTGACGGGAGATGTGGAACTCACTCTTGCAAACTACGAACTAAGAAGGATAGGAGTTTAGTCTCCACGACAAGTAGTTGAAATATTGAATAGATGGCTTGTACTCATTCTTGAAGCATTTGTTATTTGGCGTTTATGTATTCTTGATGGTATGTTTCACTTCATGTGTGCCATGAATTGTTTGAGCATAGGGAGTGTTTGTATGGTTGAATTGTTTTGGTGTTAGGAGCGTGACGAACTCCGGGACTCCTTTGCATGAAAATCTATGAGCATGAACTTAGAACTTCTTGTGATGTATGCGTTGTGATCCTTGCTAGATGGGTATGTGAATGTTGAGTCATGTATGCTATATGATGGAATGAGTGAATGATTCAATGACCTACGTATGATTTGGAAGTGGATATCCATTGCCCCCAAGGCTTTTTATCTTTGTAGTTTTAAAACCCCTTTTCTTTAGTTTCGTTTGATGATTAGCATAGTCACTTGACCTTGCTAGTTATCGTGTCTTTTTATCTTTGTTAATTTAGGAAACCAACCAACCAACCCCCCCATTTACATGCTTTTATGTGTGTGTATATATAGTTACTCCTAGCCTAATATCAACCATTTGTGTGCTTAGACGCTTAGGAAGATCCCTCTTCTCCTTGGACGACCCCGATTTTCCACTATCTACCTAGTTGTAGAAAGTAAGCATTTAGGGCTTATAAATTATCTTTTGCACGGCGGGCGCGACGACCACCCGCCTGTCAGAAAGTGTCTTCCATATTTTGAGAAAAAGAAGGTGATACAAATCATGCGAGATCACAAGGACACATTCGCATGGAGCGTACAAAATATGTGAGGAGTCAACTCGTACATTGCAACTCATTTGTTGGATTTTGGGGATTTGATCAAATCAGTCAAGCAGTAACAAAGAAGCTTAGCTATTGATAGACAGAAAGTGAGTAAGGAAAAAGTAAAAGCATTACTATAAGCTAGCATCATAAAGGAGGTGATCTACCCAAAATGGCTAGCGAACCCAGTGATGGTGAAGAAGGCAGATTCCAGATGAAGAATGTCTATAGATTTCATTGATTTAAACAAAGAATATCCAAAGTATTGTTATCCCCTGCCAAAGATCGATCAGTTAGTGGAAGCAATTTCTGGATACGAAATCCTAGCTTTCTTGGATGCGTATAAAGGATATCACCAGATATTCATGAACCCGGAAGATGCAGAAAAAATAGCTTTCATAACGAGCTTTAGGATATTTTGCTTTGTGAATATGCCATTTGGCCTTAAAATTGCAGGGACAACATATCATAAGGTGGTTGACAATGCATTTTGTAGTCAAATACGGTGGACCGTAGAAGCATATGTCGATGACATGGTTATAAAAAGCAGACGAATATGTGACTTTGCACAGGAGTTAAGGGAAATCCTAGATTCATAAAGTGCGTTTGGAATGAAGCTGAATCCTGAAAAATGCACAATCGGGGTAGGTGCAGGAAAATTCCTGGGATACAAGGTATCCTCAAAAGGAATAGAAGCGAATCCGGAGAAGATACAATCTCCCCCAACCTCGAACAGTTAAAGAAGTTCAAATATTAATGGGATCGCTAGCATCGCTTAGTAGGTTCATTTTGAAGGCAACCGAGAGACACTTTCCACTCTTTGAAGTCCTTAAGAAGGCTTAAAAGTTCAGCTGGAACGATGATTGTCAAATAGCATATGAGTCATTGAAAGAGCAGCTTTAGACATTGCCAACGTTGAAATCACCAATTCCTGGGGAAACATTATATTTATACTTGGCGGTTTCAATGAATGTGGTGAGCTCAATTTTGGTGCGAAAAGAAGGCTAGAAGCAAGTACCAGTGTTCTACACCAGCATAATACTACAACGGGCTGAAAGGGCGCATATTCTAATTGATAGGTTGACTCTAGCTTTAATATATTTGGCAAGAATACTGCGAACCTATTTCCACGACCATAGGATTGTAATCTATACTGAATACCCAATCAAGAACATCCTGAGCAAGCTCGAGTCATCCGGGAGAATGACCAAGTGGGCTCTTGAATTAGAGCAATATGAGATTCGGTTTCAAACACGAATTGCAATAAAAGGACATGCTTTGACAAATTTCATCACAAAAATGACAAGTGTAGGGGCGCAGCAAGTTAAAACACAACAGAATCTTGAAATGGACAAAGGCAAATCCAAGTGGGAAGACATCACTTGGAAACTGTTCATTGATGGGGCTAGCAAAGAAGGCTGTGGCACAGAATAGCTAATGGTCAACCCAAAAGGAGGAGAATACAGATACTTGTTTCATTTTGACTTTCTACTCACTAACAATGAAGCTGAGTACAAAACGTCAATATATGGCTTAGATCTCACAGTAAATAGGAAGCTTAAGAGCGTTCGAGCCTTTAGTGATTCACAGATACTGGTCTAGTAAGTACGGGGAGAAGAGAAACTGGTAAAATACTTCACCAGAGTTCGTCAGCTCATCGCTTACCTTGAATACTTCAATATCCAGCATGTTCCAAGAAGTGAAAACACGAAATCAGATGCCTTAAGCAAGTTGGCAACAGCGGGGTTCGAGTCATTAGCCGAACACAAGGATGTGAAGGTGGAGGTCATCCTAATTAGAAGCACAACATGGACAACCTTGTCAACGGTTCAGACTGAAGGGGATAACTAGATGACACCGCTAATTGATTACTTTGAAAAGGGAAAGCTGCCAACAGATAAGGTACATGCCAGAAAGTTAGAAATGCAATCTCACAACTATGTTTATGAAGAAGGGACCTTATACAAGAAAGGTTTCCTATCTCCATGGATAAAGTGTGTGGGGCCATCGTAAGCGAGTGAAAACTTGAACGAAGTACACAAAGGTGTATGTAGAATGCACCAAGGGTCTCGAACAATCACGAAAAAGATCATTTGAGCCGGATATTACTAGCTAACCATGTTTAATGATGCATAAAACTTCGTCCTTAAGTGAAAAAGTTTCAAGATTAATGCCCTAATGTCGCACAAGCTACAAGCTGCTTTAATGGAAATATATGGAGCCTGACCGTTCGATAAATGGGGAACCGATCTGGTCGGGCCTTTTCCAAAAGGTGTCGGTAGTGCCAAATTTCTAATTGTGGTAATTGATTACTTTATGAAGTGGGTGGAAGCGAAGCCATCAGGAAGAGTCACAACGAAAGTGACAGGAAAGTTTGTCTGGCAGAATATAGTTTGTCGCTTCGGGGTGCCGCAAACCATCATCCCCGACAACGGCACACAATTCACAAGTAAAATCTTTACTGAATGGTGTTCGAAACTAGGAATTGCTCAAAAATTCACATCTATAGCTCACCCTCAAGAAAATGGTCAGGTGGAGTTCACAAACCGAACAATCGTTCAAGGTATCCAGAAAAGACTGGAGGGAAAGCAAACATGTTGGGTCGATGGGGTGCCCAATACCTTGTGGTCGTACAGAATAATGGTACGAAAACCAACAGGATAAACACCATGCAGTCTCGTATATGGCATAGAGCAGTAAGACCAGTGAAAATTGGGAACTCAAGCCTCTAAGTGGAAGAGTACAATGAGGATGATAGTCCCGAGATGATAAGGTTGGACTTAGATGAGCTCAAAGAAAAGAGACAAAGGGCGGCGATCACATAAGAAAAATACAATGAAATGATAGCTAGAGCATACAACCATAAATTCAAAGAAACACAATTTCAAATTGGTGATCCGGTGCTAAGGAAGAATGAGGCTAGCCTGGCAGAGGAGAAAGGAAAGTTGAGCCCAAAATGGGAAGGACAGTACAAAATAACAAAGACACACAAATCCAACTGCTATGATTTAGAGAGAATGGGTGGAAGCAGCGTTTCCAACACTTGGCACGTAATCAACTTGAGAAAGTTTTATGTGTGGGATCAACAAAGAAGGCAGGAGAGATCTAGTTGATTGTATAGAAACCATGACATGATCATTGGTGATGTTCGTTCCCTTGTTTTGTTTCGATGACGATATTATCACAATATAAATATTAAAAACAACCCTTTAAAGCAAATTATTTTTTATTATTTAATTACATTACTATACCTTGTAATCACAAAAACAAAATTAGAAAATCTTAAAAGAATATTTTTTAAATGCATAATTACAGTAGTACAAATTGTCGATTATGCAAGCTATACTTATTGCCACTTCACACAATAAAAATTTACAATATGCAAGAAATCGATCTTGCTATAAGGCAGATATGCCTACAAAGCAGCAACAAAAGAAAGCGATAGATCTTGTAGCCTTGCACAGTACAAACTTTCATGTAAGCAAGCTATAGATCTTGTTATCAGGCAAACTTGCATACAAAACAATGACAAAGCCAGGATAGATCTTGCAGATTTTCACAATAAAATTTTTTAAAAGCAAGCAAGCTATAGATCTTCTTGTTAGGAAAACATGCCTACAAAACATCGACATAAGCAAGCAATAGATCTTGCGGCTTTGCGCAATACAACAAAAGAAAGTTATAGATATTGCAATAAGGCCGAAGTGCTCGCAGAAAAGCGATGGAAAGAATAAAAAAACATTATAGCTTCGCAATTTCCACACATATCTACGGAGATTTTTACTAGATAAAAGTTTTAAAAAAAGATAGATCTTCAAAACAATGAAAGTATCACGTAAGCCAAAGTGTGTCGACAATAGTGTTTGGTATTATTATAAAGAATGTGCGACAACTTCTAGAAGTGAGAACAAAAAGGAAAATAGTACTCCACACATTCAAAGGGAAACTTATGGAATCATTAATTATCTACGCCTCCAAGCATGAGAAGACCCAGATGATGACAAACCCCCGCAACCACGAGAGTGTGAAGCCTGATGCTCTTCAGCTATGATATGATCGTAACACCACTTCATATGCAAGTAAGCAGGATGCCAGGTTTGACCACTTCGCTCCATGCGATCAAGATATATGGCATAATAAGATTTAAAATAAGGTATGGAACCAAATTCTTCTCGGTCAAGTTGCACGCTCATTAGGTTAACAATCTCTTCATAACTCTTATTCACTTTCTCCAAATTGCGGATTTTGTCTTGAAGATGGAAAATATGCGACCGAGCAGCCTCAGACAAATTGAAACTCTGATCTCCAATATTCATAGTCAAATCACCCTAACCAGCAGACCTTCCAGAACTAGCAGACCTTCTAGAACTAGCAGATGCGCCCTTCAGCTCATCTTGATAATTACAACAAGCCTCTCAAGTTGGCAGACCTTCCAGAACTAGCAGATGCGGCCTTTAGCTCATCATTATAATTACAGCAAGCCTATCAAGTTGATGAACATTCGAATCAAGACGTGCGCACTCAGCACAAAGGTGATCATTATCGCGACATAGTTGGATATTCATAGGAACTTGTTCGTTAAACTTACCTTGCCACTCTATGGAACAACTAGAAAGATGGTCACATTCATCTTGTTTATTTTTCAACCGATCATATAAATCATCAATGGCAGAACATTGTTTGTCTATGGTACCGGTCTTCTGATAAGATTTGTACGCTTTGCTCGCAACAAAATTCTCCACCTCTTCTTGCTGACGAATCATCTTAATCAAATTTCAGCTGCTAACGGTGGATAAGATCATTCTGCTTTGAATAGAACATTTTCATTTCACGAATATGCTCTTGAGTTTCATTCAGAGTTTTTGTCTATGCAACCTCCAAATCGTGGACACCGAGGAGCATGTATTTCAGGCGTAGACCCAATGACATCGTCCATTCTTCAACACCCTCATAGAGCTTAAGCAAGCGAACATAAGTGCCAACGGATTCCAGATCAGCTAAAGTACGACGATGTCTTTACCAAGATACTCGAGGTTATAACCATCAGGATAAATTTACTACATGGACAATCTCTAGAAACCGATGAAACCACTAAATGGGTAGACGAATGCCACCCAAGACATAAGGGAATAAAGTTTAAATCTGAGTCTCCAATGTTAGATAAATGACTATCAAAGAATAATTCAAGATACTCTGAGGATATGGACCTAGAAGCTTAAATTAGTAGGCTAGGACACCGAGTATCAGATGTCATAGATCAAAGAGAATGCCCAAAACAATCATTAGACTCAAATGAAAATTCAAAATTTATAGTCGATAAAAAAATCGAAACCATGCATACGAGAAAATATGAAAAAAGGTTATAAAATAAGAATAGACATATTAGGAAAAGTCAACAAAATATTCAATATGACAATCCATAATAATGCCATTAGATATTACAAACAAAAGTTAATATTGTTTCAAATCAAATCACAACTCTATAATTCATCTGACTTCAGTATGAGAGGGTGGAGTGCTATGAACATCGAGGGCATTTTATCCTTGTCTCGCATCCTGCATAGGGTTCTCCGCTTCCACATCAGCCTCTGGGATGGGGGTCGGTGTAGCATCAGGAGAAGCGAAAGGAAGACCTTCACAATAATTGACCAGGTAACTTTTAAGTTGTAAGATGGAGGGAAAGGAAGGAAGACCCGCAAGATGCGATAGAAAAACATTAGGATGCCCACCATCGGAAATATTTTCAATAAAACCATCACTGAGCATAGCTTTCCATTTTGACAATGTTGTAGTACATTTAGCCAAAGAGGGCAAGCTCTTCATCATTGCAGTCGGGTTCAACTCGCGCAAATCTTTCATAGCCTCTCAATAACCAACGGTGCGAGCAGAGCTGGAAGCATCCTCAAATAACTTAAAGAAGGTGTTTGTTTTGCTGAGCCGATCCACCAGAACTTGGGAATACTTAGGGGAACCAGGTCCATTTGTACGCATTTCCTTCAGTTCAGAGCAAAGCTTGGTGATTTATTCCTTAGTGATCTTTGCACGCTCCTCGATAGTGTTTGCACGCTCCTCCGCGGCTTTAAGGGAAGTCTCTAGAGTCGAACATCTCTTTTCCTTAGTCTTGTGCTTCTCCAAGAGTGACTCATTCGCATGGGAGAACTTTGATTGTCCCCTCCACTTAGAACGAGGCTGGTTTCCACGACCCTTTTTTACCGAAGGTGGAAAATGAGTTGAGGATCCATTAGTACTCTCCTTTTTTGTTCTTCTCCTCCTTCGACTCACCAGTGGTGCGATCACCACCCTTCTCTCCACCCTCAGTTGTCTTGCCCCTAGCAAGTACATTTCCAGTGCTAGTTTGGTTGACACCCTTTTGGAGGATGTCATTTTCAGTAGTATCATTAGGCTGGAAAAGCCTCTCAGCTACCTCCTCATCATCGCCACCAAAAAGTGATCTATCAATAGCACCTCCAGATAGGTCCATGTCTATAAATAAGAAACTATCACATATCAGAAAAATGTACAAAAGATGTAAAAAATTGTAAAAAATAAGAGATAAAACAGATCCAACATGGAAAAACAATAACAAACAAAACACATTCAGCATCAGAATTAGCATGGCGAGATGTTGTGTATGAGCATGGAGTGTTACCACAATCTCAGAGTCACCAGTAAAGCAAACCCCCACACTAGGAAGCTTAGACTTAGAAACATTGTAGTTCCAAGACGGAATGACCACTTCGGGCTTTTTGTTCATTTTTTACATAAAAATATTTTCTACGCTAAGGACCAACATTGCCGGGAAAACCACTCACAAGCTCAACACCAGGGATAACATGATAGAAGGTAGACCCATCTATATTATTTTTTACTTTATGAAAATGGTAAAAGTTATGGAATAAATCAAGGGTGAAAAGAACGTTCGTATTTTCACAAACATGGTGAAATCCCATTATAATAGCGATGCCCTTGAGATGAAACTGGGACAACGCCATTTTGTACGCAGATGGAAGCTTAATAACAGGTTGAGGAAGGGGAAAATAAAAACCAAAGTTCAAATAGGCCAAATAACAAGATATATAGCCAGAAGGAGGAGTGCGAACACACTCAGACTTTGCGGGATCCCAAAGGTCAAATGAAGATAGAAAAGGAAAATATTTCTTTAAATCTTCCAAGAATGAGCCAGACAACACACTGCTTATAGCGAAGGACCCGGTGACATGACTGGAATCCTCATCAAAGTGAATATCTTCTAAGCAGATGAGCTTATCACAACAACGATACTGATGGAGAAGATTCAAAATTCAAAATTTAAACTCAAGAATATTCACAAAGCCACAAGTATAGCCAAGAAACCTACAACACTTCGCGATGACCAGAGGAGAAATATCACTGACAAACATGTTAGAATACAATAGCAGTTTGCATTTATTCCAAATGTAATGCCATTACTACTCCCCCTGGGTGTTATATACGTTAGCACAAGGTTCGTAGGCACCTTGTCTGTGATACTAGAGTTTTAAAACAACACCTAGCTTGCTACTTGAAGGACCCGTCTTGGGTTGCTGCTATGAATGAGGAGATTGCTGCTTTAAGGGGCCAGCACACTTGGGATCTTGTTCCATGCCCTTCTGGTGTTAACATTGTTGGTTCCAAATGGGTTTATCGGCTGAAGTATCATCTTGATGGTACAATTGATAGTCACAAAGCTCGCCTTGTTGTGTAGGGGTTTTCTCAGATTCTGGGCTTCGATTTCGATTATACTTTTAGTCTGGTGGTCAAGGCCTCCACTATCCGGACCGTTCTTGCCATTGCCATTATGCGCTCCTGGTCTCTTCATCAGTTGGATGTCAAGAATGCCTTTCTAAATGATATTCTTGATACTCCGGTCTATATGGCACAACCAGTTGGTTACAAGGACTCTCTTCATCCAGATTATGTTTTCCGCTTGCGAAAGACCATCTATGGTCTTAAGCAAGCACCTCGAGCATGGTTTCAGCGGTTCAGCACCTATCTATCTCAGCTCGGGTTTCAGTGCAGTTCTATCGACGCTTCCCTTTTTGTTCTCTCCCAAGGCTCGTCATTGCTCTATCTCCAGGTCTATGCCGATGATATCATCCTCACAGGCAGTTACTCTAGGCTCCTTCGATAGTTTATTGATCGGACACATCGTGAGTTTTGTATTAAGGATTTGGGTGCCCTCCACTACTTTCTTGGCTTAGAAGTATCACCCACTTCTTTAGGTCTGTTTCTCGGTCAAGCTAAGTATGCTCGGGATATTCTCGCTCGTGCCGATATGTCCGAAGCAGCCCCGGTATCTACCCCCTTCGTTCCTGGTTCGTAGCTAAACAGCTCCACTAGTCTGCCATTTCAGAATCAGACACTGTATCGACCCCTTATTGGTGCTCTACAATATCTAACGATTACCAGACCTGATCTGGCATTTGCGGTTAACACCGCCAGTCAATTTCTTCAGGATCCTCGTGATGACCATTATGTTGCGTTCACTTGGATTCTTCGCTACGTCAGAGACACTCTCCATTTTGGCCTCACCTTTTGCTTGGCCAGTACTCCTGACGTCTTGGGGTATTCGAATGTCGATTGGGCTCGTTGTCTCAAGACTCGTTATTCTACATATGGCTATGCAGTCTTTCTTGGTGGAAATCTTGTTCCCTGGAGTGCCAAGAAGCAGCCTACCATCTCTTATTCCAGCACTAAGTCAGAATATCGAGCTCTTGCCAACACAGCCTCGGAGATAGTCTGGATGACTCATTTGCTTCGAGACCTTCGTGTTCCACTTTCAAGCTCCCTACTGCGTTATGTGACAATAGTAGTGCCATTTTCTTAGCTCATAATCTGGTTGTTCACAAGCGGGCCAAGCATATTGACATCGACTATCACTTTGTACATGAGTTGGTGGCTTATGGCAAGCTGCATGTTGCCCATCTCCACTAGTCTTCAGATTGCTGACATCTTCACCAAAGGACTTTCTTGTCCACTGTTTGCGTTCTTTCGATCCAAGCTTTGCATCGCTGAACATCCGATGCTTTGCTTGAGGGGGGTGTTAGAGTAAATCACATTTCTGATTAGATATTGATTAATTCTGGATAAGTAATGTTGACAAACTAGAGTTCTACTCATATTATGTTTCCTTATTGTACTCTATATATTCTTGTCAGCAATACAATAATTAATCAAGGAAAATACATCTTATCATTTATCGCGATGGAATCATAAAATTTTTGAGAGAAAATCAACTCCCATTCCAATGCATTCATGAGTCCCGACCCTATTTTCGTGACTCGTGACTGTAATGTTAACTTTTCAGACTATTGACCTCTACATTTACAACTCACAAACGTATCTTTGTGAGTCGCGGAGTCTGTACAGAGGATTTAAAAATGGTCAGGACCCGTCATTTTCCTCAAACCCTTTCAAACTCTCCTCCGTTCTCAGCCCCAAACTTCTTCCTTCATCACATATCCACCAATCCACCAAAAATCAACCTCCCATAACACCAAATGATTATTCCCCTTCCATTCCCAATCCTTTTCCACTCCATAAACACCCTGAATCCGGCCAACCATTAACAAAATCCAAAACCCTGGGTTTTGGGGAATTTTCAAATTCAAGTTATCAGGGCTAGGAATATTTGTGGGCTTAATCTTTCCATCATCCTACACATCTATTTGGTACATTTCTTCACCTTTGTGTTCTTGAATTTTGATATTGATTCATATGGTATTTTTTATTTTTGTTTTGTGAATTTGTGGGATTTTTGGAATATTTGGTGATATGTTTGTTGTATGGATTTGGTTTGTTGACATGGTGAACTAGTTTAGCTTTAGTCATGAATGATAGAATTTTGGACTTGTTGATATTGGCTAAACATGGTGATAAGCAGATATGGTTGTGCTTTTAAAGAATTGCAAAAGTTAATTTTTGGCTATATGATGATCTCAATTATTTGGAGAGTTACAATACATAACCTAGTTTGGTGAAATAGGACATAAGTGTGGCATGATTGATCTAACAATGCAATAGAATTGGATTGTACATGTATGGACATATGCGTATTCTTACATCTTTATAGTTGCTTTTTGATGATTGTAGTGGGTCGACTACGTCATTGTGATTGTGATTGATAATTTCTATAATGATGCTTGGATGTTTGTCACTATATGTTACATACTTTCGTGAGATAAATTCTTGGTGATTATTTCATGATCTTATCTATTATGTCCTTGTGCGTTTGACATAGTTTTCTCTGTTGATAGCTATGAGACCAAAGAGACTGTGTGTTACTCAATCCGCGAGTTCTCCCACTCCTCCTACACCTCCCTCACCGATTCCGAAGCCAACCCTGGTGCCACCTCTGGAATGATTTATAGGTTTGCACCGGATCTCCGGTGACTATACGGAGAGGTGGGATCAACTGATCATAAGGAAAATCCAAGAAACAAACTTTATTGATGAGGGAGCATTGGAAGCCCTTGGGCTCAAGAAACCGGTTCATTGCCTCCTCGCCAAAGGAGGATTAGCTAGGTTAATGGGCAAGTGCAACCCCACCTACCAACGGTACACCTTGGAATTCCTTTCCATGGTACGAGTGCACAGTACAAGGAACGGGGAGTCATGTGACAGATTCATCCGATTTCACCTCAATGACCGGTCCCTTGAGATATCCATGGCCGATATTAAGGCATCTTTTAGATGGTGCACATAGGAGATTAGAGCATAGTTTGAGCTAGACACACCAAATGTACTGTTGAGGAGGATGTCCAGTTTTGGTTTACTGTCACGAGATGAATTTGGGATGCAAAGGACAAGAGCAGTATCATAATTCATCTTGCACTTCGCTTTGTTCACCAATTCCTAGCTGGCACACTGTTCTGTCAAGCGGAGCCAACAAATGTGGCCAACTGTGAAATGCGCTATTTGTGGCCTAAACTACAGGAAATGGCATAATTTTTGGATTCAGCGAGTTAACAAGGTAGTAGGGAAGCCGAAGGGTGACATATCAATGGGGGCATGATCACTCTTAATGCTCACCACTTGCGGATCAACACTCTTCCAGGCCTTAAGCATTTAGGAAAGGGTGACTCATATCGCATCACCCTACAGCGGATGAGCAGAAATTTCCACCTCATCAAGGAGGAAAATGTTCCAGGCGCATTCCACTGGCTATATGGGGTGAGGGAAGTCACCTTTATGAAGCTCTCCCAGTCCTAGCAAACTAAGATGGAAATTGACACACATGTTGAGGACTTGACGATAGAGCCAGATAGAGCATGCAGAGAGGCTTTTCAACCAGATAGAGCATGCAGAGAGGCTTTTCAGCCAAAGCTTCAGAATCTACCTCAACACCAGTCCTGATTGAGGAGGTTTCCCTTCTATTATCTCAGGCATAGAATGGACCACACTCTCCACCTCAGCCGGAGCTCGAGCCGATGCAGGAAGAGCCCATGTATAACCAGTTTCCTCAGCCTCCTCCTAATATCTAAGCCCATTTGATACAGACAGTTGAGGGTGGCTACCGTGAGCTGGCTGAGCACTTTCGTGGGTAGGTTGAGCACAACCTATTTGCCTCGTAGAGCTTATGAAGATGGATGAGGATATTTATCATCTCTTATCCAGAGTTTACGAGTTGCAGGCACACTTTGGTGGTGCACAAAGCCCTGATCTCGGGGTAGTGAGGCGTAGGGAGAGGCATTAGATGAACGCAGATTGGGTGGCTCAGTATCAGCAGCGCTACAACAGAGACTCCCATGGTGGTGTCGGTCCATCCCATCCTTGATTGTGAGCTATTTCCACCTCTCAACTTTGACTTGTATTATTTTTTCCCTCCTGTGTCTACACTAAGGGCAATGTAGTGTTTAAAGTGTTAGGAGGGGATATTCATTAGACATGCTTTGCTCTTGGATGTTTTTGGTTTTTAGATATTTTTTGGGATGATTTTGGATTTGATATTTTGTACTCTTGACATGTGGAATTTCTTTTGCTACTTTGGATTGGAAAAACAGTGAAAATTTAAAAACAAATTGAAAATTTTGAAAAAAAATAGAAAATGAAAAAAGAAACAAAAAAACCCCGCTAAGTTGAAAACCCGAGAGAGAAATTAAGGCAACATTGGGGGCCCAGATAGGTAGAAAATTAAAAAAGAGGTAAAAATTAGAGGCTAAATGTGTGGGTGAAATGTGAGCCAAAGAAACATGATGTGTTGCTAGGATGAAAACCTGAAAGGCTCCTAGGCAAAATGAGAGAAAGAGGGAAAATAAAAGATAAGGAAAATTTTGTTACATTTCTACTCATTTTCCGGCATTGGAGTCATAGGTTGCGGTTGACATATGGATAGATCGGGTATCCTAACATAATAGGACTTCTTTTTTTTTAATGAAATCACCCGAAGGTGGGGGTTGATATATTAGCACCCCAGACCATAAAAGTGAAAAGAGCCATAGACGTAGTATTTTTTACAAAGATATAGCTAAGCTATAGTGTTATATTAGCTAGATTAAAAGAAGTTGCGATTCCAAGGTAACGAATCTCCACACCCCATGTTAATTCGTTACTTGGCCAGGCAACTCCCAGGAACCAGACAAATACAATGGGGGATCAAAGGGGGAGTCTATAAACTTAACCATTCGTATATAGAATTGATATCCTAATAGTAATGACTAGCGTAGAAGAGTGAAGAGACGAGGCAGTAAAGCTGGAGACCATGATATTTCCATCCAGGAGTGAGACAGGAACTATGCAGGACAGATACAAGTGAGGAATTGGCCAGAGTTAGTTGATGAAGAACAGCAGCAAATATCCATTAGATGAGAGCTTCCCTTTGACAAACATCGAGCAGCAATCCTAGCCTATTGTAAGTGATGTGATAGGCAATCTCAGTCCGCCAAAAGCCTTCCCGGAACCTGCATAAAACAAACTTCTTTTAGCAGTATCAATCCTTAACATGGCTATTTTTTAGTACTCTTATGTGAGGTGTGTAATCCTTATCCAAAGAAATCAGGCCCTTGATATGCTTCGAAATATTGGAAAGGTTTAGGGACTGATTATGGGAGGAGTGGTGCTTTGCTATTGCATTAGCTACAGAGTTGCATTCTCTAAAGGTATATTTTAGTACTTCACTTCCTAGGAGGGACTTCACTTTGAAAGCCATATTAAAAACTTGCCAGTGTGCAGAATAAGGGTCATTAATCATTTGGACGGCCAATTTTGAGTCAGATTCAACTGTAAAAGAATGATCTAAACCTGGAAAACGAGTCAGATTCATATGTGTAATAGGACTTCTTGGGATTGAGTAACTTAGCGGGGAAAATGAAGTAGGGTTGTCAAATGTATTATTCTTGGTATGCTTCATTTTTGGGTTGGTATATTGGTATGAAGTGAAGTATGTACTTGAACATTTGATATGATTTTGACTTCACTTGATGCCATTGGATTTTGGGATTATCAATTCAGGACTTGGAAATATTTTTATAGGTATTAGTGAATTGATAGGTGGTATGTTTGGATAGATTTAGAAATTGGGATTGTGCGTGAAAAAATTCTCATTTGATGTTAATCGTGGGATTTTTGATATTGAGAGTTTTTTTTTGATGTGTTCATTGGGGGAATATTAGTATTAGGATGTGGATATGTGAATCTCTTTACATGCTTGAATCTTTTCTTACTCAAAGACGAGTAAGGTTCAAGTGTGGTGAAGTTTGATGTGAAAATTTTATATGGTTGGTATTGGAACCTTTTGGACTTATTTTGGTATGCTTTTGTGCTCTAGATCCTCTATTTTTCCTTGAAATTATCTTAGGAGAGTTAGGAGCGACTTTTGCGCTCTTATCACTATTCTAGGGAATTTTGTGTGACAAGGAAACCTATTGAAGATTTGAAGACCATGAATACTTCTTTTGAAGACCATAAAGACTTGAATAATATATGGTGATGACTTAGACAAGAAGAAGGCAATGATGAGCAACCACCACTGTCTGTCGCGAGTTGCAAACTTGGCTTCGCGAGTCGCGACAACCTGCTGTTCAGAATTACCTTTTTGACTTTTTGTGCTATCAATGGCATCTTATCTTCTCTCCTTCACACACTTTTTCTCTGCCTGATTTCTGTAACATCAAAACCCCAGTTTCTCTAATTTTTCATCATGTTTTCATATTATATTATGCTTGAAATGTTGTTGATGTTTAGTATGAATTGTAGTTGCTAGTCTTGGGAGCAATTGATTAAAGCTTCCAAACCCATGTCTGGAGAACTCTGACAGGCGCGGGCGGTCGTCGCGCCCGCGCGCCAAAAGATAATTTATAAGCCCTCAATGCTTACTTTCTACAACTAGGTAGATAGTGGCAAATCGGGGTCGTCCAATGAGAAGAGGGATCTTCCTAAGCGTCTAAGCACACAAATGGTTGATATACTAGGCTAGGAGTAAATATATATACACACACTTAAAAGCGAGTAAATGGGGGGGGTTGGTTGGTTGGTTGGTTTCCTAAGTTAACAAAGATAACTAGCAACGTCAAGTGACTATGCTAATCATCAAACGAAACTAAAGAAAAAGGGTTTTAAACTACAAAGATAAAATGCCTTGGGGGCAACGGATATCCACTTCCACATCTAATGTAGTTCATCGAATCATTCACACATTCCATCATATAGCATTCATGACCCAACAATCACACACCCCATCTAGCAAGTACCACAACACACACACCACAAGGAGTTCTAAGTTCATGCTCGTAGATCTTCATGCAAAGGTGCTACGGAATTCGTCACGTTCCTACACCTAAGCAATTCAACCACACAAGCACTCCCTATGCTCAAACCACTCATGGCACACATGCAGTGAAACACACCGTCAAGAATACATAAACGCCAAATAACAAATGCTTCAAGAATGAGTTTAAATCACCTATTCAATACTTCAACTACTTGTCGTGGAGACTGAACTCCTATCCTTCTTAGTTCGTAGTTTGCGAGAGTAAGTTCGACATCTCTCGTCAAACCTCACCAATGGCTCCCGAGTCGCGACCACGACTCAAGGTGTCATTGGTGGCATTTAGCACGAAGGACCAACAAGCTTGGCAATGCCTATGACCACTACACCGTGACTAGGCATTGAACCAATTCAAGCAATTACACGAGATTGGATGAACGTGCAACGCACATTCATCCGCGAGCATATCACTCTCTCGTTTGCTACACAAACAAACATGACGAAGAGTTCGACATCAATCACATTCGCCTAGCACATTGTCAACACACTAACACAATCAAAAGCTCTAATTCATACTCTCACATTGCTAACAAGAACAGGGGGGAAATTAACCCAAATCCCCCAAACCCTAGCTAACAATTAATCCAAGCATTTCATATCATCAAGCTCTCAATAACATCAATGCAATCAACAATTAACATTCAAAGCACAATAAATGCACAATAGCAAAAACACCAAATAGATAGATATAAATGAGTTCTTGCTACATAGATAGTGGAAGCTTCAATCCTTTGCTCCCAAGAACAAGAACTACTCTAGAACAACAACAAAAGACATAATCAAACTAAGAGAAAGCTAAGAAAAGAAAGAAGAAGAAAAACCTAAAATTGGCGCCCAAAACCAGAGAAAACGTGCCTGGAAAAGCTTGGAGAAGAAGAGGGAAAAAGAGTAGTATTTATAGTCGGAAGAAGATAAAGTTGATTTCTGGCCACCCGTCCGTCGCGACTCGCGACGGTGTTCGTCGCGACTCGCGACGATGTCCCGACTCGCGATGGTGTCGCGACGGTGTCGCGACGGGAGCCAGAATTCTCATTGTTTCTTTGTCTTCTTCATAGCCATCCCTCTCGATCTTCAAGTCTTCAACGGCTCCAAAAATGGTCTTCAACGGCCTCCGGTCTTCATGTCTTCGAAGTGAGTATCCAAAAGTCTTCGAAAGTAAAGTCTTCGAAAGTATAGTCTTCAATGTCTTCCGGTCTTCGTTGGTTCCGTGTTCTTCCCTTGTCACACAAAATCCACTTAAAAGAGGTAAAAGAGTACAAAGTTGCTTTTACCTCTCCTAAGTGAATTTCAAGGTAAAACACAAGCTCTCGATAATAAAAGAGCACAAAAGTGATCCTAAATACTACTAAATAATGCGCCTAAAATGGACACATCAAACCTCCCCACACTTAAACCTTACTCGCCCTCGAGTAAGAAAAGATTTAAGCATACGGAGGAAATGGCATATCCACATCCTAAAACCCCCAAAATAACCACACAAAATGGACACATCAAACCTCCCCACACTTAAACCTTACTCGCCCTCGAGTAAGAAAAGATTCAAGCATGTGGAGTAAATGATATATCCCAAAACCTAAACTAATCCCCCAATCAAAGCCTCACCAAAACTCTCAATCTCAAAAATCCCAAAAGAAAAGCTCACATGAGAATTTTGCACACACACATCCCCAATCCTAAATCTAACCAAACCTACCACTGATCAATTCACTACCCATAAAAATATTTCACAGCCCAGAATTGATATTCCCAGAATCCAATGACACAAAATGAAGCTAAAACCATAGAGGAAGTTTTAAACACATGCTTCACCTAATGCCAATATATCAACCAAAAACGAAGTAGAAAGAGATCAAGAATTTCATAACCATACTTCGTTTCCTAACCCACTAAGCTACCCAATCCCAAGAGGTCTAAAGATATTGAGCTACCCGATCCATCCGTGTGATAACCGCAACCTTATGACTCCAACGCCGGCAATTGAGTAAAATCATAGCATTTTTCAATTTCTCTCAATTTCTCTCATTTTGCCTAGGAGCTCTTTCGAGTTTTCATCCTAGCCACACATCATGTTTCTTTAGCTCACATCTCACCTTTTTCCGCACATTTTAGCCTCTCATTTTTGCCTAGGCCGCCCTTTAAGGGTTTTCGACCTATCCGGGCCCCCAATGTTGCCTAAGTTGCCCTCTCGGGTTTTCAACTTAGCGGGTTCTCTTCATTCTTTTTTTTCTTCTTTTTCTCTTCATTTTTTTCCTTTTTTTTTCTTTTCATTTTCTTCTTTTTTTTTTCATTTCATTTTTTTTCTTTTTGTTTTTCTATTTTTTTTCCTCATGTTTTTCCAATGAAAAGTAGCAAAAAGCATTCCAAAACAATCTAGCATGCATATGAGTCCTCTAACCCCTCCCCACACTTAAAACATTACATTGCCCTCAATGTAAACACGTAAGGCAAGAAGAATAAAAATCAAGGGAAGGGAGTTAGAGTGACACCCGTGTCTCCGCAAATTCGCCGGTGATATGGCGATATCCAAGTACTTGGATGGTTCCGAGATAGGTTTCGGAACCGGAAGGTTGAGCAAAAATGCCGTAGAAGAACTCACCCCTCGAGAAAAGCATTGTCTCCATGGCACCGTTTGATCAAGACTACACCACGAAGAACACATTAAACTCACAAGTACATAAGGATATGTAATACTAGGTTTAGCATCAAGAGTTAATAACCATAGTATTGTCAAAGAACAACCAATTAACCCTCAATCACCACTATAAGATTATGCATGAAAAATATCCAACATATATTGACATGTATACAAGCATCATTATAGGATAAGAACTTACGGTCACAATGATGTAGTCGGCATACTACAATCAACAAATGTACTATAAAGATGCAAGAATATTCATATGCCAGTATATGTAGGATGGTGGAAGAAATGAGAGGTATGTGATGTTCTTGGGAGTGTTGGGTGGAGAAGAAGGAAGGATTATGCAATTTTAAAAATCATTTGGAAACTTGGAAGCTTGGAAACTTGAAATCTGGGCTCAAAAAATTTTCAAAAGTTACTGAGCACGTCGCGACTCACGATGAGGTTCGTCGCGACTCGCGACGTCATCGCGACGCGCGGAAAGTGGAGTCCGGGAGCTCGAAATGTTCTGAGCTCGTCGCGACTCGCGACGAGCCTCGCGACGCCATCGCGACTCGCGGAAAGTGGAGTCCGGGAGCTCAAATTTTTCTGAGCTCGTCGCGACTCGCGACGTGGTTGGTCACGACTCGCGACGGGCCTCGCGACGTCAGTGCGACTCGCGGAAAGTGGAGTCCGGAAGCTCAAAATTTTTCTGAGCTCATCGCGACTCGCGACGAAGGGTGTCGCGACTCGCGACGAGCCTCGCGACGTCAGGGCGACTCGCGGAAAGTTGGCGCCGGGAGTGGATTTTGCTCCCCTGTTCGTCGCGACTCGCGACGAAGCCCATCGCGACTCGCAACGGCAGGGTATCCCAGTCTTAAAATTTTTTTGTTTTCTTACCAACTGTCCAGGCTTGCTTCCATCGTTCATTGATCTCGTTCCTTCATCTCCTTCATTGCAATGCACTTCATGTTGCTACAAAATCATAGAAAAACATGCCATAAAAAGAACAAAACAAAACAACAAAAACTAAGAAACAAAAACTAAAAGAAATGCCGAATTTATTTAACGTCGTCGGCACGACAAAGCTCCGTATTTTTAAGGTCGTCGGCACGACCCTAATGTTATCCGTATGGTGAAGGCTTGAAGCTCTTCACCATGAGCATCCAAAATAAGAGAGGTGGGGGCACAAAACTTCCAAGAGGAAAGTCTTGTGGAGGTGGAGATGGTTCAAAGGGAATTAAGTGGTTAGGGAGCTTAGGATAGTCTTTTGGCTCCTCTCTCGTTTCCCTCAAAACTTCCGAAAATATTAGAGTTGGTTCACTAGGTGGGAGAAGGGTTGACAATGCTAATGGATAATGTAGCACTATCACCTCTTCCTCCATTTTTCTATCCTCTACAACCAACTCCTCATCCCTTTCAAACTCAAAATTATTTTTATTGGTGACTTCACTCACCGAATCATCGAGTTCAAGTTGGGATGGTGTGTTTTCGGAATCACGAGCTTCCATTCGGGCCAATACCTCTAATATGTTCCTCACATGTCCCTCAATGGCCTCAACGCTAGAGGAGAGCTGGGTATCCGGCTCTTCACTAGTGAAGGAGTTCAAGTTTGCTATGGTATTTAAGACATCCTCACGTGTCAAACTTGAACTTCCTTGTTGGGCTTGGTTTTGGGGTATGGTATAGGGTGGTGATGGCCAACTAGGTTGCTCGTAATATTGGTTTTCCGGCTCATTCTCATACCACAAATCCGGACTACCACTCCATTCCGGATTGTAAGAGTTGTGGTATGGATAGCATTCCTGAGCTTCTCGCCCTTGAAAACCAATATCTCCTACCTCTGGATAGCACTCTTCATAGTACCCATGGTTTTGGAAACCAAGGGTTCTTTCTCGGTCATCGTGCTGTTCCCACAACAAAGGGCAAGATTCGGTAGGATGGTCGGAATGACACATCCTACAAAACCTTGCTCGTTGAGCCTCTCTTCTCATCATGAGTTCCCTCAAGGTGAGACGCTCCATTAAAAAAAATTTTAATTTTTTTTTTTTTTCAAAAGTTCGGAATCATAGTGCAAGGATTCTCGATAAAATAAATTACCAAGAACTCGAGCAATACCTACTCCGAACAAAAGCAACCACCAAGTAGTGGAAAATAAAAACAACTAGCTAATACACAACCAAATACACCTAAATACTTAAGAATAAACGCCTCTTCCCCGGCAACGGCGCCATTTTGACAGGCGCGGGCGGTCGTCGCGCCCGCGCGCCAAAAGATAATTTATAAGCCCTCAATGCTTACTTTCTACAACTAGGTAGATAGTGGCAAATCGGGGTCGTCCAATGAGAAGAGGGATCTTCCTAAGCGTCTAAGCACACAAATGGTTGATATACTAGGCTAGGAGTAAATATATATACACACACTTAAAAGCGAGTAAATGGGGGGGTTGGCTGGTTGGTTGGTTTCCTAAGTTAACAAAGATAACTAGCAACGTCAAGTGACTATGCTAATCATCAAACGAAACTAAAGAAAAAGGGTTTTAAACTACAAAGATAAAATGCCTTGGGGGCAACGGATATCCACTTCCACATCTAATGTAGTTCATCGAATCATTCACACATTCCATCATATAGCATTCATGACCCAACACTCACACACCCCATCTAGCAAGTACCACAACACACACACCACAAGGAGTTCTAAGTTCATGCTCATAGATCTTCATGCAAAGGCGCTACGGAATTCGTCACGTTCCTACACCTAAGCAATTCAACCACACAAGCACTACCTATGCTCAAACCACTCATGGCACACATGCAGTGAAACACACCGTCAAGAGTACATAAACGCCAAATAACAAATGCTTCAAGAATGAGTTTAAATCACCTATTCAATACTTCAACTACTTGTCGTGGAGACTGAACTCCTATCCTTCTTAGTTCGTAGTTTGCGAGAGTGAGTTCGACATCTCTCGTCAAACCTCACCAATGGCTCCCGAGTCGCGACCACGACTCAAGGTGTCATTGGTGGCATTTAGCACGAAGGACCAACAAGCTTGGCAATGCCTATGACCACTACACCGTGACTAGGCATTGAACCAATTCATGCAATTACACGAGATTGGATGAACGTGCAACGCACATTCATCCACGAGCATATCACTCTCTCGTTTGCTACACAAACAAACATGACGAAGAGTTCGACATCAATCACATTCGCCTAGCACATTGTCAACACACTAACACAATCAAAAGCTCTAATTCATACTCTCACATTGCTAACAAGAACAGGGGGGAAATTAACCCAAATCCCCCAAACCCTAGCTAACAATTAATCCAAGCATTTCATATCATCAAGCTCTCAATAACATCAATGCAATCAACAATTAACATTCAAAGCACAATAAATGCACAATAGCAAAAACACCAAATAGATAGATATAAATGAGTTCTTGCTACATAGATAGTGGAAGCTTCAATCCTTTGCTCCCAAGAACAAGAACTACTCTAGAACAACAACAAAAGACATAATCAAACTAAGAGAAAGCTAAGAAAAGAAAGAAGAAGAAAAACCTAAAATTGGCGCCCAAAACCAGAGAAAACGCGCCTGGAAAAGCTTGGAGAAGAAGAGGGAAAAAGAGTAGTATTTATAGTCGGAAGAAGATAAAGTTGATTTCTGGCCACCCGTCCGTCGCGACTCGCGACGGTGTTCGTCGCGACTCGCGACGATGTCCCGACTCGCGATGGTGTCGCGACGGTGTCGCGACAGGAGCCAGAATTCTCATTGTTTCTTTGTCTTCTTCATAGCCATCCCTCTCGATCTTCAAGTCTTCAACGGCTCCAAAAATGGTCTTCAACGGCCTCCGGTCTTCATGTCTTCGAAGTGAGTATCCAAAAGTCTTCGAAAGTATAGTCTTCAATGTCTTCCGGTCTTCGTTGGTTCCGTGTTCTTCCCTTGTCACACAAAATCCACTTAAAAGAGGTAAAAGAGTACAAAGTTGCTTTTACCTCTCCTAAGTGAATTTCAAGGTAAAACACAAGCTCTCGATAATAAAAGAGCACAAAAGTGATCCTAAATACTACTAAATAATGCGCCTAAAATGGACACATCAAACCTCCCCACACTTAAACCTTACTCGCCCTAGAGTAAGAAAAGATTTAAGCATACGGAGGAAATGGCATATCCACATCCTAAAACCCCCAAAATAACCACACAAAATGGACACATCAAACCTCCCCACACTTAAACCTTACTCGCTCTCGAGTAAGAAAAGATTCAAGCATGTGGAGTAAATGATATATCCCAAAACCTAAACTAATCCCCCAATCAAAGCCTCACCAAAACTCTCAATCTCAAAAATTCCAAAAGAAAAGCTCACATGAGAATTTTGCACACACACATCCCCAATCCTAAATCTAACCAAACCTACCACTGATCAATTCACTACCCATAAAAATATTTCACAGCCCAGAATTGATATTCCCAGAATCCAATGACACAAAATGAAGCTAAAACCATAGAGGAAGTTTTAAACACATGCTTCACCTAATGCCAA
The DNA here is from genome assembly GCA_037428765.1 of Rubia yunnanensis. Lineage (NCBI taxonomy): Eukaryota > Viridiplantae > Streptophyta > Magnoliopsida > Gentianales > Rubiaceae > Rubia > Rubia yunnanensis. The sequence goes on along the minus strand of CM075067.1, from coordinate 25,373,491 downwards.
TATATCAACCAAAAACGAAGTAGAAAGAGATCAAGAATTTCATAACCATACTTCGTTTCCTAACCCACTAAGCTACCCAATCCCAAGCGGTCTAAAGATATTGAGCTACCCGATCCATCCGTGTGACAACCGCAACCTTATGACTCCAACGCCGGCAATTGAGTAAAATCATAGCATTTTCAATTTCTCTCAATTTCTCTCATTTTGCCTAGGAGATCTTTCGAGTTTTCATCCTAGCCACACATCATGTTTCTTTAGCTCACATCTCACCTTTTTCCGCACATTTTAGCCTCTCATTTTTGCCTAGGCCGCCCTTTAAGGGTTTTCGACCTATCCGGGCCCCCAATGTTGCCTAAGTTGCCCTCTCGGGTTTTCAACTTAGCGGGTTCTCTTCATTCTTTTTTTTTCTTCTTTTTCTCTTCATTTTTTTCCTTTTTTTTTCTTTTCATTTTCTTCTTTTTTTTTCATTTCATTTTTTTTCTTTTTGTTTTTCTATTTTTTTTCCTCATGTTTTTCCAATGAAAAGTAGCAAAAAGCATTCCAAAACAATCTAGCATGCATATGAGTCCTCTAACCCCTCCCCACACTTAAAACATTACATTGCCCTCAATGTAAACACGTAAGGCAAGAAGAATAAAAATCAAGGGAAGGGAGTTAGAGTGACACCCGTGTCTCCGCAAATTCGCCGGTGATATGGCGATATCCAAGTACTTGGATGGTCCCGAGATAGGTTTCGGAACCGGAAGGGTGAGCAAAAATGCCGTAGAAGAACTCACCCCTCGAGAAAAGCATTGTCTCCATGGCGCCGTTTGATCAAGACTACACCACGAAGAACACATTAAACTCACAAGTACATAAGGATATGTAATACTAGGTTTAGCATCAAGAGTTAATAACCATAGTATTGTCAAAGAACAACCAATTAACCCTCAATCACCACTATAAGATTATGCATGAAAAATATCCAACATATATTGACATGTATACAAGCATCATTATAGGATAAGAACTTACGGTCACAATGATGTAGTCGACATACTACAATAAACAAATGTACTATAAAGATGCAAGAATATTCATATGCCAGTATATGTAGGATGGTGGAAGAAATGAGAGGTATGTGATGTTCTTGGGAGTGTTGGGTGGAGAAGAAGGAAGGATTATGCAATTTTAAAAATCATTTGGAAACTTGGAAGCTTGGAAACTTGAAATCCGGGCTCAAAAAATTTTCAAAAGTTACTGAGCACGTCGCGACTCGCGACGTCATCGCGACGCGCGGAAAGTAGAGTCCGGGAGCTCGAAATGTTCTGAGCTCGTCGCGACTCGCGACGAAGGCGTCGCGACTCGCGACGAGCCTCGCGACGCCATCGCGACTCGCGGAAAGTGGAGTCTGGGAGCTCAAATTTTTCTGAGCTCGTCGCGACTCGCGACGTGGTTGGTCGCGACTCGCGACGAGCCTCGCGACGTCAGGGCGACTCGCGGAAAGTGGAGTCCGGAAGCTCAAAATTTTTCTGAGCTCGTCGCGACTCGCAACGAAGGGTGTCGCGACTCGCGACGAGCCTCGCGACGTCAGGACGACTCGCGGAAAGTTGGCGCCGGGAGTGGATTTTGCTCCCCTGTTCGTCGCGACTCGCGACGAAGCCCATCGCGACTCGCGACGGCAGGGTATCCCAGTCTTAAAATTTTTTTGTTTTCTTACCAACTGTCCAAGCTTGCTTCCCTCGTTCATTGATCTCGTTCCTTCATCTGCTTCATTGCAATGCACTTCATGTTGCTACAAAATCATAGAAAAACATGCCATAAAAAGAACAAAACAAAACAAAACAACAAAAACTAAGAAACAAAAACTAAAAGAAATGCCGAATTTATTTAACGTCGTCGGCACAACGAAGCTCCGTATTTTTAAGGTCATCGGCACGACCCTAATGTTATCCGTATGGTGAAGGCTTGAAGCTCTTCACCATGAGCATCCAAAATAAGAGAGGTGGGGGCACAAAACTTCCAAGAGGAAAGTCTTGTGGAGGTGGAGATGGTTCAAAGGGAATTAAGTGGTTAGGGAGCTTAGGATAGTCTTTTGGCTCCTCTCTCATTTCCCTCAAAACTTCCGAAAATATTAGAGTTGGTTCACTAGGTGGGAGAAGGGTTGACAATGCTAATGGATAATGTAGCACTATCACCTCTTCCTCCATTTTTCTATCCTCTACAACCAACTCCTCATCCCTTTCAAACTCAAAATTATTTTTATTGGTGACTTCACTCACCGAATCATCGAGTTCAAGTTGGGATGGTGTGTTTTCGGAATCACGAGCTTCCATTCGGGCCAATACCTCTAATATGTTCCTCACATGCCCCTCAATGGCCTCAACGCTAGAGGAGAGCTGGGTATCCGGCTCTTCACTAGTGAAGGAGTTCAAGTTTGCTATGGTATTTAAGACATCCTCACGTGTCAAACTTGAACTTCCTTGTTGGGCTTGGTTTTGGGGTATGGTATAGGGTGGTGATGGCCAACTAGTTTGCTCGTAATATTGGTTTTCCGGCTCATTCTCATACCACAAATCCGGACTACCACTCCATTCCGGATTGTAAGAGTTGTGGTATGGATAGCATTCCTGAGCTTCTCGCCCTTGAAAACCAATATCTCCTACCTCTGGATAGCACTCTTCATAGTACCCATGGTTTTGGAAACCAAGGGTTCTTTCTCGGTCATCGTGCTGTTCCCACAACAAAGGGCAAGATTCGGTAGGATGGTCGGAATGACACATCCTACAAAACCTTGCTCGTTGAGCCTCTCTTCTCATCATGAGTTCCCTCAAGGTGAGACGCTCCATTAAAAAAAAATTTAAATTTTTTTTTATTTTTCAAAAGTTCGGAATCATAGTGCAAGGATTCTCGATAAAATAAATTACCAAGAACTCGAGCAATACCTACTCCGAACAAAAACAACCACCAAGTAGTGGAAAATAAAAACAACTAGCTAATACACAACCAAATACACCTAAATACTTAAGAATAAACGCCTCTTCCCCGGCAACGGCGCCATTTTGACAGGCGCGGGCGGTCGTCGCGCCCGCGCGCCAAAAGATAATTTATAAGCCCTCAATGCTTACTTTCTACAACTAGGTAGATAGTGGCAAATCGGGGTCGTCCAATGAGAAGAGGGATCTTCCTAAGCGTCTAAGCACACAAATGGTTGATATACTAGGCTAGGAGTAAATATATATACACACACTTAAAAGCGAGTGGTTTCCTAAGTTAACAAAGATAACTAGCAACGTCAAGTGACTATGCTAATCATCAAACGAAACTAAAGAAAAAGGGTTTTAAACTACAAAGATAAAATGCCTTGGGGGCAACGGATATCCACTTCCACATCTAATGTAGTTCATCGAATCATTCACACATTCCATCATATAGCATTCATGACCCAACAATCACACACCCCATCTAGCAAGTACCACAACACACACACCACAAGGAGTTCTAAGTTCATGCTCGTAGATCTTCATGCAAAGGTGCTACGGAATTCGTCACGTTCCTACACCTAAGCAATTCAACCACACAAGCACTCCCTATGCTCAAACCACTCATGGCACACATGCAGTGAAACACACCGTCAAGAATACATAAACGCCAAATAACAAATGCTTCAAGAATGAGTTTAAATCACCTATTTAATACTTCAACTACTTGTCGTGGAGACTGAACTCCTATCCTTCTTAGTTTGTAGTTTGCGAGAGTGAGTTCGACATCTCTCGTCAAACCTCACCAATGGCTCCCGAGTCGCGACCACGACTCAAGGTGTCATTGGTGGCATTTAGCACGAAGGACCAACAAGCTTGGCAATGCCTATGACCACTACACCGTGACTAGGCATTGAACCAATTCATGCAATTACACGAGATTGGATGAACGTGCAACGCACATTCATCTGCGAGCATATCACTCTCTCGTTTGCTACACAAACAAACATGACGAAGAGTTCGACATCAATCACATTCGCCTAGCACATTGTCAACACACTAACACAATCAAAAGCTCTAATTCATACTCTCACATTGCTAACAAGAACAGGGGGAAATTAACCCAAATCCCCCAAACCCTAGCTAACAATTAATCCAAGCATTTCATATCATCAAGCTCTCAATAACATCAATGCAATCAACAATTAACATTCAAAGCACAATAAATGCACAATAGCAAAAACACCAAATAGATAGATATAAATGAGTTCTTGCTACATAGATAGTGGAAGCTTCAATCCTTTGCTCCCAAGAACAAGAACTACTCTAGAACAACAACAAAAGACATAATCAAACTAAGAGAAAGCTAAGAAAAGAAAGAAGAAGAAAAACCTAAAATTGGCGCCCAAAACCAGAGAAAACGCGCCTGGAAAAGCTTGGAGAAGAAGAGGGAAAAAGAGTAGTATTTATAGTCGGAAGAAGATAAAGTTGATTTCTGGCCACCCGTCCGTCGCGACTCGCGACGGTGTCCCGACTCGCGATGGTGTCGCGACGGGAGCCAGAATTCTCATTGTTTCTTTGTCTTCTTCATAGCCATCCCTCTCGATCTTCAAGTCTTCAACGGCTCCAAAAATGGTCTTCAACGGCCTCCGGTCTTCATGTCTTCGAAGTGAGTATCCAAAAGTCTTCGAAAGTATAGTCTTCAATGTCTTCCGGTCTTCGTTGGTTCCGTGTTCTTCCCTTGTCACACAAAATCCACTTAAAAGAGGTAAAAGAGTACAAAGTTGCTTTTACCTCTCCTAAGTGAATTTCAAGGTAAAACACAAGCTCTCGATAATAAAAGAGCACAAAAGTGATCCTAAATACTACTAAATAATGCGCCTAAAATGGACACATCAAACTCATTCTACCTATTTAATGCTTTTGCTATTGTGAATTTATAAGCTTTTGATATGGGTTGCTGATATCATTAATGTTGTTGGAATTATGAGAATATGAAATGCTTGTATGATTACTTGTTAGGATTGGAAAAAAGTAGCTAAGTTTCCCCTCTTTTGATATGGAATCCAAGAGTATGAGTTAGAGCTTCTAAATGGGTTGATGATTTGATAATTGCTAGATGAATGTGATGATGTTGAACTCTTTGTCATGTTTTTTAAGGTAGAAAATATGAGAGGTCTATGAACGTTGAACGTTCTTGACTAATATTAGTAAATGCATGAATTGGTTCAATACTTAGACATTTGGATTAGTGTTTATAAGTATTACCAATCTTATTGATTCTTGTACTCAATGTCATTAATGGGATATGTGTAGTCATTTTTCGACTAAAGGGGTTATTTAGTGAGGTTTAACAAGAGATGTCAAATTCACTCTTGTAAACTAATATCAAAGAAGGCTAGAAGATTTATCTTCACAACAAGTAGTTAAAGTAGTGAATAGGTCGTATATTCAAGGATAGATAAGAGGCTCGAAAGTGAAAATCAAATGCGCCCGAGGTCCCTTATTTTGTGTTTTACTCACTCGTTGTACTTTGTTGCATGTTTATCATGATTTCTAGTTTATGGTAGTTTCTTTGTTCTTTAAATACACAACTTAGGAAAATCGACCAAAAATGCCCCTGTTTACTTGCTTTTATATATGTATGTATGTCTATATCTAGTCTAGTGGGGGGTCGTCGTTGTACCTCTCAAAGTTAAATTTATAATCCCTAAATGCTTCCTATCTACAACTAAGTAGATAATGGCAAGTTGGGATCGTCCACGAAGAAGAGGGATCTTTCTAAAGGTTTAAACATATAAGGTTGATATTAGGCTAGAAGTATATATATATAAGCAAGTAAATAGGGAGGGGGGGTTGGTTGGTTTTGGTCCTAAGTTATGAAATTAAAAACAAGCTAATTAGCAAAGTCAAGTAACTAATCTAATCATGTAACAAACTAAGAAAATGGGGTAAAAAATACAAAAGATAAAGTCTTGGAGGTAATTGATATCCACTTCCAAACCTAATGTAGATCATTGAACCTTTCACTCATTCCATCACATTCATTACCTATGGGGAATGCTATCAGTTCCATTTAAATAGATAGACATTCTTTTCTTCTTAAGAATAATTCACAAAGATGTTCAATGACCATTTGCAAACTCATTGATAATCACTTTAGACGTTCAACGACCATAAATATATTTCATCAATGACATTATACACGAAAGACCATAGATTTGATAACAACAAGCCTTCAACCAAAGACATAGCCATTTAACCAAACAAAACATCAATGAGGTCAAGCCTAGAATAATCAACATTTGAGATTCATTGTTTAGATAAAACCTAGAACAATCAACATTCAAGATTCAACCTTTCATTGCTTCTATAGGATAAATATGAGAATAATCCACATTAACATACTCATCTAGCAACAATCACAACACATTATGCACAAGAAGTTCTAATTCTATGTTCTTGGATTCTCATGTCAAAGAGCTAAGAAATTTTCAACTATCCTAACACCCTAACACTTCAATCATACAAACACTTCATATACTCAAACAACCTAGCATAAATGAAGTAAAACATAGTATTAAAACACATGAATGGTAAATAATAAATTCTTCAAGATAGAGTGAAATAGGGGTTCTTACTACATAGATATGGAAGCTTCATTCAATTACTCCCAAGAACAAACTAACCTAGATAATGAAAATGCATGATTAAACTACAAAAACTAAGGAAAGAAAGAAAGGAAAACCTAGGGTTTTGCAGTCCCCAATCGCAGGAAGAAGTGTGTGAAAGAGAGAGGATAAGGTTATTATTTATAGTACAAAAAAGTAGGAAAGAAGTCTGGCCACCCATTTGTCGCATCGTGCGACGGAAACCATCGTACCGTGCGACATATGCAGAATCCATCACTTTGATTTCTTCCTTCTTTTTGTATCAAGTTCTCCTCTTCTCTTTACTTTTCTTCAATCCTTAAAGTCTTCAAAATCTCAAATGCAAGTCTTCAAATCTTCAAATTCTTCAAACAAATTTCCTTCTCACACAAAATCCACTAGAAAAGTGATAAAAGTGTAAAAGTCGCTCTTAACTCTCCTTAAAGAATTTCAAGGCAAAATGCAACAAATAGAGCACAAAAGTGTACAAAATTAAACCCTAAAAGTTCTAAAATAACCACATAAAATGAGAACAGCATCTAGTATCCGCCTTATATGTTTAAACCCTTAGGAAGATCCCTCTTTCTCGTGGAAAACCCCGATTTTCCACTATCTACTTAATTGTATTTAGGAAGCACTTTAGGGAATATAAATTGTAAATTTGAGAGGTACGACGATGATCTCCCATAGCTCACATGATTAGCTTACAAATAAAGGGTTCTTTGTTCACTAACTAGCAAGCCAGATTAGTTCACAAAGAGTATTGATACTTAATTAACTGTGGGATTTAGCAACAATGAAGAATGCTCGCAAGCAAAGAGAATAAACTTAAAAGTTTGTATATTTGATTGATAAAAAGGTGAGTAAAACTTGAGAACACATTCCCTATTTATAAAGTTACAATCGGCCAAACCCTAGTTCTAATTAGTACATGATTTGGTGATTTCTGTCAGAACCTGAGAAGACTTATGGTAGCTTTTAGAAGCAAAAACCATATCTAACTTAAATACCTAATTAATGATGAATATTTCTGAAATTCTTCCAAGATAAACCTTATCTAATCTTACCAAATATAATTCTAGTCAAATTAGAACTAAATATTCTAAACCCTAATGGACTGATTTTGAGATTAAACCCTTCAAAAGCCCCACATGGCCAAATTTTAACCCCAAAATTCAAAATGAAATAATATACAATAGTTTACAATGATCACACTAGCTCACTAAAGAAAACTAGTGGGAAAAAGAGTATAGTGTTATCCTCCTAAAAATATTGAACTAAGAATATCGTAAATAAATAATATCTTTTGACATCGTATCATTCCCTCCGAGGTCAAAAATTTTCATCCTTGAAACATGAACGATCTTTAAAAATAAGTGGAGATACACGTCCCACACCATCCTGCAAAATTCTGCTAATAAATGGTGACTTGACGTTGTCTAGGCAATGACTGGGATGCTGATGTGGCAAAATCTACTTCAACTCACGATAAGAAGAGAGATAGTGAGAAAATTGAGATATCTTGCAATAAATTCAATAACTCACGATAAAAGTGTCGACTCGCGATATGAAGATATGGGTTGTGTTTCTCGCGTATGTCACAGACGCGCCTTCAATGGGACGCCCGCATGAATCTCACACACCCCTATTACTTTTTTTTAAGTTTAAACCATCCGGGGATGGGGGGAAATTTATAGGCTCCCCTGACCTTAAAATTGGCTAAATCGCCTAAAAGTTCGTACATGAATACATAGGATCATTCGTAAGATGATCCGAGAGCAGTCAGAGCAATCTGAAGCAAAGGATTGCTATCAAAAGAAACAGTAGCTATCAACCTTAGCCTAAAATGAGAATATTGTAAAGAAATTATCTTTCTATGTATAACCTTCCGCTGTTTTCCATAGACCATTCGGCGAATCGAGAATCCGAAACCCCAGTATGTCCGTGGAAAACAAGCAGAAGGAAATATAAAAAGAAATCAGGCACTGCCTACATAATGTCTATGTATGAGAAGAAGAGGGCTCGAGCAAAAAGGTCTTAGTAGAAACCCTTGTTAGTCCAGCACATTAAGCCAAACTCAGGTAGTCCTATGCATCAGCCAACCTGAAACCAAAGAAAAAAACAGAGTAGATTCCATTCAAAAGAAAGAGTGATCAAAGACCTACTCGTATGCAAGGCAATCCAATTCTGTCAAGAGATATGAGTCCTCTAAGAACAGGAGGAGCTAGTTGAATGTCTAAGATACCATGTAAGCCATTCTCCAGTGAGTATTTGGCCAAGCAATCAGCAACGTAATTAGCCTCTCTAGGAATGTGTGTAATTGGAAATTTCATGTGCAAAAGAGTAAGTGCACTACAAACAGAAAAGTGTATCCAAGGAGCATTCTTAGGATTGTGAATTCCTTTAATAGCAGTTAAGCAATCTGATTCCAGAAAGCAGTTTGATATTTCCAGTTCTGCACATATTTCATATCCAAATTGAATAGCCATTAGCTCAGCATGTAGTGGTGAGGGAGATTGAAAAATTTTTGTTCTCATTGTAATTACATTCCCTGAAGAACTCCTAACTACTACAGCTGCAGAAGAGGAACCAGACGTTTTCCATGAGGCATCTGTATTGATCTTATATCCCAAGAAAGGCTTCTTCCATGTTACAGCAATTAAAGGTTTCTGTTTCCTGGAATAAATGACACACCCCTATTACTTGTTCCCGCGTGTGTTACATGCGCCGATCTGATCTTCTTCTTCGTTGAACTCTTACACTGAACTAGGACTCGCTGGCGGAAGATTTGAAATTAAATCGGCGGCTACAAAATAAACTGAACCATACAGGGAGAGGAATGGAGTTTCCGATAAACAATTGTTGGATGAGCGGGATTCGTCAAAGGAGCTGGAAACTTTGAAGATCAAAGGTGAACGAATGGCGATGATCAGATCTGCGGAGTTCGACGAGCAGACTCGACGGTTGGATGGAGATGATAGGTGGTGACGATCGGAGCAACGACAGATGGAGCTGACCGGTTGCAGATGAACAGATTTCTTTTTTTCTAAAATAAAAAATATGGATATAAAGGTACCAACTGATATCGCCCTACGATACCAACAGATGCCGACTGATATAATGGCACCATAACTTTTGCTTTGTTCTGATACCAAATGATAGTCAGACGTTTCTAAGCCAATTGGTCTTGGATTTTTCTTCATGCACACAATGTAATCTCTCAACCTATTAGGATTAAAATTATAAATTCAATGATAGTGTCATGGATTTATATGCACCTTCCCTATTTACTCCAAACACTGAATGCAAACATCTTTTGATATTCGTATCATTCCCTCCCGGGTCAAAAAATTTCTTCCTCGAAATGGGAATCATATGACCTCAAAAGACATCCTCGAATTCCTGTAACAACTTAACAAACCATGAAAGCATATTTATAGAAATATCTTCTTTGGCAAAATTTGTTTCTTTAAAATGTAGAATCATAACGAAAGAATGATTAGTCAAAGCACGATTTACATCCCGTATAGAAGCATATAATCATTTGCACAAAATATATGGTAGTTCATGCCTCGTAAAAATAGAAGGTAAAGGACTACAATGTGAATACAAGACCGACTTACCAGAAACCTTTGTTGAATTACCTGTCTTACCTGTCTTTATGACAGAATTGACAGTATTTTTTGTCAAAATTACTTTCTCCTTGTGGGGTAGCAATTTTGGCAACTTCCGTGGAAGAAGGCTCAATCCAAAAATGTTCTTTTTCATTTTTCATAAGATTTTGGGCCTCAAAAAATCTTGCATTTCATAACCTTGCTCACCTCTATCATCAATGATGATTTCATCATCTACCTATTCTCCGCTATCATACTGTGAGGGCATATCATCATCTTCTTTGTCCTTCATTATTGTCATAATTCATTCATAGGAACAGTTATCGCAAACATGTCAACATTCATTACAATAAACATGTAGGAGTGTTAGAAGAAACTGTATTTCACGAAGTAGAAATTGACTTACCCGTATTTTTGCTAGAAAACTGATTGGTTGCATTAATTACTTGATCATTGGGTTCAAACAACTGATCTGAATATGTTCTGGTCAAATCAGGGATTTTGAAGTCAGAACCCTGCCTTTGACTCCATATCCGGAGTTTGATTGATGTCTTCTAGGCCTCAATGTCAACTCAACCAACCTAGCTTTAAAAAGCAAATCTCGCATAGAAATATGATGTTGATGTTTAATCGGTACTCGCAGATTTTCTCGTAAACCTTCAATAAACCGATCCCTTATATAGGCATCATCTTCTCTCATGCCAACTCTTCTCATAGCTAATTCAAGATCTTGCCAGTATTTATCTACACTACGGTTGCCTTGCATCATATTGCTGAGATGAGAATGTTTCTTCATCAAATATGTTCGTGGAACATGATATAATCAAAGCTTTTGATCTTTAATCTCTCCCAGGGGGAGATAGGTCTTTTACCATCAAGATGTCTTGATTCTTTCAAATTCTCCCACCATTCTGTGGCATAATGGGTGAAAGAATGTTGTACGAACTTGATCTTCTCTTTCTTATAGTAGTTGTTAAGATCTAGGTTCTCAATCTGCCTCTCCTAATCCAAGTATTTTGCAGGATTGTGTTGACCATCAAATCTAGGATTGTCATACTTCAAACATTTGAAGTAACGAGTATATTCAAATTGTCTTGCAGAACGGGTGGCATAGGATTTAACAACACATCTGCCTTCCTAGACAATCTCTAAATATACCTCATTAAGGAATTCATGACATTCATTATAGGTAAATTGTTGTGACTGCCAACAAATGGCGGGACAAAAGATCGCCTTCCATCCCTGCTAAGAAGAAACAACTTATTAGTAATAAATGCCCCCCCCCCCTTCCCTTTTTGATTAGTAAGGTGTAGGAGATATTTTTTTGAATATCTTATGCAATATTATTGTACCCTAGATAGAATCATTTTCCATTTATGACTCTGTATATGTTGTCCATATATTGTACCCTTGTACCATTATTGAAATCATTATCAGAGCCTAAAATATGAGAACCCTAAAAACCTTAAAAACTAAAAGGCAGTTGCCGCCGCTGCCCTACTCTTACCATCCGCCCCCTAGTGAACATCACTGTCGCTGCCTCTTCTAGTTAGACACGTGCCACCGTGTCTGTCATCCGCCGTTCCACATGTTCCACTGCTACCATCTCTCACGTGCCACCACCAGTACTAGATGGATCCCGTTGATAAGGTTTTGATTGAAAACCTTGATGAAGTTCCCATTCCGATCGCTGCTCTGTCATTCCCCTCCACAACGCCATTGATCTGCCACCACTTGTGGAGAAGCCACCACTCGACAACACTGCCTTGCTCTTCCATACACTTCACCATCTCCTGCTCGCCAGTGATGCCTTGGCCTTCTCCAATTCCCACATACTGCTGGTGATTTTGCCATTCTGCCTGCGTCGCATCTGTTCTATGTTCATTCTTCAGATCACACAGGTTTGCTTATTTTCTCTAAAATCTTGAAGGGTTTTGATAATTATAATTATTGGAGTACTTTTATTCTTCATGGATTTAATTCTAGACATAAGCTTGGTTTCTTGGAGTTTTTTGCTAATAATTGGAGTAGTTTAAATTCTATGCTTATTGGCTGGATTGTTCAAACCCTTGATCCTTCTATGCATTCTATTATCACTTATTATGACTCGGTTAAGGAGCTCTGGGATGATCTCTAAAAACATTTCTCAGTTGGTAATGGCCCACGTATGTGTCAGATTCGTGCAGATATTTACAACTGTCGAAAGAATGGTCATGCTGTTAACACCAACTTTGGCAAATCCAAGAAGTTGTGGAATGATCTGCTTGCTTATATGCATCCAAGAACCTTTGTTTTATGCCCAGATGTTGAACGAGAGAAGGTGATGGTCATCAGTTCTTCATCGGTCTGGACGACAGCTATGCTACTTTTTGCTCTTATATCCTTGCACATGATCCATTGCCTTAACTTGATAAGATTTATTCCCTTGTCTCTCAGGAGGAGCGTCAGAAGACTGTCATCTTAGCCCATGAATCTGTTAATTTGACAGACACTATAGCCTTTGATGCACGTCGTTGGGCCCAAGCCTTCGGTCTGAAGTCTACCGTCGTTGCACCGGGAAGTAAACATACCACTGCCGTTGATCGTCAGTATCTTACCTACACCAATTGTGGCCGAAAGGGTCATGATGTTACTGCATGTTTTTGTATCATTGGTTATCCGGGTTGGTTTGCTGAAAATCGAGCCCCAGCATTAGGCCTAAAAGCTGCCCCAAATCCCAAGAACTGCGCCCTACCTACCGCGCCATTTGCCAAAGCCGTCCAGCCCATGGCTGCCGCCACTCCACTAGCTGGCGCTGCTGCCACCATGGTCACCGATTCTAATCGATCTGCCTTTGGCTTGGCACTATCCAAGGAGCAATGAAGTGCGGTTTTAAACATGTTCTCTAAGTTTAATCCTTCTAACAATATGTCAGGTAAGATTGCTTTACCTTGGATTCTTGACACAGGTGCTTCCTACCATATGACCGGCGACAAGGATCTTCTTTATCATAGTGAGCATGCTAATAATGTTGATGTCATACTTCTTGATGGATCTGTTTCTACTGCTGTTGAATATGGAAAGCTTCGATTTGGAGATATTGTTGTGAATAATGTTTTGTTTATTTCAGCATTATGATGCAATTTGTTATCATTTTCCAAGGTAAATGCTTCTTTAAAATGTCTAGTTTTTTTTACCATAAAGTTATGTGTATTACAGGATATTAGCACGAGAACAGTGATTGATGTGGGTGAACAGCTAGGAGAGGTTTATTGGTTGCATAGATTGGGAGTTTCACAGTCTACACAGTCGTCCTTATCCATTGTTGCATCAATTTCTTTGTCTGCTTTGTGGCATCAGCGTATTGGACATCTTCGGTGTTGTCTTCTATCCCAACTATTTATTTACCTACTAGTGATTTAATAAAATTTTTCTATGCTCAGTGTGTCATCGAGAAAAATAGTCTAGACTTAGATTTCCTGTTACTTCTACTCAAGCTAGTCGTTTATTTGAACTTATACATTGTGATGTTTGGAGGCCTTATAGTTCACCTTTTTCTAGTGAAGAATTTTCATTTTTAACTATATTTTAAGATTATTCCTAAGCTATTTGGGTTTATTTATTAGTTTCTAACTCTCAAGTACCATTGAAGGTGAATGAGTTCTTTGCATTTGTTCACACATAGTTCTGATGTCCCATTCAACAGGTTTGGGCTGAAAACGGAACCAAATTCTTGCTTCTCAGATTATATTTTTGAGAGAAGGGAGTTCATTTTGAGACTTCCACAGTCTATACACCTCAGTAAATGGGAGCTTGAAATGAAAGCACGGACATATTTTAAATTTTTGTCGTGCTCTTCGTTTCCAAGATCCTTTGCCCATCGACTTTTGGGGAGAATGCATTCTTACAGCTGCCTACCTCATCAATCGCACACCAACACCCATATTAGATGGGAGACCACCCCACAAGCTTCTGTACGGTTACGTACCAGCTTACAGTCATCTCTGTGTGATCGGTTGTCTGATCTTTGCTTCTCAACTTCCACAACCGCGTGATAAGTTTTCATATAGATGTCGAAAGTGTGTCTTTCTTGGTTATCCAGTTGACAAGAAAGAAGGGTGTGTTTAGGACTTGAAGTCTCGCACTGTGTTTGATAGTAGGGATGTGATATTTTTTAAAGATTGTTTTCCATATGCACCGATTTCTGCAATAGCAGTGCCTAATGATCCACTGTCCTTACAGCCATATGCTACTTATGACGACTCCATTCTGGAGTCATCTATTGAGATAGATCCGTCGTGGCCAGTTTCACCACCGCCAGCTTGGATACTGGATCTGCTGCCTTTGACCGGTCAAGGGCTTGCCTGTCCGAGCTGCAGGCATCTATCACCGGGTCAACACTGCTGCCACCGGTTGCAGTGCTACCTCTGTCTGCCGATCCACTGCCTCCATCCGAGTTGCGACCTGTCTCAGAGCTGCCACTTGAGTATGTTTAACCAGTTCATCCTCCGAGTACTTGTATTTGTCAGCCTCCAGTTAAACTAGAGGATTATATATGCACTGCTACGTGCTCGATAAACCCCTCTCTGTTGATTTCTCATCACTTGCTACACTGTTCTCAAGTACTTGTTACCCTATTGCTGATTATGTTTCGTGTGATAATTTTTTTGATTTTACATTCTAGATTCTTAGTTGTAGTTATAGATGTTGCTGATCCAGTTAATTATGTTGATTCTTCTCACCATCTTCATTGCCGTACTGCTATGTCCAATGAGATTAACGCACTCAGGAGGAATAATACGTGGGTTCTTGCTCCTCTTCTGCCTGGTAAAAAGGCAATTGGATGCAAGTGGGTGTATCATACCAAGTTTAAGTATGATGGTTCTATTGAGTTCCACGGGGCGCGTTTGGTTGTTCTTAGTAATCGTCAGATTGAGGGTGCTGACTTTCCTGAGGCATTTGCTCTCGTTGCCTAGATGATTTCGATTCATCTTTTCTTGGTTGTTACTGCTATTCGTGGTTAGAATTTGCATCAGAGGGATGTCCACAATAAAATTCTCCATGGTGATCTTGGGGAGGAGGTGTACATTTGTCTGCCTCCAAGTTATACACTCATAGCGCCTGGTTTGGTTTGCAAGCTATGCAAATCTCTCTATGGTCTTCGACTGGCTTCACGGAATTGGTTCGCTAAGCTTGCTCTTTTGTTTTATTTAGAGTAAGGCAGATTAATCTTTATTTCTTATCTCCGAGATAGCGTGTCTCTTCATGTTTTGGTTTATGTTGATGATCTTATTATTGTTGGTTCATCTCCGGAGATGATGATTAAATTCAAGAAGTATTTGTGCTCATGTTTTCAAATGAGAGATCTTGGTGCCCTGAAGTATTTCTTGGGCATTAAGATATCTCTTCACCCTGATGGCACATTTCTGTGTTAACGGAAATATGTCTTGGATATTTTATTGGAAACTAGGTTATTAGCGGCAAAGCTCACAGATTTTCCGATGGAACAGCTGTACAAGTTGGTACGAGATGATGGTTCCATGTTTGACGATTCGATGCAGTACGGGCATCTTATCGGGAAGCTCATTTATCTTACCATCACTCATCCTGAGCATAGCTATTCAGTTCATACCTTGGCTCAGTTCATGGAGAAACTGTGGCAGGCTCACTGGCAAGCAACTGCTCATTTTATATTACCTCAAGAGACATCCTGGTCAAGGTTTGTTTCTGTCCGCTAAGAGTTTGCTTCATCTTACAGCTTTCTGTGATTTAGATTAGGTAGCTTGCCCAATTACTAGGAGAACTTTGACTGGATATTTTTTGATGATTGGTGAACCTTCAGTTTTGTGGAAGATGAAGAAACAGCCGATTGTTTCTCGTTCTTTGGCTGAGGTGGAATACTGGGCCATGGCAGTCACATGTTGTGAGTTTTTGTAGCTCAAGTCCTTTCTATGTTCCTTGGGCATCATGCATCCTACTCTGATGCGTTTATATTGTGATAGTCAGACAGCTCTTCATATTGTAGTCAATCTAGTGTTTCATGAGAGGACGAAGCACATTGAGATTGACTGTCATTTTTTCGTGATTTGATTCATTCTGGTGATGTGGTTACTTATCATATATGTACTGCTAGTCAGCCAATAGATTTATTTACGAAGACGATTAAACGACAGACATTTTAGACTTTGCTTGGCAAGTTGGGCATTTGGGATCCGCATGCTCTAACTTGAGGAGTGTAGGATATATTTTGTGAATATCTTCTGCAATATTATTGTACCCTAGATAGAATCCTTTTGCATTTATGATTCTGTATATGCTATCTATATATTGTACCCTTGTACCATTACTGAAATCATACGTTCATATTTTACATAAGGCCACTCACCAAATTTATAACACTCACAACTCACAAGGCGAAGGATAGGATAAGTGCAATCAGTCAATTCACAAAAGTTTCAAAGCAAGATAGGATATGAGTACAGCAGAATCTAATTCAAATTTTACAAAATGATAAACTCCAAAATTGGCTCTACAAATAAGAATTCCATATTCTTAAGATAATAAGGAACGGAATTCAATTTGCATGGCTTGAATCAGAGCTATATCGAATAAGTTATGATCAAAAGAAGAACACTTTAAATAGACAACAATTAAGTTCCAAAAATTCAAGTAAATTTTCCGAAGTCGAATAAGATTAAATACCCATACCCGAATCCTTTGTAGAATAGGATTTTCTTCACCTTATTTCTGCCCAAGTCGAAAATTCAAACTAATTTCCCAACTCGAAAAGATTTGTATTTCCTTTTCCTATTCCGATTAGGATTTTGTTTTCTTTTCCTTCTGATTTCCTTTTTTTTCCTTCTTTCTTTTTTTCAGGCACAAATTCAAATTTTCCACTATATATGCTCCTCACAATCAAAATCTTATTCCCAAGTAATTAAATTTCGAGTACAATTCCCAAATTTTGAAAAATTGCAAATCAGCCCAATCTTTCAAAAATTACAAAAACAATCCCAAAATTCAGTTTCCAAACCCTAGATCTCAGCTTTAAACCCCAAAAATCTGCTACCCTTTGTTTTTTTTTCCAAAATAATTTTGGAACAAATTTTCATATTTAAAACATTGGAATAGGACATTTGTGACAACCTCCTCTCAATTTAAATGAACTTCAAGATATCCAAGATCGTAAGGATTGAGAATGTGACACTATACCTAGAAAATGGCACAAAAGACTATCTTTTTTTTGTATAAGTGTAATCAAGAATTCAAGATCACGGAATTAAAAAATGATAAAGAAAATAAATAGGATTATGAGCATGCAATAATTTTTTGGAAGAGTGGACGAAAAGTATCACAAGTACATAAACTGTATAAGCTACCTAGAAATACGAAACTTACCAAAAGGTGAAGGCAGATAATACTTGTTAACACTCAGACCCTTCGACATCCTCTTGACTTGATTGATAAAGGTGAAGGCGGATATTAATACCGAAGTATTCTAAGTCTCGAACCCTTCGACGTCCTTCGACTCTAGATCCAATCATCATGTTAAGAAAGATAAAAAAAAACACGGTTGAAATATGACACGAAAGAGTTTATAAATTTATATAAAAATTGAAAATCAAATTTGCAAAACTCGAAACCTCTAATGAAAAATGTCAGCCAAGGATCTTTCGATTTGCTCTCATACCAAATGACATGAATCTCCTTGCGAAGACTCTGGATTGTGGAATATAAATATTTGACCGAATGAAGGGATCTGCAAACCCTCACTTGATCGCACAAATTGATGAATAACTAGCCCTCAGGATTACTCTCAACTTCAGTATTTGCTCGCTAACTAGCCTACAGGATTAGCTTACAAATAAAGGGTTCTTTATTCACTAACTAGCCCGCAGGATTAGTTCACAGAGGGTATTGATACTTAATTAACCCGCAAGATTAAGCAATAATGAAGAATGCTCGCAAGTAATGAGTATTAACTCAAAAGTTTGTGTATTTGATTGATAAAAAGGTAAATAAAACTCCAGCACACCTCCCCTATTTAGAGAGTTACAATCGTCCAAACCCTAGTTCTAATCAAAACAATATTTTGTAATTTCTGTCAGAAATTGAGAAGACTTATGGCAGCTTTTAGAAGCTAAAACCATGCCTAACTAAAATATCTAATTAATGCTGAATATGGCCAAAAATTCTTCCAAGATAAACCTTGGATGAATATTGCCTTATCTAATATTACCAGATATAATTCTAGTTAAATCATTACTAAATATTCTAAACCCTAATGTCTGATTTTGAGATTAAACCCTTCAAAAGCCCACATGGCCGAATTTTAATCCCAAAATTCCAAATGAAATAATTTACAATATTTTACAATGATCACATTGTCTCACTAAAAGACCCAGTGGGAAAAAGTGTATAGTATTACCCTCCGAAAATATTAAAATAATAATACCGTAGTGTCTCACTTTCCTGCGAAGTTTTCATTTTGTTTTACCTCGGTTAAGTTTTATAGGTTATAGTTGTTTGAAAGTGATTGACTTCGTATGCAAAAGTATTTGTTCAATGGTTTTTGAAATGATAGTAGACAATTGGGAGGTCGTCGACGTACCTCTGAAAGTTAATATTTATAAGCCCTAAATACTTACTATCTACAACTAAGTAGACAGCGGCAAGTCGGGGTCGTCCACGAAGAAGAGGGATTTTCTCAAGCGTTTAAACGTAAATGGTTGATATTATGCTAGAAGTAGATATATATATATATATATATATATATATATAAGCAAGTAAAAAAGGGGGGGTTTTGGTTGGTTGTGGTCCTAAGTTATGAAATTAAAAGACAAACTAACTAGCAAAGTTAAGTAACTATGCTAATCATCAAACAAACTAAGAAAAGGGGGTAAAAAGTACAAAAGATAAAACTTTGGGAGAAATTAATATCCACTTCCAAACCTACTGTAGATCATTGAACCATTCACTCATTCTATCACAATTGTTATCTATGGGGAATGCCAATGAAAGATCAACATTCATTCCTTCTTAATAGTAATTTGCAAAGACAAACAACGAGAATTTGCAATTCTCGTTGACAATCACTCTAGGAAAACAACACCATAGAGGTATTTCATCAACGGCATTATACACGAAGGACCATAGATTTGATAACAACAAGCCTTCTACCAAAGACATAACCATTTAACCAAACATAACATTCATTAGGCTAAACCTAAAACAAACCACATTCAAGGTTTAATTTTTCATTGCATCTATAGGATAAATATAAGAACAATCCACATTAACATACTTATCTAGCAAGAATCACAACACATTATGCACAAGAAGTTCTAAGTTCATGTTTCTAAATTTTCATGCAAAGGAGCTAAGGAATTCGTCACTTTCCTAACTCCCTAACACTTAAATCATACAAATTCTTCCTATTCTCAAACAACACATGGCATAAATGAAGTAAAACATAGCATTAAGAACACATGAATGCTAAATAACAAAGGCTTCAAGAACGAGTGAAACAATCTATTCACTACTTTCACTACTTGTGAAGATAAATCTTCCATTCTTCTTAGTTAGTAGTTTGCAAGAGTGAATTCGAAATCTCTTGTCAAACCTCACCAATGACTCCCTTAGCCGAAGCACGACTAAAAGTATCCCACTTATGGTATTGAGCACGAAGAATCAACAAGCTTGGCAACACTTCTACACCGTGTCTAAGCATTCAACCAATTCATGCATTTACACAAGATTAGTCAAGAACGATCGACATTCATAGACCTATCTCAGTTTCTACCTAAAACAAACATGACAATGAGTTCATCATCATCACATTCATCTAGAAATTATCAACACATCAACATCATTAAGAAGCTCTAACTCATGCTCTTGGATTCCACATTAAAAGAGGGGAGAATGAGCTACTTTCTCCCAACCCTAACAATTAATCATACAAGAAATTCATATACTCAAGCTTCCAATAGCATCAATGCCATTAACAATTCACATTCAAACCTTAATAAATACACAATAGCAAAAGCACTAAATAGATAGATTTGGTTCTTACTACATAGATATGGAAGCTTCAATCCATTGCTCCCAAGATAAACTAAGCTTGATAATCAAAACTCATAACATAGAACAAAGATCTACAAAGAAAGAAGAAGAAATGGAAGAAAAATGGGAAAAACTAGGGTTTTGGAGCCCCAAGTCGGGCTTTGGCAAATGGGGAAGAAGGGGGGCTATTTATAGTCTAATTTGGTCAAGAAAAACCAAAAACATACGGCAGGATCTCACCCGGGCAGAAATGGCGTCGCCCGAGCGGCGGAGGTTTCAGCCCAAAAATTCAGAAATGGCCTCGCCCGGGCTTCTTGTTTTGCTTCCCACGGGTGAACCGTTGATCCGTTTTGGGAGTTCTTGTAGTCAATTTTATAGTACTCGAGAAGAAAAATCCAATGGTACAGCTCTTGGAGGCTGATTCTTTTCGAGAAATTCTAAGAACTCTATTTCAAAACATAGATCATTCTTCACCCTTTTCTTTGCTCTCCTTTCTTCACTTTATCTTCTACCGCTTTGTGAGTGGCCTTCCATCTTCTTCCATCCTTTTGAATGGACTTCACTAAACCCCTCCTAAGTGCTCACGAGACATCTACTAATGAAGCTCACAAAATGGAATCTAGATGCTCGTAATGACAAAAAATCCATTAGACTAAACATAGGTTACAAAATGAAGGATTTAGATATAAAAACCAAAAATGGTCATCTAAACCCCTTATCATGTAAACCTATGTAAATATAGCAATATTACAACAAAAATATGACAAAAGTGATATTAAATGCTTTGGAAAATACATGCATTTGACATCTCATCAACAATGTTGTTGAATTTATATGGTAAGGTTGAAAATGGTTTCTAAACTCATGGATAGACCGAATCGCACACACAGTCAATCGTATATTTTTCAAATAAGGTACTTAAATTATTATAAAAACAGTACTGGTCATGAAAATATCCTTACAATTACTACATAAATTAGATTAATAATTGTTTTACTTCCATTAATAGAGCTGAAATTTGTTTAATCAGATCAGATTATGATAACCTTGAAGAAAACTTGGTCCCCAACTTCTCTCACCTTGAAGAACAAGGTGTCCCCAATGCATAGGTAGTTTCCAGAAAGGAACTCGCCAAAACCCTTTGGAGATAGGGCCTTGATCATCCCACCCTCCGAGTAGTTCATGCGCTACTCTGTCCCGTAGCACCTCAGCACCGCGGGAGTCTAGTCATTCGGCAGTAGTGGTACAATGTCCCTCAGGATGTACTAAGTCAACAAATTCATTAAAAATATTCATAATATATATATATATATATGTATGTATGTATAAGCAATTAGCAACAAATAATATTAATTTGAAATGCCTTACCAAAGTTGTATTTTTCCCAAAATTATGCTGCATCAGAGTGCATTGGAAACATGAACTATCAGGAGACATTGTAACCTGTTCAAGGTCGAAGACAATAGGTTCTAGATTGCTCTGTTGTGCAAAAACCGATACGAAGAAAAAAATTAGTTGTTAGAAAGTGGGAAGATGTGTTAGTAAATACATATCTAAATTGGTAGAAGACATGAAAAAAGGGGCGATTAGACGATCCTTCATCAAACACAAATCATGAATCAAAACTGAAATTGTTAAGTGCGAACTAAATTGCCTATGAAATGCATGGTGTGGCGTCTGCATTGCGTCGCATGTACATGTTGGTCCTAAGCAATGGTTTGGTCGACATGTACCAGTGACCTCGCTAAGTAGTCGGTAAAACCGAACATACTACCGACACAAGAACGAGGTCGCATATGCAATTTCATAGTAAACTTATATGCCAACATGCGACTTTGGTAACAATTCAGTCGAACCGAAGGTCAGACTGACGAACCGAAGGTTAGAATGTGGGACCTCGCACGCTAACCGCATAAAGCGATTTGTAATAGACAACTTATCAATGTTGCACGTATCAGAGGAAGCTATAGGAAGAAACACATAAGCCGAGAAAAATGAAGGTTTAACAGCATAAAATTAAACTAAAACCCTTGGGAGACATACCAAAACATAGTAGCTACGTTTACAATAAAGGAAAGTTCACACTCTCAAAAATGTGAGTAAAACCTAGAAAATGAAAAAAAAAAACCTAAACACAATGACAGACCACTGATCGGAGAATGTAAAGTAGCAATTACTAACATTAGGTGTTAGAAGATTAGAAAAACCATACCTTTTTTCAAGAGAGAAGAGAATAGAGGGGGGCGTTGGAATTCGTGGGAAACTTGTGAAGAGAAGGTTGAACTATTTGTTAGGGTTTCCATATTTATACATGTTTCAAAACGACGTCGTTTTGTCCACATTGTGAAGTTTTCCTAGCATGGTGCGACGTCACACCTACATGGTTTAGTCGACAAGGTGTAGACCCTCTGACCAACATTGTAGGTTTATATGGGCTTAAAACTTTTAGCCAGCCGGTCAATAGCTCGAATTTATTTAAAAAATTTTGATCGCGACAAATATTTGCAACTTGCAGAATAATTGAAAAAAAAATTATTCATTACACACAAGTCTTTTATAGTTTTCTGAATGATCGTTATATTACAACTTTGTTCATATATTAGGTTAAATATTAAAATTTCAATAACGTTAGAATATCATTAAATAAATATATTATAGATATAAAACATGTCAGAATAAATATTCTTACAAATACGAATTAATTTGTTCCAAATACATAATCATATTAAGTATAAGCTAAACATCTATGTTAATTACATGCGTATATTTGTCGCGTAATTATATGCGGGAAAGAACGGTAACATTGAAAACTATGCGCTCAGCACCATTTACCACCTTGAAGGAGAGGGTGTCCCCAACCTCGAGTTCCTCTGTAGTAAGAAACTGGCTGAACCCTTTCGGGGTTAGGGTCTTGAGCATCCTGTTCCCCGAGTAGTGCATGTCATACACCTTCCTGTTGCACTTGAGCACAGCAGGCAACTTGTACAGCGGCAGGAGCTCCACAGTCTGGCTAGGGACGTACTAAATTATAAACAAAAAAAATCTTTGTCAGTACATATTAAAGTAATCTATAGAAAATTTTAATTGAAAATAAAATACATGTTACCAGAGTTGGAATAACCCGAAGTTCGTTTGGGTCAGAGTATGTACAAAATGCGCAATGACACCGCCGAATGTATTCAGCGGACGGTCATCATCTGAATCAGTACAGACATGTATTGGTCAGTAAAATTATTATAAATTAAATTAGAATATAAATAATAAAATACAAGGAATTTAAATCTGAACAAAAAATTGCTTGTATTTGGGAATAGCTCGAACCAACATTATTAGGTATGATTCATGAAATTCATATTGTCACGTTTGTTAAATATTATGATAGATACAAAATGGTTCGATAGAAATCAATTTAAATAATTTTTTAAGTCGGTTAGGCGTTGCACATACACGTCGATCCTAAAAATGACTTGGTCGGCCGACTATTTTGGATCGACTTTGCTGACTCATCAATCCAAAATAATGGCATGGTTGACCAAGTCAAAGAAACATTGTTCAACCTTTGGTATAACCGATTAGCTAACTGAGAAGGGTGTGACATCACATTCAATATCAACTGCAGAAAATATGTAGCAACGTCGCACTAGGATCGCTGCAACCGAAGGAGGATTGACAGATCGGAGACATCGCATTCAAGCACAGTAGATAAACTAACAACACCAGCGGATAAACTAACAATAGCAAAAATGGGAAAAAAGAAAGTTCCTAAACCAAAAAATTGGGCCACATTAACGGGGAAGACACAAAACCCAAAGTCGAACACCCTAGAACCTTAATCCATAGAAACTTCAAAACATAAAATAAATAACAGATTAATGCACCATATACACAAAAATTTCAAGGATAAATACAAAAAAAAAGTAATATAAGCACATGTAGAAACCATACCTTTAAGAAGATTGCCAGGGGGCTGTTGAAATTTGAGGGATTGTTGAATGTTTGAAGTGATGTATGAGGTGGGCTCCACACACACACACACACACACACACACATATATATATATATATATATATATATATATTCGTTACAAAACATTATAAATTCTGCCTTGGTGGGTGCGACATTGCATAGCAGTTGACCTTACCGATAACGTATCGACGTTTAAGCAGCGTCGACTACTCTAAATGTGGGCCTCGCCATTTTAGCCCACTAACATAGCAATGGGCATGTGTTTGACCAACTGCATGTGTGAGGTCGCGTGTCAATCTAGTTTAGTGACATTATACCTACATTAGATCGATATTGGCTACACTTAAATTGGGCATCACCATTTCAACCCACTAGTATAGCAACTGGCCCCACGTTTGACCAAAAGGAACATAATTGACCTTAATAACGGCTAATTGTATATTACATACTACTAATTGAAATTTATAACTGTCCATGAACTTTATTAACGCCTAGTTCGATCGGAATCAATTTTAACACAACTGGTGAGCTTTTCAGTTTTTACACTTAGGTCCCTCCAAGATGGTGGGAGAGGACGAAATGCAAAATTGAAGATATCCAATAATCTAAATCACATTGTCACTATCTTGTAGTTCTGATTTAGCCATCAAGGAACTGGGGTATTCCTCCCTCATTTTTATTAGTATTCTATTAACACCGTTACGATGAGCGTTATTAATTAGAACGATAAATTCCACCACATAGAATCAGACGAAATTACACATTCTTGCTTTTTCATGAATTTAAAAAATAATGAAATTCCGTCCATCAAATTTTTTAAAGTGCTAGTATGTGGTCTAGAGTAAATTGTATATGATAACTAATAAGTATGCAAGAGTTAATCAAAGATCTTGTGGAAGTCTTCGTGGGATCATGCTATTTTCTTTAGGGCAAATGACTTGCCAGGTGCTCCAAAAAAAAGCCATTTGACCTTTTTGGCCCCCCATTTTTTTCGATCACTTTCGTCCTTGTACTATAAAAAGCGTTAAATTGTCATACTTCCATTCGGTCAAACCGTTAAATTAGAAGTCAAAGTCGTTAGTTTCTTAATTTTTAACAAAAATAAGGGTAGAAAAGACTTTTCACATTTTTTAAAACAACCCTTCAGTCTCCCCTCCATCTCTTCTTCTTCTAGCCAAAACAACCTCCTTCTACCGCTAGAACACCTCATCTGCCGTTAGACCACCTCCCTCTGCCGCTGCTACCTCCGCCAACGGTGTGGTCACTCAGCATCTTGCTATCAGGCTACATAAACACATATTAAATCATTTCATCAGTTCCAAAATCGTTAAAACCCCAGCTAAAAATAACATATCCCTAGCAAAATCGCCAAAGCCCCCAACAAATGTAAAAAGATCTCTCAGCTCGTCAACACCACGCTCGGGGATCCCCCGTCTCCAGCCACCCAAACCTCCTACACGCCACCACCACCCCGTCGACTCCATCAACCCCATATGTCTTCTTCTTCACCAAGCAGACTCTGACGCCCTCCATCTGGTTGTTCCCCTCCTCGTGCCGCTCATTAGTCGCATCACTGGCGTCTTCACGACATGGAAATAGAGCGAGCGGTGGCGTCGACCCATGTGGGTTTGGGTTCGAGCTCCCAATTCTGGAGTAATCGGAAAAGAAATCAGACAACGAAAGAAATCGGAGGGACAAGAAATTGGAAAACTAAAAAAATCAGAGAAGAAGAAAATACGGGGATTCTTCTAGGGGGAGGAAGAGGTGGTTCAGGGGGAGGAAGACGATGGTTCAGGGGGAGGAAGGCGATGATTCTTCTGGGGGATGGTTCTTCTTGGGGTTTCAGAGACGAGGAGGAGGAATTGGACGGGAGAGAGAGAAAAGAAGCAGGCGGGGACGAGGGGCAGCCAGAGTGCCCGTGGCTGGGATCAGCGTCGGAGCTACTTGAATCGGAGAAGGAAAAACAGACGGCAAGAGAAAATAAGGAAAGAATAAATAGACGGTGGTTCTGGAGAAGGATAAAAGGAGAGGAGAAAGGAAAAAAAAGAAAAGAAGGACAGGAGAAAGAAAGAAGGAAAGAAAGGGAGAAAATGAGAAATTACTATTTTGCCCTTAAAATTGACGTTTGACCAACACTTGATGCTTTGTCTGGACGGAAGGGTTACGATTCAACATTTTGTTAGTTCAGCGACAAAAGTGATCGGAAAAAAATGGGGGGCCAAAAGGGTCAAATGAAAATAGTTGGTGGGTCTGACAAGTCATTTGCCTTTTTCTTTATCCAACACCAACACCCATTTCCCATCTCCTACATACTTCCTCCTAACCCAACTCCACACCATCCTTTCCATTCACACTATTATAGCCACTAAGGAGCCCAATCTAATTTCTTCTATCAAATATCAACAAATGTTCTAGGATGGAGCATCTCCGTGTTCAAATTAATTGAGGTAGTTTTTCATCCATTCCATGTTCATTTAGAAATTTTATTAACATGCCTTGTATATGTTTTTTTCCTCATTGACCAATCATTGAATATTTTCATGGAGTATGATGATTATGTTACATGTTATATAGTGTACATTGTTTGTGTTTCCAAGATAATGTCATGTTTGTAAGGAGTGAGGAAAAAGGCTTAGATTAGGGCTGATTGTGGACGACAATCAAATTTTGGTATGAACACAGGTTGAATGTGCGACGTCGCTCGCAACTCATTGCCCTTTACAATATGGGACCAAATGTTAACCGACTTCGTATTGGCTAGGAAATGACTGAAACATCAATGAATGTCGACGTCGCTCTTCAGTCGGTGCCTGCGACTTCGGTTTATCCTTCAAGTGACATCGCTTTAAATCAGTACATGTACTTTTTCCATGTTCAAATTATTGTTGTCAGCACTTGACTATATTATGTGTACATCATTCGAGGACTGCTGAATTCTGACACAAATTTTGTGTCATGCGTATTTGTTGTAATAGGACAAAGAGAGTTATCGATGGACTTTCAGCACGGACTTGTCATTTCCTTAGTCCCCCTGATAGCGTTAATGTCGTACAACGTAGGCAAGAGAGGTTCAATACAATTAATCATTCATTTTCACATCAACCTTATGTATTTGAATATATTCTGACATGTATTGGTAAAATATGTTCAAGCTATTATATTTTGTAATGTCATTGATTCCCACATTATTTGAACAACAATTGGTTGTTGTATAATGTTTACCAATTTCAATGGTATGGAATATTAAATAACATGTAATGGCTATCGAGGATTGATTGTTTGTGTCATCAAATATTAAATATTATAATAGTGTACGAGAATCGATGTCTCCTCGATTTATTCTACGACGTTGCACGAACCAATGAAGAGACGACACCTTACCGACGTCTCATAAACTGTCTGCATTATTTTTGCGATGTCGCCCATTAGAAACAACGTTGTATTTGTTAGTCTTCCACGTCAGTAGGCACACGACGAGGGTGCCCTGGAAATATCCGGGTGCTTATGAGGTTGGCCGATCGAGTGAGAAGGTCTTCAATAGCATTTGGCGTGGTTTTCTTCCACCAAAGTTCTCATTTATCGCTTGGTTGGCGGCTATTCAGAGACTACATACCAAAGATAAGCACCGATTGGAGGAAGGGGATAGCATGGAGAAGGTATGTTCTTTATGCCATCTTGAAGAAGAGACGAACGAACATTTGTTTTTCAAGTGTGAGTTTTCTGAGGTTGTATGGGGGCGTATTCGGACTTGGATTGGGTTAAGGAGAAGAACTAGCTCAATTCCAAGTTCCATGACTTGGGTTAAGAGGCAAATTAAGGGTTCAAAAATGCGAAAGAAGTTTGGTATTTTAGCCTTAATCACCACGGTCTATCGCCATTGGAGGGAAAGAAACAGTGTGGTCATGAATGGTACTCAACCAAGTGCTGATAGAGTTGTAAAAATCATCATGAAGGATTGCTACATGGTGATGAATAGGCTATTTCCGGATGAGCACTTTTTTTAGACGGAGTGGCTGTGGGAAGGTGGATGGTGCTGGTTGATGCGCACTGGGTGCTTTCTGTTTCGGGTTTTGGTGCTGGCTGCTTGGCGCTATGGTTTGAGGCATCAGGCCCTCACGCAGGGAGAGGTTAATTGGCGACTGGTTGCTGGAAATAGGCATCACGGTTAGGTGCTGCTTGGTGCGGCTGATGCGGTTTTCAGAGCCAAGGGGGAGTTGTTTTCAGCCCGATGGAGTCCAGAAATGTCTACGGTTTTTCTCGGATTTCTCCCGGCAATTGCAGCTCGGTTTTTCTGGATAGGTGCTGGCTGCTTGGCGCTATGGTTCGTGGCCTCAGGTCCTCACGCAGACAGAGGTTAATTGGTGACTGGCTACTGCAAATAGGCATCACGGTTAGGTGCTGCTTGGTGCGGGAAGCTGGATTTTGCAGCCCGACTGATGCATTTTTCAGCGCCATGGGGGGAGTTGTTTTCAGCCCGATGGAGTCCAGAATTGTCTACGGTTTTTCTCGGATTTCTCCTGGCAATTGTAGCTCGGTTTTTCTGGAGGAGGCAATAGGTTTTAGAGTATGGATTCTCACTCCGATGCTCTTTCTCCTAAGCCTAGTTTTGACTTATGAATTAACGGTTATTTATGCGCTTTATGCTCGCGCTACACTTTGTGTTAAACTGGCATACAGCTGTCTATTTGCTCAAAATGGAGTGGGCGATTACATAATCGCCACGCTTGATGCACGCGGTACAAGTGTATCCATTCTCACATTTTTTTAGGAGGTTGATTCGTATAGGATTTACAACGGTTGGAGGCACGGCCTCATTAATCTTTGCCCACCGAATTACTCTCGGCGCCAATAAGAGAATGCTTGAAGGCCAATAACATTCCTCTATCTCCATCTTAGGAATGTACATGGTAGAAGCAGATCTTCATACGTGCCAATATGGTGCAAACCTGATCATCGGCTTCATTCTTAGGGGACATCCAAGACCCGAGACATCCAAGTCCCTCGGCTGCATTAGGATAATCAAATCATTCGACATTGGATTTTAGCAATTCCATCAGCATTCCGGCAGAGACATCTACTCAAAACCCGAGTCTCAACTCTCGGCTGCATTAAGGAATTTGTTTGGAGATGGCCCCATTTGTTAGGGGTAGAAGCGGTTTCTCTGTGTATGGGTAGTGAGTTTGTTCTCACCCCATTTTTTCGTGTTTTTTAGCCTGTGTTTTTCCAGGTTGTTTTGTGCTCCCTTTGCTCGATTTTCTTGCTTAGGGTTGGTAGTTATTTTATTAGATTAAAAGGGGGGGATGGGGGAGTGTTATCCTTTGGATTTGCACTCTTCCATTCCCCCCCCCCCCCCGCCTCATTTGCGGATTTTCTCCTTAGGTTTACCTAAGGTTGGATTCTTTTGTATTTGGTAGGGTCCTTTTTGGGCCCTGCTGCAGGTTCCACCGTCTATACTATTTACCTATTTACGACGAGGGTGCCCTGGAGCATGCGATGTCGCATACAATCATCAGTGACATAGCTATCATTTATCCGCGACTTTGCCCTTGTCGATGTTGCAGCATTTCCAGTACCATCAACCGCCTTCTTGCTGTGATCGACGTCGCTACTTATGAACCTCGATGTTGATCTAAACGATGTCGCAGCTACGGTCTACTATCGCCAGCCTTCTTGCTTGGGCTGACGTCGGTCACAAACCCACCAACGTCGATCCAAAAATGAGGTAAAAAGTTACGAACCGAGGTTAAAAAATGTACCTTTTACTACATCTATGCTTACTTCAATTTTTTTATGCCTGAAAGCCGAGGTAAAAGGTGTTGTTTCTTGTAGTGTGATCATACTCCTTTTTGGAATCCACCAACCTTTTTATGATCTCTCTACCCTCATTCACTCGAAGGTGAGAAATCCACCACTACTGGAAGAATTCACCAAGTCCTTGTTGGTGGCTGTCATCCCTTGATAAAAACACTGGAGCAATTAGCCTTTCGTCATTCGGTGATTGGGGCAGCAATCGACCAGCTTTCTGAACCTTAGCCAATAAGCATTCAATGACTCATCATACTTCTGTTTGATACGTGTAATCTCTTTCTTCAAGGCATTTGTCCTTGTGGCTGGAAAATAGTACTCCAAAAATAATTTCTTCAATTCGGACCACGTCGAAATGGAGTCGGGTGGTAGGCTTGAAAACCACTGATTGGTTGCTCCTGTCAAACTGAAAGGGAATGCCACCAATTTGAATTGATCTTCGGTCACGGTGACTGGCCTCTTCTACACCTTACAAATTTTCACAAATACGCTAAAAAAATTGTAGGGGCCTTCGGTGCTTCTCACGTGAAACTTCGGAAGTACATTCAGGAACGCCAACTTGATCTTAATCAGATTCTCAGTCTCTTGCCTTGATGATCTGCTAATAAACCAAGCACTAATACACAGATTAGCAGGAGAAGAATTTTAAACAAAATTGACTTACTACTCCCTGGCAGTGACATCGATTTGGTGAGCGTCGTTTATAACCATCTTTATTAATAATCACAATTAATCCCAAAAATAAATAACATAATTTATACGCATTAAGAGGACCAATAAGTCTAACAGGGTCCATTTGGGGGTTTTATCAGTTGGAGTACAAGATGTTTTGCAGCTCAGATACAGGAATTTTCATTTGTCCGGTACTCCCGTCTCCTTTTTGAGCAGATGGCGTGAGATCACAAGTCAATCCAATACTTAACAGAGTTTCAATTAACCATAACATTACGGAACCTTGAAAGCCACACATCGATCAGAAACATGGAAACGTGAGCTGCACAGCTTAACCACAACTGACAAACAAGGGGGAGAACTATCAGGTATATCCCATTCCAAACGATTGAAAATATCATATCAAATACATAAGAACTATATTCAGTTCTAAAGCAATGAATACGAAAGATTGTAAGCAGCACTTTGTCCCTAAATCCGTGATAGAAAGCTTTTGAAGCCTAAGCTAAAACTGAATCAAACCTAGAAAGAAATCTAAAACATGTAATAATATTAACTGTTCAAGGCTTCTCATGCTCTGAAACATCAGTCGACAGAACTTGAGTGAATGCAATTGCAATTGTAAAAACATTCTGAAAACAAACATGTACAGATACAAATTTTAAACTTAACATATCCTTATTTTCACTTGACTAAGAAAAGTATGAAGAAGAAAAAACCACAGAGAAAACTACAAACAGATGTAATTTTCAACTATACAGATTGAATATTGATACAGATTCTATCAGTGTGGATGACGTAGATACCAACAAGAATGCACCGCTTGTGCTCATCCTACATCCAAGTGCATCCAGGCAACTTCCTCACTCCCTTTTCATTCATATCCATTCTCAGATGGTGTACTTCCTCCCATTCACCTAATGCTGCGTGCATGTTAGAAAGCTGGACATAAAGAGAAGAGCTTTGAGGCTCCAACCCAATAAGTTTCTTCGCTGCATGATTCCCTCTTGTATCATCGCCATGCAATCTGCAGGCAGAAAGGTAAGTGGCCCATATCATAGAACCAGGTTCAAAGTCTAGTTTCTTGATGAACTCATCAGCTTCCTTGAGAAAACCCCATCGTCCATAAACATCAACCATACAAGCATAATGGTCTGCTCTCGGCTTAACACCACATCGAATGGTCATGTCATCAAATAACTGCCGCGCTTCAGAAACCATGCCTGCGTGACTACAAGCAGTGAGGATACCTAGCAGTGTGACCTCATCAGGCTTTATACTTCTCTGCTTCATCTCCTCGCAAATTTTCAAGGCATTCTCTGCATAACCATTTTTTGCATATCCAACAATCATTGAGTTCCAAGATATGATATCCTTCTTTGGTACCATTTCATCAAAAATGAATTTTGAACTGTTGACATCCCCACATTTTGCATACATGTCAAGAAGCGCACTGCATAACAGTTCATCCTTGCTAAACCCAGCTTGAATGATGAGAGAATGAATCTTCCGTCCATCCTGCCACAAAGCTACTGTTGAGCATGCTTTCAGGATGCTAGCAAATGTTGCTTGGTCAGGCAAAGCATTGCAGGACCGCATTTCATTATAAAATTCTAATGAATCAATGCTGCAGCCATTTTGAGCGAGCCCTGATATTAATGCAGTCCACAAAACTGTGCTCTTAGGACTTGGTATCTCAGAGAATAGGGCAATTGCTTCGGTTTTGCTCTGAGAATTCAAGTACATTTGCACGACAGAGATGGCTAAGAAATCATCAATAATTGAGGTTCCATGCTTCAAAATTAAACAATGAATTTGCCTACCAAGATATAATATAGTGTAATCAGTGCATGCGTCAAGAAGGCTGGCAAAGGTGACTTCTGATGGTTTTAGCTCTTCAACAACCATATATCTGAACAAATTTACAGCCTTATCCATGTTCCTTTGGGCATAACCTGAAATTAAAGCATTTGTAGAGACAACATTCCTCACAGGCATGGAAGAGAAAACTTCTGTTGCAGCACCAACTACCCCACACTTACAATACATGTCAATAAGTGAGCCTCCCGAATAAAGGCTTGTTTCGAGACCGTACTTGATCAAGAAGCAATGTATTTGTTCCCCTTTATCAATAGATTGTAGATTAGCACAGGCACTAAGTATGCTAGCTAAAGAAACTTCATCAGGTGATATCCCTTCCAACATCATTCCATGAAACATGTTAAACGCCTCCACCTCCTCCTCCCCCTGGACATGTCCGACAATAATGGCATTCCAAGATACATTATCTCTCTTCTCCATCAGATTAAACTGCCTCTTGGCATCCTCTAGAGCCCCACATTTTGCATACATGTCAATTAAAGCATTCCCCACGTATAAATTCAAAGCGTATCTACTCTTAATTATAGATGAATGTAACTGGCAACCCATTTTGAAGTTATTTAAACAAGCACATGCACTCAGTAAACTTGTGTAAGTAAACTCATCATGCTGGACAACAGAAGTTGTCATTTGCTTAAAGATTTCTACAACTTCGCAAGCATAACCATTTTGAGCGTAACCTCCAAGTAGCGCATTCCACAAAACAACATTCTTTTCACAAACTCCATCAAATACTTCTTTTGCAGCTTGCATTTCATTGCACTTGGCATACATGTTGATCAAAGAGCTACCAACATAAACACTTGAGTCAAACCCCTGCTTGATTGCTTCTGCATGAACCTGGACACCAAAATCAAGGTTGGACATGCCTGCAATAGCTCTTAGAACACTTGCTAGTGTCGATCGTGTCGGTTGTATACTGGCCCCTATCATCTCCTGAAATATTTTGATGGCTTCCATCTCATAACCAAGCTTGCAATGTCCTGAAATCATCACGTTCCATGCAACTACATTCCGGTTGGGCATATGCGAAAATAATTGCCAAGCAACATCAATCCTCCCAAGTCCAAAACAAGCATTTATGGCAGTCCCAAATACCACCTGGTCTGGCACATACCCTGAACTTTGCATTTCACCAAACATATCAAGTGCCTTCTCCAGGAAACCACCTAAAACATAGGCTGAGATCATTGCTGTCCAAGAAATAGTACAAGGATCAGTCAACCGGTCAAATACCCTCCTCGCATCAAACGATATCCCACATTTCGAATAAAGATCAATTAAAGCTCCCCCACAGAATGCATCATTCTCGAAGCCAGTCTTTACTACACAACAATGCACTTGCTTCCCAAGCTCAACATTCCCGAACCTAGAACAAACAGAAAAGACAATAGCATAGGTGAACTGATTGGGTGCCACAAAACACTCCCTCATCATTTTGAAATGTCGCAGAGCTTCCCCCAACAACTCATTTCTTGAGTACAGCGATAAGATAGAATTCCAAGCCAAATAATCCTTCTCCCCAAGACGTAGAAAGGACTTCTCTGCATAATCCACATCCCCACATTTGGCATATAAATCCACAATGGCATTTCCCAGCAATTCTTTTGTAGCAACTCCGAGCTTCAGAGCATGAGAATGGGTTATTCTGCTGACCTTTGAAGCAAAGGTGTCCCTCTTAGGCATTTTGCCAAACACATGGCGTGGCTGCAACATCTTACACTGCCGTAAACATCCCTCCAACAAATAGGTATAGAGGCATCCGCTCATTACTTTTTCTTACTTTGCACTGTGCTTAATTACAACTACTCTGATGGAACCATTGATGTTCTACCATTGCTAAAGCAAAAATTACCCAAAAGATCTCTATGCAATAACAAAAAAGTATAGAAAATGCACCACAGAAATCAGGGTTACCTAAATTCACAGCTGAAACTCAAATGCGGTGCTGATCAGGATTCCACGGTACTGCTGCTTAGCTCGACCCACTTGTCCGTGAACCCGGTGGTGATATGAAGTTAAAAAATGTTGGGGTTTTATGAAATACAAATTTATATAAGTATAATTGGATTTGAGTAATCGTAACTTAGGACATTAAAATAAGTTTGTTAAAATAAGTTTGGTGGTGTGGAGTGCATAATTATATAAACTATGTACGAGTTTACAGGTTCGTAGGATAAAGATTAATTGAGTTGGTCATAATTAACGTGACTTGTCCTAGAGTGTTAGAAAGATATATCATTTCAAAATTTATTATAATTCTGAATGGTGGTGTGTATTGTCTAACCTCTCTTCGATGGAAATGATAAGAATGATATCAAATTAAATATGATACATTGTTGTAGTGTAATGTGGAAAGATGTATCATGTGAAAAATTCCATTATTTTAGAATTAATAATTTTGATAGGTACATGATTTAGTGTGAAATGATAAAGTATTATGTTTTTTCACGACATTTGTTTTCTATAAATACATGCATTCGTATGGATGGTTATATACCCACAATACAAAAGTTGAAGAACTTAGTATACATACAGGAAACTAAAAATTTTCCAGACATATATATAACCAAAAATATAGGTACTCAAAAGTATTCTCCTGATTCAAACCTAGAACACGATGGATTCTCGATTGTTTTATCCTTAAATGAAAATTCGTGAAACCAAATGTTATAATATGGTCGAATTACTGTTTAAGGAAAACGTACATAATGCAATTCACATCAATATTTAAGAAAGATTTTACCACAAACTTGATTTTATCATTCCATTGAAATGCATTATTATATTATCTATTCCAACAAAAAACACTCTCTAGTACAGAGCTTGTTTCCACAAGGACCGTGTACTTGTGAGCCTCCGCAAATTCATACTCAGTAAGTCAGTACGGGCATGAATTCAAACATTGTTGCTTCAAGTCATTCTTTTGCTTTTCCCTGCAACTAGTGGTTAGGGTGACTAAATTGGTGGTATCTATAACAATTTTTTACCGCCCAATAGGTTTTTATCTAGCAATCGGTGTGGAAATTGGTGCACTGACTGCTGCACAAGAGTATGGGGTCGTTGGAAGCTGTCCATTTTTCTTTTCCAATTCGGGGACACGTATCAGTCATGCATTGTCCCATGTGTTCTGCATGCAGCTCTTCTTCTTCTTTGACACGTGGCACACTCTGGTTGGTCCACGTGTCCAATGGCTCCAAATTTTCAGATTTGTGCACCATTCAAAATTTTGGGACACGTGACCCACTTACATGGCGACATGTGTTCCAAACCCAGCGGCTATTTCCATTTCTGATTTTAAATGGGACACGTGTCCCAACGGCTATCTTTTAAAAAAATTGCAAATTTTGTTTTTTTAATTAAAATTTCAAAAAAAAATTTCTTCCTATCTCTAACTTTTTTTTACCTATAAATAGAGCACAATTCACCCAATTTAAACACACCACTTTCAATTCCAACACTTCTACCTCATTCTTT
Source organism: Rubia yunnanensis (assembly GCA_037428765.1). Taxonomy (NCBI): domain Eukaryota; kingdom Viridiplantae; phylum Streptophyta; class Magnoliopsida; order Gentianales; family Rubiaceae; genus Rubia; species Rubia yunnanensis. The sequence continues at coordinate 25,337,425 of CM075067.1, read as the reverse complement.
CATCTCCTAAATTTGTCTCTAATATTCGTTTTTGTATCCATTTTTTGTGATGGATGACCAGAAAGATAAGATAATTTCAAATTCTTTTAATTCCCAAAATTCGTCCCAAAACCCGAATGTTCGTCCAATTTCAAATTCAAAATTTTATGAAAATTCTCCAAACATACCGCCCGATTTTTATATGAATTCCTAACATTCATATATAAATTTCCAAAATCAATACCATTCTTCCTAAAATGAATACACGAACTCTCCTTACCCGAACCACTCTTCCCAAAATCCAAACGCCCAATCACAAAAAACCTACCCGAACTTTTTTAGTCCAAACTTTCATTCTCCATATTTTTAGGCAATTAACGAATCAGGATCATTCCACTCCCAAGGAGGTCGGGGTTCACCAGATCAAAATTTTGCAAATGACAACGGGCGTCAATTTGGAAGTCACGATGTTCCGGATGGTAAATCCTATTTTAATATGTTATATTTTAATTATGAAGAATCTAGTTTATCATTAATTTTTATTGTCTTTATTTATTTTTGTTATATTTTAAAATTAGTATATTTGATATATTATTTATATGGATAAAAGTATTTGCTAAATGTAAAATAGTTCATGTACGTATATGTAAAATATAGTAATATTTACTATATATGTTCATTTATGTATAGACAATTTTTGTTCATTTACCTATATTATTTATTATAAAGTATTTAAATTATAATATGTAAAACAGTATTATTGTTATATTATTTAAATTATTATATGTAAAAGTTTATTTTCGTTGCCTGTATTTAAGAATGTAGTATATTTAATTTATTTACATTGCCTCTCTTTTTACTTTATATATTTAAATTCGTATATTTAATTTGTTCGTATATGATATAAAAATTTGAATACCTTTAATATTAGGGAATGAAGTATGTGAAGAAAGTGATGACCTTGCACTAGTGTCCGGGAGTAAGGATACGAAGAAGAAAATTAACCGAGGGAAATGGACTGTAGATTTTGATAAAGTTCTATGTGGCGCTTGGTTTGATAATTCCACCGATTGTATAATAGGTACGGGTCAGAATGTTGGTGTATTTTGGCATAAAATTACGGCCAATTTGAATAAGTACGCAAAATGCAACCGGACAATGAAGTCGTGCAAGGCTAGGTAGAAAAATCTTTCTCACGATATCGCCAAATATGTGGGATGTGAAAGTAAATTCGCACACCACTACAGTCGGATCGGGAGTGGCTCCAGCCAAGGAGATATAAAGTCATAGGCCATGAACTTGTTTGCAGATGAAAATGATGGGCAACAATTTCTATTCTTTCATTGATGAATTGTGCAAAACTAACCCTAAATTTATGGCACAATATGGCCCAAAGGACACTGATGGAGAGGAATATTCACCACGGGTGCCATCAACGCCCCGTAGTAGCGATGATGCTCAAACAATGCAATATCCATCCAGGCCTATTGGTGTGAAAGCCGCTAAATGCAAGGCAAGGGGAAAGGGAAAGGCAACACGAAGAACAACAGATGATGAGAAATCAAAAGAATCACAACAAATGCAGTGTATGACCACAATCAAAGAAGCTACTAAGAAGGTTGAAAAGGTTGCAGATAGCGAAAGAGCTAAAATGGAGTATAACATAACGCAACGGGAGTTCTTCCAAATGCAATCGAAGCGCGATGTTTATGTAGCTAACACTACACTCCTGAATACTTTGATGCGAAAGGGAGAGTTGAGCACAACAGAGGAAATACTACGAGATAAATTAATTGGGATAGTCTATAGTCGGAATTGATTGTAATCGTTTATTTGTAATAATTGGTTAGACTAAATCATACATTTCCCATCTATTCACGTGGGTCAAATTCATCAATTTAAAAGATTCCGCTAGAAAAAAATTAATGAGGTTGTCATTGACACGTCTCATCGATTCATGTGAGTCGAATTCATCATTTTAAAAGATTTCGCTAGACAAAATTAATGGGGTTGTCATTGACACGTCCCATCGATTCACATGGGTCGAATTCATCACTTTAAAAGATTCCGCTAGACAAAATTAATGGGGTTGTCATTGACACGTCCCATCGACTCACGTGGACGTGGGTCGAATTCATCAATTTAAAAGATTTCTCTAGACAAAATTAATGGTGTTTGCACACACACGTCCCATCGATTCACGTGGATTGAATTCATCAATTTAAAATATTCTGCTAGACAAAATTAATAGGGTTTTCACATTTGATGGTTCTATATAAAGGGGTCATTTGTTTATGTTTCATTTCAACTACAAATTCCTATCAACCAAATTTTCCTTCTTCTACACAACTATGTCTTCCTCCAACTCCCCCAACAACGATGATGACCTTCACTTTGGAGATCATCAAACACAAATACTTATGATATTCCCGATTTTCTACCCGATACTGATCCTGAGACAATTAACTTTGTCTTGAATTTTCCAGAAATGGCAAGATAATTGTACGCAACCTTTGAGGATGAGAGTGCTCAAACTTCTTCAACCTTACCAAAGAAAACCAGAAATCATATCAGAAGAGACCGTCTCCGAGCACAGGAAGTACTCCAGATGCAATATTTTTCTCCACCTCCTAAAAGAATGTACGACGATCAACATTTTCATACTAGGTTTCGTATGTGGTGAATGTATTCGAGCATATACTGGAAGATGTCACCAACCACGATCCATATTTCAGACAACGGTCCGATGCAACCAGTTTATCATGGATTTTTGCCACTCCACAAGTGCACGGTGGCAATGCGCCATTTGGCATATGGTTGTGCATACGACCAACTGGATGAATGCTTACATATGGGCAAAACAACGGTCAGAGAAATGGTGTCTCATTTTGTGAAAGCAATTATTGTCATGTACCGTCCAACATACCTTCGACCAACAAATCCAGATGTTATTGCACGGCTGATATATGTAGCTCGTGGATGTGGATTTCCAGGTATTTTAGGAAGTATTGATTGTATGCATTGGGAATGGAAAACTGTCACGTGTGTTGGAAAGGTCAATTTCAGGGTAGAAGTGAACTCACCTCAATTATTTTGGAAGCAGTGGCCTCATACGATGCGCGGATTTGGCATGCATTTTTTGTATGACGGGGTCAAACAATGACATCAACATCCTAGACAAGTCACCTTTGTTTGATGACGTATGTGAAGGAAGGGCTCCACGTTTTCTTTATGAAGTCAATGGTCGCAGCTACAATCAAGGGTACTATCTTACTGATGGAATCTATCTTAAGTGAGCGACTGTCATGCCAGTGTATACGGCTCTAAATGACCCCAAGAAACAACTTTTCACAAAGTGACAAGATATTTACAGGAAAGACGTCGAACGTGCTTTCGGTATTTTACAAGCCCGGTTCTACGTGATCCGCAACCCAGCTAGGTGCTGAAACATAGAAACGCTGGGTGAAATTATGATAGCTTGTATCATACTACACAACATGATAGTCGAAGATGAAAGAGATACCTATGGTTTGCGGGTTCAACCAGGTGATTATAACCAAATCGACAACCCTCCTTGGCATTACAACGAAGAGCGGCATGCTGATCTACCGTCTTTTAGACAAAATTAGAAGGAAGTACGCAATAGAGCTAAACATGACTAATTGAAAAATGATCTCACTGAATATCTTTACCAATATTTGGGTGGTCAAAATTAGCATGTCGGTATGGTTTCGTCATCTATGTTTTCTATTTTTTAATGTTTAGCTTGTTTTGTATTAGTAATAATTGGTCGGACTAGATCAATATTTCAGTTTCCGATTTATAATAATTGGTCAGACTAGATCAATATTTCTATTTTCAATCTGTAATAATTGGTCGGACTAGATCAATATTTTATTATTTAAGTATTTATTGTAATTTGTCTAGTTATAATTTTTTTTTGTTTGAAAGGGTGTGAGTTTTTTTTAAATTTTTTTTAATTAATAACCCATATTAATGGGAAGGATATGTATTAGGTTCCCCAAACCCGAAAAGATAGTAAACATTTACAAAAGTTCATCTTCAAAATAATTTTGAAGACTTTGTACAAAAAGCTACAACTTGGTTATCAGAATATCGGAGCAAAAAATTCTACTTAGGGCGTTTTTGGTGATGATTCCATTTTCCATGTCTCCACCCCTCGTGTTAACATGGTTAAATGGCCAGATCTCCAAAAAGGCTCTAAGTATGTCTGTTATGAATGCTCGAGTGCTCAAGTGTTGAAGTGCTCGATGTCCTAGAATTTGAATCTCAACTGCTCATTGGGTCGAGGTCTCATGGTCTAGTGCATGGCAGTTCGAGGTGTCGATGGATCGAAGGCTTGAAATCCACCCAGTTTTCATCTTGTGTCTCTTCATCTTTGCTGTTGCCATTTGATTCGAGTGCTCACGGTTGGTGGGGTCGAGGCTGAATTCCTTGAAGGTTTGTAGACTCGAGGGGTTGATTGTCAAGTGCTTGCTGGCTCGAGGTCTCAGAATGTCGAGGCTCGATGGTTCGAGGGCTCGAGTGCTTGAGTGCTCGATGGTTCGAGTGCCAAATGAGGGCGGCAGGGCTCGAGAGCTTGAGTGCTTGAGGGATCCAGGGCTCGAGGCCTCCTAGGCTCGAGGGCTCGAGCCTGAGTGTTCGAGGTATCCATTGCTCGATGGTTCGAGGGCTCTAGTGTTTGAGTGCTCCAGGGCTCGAGTGCTCCAGGGCTCCAGTGCTCCAGTGCTCGAGGGCTCCAAGGTATCCAGTGTTCGAGGCTCGATGGTTCGAGGGCTCCAGTGCTCCAGGGATCGAGTGTTTGAGTGCTCTAGGGATCGAGTGCTCCAGGGATCCAGTGCTCGAGGGCTCCAAGGTATCCAATGTTCGAGGCTCGAGTGCTCGAGGGCTCCAGGTATCCAGTGTTCGAGGCTCAATGGTTCGAGGGCTCGAATGCTTGAGTGCTCAATGGTTCGAGTGCCTGATGGCTCGAGGGAGGCAGGGCTCGAGAGGCTCGATGGTTCGAGGGCTCGAGTGCTTAAGTGCTTGAGGGCTCCAGTGCTCGAGGGCTCCAGTGCTCAAGGGCTTCAGTGCTTGAGGGCTCCAAGGTATCCAGTGTGTTGAGGCTCGATGGTTCGAGGGCTCAAGTGCTTGAGTGCTCGATGGTTCGAGTGCCTGATGGCTCGAGAGTGGCAAGGCTCGAGAGCTTGAGATCTCGAGGGATCCAGAGCTCGATGCCTCCTAGGCTCGAGGGCTTGAGAGCTTAAGTGCTTGAGTACTCGAGGGATCCCGGGCTCGAGGCGTCCTTGGCTCGAGGGCTGGAGAGTTTGAGTGTTCGAGGTATCCAGTGCTCGAGGGCTCTAAGGCTTGAGTGCTCGAGGACTCCAGGGCTCGAAGGCTGCAGGCTCGAGTGCTCGATGGTTTCAACGCATCAGATGGGAAAACTTGAAACGATTCCAAAGATCAGTAGCCAAAGCTGGACTTATGCTTCCATAGGTAGAAACTTCAATCCCATTGCCTTCAGCATTTCTCCATCTTGTTTCTTATCTACAGTTCAATTTGATGTCCATGATGTGTCCCTGCAAAAATTAAAAGAAAAACTCACCAGTATCTATTCTTTAGCAGCATGTTTCTGTGTTCAGATGTAAGGGAAATCATTTTTGTCCTGTTCGATAAGACCTTTGATGAATGATGGGATGCTAGAGATGCTAATGTTTGGTTGTGAAGGGTGAGTCGGTTTATGCTTTGAAATTGCATCAGCAACTGCATTACATTCCCTATAGTTGTTATAAATGGTCTTTGCTAATGTAATGTTTTTAATTTTTTTAAAAAAATAAATATGTCTTATTATTTATTTTAGATAACAAAATATTTAACAATTTTTGGATTAGAAAAAAGATATTTAATTTATTTTTTTGAAATATAAAACACGAAATTTTTTTAAAAAATGAATTATTTTATACTTTTTTAGGAAAACGAAATTCTATTAATAAAAATTATGATGTATTATTAAATTTCACATTCAACTTATTTTGGGTGAACAAATTAAATTAAATTAATTGTTAATGGTAAAATTAATGAGTATGATAGAGAAAATCAAGTGGGTTCAATGAATAATCAAAAATGGTTTCTTATTATTGTGGAGAAAAAAAGTGATTTCTTAAAATTAGGTAAAAGAAAGGGAATGAGAGAAATAATATATTTAATTGGTAAAAAACCAATAGCAATTTTTACCACTTCATTTGGTCTAAAAAGTACTACTCCATCCGTTTAACACAAAGAGTCTTGTTTCACCGATAGTACACAATTTTATAAACTTCAGTCATTATGAGTAAAAGGTACAACTCTTTTATAACCATCGTCCTACTATGCCCATTTCTTAAAAGACTAAATTATTTTTTGATCCCCTACAAAGTATCTTTTACTATCTTTTGGTCCACATGTGCAAAACAACCCTTAGATGGTACCCTACAAATTCAAAACATTGTTTTTGGTCCCCAAACCCACTTTCCGGCCAAATTTATGGTTTTCAGGCGCACGTGCCGGTCACGTGCCATTTTTTCGGTATGGTAAGGGGTAATTTGGTAATTTCACAAACTATTCCCTCCGTCGTCGGTCTTCTTCCCTCCCGCTGTTCTTCTTCCACTGCATCGCCGGCCTACCAGAAGAAAGCTTCCCAAATCCCACAACGTTCTTCCCCTTCCTCAGACCGTGCCAACAGTCACAATGCCTCCAAACTCGGTCCACGACTCATCCCCACCAGCAACATCATGGGCGACGACGAGTCCACGACCAGCACCCCTCTGCATTCTATATCTTCACCGCCGCAAGAAATCCCAATCGAAATCATCCCAGAAGAAGAAATGACGCTCATCGAGGCCGCCTTCGCCGCCGCCAGCCGGTCCGTGTTCCCGCCTCTGCCCACCGCTGCAAGGTCCATACACTCCATCACTGCCTTCTCCAAGAAGAGGTTTTCCACCATTTCTGTAACCGGGTCCCGGTCGAACTCCGTCGGCGACATAGAAGACTCGCCTCGTCAGGTGAAGAAGAAGAGCAAAGCGTATGAATCACTGTTGTGAAAGCAGTGTTTGTGAAATTAGTTTGTGAAATTAGTTTGTGAAATTACCAAATTACCCTTACCATACCGAAAAAAATGGCACGTGATCGGCACGTGCGCCTGAAAACCAGAAATCTGGCCGGAAAGTGGGTTTGGGGACCAAAAACAATGTTTTGAATTTGTGGGGAACCATCTAAGGATTGTTTTGCACATGGGGACCAAAAGATAGTGAAAGATACTTTGTAGGGGACCAAAAAAATAATTTAGTCTTCTTAAAAATCATTAATTAAATTCACATTAAAAAACAAAGTATATGAATATAATCCAATTACGTTAGATATTTGGATCTTTGCTTGAAACCGGACTTTCCCTGTGTGGAACAAAAATAACTTGAGAACAGGAGTCTTATGTGACATGAGACCCTTAACTATCTTACGGTTCAATTCAAATCAATTCACTGCAAAAGTAACTCTCAAAAGAGCACCACCCTTTCCTTTTCATATTTTCTCTTCCTTACGCTCTCAGCCACAGGAACCAAGACAAAACCCCGGCAATGGGGGCCGCCGCCGCCACCCAATCCGGCGGTCCGGTGGCCCCTTCCCGTGGGTGTAGCTTTTCTTTTATGTCATAGTAGTAGATCTGATGACGGAGCAAGGAATCGGGGGGACGATGGAGAAGAGCTAGCCACAGCCTCTCGCCGCGCGAAGGAGGAGGCTTGGGTGCCGAAAACCCAGATCCGGCGCACAACCACCGATGGTGGCGCCCGACAACGCAGCCCCGACCTCATGGCAAAAATTCCGGTAATATTTCTATAATGGTGACTGGCAGAAACGTCGCCGGAAATAATTAATTAATCGTAGGTCAGAATCGTCCAAATGGGGCGGTGGTGGGTTCGGTCAAATTTGGAATGGCTGAACTGGGTCACCATATTGGGCTAAATGAACATAATTGCTGGTTTTTCTTTTTAGTTGGGCTGATTTACCTCCACTCTCCTTTCTGGTTCCGGTGCATTTGTACCTCTGCTTCGTTTTCAACTTAGTAACTTCAGTTTCAATTTCTGCTGCTTTTAGTTATAAGGAAGGTTGTTTTAAATTTGGGTCCCTTTTTGTCTAAAGTATTAGATTAGGAGGTCTCTGCAAATTAGGTTCTCCGATGACCTTTTAAAGAGGAGAATTTGGTCTGCTTCCGGTCTTCTCTCCAAAGAGATTGGCTTTAGGAGAAATCCAAGTCAAAAGTAGTTTAGACAACATACTTTTGGCGAAACCCTCTAAGGTTAAAGAGTAGATTAGTAGACTACGGTTGGTTTGGACATTCCTCGATAGACCTACATATCATGAAGGTCCAAATTGATTCGAGTTAGAGAGCTTCGTGCTTATAGGATATCAATGTAAAGTCTAATGTGCTACTGTGACTGTTTGAGTCGGGACGCCGGCTTGGACTTAGACGAATCTCCGGTGGGTTGAGGTCAACACTGTTGGACGTAATCACGGTATAGGTGGACCACTCCATCTTACGAAATACCTTCCACTCAGCCATTAAGGCAATCAGGGCGTTGTGTTCGACTGACCAGGCGCAACTCGGGTTCTCCCCCTTAATAAATAAATGATGGTCTTTAAGTCTCTATACGCTAGGTTAGCATGGAACAAGCTCTAATACACCATGTTGGTGTGGAGCTCAAGTGGGGAGGCTCACCCCATTCATCTTAGTGAGTCAGCCGTGTGGGGTTTCGTCCCACCTTGTAATAGTAAGACTTTTCTCATCCTAGTTATGGTGTTCTACAGTTTATCAGCTGTCATGTGTAATAGAATAGACTAGCTACTAGTTTATAAGCTAAAGTAGATAAACAAACACCGGTGATTGTCATACAATCGACCAAAAATGTAACCCATTTCTATATATTAATGAGAAGGAGTCTGATTATTTATTTTTGAAAAAAATCAATTCACTTGTAAGTTGTAATTTATAATAACTTTGTAAAATTCAATCCAATTCAAATCAATTGGAGAAAAAAATATGGCATAAGAATTACTAAATTCCAAACAACATTTCCCCAGTTTAATTTTGCACCAGAATGTTTTTTTTTATTATCTTCTTTAATGGAACTTTCAGAAGATACACCACGTGTTTGTTTAATTCAATTCATCAAGAGAAGAATTTATCTACTCTGTCCGCTCCTATATGTATAGCCTCATTTGACCAACCATTTTTTTTATGTCATGTTTGACATTAATAACTTTTGTTATATATAGTAATGAACATTAGGTAAGATGTCTATAAATTTTTCGTAATATGTAGTTTTTTAAAAGTAAAATTTTATAATGTATTATCGCACGCAATAAAAGTTATCAACGGTCAAACATGCTTTGAAAAAATGTCAAAAAAATGTGACATAAATAGAGTACTAGAGACATGAATCTTCACTTTTCAGAACTAGCATTAAAATGTTCACATTCTAATAATGTAAAAATGCAGCAAAAATATTCTTCAGAGAAACCACCTCCGAAGCAGCCCAAGTTGGTTAAGATGTAACGAAAGAATTAAGAAAGAGCAGAAAGCTGGAAAAGAAAAAGAAACACAAAGCAAAAGGATCATAACAATGGAAGTACTCCATTCCATATTAAATTACTCACTTATTTTATTGTATTATTTTCTATCAAAGTTTAACTACATATTTAATAGATAAATGAAACATAATATTATCGTATGTGATATTGTTGAATTCATCGTAACAAGTAGTTTCTAGAAAGTAACTTTTTGTTTGCCGTTATTATAAGCAGTCAAACGTATTAACGGACAAACATTTTTCTTGACCGGTGTACAATGATTTGACTATATTTTACGATGGGACAGAGGGAGTACCTTAAATTGAAAGAATGGAATCAACGAAGCAATAATATAGCCATGTGTTAATGCAAATATTTGAGGCATATCTGGTTCTTGACTCTTTGTCCCAAGCTCACGCCAAGACCTACAAGAAACCCACAAGAGGTCAGACAAGTAGGTTTTCAGACGTACCTGCTCCGACGTTCAAATTAGATTGAAGATTCATGTATAGATTTGGAAGCGTACTTTGGAAATAAAAATCAGAGTCTAACATCTTTTCCTACTTTTTTTCCCTTGTTATATGGTATGTTTAGTATGGATGAGACAGCTCCCGTCCCATCCGCCATTCCTGTTGCCACTCGCCCGTTCAGATGGAGAGTTTGGTCTTTACTCAATTGTTGGGTATGCGCTGCTCAAAAGGGCCTTTTGGCCCATATCTTATTAAGTCCCCCAGCCCAAGACCTGCGGTTACGGGGCGCATGACTCAGGGCTAAAATCGGCCAGGACCTGAAAACTCATCGTTCTTTGCGCTTTTGCGAGGGAAAATTTTTTCCTTCCCATTTTTGAAAATTTGTAAGCCTCGGAATATGCGAAGCTGCGTTCTGAATAGTTACGTTGACTGTCATAATTACCTTCACACGTCATTCAACGTGATGCCTACTGTGTTAGTTGTCTCAAAAGTCGCCTATTTTTGAGGCATCACTTAATCATTTTGACGTATGCCCTGCTCCTGATGCGCCTTTTGAACCTGTTGACCTTCCTCTTTATTTAAAAATTCTTCACTTATTTCTTCAGTTTCCTTTATCGTCATCCTTCTTCACTTCACCTTCTCCGATTACTTCCACCTCCTGCGTTTAGTCCTCTCATTCTCCCAGGTACCTTTTCTGCTCTTTTTCTTTTGCCTTTCTCTTTCTTTTCATTATGGTTTATATCGTGGGGGCCTCCAATGAGGGATCTTTCTGTCGTGTTTTGTCTGGGGAGATTAGTTATGTCCGCTGGTTGTGTGAGATGATGTTCTCTAACGACGACGTAGAGTTTGGTGACCTTAATGATCGTATAATCCTCCTGGGGAAGAAAGAAGCGGTCTTACATGTTCCCAAACATATGATTGTTGTGTATATAGAAACCATAACGAGATGTGGTTTGCGTCTGCCTCTGTCCACTTTCTTCCTATCTGTATTGGGATACTATTGTTAGAATAAAGAAAGTAGATGATTAGATAGTATTTTATTCCATGTTAATGACTAGTACTATAGTTATATTTAGACTAGTATTCTTTGTACTCTATATATATTCTTCATCATTAATCAGACTCATTATGGGAAATTACTTTATCAACTATGAACTTAGCCTAAATGATCCACCCCCCCGCCCCCCCAAACTCTGTGCGTATCCTCGTGGGTTTTGAAGTGCTTTGTTTAGGATTAGGCTTTACCCATACCATCCCCTTGTTTAGAATCTTCTATCACCCTGCCGCCAATCCAGCCAGCTGGATGCATTTGAAGTTCCAGCATGGAGGCTCTAAGTTGATAATTGATCTTCCGACCCGGGTCGAGTGGAAGAGTAAATTCGTCTTTGTGGATAAGGACTTGGTTTTGGGGAGAGAGGCTAACACGGGAGCTTTTCCGGCTGGCCAGGACGCGGGGTGCATGTCCTGGCGCTAGGGAGATGGCCTCGTTAAGTCTGTTTTCTTCCATGCTGGGGGAGTTGTCTCTGAAACAAGATTTAGCCTTTCAGGACCTTGTCCTAGGTGCTATTGGCCTCCCTTATCTTCCAATCGGCGTGATTCCTTTGGGGGAGTGGGGGAGGTGAACCGGCCTGATGGCCCTAAGCTTGCGCATCCTGCTCCTCAAGAGACTGACAGGCTCTTGCGCACCGAAAATACTGACGGGGAGGTGAACCGGCCTGATCTTGCCATTGCCATATCTGATGGCCCTAAGCTTGCAGATCCTGCTCCTCAAGAAACTGACAGGCTGGTCTGTAAGCGTTGTCATACCCTGGTGAAGAGGGAGCTGGACACCACTTCGGAAGTTGTCCCTGAGACCCCTCCTGCTGCTATTGTTACACTGCCTCCCGTGGTCTCTGGCTCTAAAACTTGGGTCATTCAGCCTGCTAGCTCAGTTCTCGTCGAGGATTCTGGCTTTAACTTTATTGAGCGTCCTGAGCCAATCTGTGGTCCCTCAGCCCGCACTGCATTCTTGTTGAAAGTTGTCCCTTTGGAGCACTATCACACTTGGCTCACTGATCGTGCACTGAATGTGGCCTTCTCTGCTGATATCACTGACCGCAGCACCGTTGCGGCTCTCGAGGTTCAATATCTTTGTCTTTCTCTTGAGTGTTGATACTTTCTCTTGAGTGCAATTTTCTTCTCAGTAGATGTTATCGTACTTTTTGTTTAGCATCTCTGTGCGGCCTTCGTTGTACAACTGGAGATGGGCAAGGTGCAGAGTGAACTGCCTGTCTCTTGCCAAGAGGTGTGCCAGGTCTAGAAGCACATCCAAGAGCTCACTGTGGATTTGCAGAACCTTTTCCATTGAGTTGTTGCTGCCGAAGGTGATCTGGAGCTAGAGTGTGGCACCGCTGGGTCGTTGCAGCTTACCATTGACTAGCTGGAGCCAGAAGTTACTGAGCTTCACAACTTTTATGAGTGGGCCTTTACCCGGGGCTTTTTATGCATTTACTACAAGGTTTTGTAAAGGCAGAAAGCTTACGAATGTCTGGTGGGTACCCTATTCAAAGCCTTCGATGCTACTAGTTAAATCACTGATCTTGATGCGCTCTGTGTCATTGTGGGGGAGGTTTTTGTTCTCTTTAGGGAGAACAACTTCTCGTAGTATTTTCCACTCGTGTGCCCAGGTATGACAATTGCTGACCTCAAAGCTTGGAACCCGAATGTAGCAGTCTTAGAAGCTGCCAAGTCTTCCACTTTGGCGGAGGCTGCTGCAGGCGGAGGACCAGAGGGGCCGGATGCTGCGCAGAAGGAGGCGACGCAAGGTGATAGCGCTGGTAGTTCGAAAGCTTGAATGCTTTTCTTTTTAATTTTGGTTGTGTATAAGTTCCCTTAAGGGGCAGACAATTTGATAATTTACTTATTTTGCTTTTCTGGGGTGTCCACTCCCCCTTCATGTTTATGTGGGGAAAAAACAATCTTGGGTGTCTTGTTTCCCTTTTTTTCCTTTTGCTTGGGAAGGCGATTGTTCACTCTTCCCCTTTAAGAATAGAGCTCCACTCCTTTCTTTTTCTATTGTTCTCCTTGTAGCTTCTTTTGTTTTGTTATGGCCAAATTGCATCTTTATGTATGAAAAGGATCGGTACACTTCCGCTTGAGAGTCGCTAATGCACATCTCCCTGTCTGAAAAGGTCAGGGTGTGCATTTTCCTGACAAATGATAAGGTGCATCTCCCTGTCTAAAAAGGCTAGGAGTGCATTTTCCTGAAAAACGTTAAGGCACATCACCCCGCCTGAAAAGGCCAAGTGTGTGTTTTCTTGAAAAACATTAAGGCACATATCCCCGCCTGAAAAGGACAGGTGTGCATTTTCCTCCTAATCCACGGGCTTTTGGCCAAGCCTTTGTTGACTGCTTTCCATATATTTTAGGCGCGTCTTCATGCCTGAAATGTTCAGGCCTTTCTTCAAAATACAACTGGCAGGGACATTTCCGCTAATTTCCCTAGGATCATGCCCCTTATGGTTTCACAAAAGATTTGATCCCTTTAGGAATTTTGTCTCACCCGTGTAAAATAAATCATGCCACAGGCACAGTCGTACTACATATTACATTATTCATTAAAGCATTGTTTCTTAGCAGATCGCAAAGTGGTACCTACTTAAGCATAGTACTTCCTGAGGTTGGATAAATTCCATGTGCGAGGGATTGGACATCCTTCCATGGTCTCTAACCTATAAGCTCCCTTCCCTAACACCTCTACCATTTTATAAGATCATTCCCACGTGTATCTAGTTTCTTTTCTCCTTGGGTTCTGCTTACTTTGTTCTTTCGCAAGGTCAGATTGCCTTCTCTGAGGGCCCTGCACCTCACCCTGTTTTTGTAGTGTTGCTTCATCCACGATTTGTAGTCTACTTATTTTAGGGAAACTTTCTCCCTTAGCTCGTTCAACATCTCCAGGCTTTCCTTGACGGCTTCGCTATTGTGCTGCTTCTCTAGGCTTTCTACCCTTCTGCTGGGGACCGCTACTTTAAGTGGAATAATTGCCTCACTCTCGAAGCATAACCTGTAGGGCGACTCTCACGTGGCTGTTCTTGGAGTCGTCCTATAGGCCAATAAAATGCTAGTCAGTTCCTCTTCCCATTCTTTCTTGGCATGTCCCAACATTCGCTTCAATCCCTACATAATGGTTCTATTTGTCATTAATGTCTACCCATTGGCTTGAGGATGGGCTACTAACGTGAATTGCTAATTTATCTTCAGGCTGGCACACCAGGATTAGAACGGTTCTCCTGCAAACTGCGTGTCATTCTACTAACAATAGTTTGGGGAATTTTGAACCTACAGGCGATGGTCCTCCATGCAAAATTCATGATCCTTTTTCCTGTGATGGTTGCTAGGTCTGCTTCCACCCATTTGGTGAAATAGTCTATAGCTACCACCAAAAACTTTTTCCTTCCTGCAGCTTCAGGGAATGGCCCGACAATATCTATTCCCCATTTAGCGAATTGCCAAGGCGATCTGATGCTCGTCATTGGTTCGACAGGTAGATGTTGAACCCTTGCATGCTCCTGGAAACCTGTGGCATCCCTTAGCTATCTCTTTTGTGTCTGTTATCATTGTCGACAAGTAATACTTTGCCCTGACTGCACGTAGGGCCATCGTCCAGTGCTCCCGGTGATCTGCTTCATTATATGTGCGTTAACTGTTGCATTTGGCATATTTTTAGCAAGTTTTATTTGGTGGATTTCTAGTACTAGTTGACTTTACGTGACAAGGGGTTTAAACAACCATATATGGTTTTCTTGTCTAAATACTAATGGATATCTTGTATCCATGAGATTCTTTATCTTTCTTGTGATCATCTTTATAAGGTTTCCCGTGGTTACTTTTTGTTTACATTCTATGTGAAGGCCGTTTGTATGGGCGGTAGAAGATATTGAAGGTCGTTCGCAAGGACGGTAGAAGAGGCGAAAGTTATTCACATTAGAATGGTAGTAGATGAAGTCTATGAGCATCAATACGTGGTAGAAGGAGATTGAAGAAAAAGATAGTCGGCATCAGAGTTCAAAGCAGCCAACAAAGAAATGGTGAATTGTGGTCCGATGAGTTGTGCTTAAGTCTAAGAACAATCCAAGAGTATTTAGCCTTCAAGGCTAGTTCCATTGGATTTGTCTTCTCGTGCAATACTAAATTAACTACTAAAACACTCAAATTGGACTAACAGTTCCCCAATACCAAAGAAAGCAAGTTGAGTCGGCCGAGGCACAAACGAGTCAGCATGGGTCGTTCATGGTTGGCACCAATGGCCCACGCCAAAGGAGCAGCCTCGTGCTAAGAGGACTAGCACGAAGCTATGGTGCTGCCTGCGCCAGACGCCAAGGGCCGCAAGCACGAGACTAAGTCCAACTCCACACTACTATGTATGGGCGCGGGACGTCCCATTTTCAACGTCCCACACTGTTCCAAGTTCAAAACACTAAGACTAGTCGTCGGGATGTGGGAAATCACGGCCCACGCCAAAGTTCTGAGCGGAACACCCTTCCTGACCACAGACCATACCACCAACCACGGCGGATTAGAGGCCCAAATTTCAACACTCTGATGGTGCCCCGTGCCAAAGGGACTTCACGACACGCGTTAGGCTCCACACCTTGCACCACTTGAAGATCTGCGCCACTCACCAGAAGGGGCACCCAGCTCCACATGAAAAAGCATGGCACGTGCCAGATCCCATACCCCGCACCAAGGACAAGCCACGGGTGGCACTATCCTTGACAGCCCACGCTGGGCGGTGGCTGAACTAGGTTTTACCCTTAGTTGGCCTATTTTGGGCTCATTTTCAGGCCAATCTCCTACTACTATAAATTTAGCCTTAGTTACTAGGGTTTCATATTTTATCTTTAGTTTTCATTTTTGTAGTTAGGTGAGCAACTCCAGAGAGAGAAAAACACTCTCCTTTTATTTTCTTTATTTTGCTTTGGTTCTAAGATGTGGTATTCAAATATTTATTTGAATTTCATATCTATGGAGTAGTTTCTATATCTTGAGGATAAATTGTAGGAGCATGGTTTAATCTATTTTCTTTGTGAGATTCTATAGTTCATCCTAATTTTGTGTTTATGATATTAGTATGATTGTTTTTTATTATTTGAATTGCATGAATAGTACACCACATAT
Organism: Rubia yunnanensis; assembly: GCA_037428765.1. NCBI lineage: Eukaryota > Viridiplantae > Streptophyta > Magnoliopsida > Gentianales > Rubiaceae > Rubia > Rubia yunnanensis. Next base: position 25,321,220 of record CM075067.1, on the reverse strand, counting down.
AAGTCCGCACTTTGGGCTATATTAATGTATGAAGAAAATATCGATGCCCTCCTGGGAAGAGAAACCTGGATGTTATAATGGGTAAGGGAGAACGCATCCGCGTGGTTGTGTGTATGGGGGATTTGATCATGCTCTGACTTATTTGTCGTCGCACCCGTCTTAGCTGACTTTGTTAAGTTGTCCAAGAGGTTTCGGGTAGAGATAGCAAATAGTAGCAAGCTATGGTTGTAAGAGGCATTAGATCATAGATAAGGTGCCAACGACCATTTGTCCTAATTTATAGAAACATTGAGAAGTAGTGCATTCATGGTGGAAGCTTGGGACGTAATTGCACGGGGGATAAATAGACCTACGACAATGGTTGGACCTTGTTGTACTCCCCTAATTACGATGGTGGTATCGATAGAGGGTTGTGAGTGCACTTGCCTTGACAGGGATGGGGAAGTGTATGCTATCGGCCACCATGTGTTATGAACACTCTATTAGGTTTGCCTAAATTCAATGTGAATGAATCGAGGATCGAAACATTAGATTAACATGTTTCTCAATGACTCCCTAAGTGCTTAGTTCAATAGATTACTTTGCTTTTTTTACTTTTATGCTTAGTAGTTGTTAGTTTGAAAAAATAAAAACCCCCATTTTGCATATTTGCTTTACTAGCTATTCCTTTCACTCGTACGGATTGACGACCCATATGTGATTGTGTTTAGATTGATATTTAGACCAAGCATCTCTGTGGACAAACCCAGGGCTTATTGTTAACTACCACACAGGCAGCGTAGCAGTGAGAACCGATGCAAAACTATAAATTTCTATCTCTTGACCTTCCCACGGGAAAACCTCTGCTCGGGTTAATTAGCTACAATTAACGACCCCGGGGAGTGGTAGATTACCTGGTGGCTGCTACAGCATCCTTCATGTCTCTCTTACAGGACCTCCATGGCCATACCTGGGTCAGCACACCTAAGCTATGGTTTGGTATGCCCATGCTTATATAGTACACCGTTCCTTATTGCGTACTTCAACACATTTCTCTTGACCGTCCCTGCTGCCCTTTCATCCTCGGGCGGAGTTCTTTTCTACAAGTACTCCTTGATTGGCATGATCCGTGTGGGGGTTGTGCTTGTTATCACCCCGACTATCCATGTGTGTGTCGATCTCCTATCCAGCTCCTCCACCAGGATGGACTTGGTGAGGTGCGCATGTGCTGAGGAAGCCAGCTTGCTCAAAGCATCTGCCCATGTGTTCTATGATCTCTACACCCGGGTGATGTTGAACTTCTCAAACCCAGTTGCTAAAATCTTGACCTTATCTCTGTATTTCATCATCCTCGGCTTCTTGGCTGCATATTGTCCATTGTACTGGTTTGCCATCAGCGTGGAATCTCTGTAGGCTTGCAACTTCCTTGCCCCCAACTTTCTTGCCATTTCCATCCTGGCTATCAGGGCTTCGTATTCTGCTTCAATGTTAGACACGGGGAACTTGAAATGCAAGGCGTAGGTCACTTTAATCCCTTTAATATCTGAGATCACCAAGCCGGCGCTTGGGCCTTCCACTCTGGAGGCTCCATCTACATGCAAACTCCACACATTTAATCCTGTCAAATCATTTCCCTCTGCTAACTCTATTGCCTCTTTTGCCTCGGCCATCATTTCTTCCTTTGGCACCTTAGCAAGTAAATTTGTTATTACCTTCCCCTTAATTACCTTACGGGGCACGTACTTGATATCATGCTTTCCCAGCTCCACCACACATTTGACCAGCCTTTCTGATGCTTCGAGTCGGTTTATAATTGATCTCAAAGGATGGTTTGTCAGGACCACAATCGGCTGAGCTTGAAAGTACTTTCTCAATCTTCTGGCCTCATTCACCAATACTAGTGCCAGCTTCTCCCGACTTGTGTACCTGTGCTCAGGGTTTTGCAAGACCCTGCTCGGATAGTATATGGGTCGTTGTATCTTGTTCTCTTCCGTGACCAGGGCCGCGTTGATGGCCACTTTACATGCTGCTAGGTACAGGTACAGGGTGTCTCCAGCTTGCGGGCTGGTCATCATCGGGATAGCTTTCAAGTGATCTTTCAACTCCTTGAACGCTTTCTTCTCTGGCTCTCCCCATCACAATTTTCCTCTGTTATCAACACTTCTATTCAGAGTTTTGAAAAATGTTAGGGCCCTCTCTGCTGCCTTGGACATGAAGCAATTCATAGCTGCTAGCTTCCCGTTCACGCTTGGGACCTCCATGACTGTGCCTGGGGGCATCATCTCCAGTATTTCTTTGACCTTTTTTGGGTCGCTCTTAACCCTTCATTTGACACCATGTGCCCTAGGAACTTTCTGTCTCCTACAGGAACTTTCCGTCTCCTACCTTGAAGACACATTTCTCCAGGTTCAGCTTCATTCATGTTTCCTCAAGACGTGTTAGAGTTTCTTCAACATTAGCCACAAAGGTCTCGAATAGGGTGCTTTTGATGACCATATCGTCCACATACACCTCCAGGTTCTTTCATATCTGCTCCCTGAATATTTTGTCCACTACCTGCTGGTAAGTGGCCCCAACACTTCTTAGACCGAAAGACATCATCTGGTATCTAAACGCTTCTTTCTCCATTATGAATGCTATTTTTTCCACATCCATCTCTGCCATGGGAATTCGGTGATAGCCCTTATAAGCATCAATAAAGCACTTCATCAGGTAATTAGTAAGAGTGTCTACCTTTTGGTCTGTGACAGGCAGGCAGGCTTTGTTCAGGTCCGTATAATCCAAGCACATTCTTGAGCTCCTGTCCCCTTTTTTTACCAGAACCTAATTGGCCAGCCATGTTGGGTACGGGACCTCCCTGAGTATTCCTACTGCCACCAGCTACTCTACCTGTTTGTTCACCACTTTATTCCTTTCCCTACACAATGTCCTTCTTTTCTGTTTGATAGGCTTATGTGTGGGCTACACTCTCAGCTCGTGGCATCCAATTTCTTTGAGTACCCTTATCATGTCCTCTGACCTCTAGGCGAAGGAGGTTACATGATCCTATAACACCTTTAGAAAACTTGATTTCACGTATGGAGGAAGGGATGTGCCAACCTGGACTTTCTGTCCCTCTAGGAGCAGAGCTTCTTGTGTTTTTGCCCCCAGCTCCCTTGGGTTAACGGGACTAATCACCATCCTCACCGCTCGAGTCCTCTTGGCCTGTTGGTCCCAGGACGGTTCCTGCATATCTTTTTTTCTCTTGCTCAGAGCAATCATGTGGTATCCTCTTGCCCTTTGCTGGTCCCCTTTGACAATTGCTATGCCTTCTATCGTAGGGAATTTCAACAAAAGTTACAAAGTCAACAATATTCCTTTTAGCAGGGCCAGCGCAGGCCTGCCCAATATCAGGTTATACAGGTTGTTGGCTTTCACCACGGTGAACTCCATGTCTACCATCTTGATCTTGTTTCCTTCCCTGACTGTTACAGGTAGGATGATTATTCCCTCTGACCATACAGTCATGTCGACGAAGTCTACCAAACAGGTATCCGTTGGTTCTAACTTCCTCTTGGTATTTTCATCCAGTTTTTCAAAACAGTGCAAGTACATTATCTCCGCTGAGCTTCCACTATCTATGTATGCCCTATGGATCCTCCTCTCCATCACTTTCACAATAATGATCATGGCATCCCCGCCCGCTGGTCTATCCGGGATAGGGGGGCCAAAATAAATCATTTTGTTTGGCCTTAGTCTCCTACTCGCTGGGGTCACCTGGGGTGTTAGCCTACATCGTACCTTTCTCCGGGACTCCTTCCTGCCACCTGCATTCCCTCTGATCATGACGTAGATGTTTGTGATTTCCAACTCAAAGTCATCTTCCCTGCTTCTTTTATTGCCTCCCCTTGATTCTTTTTTCCCACCGCTCTGACCACTTGCTTCCCCTTGCTTGGGTCTTTTCTCCTCTCAGGGGTCCTCTCCCTGTCATGTCATCTATGTGCTGTATGTTCTCCACCCGCACGGTTGTATCTTGACTTCCCCTGGCCCTGGTACGTCGCTCTGTTGTGGGCTTTACGCTCTTGGCCAGGTGTATGAGGGTTCCATTTCTGATGCAAAATTTTGATGGTTTGCTTCAAGTGTATACAGTCATCTATGTCATGGCCATAATTATCGTGGTAGTCACAAAAGAGCGACCTATCTCTCTTTTTTGGCGGCAGCTTCATCTTTCTAGCAGGCTCCAGGATCCCTTCCCTGCCACTAGGGCATAGATCTCCCTGTGGGTTTTGATTATAGGGTGAACTTCCTATCAAACATTAACTTTCTGCGCTCTTTGGGCTCGACCTTCTTCTTGTACCTTTTTCCTCCTGGTTTGCTTTTTCACTGCCCTGATCCTCCTAGGGCCTCTCTCCTCCTATTTTCATTGAGATCTACTCTGCTGAAATTGTTGACCCTCTTCATCAGGGATTTAGGGTGCAATCCCTTAGTAGCAGCTCATGCCTCAGGCCATTTATGAAAGTGTCTATGAGGAACTGACTTCTTCTTTCTTCTACCTAGTTCGCCTTGTTATTAAACCTCTCCTATTATTCTTCCAGCATCTCCACCAGTTTCTACTTCACCGCTAAGAGCTCAGATCTCATCTTTGTGAAATTTTTCAGTTGCATGAAATGCGCTAAGAATTTCATCTATAGCTGCTTGAAGCTGTCTATAGTCTTGTCTTCCAGGTTCTTAAACCTAACTCTAGTTGCGCCTGTAAGGGTGGTCGCAAAAACCTTGCACCAAATGGCCTCAGGTATTGGGAATGTGGCCATGTTGGTGGAAAATGTGTGCAAATGATCTTCTGGATCTGCTTCCCCTGCGTACACCTTATCTTCAGCTTGGGGTCCACCGTATAAATCTGAATCCTTCTTGAGAACGGTGACCTTCTTCCTCTTCTGGACGAATTCTCTTTACTTTTAGGTTTCCGTTGTTCCTGTCTACTCCCTTATCCCCCTCCTTTCTCGGGATGATACAGAGCGTGCCAACTGTCTCTTATAAATGCCTGGTATGGCTCTGTATTATCGGGCACCTATCTTTCTTCCTGATGGTACTCAACTATCCTTATCTTTAGTGGCACTGTGACTGGTCTCCTTGCCTCTCTCCTTATGTCGGCAGTTCACTTCTTGCTCCTCCTATTGTGGAAAAGCTTTTTTGGCTTCATGACGTGTCTCTTTTTCCCTAGGTCGTTTGCCTCTCTGGTTTTCTCCATTTCCCCCATCTCCTTCAGCTTCCTCATCATCTCCCTCTGTGAGGTGGCAATGGTCTGCAAGATATCCGAGTTGCCTACCATTTCCTCCATCTGTTGGAGCCTGTGCCACTCTCGTATTGGTATGAGCGTAACCTCCTTCTCCTAATGCATCACATTCTCCATGAGCACTTGGTTGAGTAGGTGTCCGACCAGTGGTGATCTTTCCATGGTGTGTAAGCTGCGTGGATGCTAAAGATTGAGCAATCCCCACAGACCGCGCCAATGTTAATGAAAATATTTAAGGTATATCTGGTCCTTGACTCCTTGTCCCAAGCTTGCAGCAAGACCTACAAGAAACCCACAAATTATCAGAGAACCTGGCTTTTAGCCGCACTTGCTCTGACAATCAAAGTAGATTAGAGATTCTTGTATAATATTGGAAGCGTACTTTGGAAGTAAGAAATCAGAGTCTAACCTGATTTCCTCCTTTTTTTTCCTTATTATATGGAATGTTTGGTATGGATGGGACAACTCTCATCCCATCCATCATTCCTGTTGTCACTTTCCCGCTCAGATGGAGAGTTGGGCCTTTACTCAATTGCTAGGCATGTGCGGACTAAAATGGCATTTTGGCCCATATCTTATCACCACGAAATCGAGCTGAATTATTAAAAGCGGTTTTCGAACAATACGATGGGCAGTTTCAAAGGTTGAGATGTGATTTTAAGAGGGAAAGGAGTTAGTTAGGGCTTTGATTTTTGAAATGAGCTGAATGTACTGTGTAGATAAAGATACCCGCCTGTTTTTCTCTTATTGAGGGTTTCATTTTTGGACAGCCTAAACTTTATGCATACACATTTCTACAATTCATTTTCATTCCTCTTCCTTAGAAGTGGAAAGATTTGTGCAGTTGATGTTGAGAAGAATGGATTTTTTTTTTTGCAAAAAAGGTCTCGGCCTAAAGTTTACACTACCTAAAACAAGATTATGTGTTCATTTTTATTGTTTTAAAGTTGAAAATTGATGTGGGGATTCCTTCTGCACTATTATAATATCATGAATCAGCTCAATGCTCCATATTGGCTTTATGAAACCTGCAGAACTATGACTTGCTTGTAGCCTTGAGAGTACCAGAGTGGTAACACAAACCTTGTGAGCTACCGGGGTGGTAATATGGTGGTCTTGAAATCGGATTAGCATGCGAAACATATTGGGTTCATCTGGCAATTAGATTAGGTGTTGTTAAATTCTCAATTGGGGTCATAGGTTAATACCCGATGGGCATATTCTTAGTTTGTGGTGACTAAAAGTTGAGACAACCTTAGAGTTATGATGAGGTACTAATGTCCTAAGTAGCACAAGATGATGAGCTTAGGATGGGTATTCACCGTGGAGGTCTTGTGCTACTTCCGGGTTAACATGCTACCGTGACACAACACATGCTTATTAACCCTAGTAGTGAGGGCTAGAGTCATTGCTGGTAAGTGCTCGCTATACTATGCATGAAGGAGGTGAGATGTTAAGGAGTGGCGGAACTGATGGTGTGACAGAACGAGGGAGTTCCCAGGGAATTAACATCTCCACATCATATGCTATAGAAAAAATTATAAATACAGTTCTTGCAAGTGAATAGAAATCTAGAATAAAATATTATGTGGTAATCATGTGATGCAAATACCCCAAAGCTCATTATCATTATCTTTATCTCTCTATCTTATTGTATGATCATAGTTGTTAGTTGAATATTTCTAAAAACAAACCCCCCCACAATGCTTGCTATTCCTAAAACACTCGGGGTGACACCTCATGGTGAACTTTGCAACACTATCATCTAAACCCCAAATTTCCATGGACGACACACAAACTTACCACTATCTACTTTATAGTAGTTAGGAGTGAATACGAGAGCAACAATATAAGTCTCATCTTTGAATGCAGCCTTGTAGGTTTCTAACGGTGCATGCAGGGTCTTTTCAAGCACTTACGAGAGAAAAGAAACCAGCAAATCAATCAACTGAACATGACAAAATTGTCAGTAAAATGAAAAACTACAAATATCCAAAAAGATAAGTACACCCACTACATCAACCCTAACAAAATGGATTACTCAGCTGCAGACTTGATTATTCAAAACAGAAGCCTCCTCATCGTCCACCACTGCATCATCCACACAAAGTGAACGAGTGACCCACTCGTCCACCACATATGCACGAAGCTTCTCCAAGCTAAGAGGGTTGGTCAAACCCTCCAAGTTATCAAGCAGTGGAAATGAACACTCAGCTTCTTCCATATTCCCTGAGAAGAATCGGTCCACCTCAAGTTGTTGCTAGTCAAGACCTCGCGCTATTTCTGGCATAAGAGTAAGATTTCATACATTCGCGGGATTAGAAAATCACACCCGCTTGTACCTAAGATACCTTCCAATATTGCAGACAAAATTTACAATCACAATAACAAAGTTAATAAAACCATGAGTCTTTAGAACTTGGTGAACCAACGTCCTTGCATGCCCAAGAGAATTAAATCCTGAAACCTTCAACCACACAATCTATTCTCGTTCCTGCTCCACCTCCTTCTTAGACGAATAAAGATGATCACGAGCCCCCTCAAGCTCATTTTAAAAATATTAGCCTCTCTAACTGTAGGTACAAGCTCCTTCAAGTGATGCCCTAGAGAGAACAAATCATCGACAACCTATAAACATCAAAAGCATTACAAACACATGCTACCACAATACAATCATTGACAAATCAACACATCACAAAAAATTAGCATACCGAGGAATATAACGGGGACACTATCTAGTCACCATGCACGTAGGTAGCAGCCGTACCCTCCCTCCTAGCACGACAGATAGTATGTTGGTTTTTCTTCGAAGACTCCGTAGACTCTCAAATGGGTAGACCAGAGACCCATCAACATTGGTTATGGGAATTTTTTTGTTTATGATCGCGACCTAGGCTCAAAGACAAGAGTCTAGAGGTGGACAATATATCATTGTGGATACATCAACCGATACAAACACAAGTAGTGTCCGATGAGTAGTGACAGGGCTAGAAAATTAAATTCTAGAAAGGCCCATATCTAGAAAAAAATACATCAACAGATGAACGGATCAAAACCCTACAAGCCGCAGGAAGATATCACCGGCACAAACCCCAGTAAAACACCCCCACGTACCTAAGGGGATGGAATAAGATGCAAGCAAGGAGGCACCATCATAAATAAAGAGCAAGATGGAAATAAAGTCCTAAACCAACGGCTCCGACACAAATGAAAGCAAAGATAATTCACAATCAAAACCCCAACCCATTTATATAGAGGCATGCATGCTGATGTACTTACCTATACACACAATCGAAGTAGTCGTTATCGATTCCAGGCCACTCACAGAAATTGAAAAGTTATGAGACAAGCGGCATTTCAGGTAAATCAAACACCTGGGTTATCATGCCCCAATAATGATTACAGTCACCAAACAAAGCCCATCACAACATAACATGTTTACCTGTGAAGGATCTCATACCCCTCAACGCACAAAAATTGAACAAACACGAAATTCCTCATGGGCGGCATCACGCATATGCTTAAACGTCACATTAGCTTCAAACCTGATGTGCATTATTATGCGTGCGCTAACCGATGCATTTGGTGTAATAATTGGCTTTTTTCATGTTAGATTGCTACTATAAGTTGAGTTTACTTGATAAGGGGTTTAGACGGCCATGTTTGGTTTTCTTGTCTAAATCATGCATTTTGTAGGCTTAATTGATACTAATAGACACCATGTATCCACAGAAAACCTAGATCTTCCTTTTTTATCATCCTTAGTAGGTGGCTTGTGGGTACTTTTCATCACATTTGTATAAAAGCTCGTTCGCAAGGAAGGCAGAAGATGTTGAAGACCATTTACATTATAATGGTAGTATATAAAGGCCATGAACTCTACATCATGGTAGTAGGTGGATTGAGCCCAAGAAAGGCGGATTCAAAGTTCAAAGAGGCCAAGGAAGAAACAGAAGAATTGTAGTCAGAGAGTTGTACAAAGTTCTAAGAAATATCCGAGAATAATCAGTCCTTGAGAGTGGTACCATTGGATTTGTCTTCTCGAGCACTATAAAATCGACTAAAAGAACTCTCAAATCTGATTAATGTTTCATCCGTAGCGGAGAAAACAAGTCAGCCGGTCGAACTAGCCATGACCAGCATGAAGGGGGTCAATACCAAGGCTTGGCACGAAGGGGGTCCATGCCAAGGGTCTCTAGCATGGTCCGTTCCACCCCAAATGAGCCGTGCCAAAATCCAGCACGAGGGGGGTTAGTGTCAGAGCCTCCGACGCGGACCATACCCGTTCTAGCTTCCCATTTTACCCCGTTTCACTCAAAATTGGTTAAGTATGAACCCGAATCGTGACATTTTACACTGTGTGTGTTGTTTCAACTTCAAAAATACAAATACAAGCTGGTGTCCCACGCAAAACGACACGGGGTGCAGCTCAAAAGTGCAAGAATGGAGCTCCGTACAATGGCCCCACCGATTGACACTGCTTGTGTGAGTACGAGGCTACACGATCTGCGCCAAGACATATGCCCCATGTCAGCACAAGGCACGGCCCATGCCGGTTGACACAGCTCGCTCCAATTTTGGCTACTAGGGTTTTTTACCCTATTTTGGGCCTATTTTGAGGCTCAATTATCTACTACTATATATAGGAGCCTTTCGTCTTCTAGGAAAACCTAAATAGGCATAATGTAGATTTTTTTTTCTCTCTAGGTAAATAGAAGGAAGATAAGAGTTCTCTCTCTTTAGAGTTATTCTTCTCTTTTTCTCTTCTTTTGTTCATCTTATTTTCTCATGGATCTATTTTCTAGGGAGTATATTAGAGATCATAGAAGCTTTGGATCATTTTTAGAAGTTCATTTTTAGATTGAAAAGCAACTTAGAGATAGAAACACTCTCTCTTCTCTCTAGGTTCTTTTTTTCTTTTCTTTTTTGCTTTTGCCCAAAGATGTGGAATTCAATGATATACTTGAATTCCATGTCTAGGGAGTATTTTTATAGCTTGGGTATAAATTTGTATTCATCTGTTGAATATGTTTTTGTGAGATTCATTAGACCTTCCTAATTTTATGTGCTTGTGATATTTTGATGGTTTGTTCTTGAATGTTATAATTGCATGAATGATACACTCTATTAGCACACACTCTAGTCTACATTCATGTTGGAGAAAATATTAATACCCCCCGGGGAAGAGAAACCTGGAGATGATATGGGTAGTGGGATCCAGGTCCACGTGGGTGTGTGCATGTGGGTCTTTTCTGACTTTTACCATTACGATGACATCACACCGGTCTTAGCTGGTGAGTTGGTCCAAAGGGTTATGGGTAGAGAAAGCATATAGTAGCAATTTAGGGTTGTAAGAGGTCTTAGTATTATCGATAAGGTGCCTACCTCACTTTGCCTCTTTATAGGCCTTAGGGTAGAACATATGTGGTGTAGTGCCCAAGACGTAACTGTATGGGGGAAGAAACAAATCTATGCAATGGTCGGACTGTTGTTGCACTCCACTAATTACAGAGGCGGTGCCAATGGAATATTTCAAGAGCACCCTACGTGACAGATTTGGGGAAGTGCTGACCATCGAACACACCACGTGTTATGAACACTAGATTAGGTTTTTGATGTCTTACATGTGATTGAATCGAGGATCGAAATAGTTAATCAACCATGTTACACAAATATTCCCCAAGTTTCTATCTATATAGTTACTTGTGTTTTATTTTTCATGTCCGCAGTTGTTAATTGAAAAACCCAAAATCCCTCATTTTACTATACTCTCTATTTCTAGTACACGATGGATTGACAACCCGTTCGGGGTTGTTTTTTGTTGGCTAGACTCTACCATCTCCGTGGACATACCTGAACATGCCTCTAACTACCTCATAGGTAGCTTAGTAGCAAGTTCGATGCAAGATATATATTTAAATTTGACACCAACCCCTTTTGTTTAGTCATGCCTTCGCTTGGGTTAGTTTAGGCTACAACTTTAACGACCTCGAGTGGAGGCGGATCAAATTTTGGCGCCACTGCCGGTGATGGTAGTTTAAAAGTTTAATTGTCAATTTGCATAACACGTTAGTTGAGTAGCTAGTGTTTTGTTTGTTTCTTATTTTTTGGAGTAGGTATTGCTTAATTTCTTGGTGCAAATCGAGGACCCTTGCACTACGATTCCAAAATTTGTATATTTTCTTTGTTTGTGTTTTTAGTTGAAAAGAATTAAAATGTGGGAAAGCACTCAATGATGATACTTTGTAGAGTATGTCATTATGACCACCCTACGGAGTGTTGCCCAAGGTTGTGTGAGTATGAAAGAAGAGAGGCTTAACAAGTGAGATTTTTTAGGATATGTCATTGCGACCGCCCTACGGAGTCTTGCTCTTTGATGAACAAATGTGAGAGAGAGATAGGAGTTGTTGGTTCCCAAGGCCGATGGGATCAAGATTGGTACCCATACCACGATTCTTCATATTCGAGGTTTAGTGGTAACTCGAATTTATGGTATGGAAATGCATCGGGAAACCAACACTTTAGGATATATAGTTGGCTTTCACCAAGCTATACAATGCCCTAAAACCAATCCTTAAGATTAGTCCCAAATTGGGTTTTAGAGATTTTTTACAAGCTATAGCTAATGTGACAAAGAGTAGTGATTTACTCCAATCACAATTTTATAGCAACATTAGAGATTTGGGAACTTAACTCTTCTCAAGTATTAAGAATGTTGAAGGGAAAGTGAATGATTTGATGAAAAGAGTGAACCAACTTGAAACCCAATATTCCGAAAATGAACCATCCCTAGTTGAATGTGAATTTTTGGTAGATGAATCCAAAGGGGGTGTGGAATGGTTTATTGAGAGTGAAGAAGTCGAGGATTACACTTAATTCACAATATTACCTATTTTCACCCCTACCTCCACCTATAGAACCAATTCCCACATTTTTGGAACCCTTAGAGGAAATCATAGAGAAGGCAATTGAATATGTTAAGCTTTCAAACCACCTATTTCCTTTAGGGTTGACTCTTCCTATACTATATCTTCCTCTTGGAAGATTCTTGCCCCCACCTCTCCCTTTTTGGTTGTCTATGGTGATGGGGTACAACCCGCACCATATGAATAACATTAGGGTCATGTCGACAATCTTAAATATACGGAGCTTCTCGGGAGGCAACCCGAACTTTTAAAACTTATATTAGTTTAGTATTTTTGGTGTGTTTTCCTATTTACAGCCTTTTATTTTTGGAACACTATTACACTTGGTGTGCATATTTTTTTTGCAGGAAGCATATGGTTCCTAGAGGAAGGTGAGCAAACGGGGAGTTCAACTCATGGACCATGTAGACATACATGGTTCATAGTGCTCAAAATGGTAGACAAGGAGGAGAACCAAACCCCAAATTCATAGGGTACGTAGACGTGCACGACCCGTGAAGCTCACAAACTTTCTTACATCCAAATCACCATCCTTCCCTACCACCCCCAAATTACCACCAAAACCTATTTTCCCTCAAACCCTTGAAACACACAACTTGAAACCTAAGAGTAACTCTTCATTGTGATTCAATTATTTATTTTGATTTGTGGTGCATGATGGTAGTTAGATTGAACTTTCTTGATTAGAGGTTAGGGGTAATATATTGAGGTGATGGCAGTTTGTTCGTTACATTCTATGATTGTGCCATCAAGGGTAGATTTTAGTGTCCATTTTTTCATTGTAAGTGATCTCCTATTTCTTTCCCTTGACATATGTTCTATGATTGTGTATATGCATTAAGGACAATGAAAGCTATAAGTGTTGGGGAGGGGATTAGATAACACTTATGATTCTTAGTTGTTTCTATGTAGCTAATAGCTTTTTTAAGAGCATTTTTGAAATTTTTTTTTTTGAAAAATGAAAAAAAAACCTCAGCTAAGTTGGAAATCCAAAAGTGCAACTTAGGAAACATTGGGAAAAGCCCGAATAGGTTGAAAGGCCTGGGTAAAAATGAGAGGCTAGGCTCGGCTAGGTTTACGAACCAAGGCAAAAAGGAGAGGTCGTCTGAAAAAAATGTGAGAATGTGAGCTCAACATGTGTGAAAGCTAGTATGAAAACCCAAAAGGGCTCCCAAACAAAATGAGAGAAATTGAGAGAAAACAGAAACTAGGTTGACAATACATTTGCATCATCCTTGGTTGTAACTAAGATGAAAATCTAGAGTTATCCTTAGTTACAACCAAGTCGATGACTCTTATATTTCCTCGGTGGATTATTTTTGGCGACGACTTTATGATTGCGTTGGGGACTTTTTGGGAAAAGTAAGCTAGCTTAACACTTATCTTTCTTTGCTTACCTTTTTCTTCCTTTTATTTTGGGTGGTTAGATTACTCTAGGATCTTCGGGGAGTGTAAGAGTTGTGATATCCTTGCTTCTTTGGGGGGAAATAGGGTAATCTAGGAATAAGTTGAATGCCTCGGTTAACTTATACTGGAACGCTACACTTCGCTTAGTCTTTTTCTTGTCTTTATTTACTCAAGTACGAGTAAAGGGTTAAGTGTGAGGGTTCTGATGTGCATCATTATGTGTGCATTAACCAATGGATTTGACGTAATAATTAACTTGTTTTTCATGTTGGATTGCTAGTATTAGTTAAGTTTACTTGACAATGGGTTTAGATGGTCATGTTTGGTTTTCTTGTCTAAATCCCGTGTTTTATAGAATTAATTGATACTAATGGACACCTTGTATCCACGAACACCTAGATTTCCCTTTTTGATCATCTTTAGTAGGTGGCTCGTGGGTATTTTTCGTCACATTTGTATAGAAGGCTGTTTCCAAGGAGGATAGAATAAGTTAAAGACCATTCACATTAGAATGGTAGTAGATGAAGGCCACAAACTCTGCATCATGGTAGTAGGTGGATTGAGCCCAAGAAAGGCGGATTCAAAGTTCAAAGAGGCCAAGAAAGAAACGGAATAATTGTTGTCTGAGAGTTGCACAAAGTTCTTGGAAAGATCCGAGAAGAATAAACCCTTGAAAATAAGACCATTTTATTTGTCTTCTCGAATGCTATGAAATTGACTACAAAAAATCTCAATCGGATCAATGGTTCATTCGTAATGGAGCAAACAAGTCAGCCGGCCGAACTAGCCACGGCCAACACGGAAAGGGTCAGTACCAGGGCTTGGCATAAAGGGGGGTCCAAGCCAAGAGTCTCTGGCATGGCCCGTTCCATCCATACGAGTCGTGCCATAAATCCAGCATGGGGGGGGGGGGTCAGCGTCAGGGCTTCCGGTGCGGACCGTACCCCTTCTAACATCCCATTTTGCCTCGTTTCACTCAAAATCAGCTAAGTATGGATTCTGACCATGCCGTTTTACATAGTCCATATCATTTCAAGTACAAAAATGCAAATACCAACCAACGACCCATGCCAAACAACATGGGGTGCAGATCAAAAGTACAAGAACGGAGCTCCAGATGACGGCCTGCACCAAACGACACAGGGTACAGATCGGAAGTGCAAGAACAGAGCTCCAGACGATGACCAGTACCGGTTGTCAGCACGAGGCTACACGGCCCATGCCAAGGCACATGCCCTGTGTTAGCACGAGTCAGCGCAAGGCACGCCCCGCGTGAGTTGATACGACACGTGCCAATTGTGGCTGCTAGGGTTTTTACCCTATTTTGAGGCCCAATTCCCTACTACTATATATAGGAGCCTTTAGTCTTCTAGGAAAACCTAAGTAGGCATTATGTAGATTTTTTTCTCTCTCTAGGTAGGTAGAAGGAAGATTAGGGTTCTCTGTATCTAGAGTTCTTCTTCTCTTTTCCTTCTCTTTTTCTCTTATTTTGTTCATCTTATTTTATTAGATCTATGGCATTTTACTTAATATTTTCCATGGATCTATTTTCTAGGGAGTAGATTAGAGATCTTAGAAGCTCTGTATCATTTTTCAAAGTTTATTTGTAGATTGAAGAGCAACTTAGAGATAGAAACACTCTCTCTTCTCTCCAGGTTCTTTCTTCTTCTTTTTTCCTTTTTTTCCTTTTGCCCAAAGATGTGGAATTCAATGAAATACTTGAAGTCCATGTCTAGAGAGTAGTTTTATAGCTTGGGGATAAATTTGTATTCATCTGTTGATTATGTTTTTGTGAGGTTCACTAGATCTTCCTAATTTTATGTGCTTGTGATATTTTGATGGCTTGACCTTGAATGTTATAATTTCATGAATGATACACTTCATTAGCACACACTCTAGTGTGCATTCATGTTGATGCAAATATTGATACCCCCCAGGGAAGAGAAACCTGGATGTGATATGGGCAGCGAGATCCGGGTCCACGTGGGTGTGTGCACGTATGTCTTTTTTGAGTTTTACCGTTACGATGATAGCACACCAACCTTAGCTGGCGAGTTGGTCCAAAGGGTTACATGTAGAGATAGCATATAGTAGCAAACTAGGGTTGTAAGAGGTCTAAGTGTCATCGATAAGGTGTCTACCTCCATTTGCCTCTATATAGGCCTAGGGGTAGAGCATTTGTGGTGTAGTGCCCGAGACGTAATCATACGAGGAAGAAAAATATATGTGCAACAGTTGGACCATTGTTGAACTTCCCTAATTATGGAGTCGGTGCTGATGGAAGATTGCAAGAGCACCTTACGTGACAGGTTTGGGAAAGTGCTGACCATCGACCACATCACGTGTTATGAGCACTAGATTAGGTTTTTGATGTCTTACATGTGATTGAATCGAGGATTGGAATATTTAATCAACCATGTTATGCAAATATTCCCCAAGTGTCTGTATATAGTTTACTTGTGTTTTATTTTTCATGTTCCTAGTTGTTAATTGAAAAACCCAACCCCCGAATATTTTACTGTGTTATATATTCCTATCACATGTAGGATTGACAACCCATTCGTGGTTGTGTTTGATTGGCTATTAGACTCTAGCATCTATGTGGACATATCCGGACTTGCCACTTAGTACACCGTAGGTGGCTTAATAGTGAGTTGGGTGCAGTGCAGAATAAAAATTTAAATTTGACACCAACCCATTTTGTTTGGTCATGCCTTCGCTCTGGTTGATTTAGGCTACAAATTTAACAACTCTGAGTGGAGGCGAGTCAAACCCCATGTCTTATACTAAATTGAACCCCCAACCCTCTGCGGCTAGGAGGGATTATGGTATAGGTAACGTGTATGTGCAACCCATGAAGTTGCATAGAGCTCGAGCGAGGTTCCTATGCCAACAAACCAAGAACAGCACCTCGCGGTTCCACCTAAACAAATAATGCGTAAAACATGCATCAGGGCACAGGCAAATGAAGCCATCACAATAACCACGATATAAGGATTGTGGCCCACCATATCCATCACAATGGCCTTGATGGACAAGCCCCACGTACGTTCATACCGCCTGGAATATATGAGAAAGATCCTACAAATAGCCGAGAGACAAAAGAGCTGGGGTAAGTAACAACAAGAGAAAGAGAATTACATACACAGTTCTTAAATACCAACTTTAGATTAGGAGCTCCTTCCCGGATCCAATCTGGAATATTCTTACAGGAAGAAGAACCCCAACATTTAACGGTGACAAGGGTCGCCGCTATTATTTAAGGAGTTTATACCACACCATCATCTAATATAAACCACCCCGGGCCAAGTGAAAACATGGGGCTGCCACCGGGAAATCTAAAGTGAAATATGAAGCGATCACCTTCGTACTGGATCCAATCTTGGAGGAAGTACATTGGAGGTAAAGAAAAGAGGAAAGAAGCATCAGACTCAATATGCCACTTCTAATTCAGTGATAAAAGTTGAAAATCAAAATTCATAATTCCATGGAATTTAACAATACCCAATTTTGGCAACCTTGTAGTACTCATATAAAAGTGTGTTTAATTATGAAGTTAAAATCAATCAGTACCATATCAATTAGAATCTGAAAAAAATGCAAAGAAGACATGTGAAGGTAAGATGGATTTCATGTAATCAATTCATTGCAAACAATGAAGCCAATATCACATCAGCAATAAATTAAAATTCCATACTCCTAATATGCTTCATTAATTAGCATATTAGTTGACACATATGGGTGATATTGGCGTACCACTTTTATCAACCGAGTATGAGAGCAGGCACTACAAAGGCAACAAGATTGTTTACAAAATGAACTCATTCAATGATGAAATTCCAGTAACAAGACAATGATTAAACACATATACACATACTAAACATCAACAAAACTGACACATTTACATAAAAAACCAACTGGAACGATTTAAATTTCATCGATTCCAACAATAACATGTAAAATTGTAGTAAAAAATTCATGTAATATTAATAATGAACCTCAACAAGTTATTAGACATCATCAACATTAATGTAAAAAATTAACATCAATCAATCTGACAAAAAAATACATAAAGATCAACTGTACTCTATAGTTCATGTGGAATTACTAATGAATCTCAACAAAATCTTGAATGCCATCAACATTGAAAATACATAACATTAAACATCATCAAAACTAACACATATACATGAACTTCAATATGAGAAAAATAAAACATCAACAAATCTGACAAGTATAACATCACCTAAAATGACATAAACTTCAACAATTCCAACAATAGCATAAAAAATATTAGTCAATGATTCGTTTAGTATCAATAATAAACCTCAATAAATTGTCAGGAAACATTAATATGAAAAAATAAACATCAACAAACTTGGCATGTATAAATAAACATCAATTAAAATGATATAGAATACAAAAATTCCAATGAAAAAAAGAAACAATACTCTATTTCATCTTCAACAGTCGAGATTCATCTTGAATAATAAACAAAACAAGTAAGAACATGAACAACTCAGGCTACAAAAGATTTAAAAACTCAAATCAAACCATAACAATTGATTGCAAATGAAATTTAGTTTTACCGAATTTTTTTAATACTTACTAGTATGTTCCAACATAACCTATCTAACCAAGTATGCAATAAATTAAAGCATTAAAGACACAAGACTTGGTTATGCAGTTCGGTGACATCCACCTACATCTACGGGGCCTACCCCAGTTCAGAATGAATCCACTAGTTACAAAGATACAGTACAAAGTACATCATACAAAATACTTATCTTTACTAACTATAACGTGTGAATTCTGCATGCTCCCCTTGCTACCGATTCGCCTTGATCAGACTCCCTCTGACCTCGAAACTCATCGACGCTGGATCTCCTCCTCCCGAGGAATTAAGGTATATGATTCTGAACTTTGAACGGCATGTCACGTATGTTGGAACATATAATTCTAGCTCTTTGCAATTCTCTTGAAAGATTGAAAATCTGTGTGTAGATTTTCTCTGTTTAATTTGTATTGAATGCAGCCGTGGTTGTCCCCTTTTATAGCCATGAGCTAATCAGAACACTCCATAATTATCTCCATAATATTCCTATTCGTTTTCTGCTTCTTGAAGCATATCCAAATCTCATAAATAAAGGGATTTTCCTTATCACAATATCACCCATATATTCAATAATATTAACACCATATTTGTAGGGATTTTCCATAAAAACAACTATTCTTCTACACGCCTAATATATAACAGAATATTTAGATTTTCATATCTCACAAATACCATAGTATTCTGACCCTTTATGCATAAGATCTGATTGGCGTTTATATTCTTATCCGCATGTTCCAACATGGAAAGATTTTCGTTTCCAAATATGTTCATAAAATTGCCAATTAAAATATTCAATGAATACTATTTGACTTTACAATCTCCCCCTTTGGCATTTTGTGGACCCAAATTTTTTTGGCCAGTAATATCACAACTATAAACTTATTATCAAACACATAGATCTTCCCAACTCCACCTATGTTGGAACATATGCACAATACTGAATCTCATCAAAAATTGAATACCATAAATCAATAAAAATACGAATACCAGAACCGAGTACCAGAATTCCAGAAATACATCATAAATAAACTTCAGATTACAGCCAAATTATCCAAAATTCTCCCCCTGAGGCCGTAAATATGCCAAAGGAAAATAAAACCAAAAAAAACATAAGCAGAAAGTAGGCTCCCCCTGACTGTGACACCTATGTTAGAACATAGAAAGAAAATTTTTCAGGAGCAGGCCTCCAGCTGAGCTTTTTCAATCTCCAGTTTTGCCTTTTCTGCTTCAAGTGCTACCATTTGAATGGCTATTGCCCCCAATCTTGCATTCAGGACCATCGGTTTACCCTTCTTGTCAGCAGTTGAAGAAGTAGACTCAGAAGGATTCCACGGTATATCATTGACATACCTCATCCCAAATGTCTTCTTGTTCGGCCTTAGAAATTCTGTGTCTATAACCATATATTTTTCCTTCCCCTTCACCTTAGCACTCTTAGCCAATGCCAAAATCAAACAGGGATAGGCAATGGCATGTTTTTCCTTAGGGGTTATAGCCTGCCTCACCAGATTAAGTTGAATGAACAATCCAAGATTTACTGTTTCTGTGTTCCAACACAAAACATCAGCTTAGCCATTTCTCTAGTCAGGGCTGTCGTGTTCGAGGATGGCATCCAGCAGTTGACTGCGACTTGATATAGACCAAAGAACCTTGGTGAAAAACAAGAGGCTTGTGAATAACCCGTTTCAGGCCACTTGGTCTTGTATCCTCTTGAGATTGTTTCTAGAATCTGATCATCTGTCATGTCTAGATCCTCTGGAAACCCCCCCTCAAACTTCAGTGTTTGCAGCCCCAAAATCTTATATATTCGCCGAGAAGTCCACAATATTTCCCCGCAAGTACACTCTTTCAAACCAGGGAGAGTCAGCTTCTATATTTCCAGCCGTCAGGTTTGCGTACACCTCAATAACCACCTACCTATTATATTGAAGTTGTACAGTGGCAGCCCTCTTCATTCCTATTAATTCCAGAAAATCCAAAAAACCAC
The DNA here is from genome assembly GCA_037428765.1 of Rubia yunnanensis. Taxonomy (NCBI): domain Eukaryota; kingdom Viridiplantae; phylum Streptophyta; class Magnoliopsida; order Gentianales; family Rubiaceae; genus Rubia; species Rubia yunnanensis. The sequence continues at coordinate 25,301,034 of CM075067.1, read as the reverse complement.
TAGCCCTGTATGCCTCCAGGTCTACAGGTCTCTCAGATATAAACTTCCTTTCTGCAAATACTTCTCTCATCTCTTGGAATTTTAAATCAAAATATGAGAATAATAGAGCATCACTTATAGGTAGAGGAGGCATAACTTTCCTCTTGGTAGCTTCCTGATTTTTCTTGGTCTTTTTAGTTGGTGGGGAAACCTTTGCAGCAACCACCTTTCTTTTGCCATTGGTCATCTGTAAGAACTCATCCAACACCTAATCACTTGAGTAGTTCATCTCAGGATGTTCCTGTGTTGGAACATACTCAGTATTCTCAGCTTCGTCTTCTTCAGCAGTCTGTGTCCCACCATGTTGGTCTTGGTTTGGTTCACTTTGTCTAGACATGGGCTCTCCAGGTTTCTCTCCATCACTTGATACCTCAATCTGATCTTCTCCCCCATATCTTCATCATCAACTTCCATAGTATTTTCAGCCTTTACCTCCTATGTTGGAACATAGGCAGCACTTCATCGTTGTCTGAGACTTTGATTATCACAGGTTTCCTCAGTTCTTCCAATCTTTGAGCTGCCCTCAAGTCAAAAAATCCTACAGGAAACCTATCTGTGGACTTGATCACATCACATCCTGCTACCTCACCATTGCTAATTTCTCTCATAAAAACACAGCTCGGACGAGGGATAGATGAATAAACGTGAAACTTGTCCTTCCCTCTATACTCATCATTCCTCCCCCTCGGGAACTTCACTTTATGGTTTTCAACATTCCACAAATCTCCAATATCCCCGGTCACAAATTCTTTGGCCTTAACATTCAAGAATTCACCCTCTATATTCTTAATCTTTGTCAAATCTACTGTCACTCTATTTGCTTCTAATCATTCAAATATATCATCTATAGTCTTGAATTCCATCCCATGAATTTTAAGAGTTGAAGGATCAGGTTTAGTTACCTTTTGAAACAGACTCTTTCCTTTGTTACTGGTTCTCCCATTCTGACTTTCACCACCGGAGCTTGAAACACTGGCATCCACATTCTCCTCACCAACATCGGTCACCTCAGCCTCGTTATTTACTTCACATTATCCGTCACCTTCGGACCGAACCGCCTCCACATTGTCTTTCATCTGTTAATCATTCATGTCTTCTGAGGTTGAAGAGTTTCTTGAATTTCTTCTTCGACCGTGAGAGTTGAAGGATCAGGTTTAGTTACCTTTTGAAACAGACTCTTTCCTTTGTTACTGGTTCTCCCATTCTGACTTTCACCACCGGAGCTTGAAACACTGGCATCCACATTCTCCTCACCAACATCGGTCACCTCAGCCTCGATATTTACTTCACATTATCCGTCACCTTCGGACCGAACCGCCTCCACATTGTCTTTCATCTGTTAATCATTCATGTCTTCTGAGGTTGAAGAGTTTCTTGAATTTCTTCTTCGACCGTGAGAGAGGTTTGGTTCGGAGACATCTTTCATCAAGAATTGGTTGAGTAGAGAAAAACTGGGGAGCAGTTTGGCAAGAATAAAAAAAACCAAGATGTGTAGGATTGTGGCCGAAAAGAGAGGAATTTTGAGGGATTTAGACATCTTTGAAATCAACCAAAACTCTTCACATAACTTCCTTGATTGCCGCAAAACCTTTTCCCTTTTTCGAGATGAGTAATGATGTTGCTTTTCTCTCTTGTCAACTCAAGACATTAACTCAAAACATACCAACTTCCAACATACCATAACTTTACAACTTCTATTTTTGTAAAGCTTTTCTTCTTTCTAATTTTTTTTTGTATTTTCTGAATTTCTCGACAAAACAAATAAAATATTTATAGCCGAATAAAGGCAAGAATTACCTCAAATTTGATAAACACCTAAGTGTTGTCTAAGATTTTCAAAAGTGGCAGTGTCCAAAGGCTTTGTGAAAATATCAGCAATTTGCTCGTATGTTGGAACATAGACTACCACAACTTCCTTCCTTTCAACAAGATCTCTAATAAAATGATGTCTTATATCAATATACTTAGTTCGAGAGTACTGGATTAGATTCTTTGAAATATCAATAGCACTTGTGTTGTCGCATAAGATCTTCAACGAGCTTTGATGAATTCCATAGTCATTCATCAATTGCTTCATCCATAACAATTGCGCACAACAACTTCTAGCAGTAAGATATTCAGCTTCCACGGTAGATAAAGAGATTGAATTTTGTTTCTTACAATACCACGAAACCAGATTCGTGCCAATAAAGAAACATCCACCTGTAGTGCTCTTTCGATCATCAGCATTACCAGCCCAATTAGAATAATTGTACCCAATCAAATCAGAATCTTGATTCTTAGAATACCAGACGCCATACTTATTAGTCCCACTTACATATCGAATAACTCTTTTGACTGCAGTGAGATGAGACTCTTTTAGATCAGCTTGAAATCTTGCACATATCCCAACGATGAGACATATATCTGGTTTACTTGTTGTTAAATACAATAGACTCCCAATCATTCCCCTTTATAACTTTTGATCAACTACAACTCTTTTCTCATCCTTAACCAATTTGTCAGAAACCCCCATAGGTGTTCTAACTCCTTGGGCATTGCTTGAACCAAATCTCTTCACTAGATTTAATGCATACTTAATTTGATTTATGAACAAGCCATGTTTTCCTTGCTTAACTTGTAGTCCTAGAAAGTATGTGAGCTCTCCAACCATACTAATTTCAAACTCAGTCTGCATAACCGTGACAAAATCATGTACCATAGATGGTGAAGTAGAGCCGAATACTATATCATCCACATAAATTTGAGCAATTCAAACTTTTGATGACTTATCAAGCACAAAGAAAGTGCGATCTACTCCCCCTCGACGATAACCTTTCTTAAGAAGAAAGGTAGTAAGTCGTTCATACCATGCCCTGGGTGCTTGCTTTAAACCACATAAGGCATTCTTGAGGCGATATACATGGTGAGGGTAATGAGGATTCTCAAATCCTTTAGGTTGTTCCACATAAACTTCTTCATTTACCACACCATTTATAAATGCACTCTTGACATCTATTTGATATAGAGTAAAGTTCATAGAGCAGGCAATAGCAGGTAAAAATTGAATTGACTCTAGCCTGGCAACTGGTGCGAATGTCTCATCAAAGTCAACACCTTCGACTTGTGTGTATCCTTGAGCAACCAGTCTAGCTTTGTTTCGAGTAACATGGCCATCAACATCAGATTTATTCTTAAAAATCCATTTTTTACCGATGGCATTAACACCCTTAGGGCGAGGAGTGAGATACCATACATCGTTTCTCGCAAACTGGCCTAGTTCTTCTTACATTGCAGCAATCCAGTATTCATCCAGTAATGCCTCCTTGTAATTCTTAGGTTCAATAAGGGAGATGAAGCATTGTAATTTAGCCAACTTCCTGTAATCCACCCGAGGAACTGGTCGAGTACTCTGTGCCATTGATTCAGGTTGATCCTGTGTTGGAACATAGAATGCTGCAGTGGGGGATGTTGTTCCAACATGCTCAGTGTCAACTAGTTCAACATCAGTCTGATCAGATGTTCCAACATCAGTCTGTTCTTAATGTGATGGATCTACCTTGTCAGGTTGACGTGGCTGTGTTGGAACATGAGTGTTACCAGATTCTTCTTCCATGACTTCTGACTTTTTTCCGTCTTCAGAATCGTCCACAATAACATTTATAGACTCCATAAGTGTGTTTGTTCGATTTTTATAAACACGATAAGCACGACTGTTAATAGAATACCCAAGATAAATTCCAGTATCACTGCAATTATCGAATTTTGCCATTTGCTCTCTGTCTCTGAGGATATAGCACTTGCTTCCGAACACATGAAAGTATGAGGCATTTGGTTTCCTACCCTTCGAAATCTCGTAAGATGTTTTGTTGGTGAATGGACGCAGATATACTCAATTAATCGTATAGCAAGTTGTGTTGATAGCTTCTGTCCACCATTTTTTGTGAATCTCTTTCTCGGCTAACATAACCCGAGCCATCTCCTGCAAGGTTCTATTTTTCCATTCTACAACACCATTCTGCTAAGGAGTTATTGGTGCAGAAAACTCATGTTGAATAGCAACTCATCACAAAAATCACTAAATTGAGAATTTTCAAATTCTCTACCATGATCACTACGAATTCGAACAATCTTTCTAGCTGGACTTCCTTTTTTAGTCTGTAACTTTATCACCAGACTTCTGAATACTTCCACCATATCAGATTTTTCTTTAAGAAAAGCTACCCATGTATATATGGAGAAATCATCAACACATACAAAGATATATTTCTTTCCACCTATACTCGGTGTATTGACTGGACCCATCAAATCCATATGCAATAGTTCCAGATTTCTTGAGGTGGTTATATATTGAACTGACGAGTGGGGAGATTGAATTTGTTTACCTTGTTGACATAGTCCGCACACAATTTCGTCCTTGCTTGTGAAGGTAGGCATACCTCGTACAGCTTTTGCATTTGCAATTTCACCAAGGTTTTGTAATTGATGTGACCGAGCTTCCTGTGCCACAGAAATCCTTTATCTTGTTTCGAGATCATACATTGTACTTTTTGTTCCAGCAGATAGCAATTATCTCATGATCGTAAGCCTGAAAGAACCCTGGCTTCTCTGTGTTTCACTATGCATTTGTCTTTCTGAAATTCCACAATCATATTGTCATCACACAATTGACTTATGCTCAGTAGATTGGCCTTCAGGTCTTCCACGAACAACACACTAGTGAATACTGGAAATCCTTCAATCCGTAGTTCACCTTTTACAGCCACTCTACTCTTCTTTCCATCACCAGACATAACATAACAACCATCGAAAAGTGTGATATTTGTAAGGAATTCTTGAATTCCAGTCATATGGCGAGAGCATCCACTATCAAAGTACCACGAATCTCTAGAATATGATATAAGCGAAGTATGTGCAACAAGGCATGTGCCAAATATTTTGACAACCTATACCTTTCTGACCGTTCTGGTTTTCTGGACTTTGCCTATGTTGGAACATACAACGAGTTGACGTCCTACCATTTGATCTCTGAATAGTTTCCGGTATTTATCCACGGAGTGACCTTGGTATGAATAGTAGCTGCAGATGAGATGTTTCCTTTGATAAGGCTTGCCGAACTTTCTCTTTACCTCTCGAATCTTTGTCTTGAGATTCTCTAGACTCTCAAGTAACTCGTGTGCCTCAGGCTTGAGTGTACCTGTGTTTTTGAGTGGGTTGTAATACCCAATTCCATGTCGATCTCCAAAGTTCTTTCCCATATCCAGAATATTGTCAACCTTAGCTTTTCCAGAATTCAGCTTAGATATTACTGCTTCAGAAGTCTCAGCTCTCTTGGTTGCTAATATTACCTTTTCATTTAATTCTTCATTTTCCTTTCTGAGTTTAGCAACTTTTACATGCAATTCTCTTTCTATTTCCACCAACTGCACTTTTTCTTTCTACAGCTCTTTGTTTATGTCAACCACTTGTAGCCACATGGCATACATCTTTCCAAAAGTGTTGTAGATTTCTTCATCACTAACCGTAAGTCCATCGTCTTCATCACTGGATGCTTCATACAGGTCTATGTTGGAACATACAGCTTCAACTTTATCCAGTATGTTGGAACATCCACCCTCCGATGCATGATAAATTTTTGCTCCAAAAGCCACATAGTTGCTTACAAGTTCCTCTTCGTCTTTCTCTTCTTCTTCATCTTCACTCCACGAGGTGACATAAGATTTTCCCTGTTTCTTCCGAGTGTTTGCACATTCAGCCTGAATATGACCATATCCTTCACATTCCCTGCATTGAATTCGTCCAGGCTATTTTGGTTCACTACTTTGATTTCTGGAGAATTGCTGATTTCCTTGCTCAAATCTCGTTCCACGATTATTACCAGAATCCTGTGGCCTTGGTCTATTTCCTCCAAACCTTTCCTGAGATTTCTTATTTACTACTTTCTTCAGCATTCTTGAGAAATTCTTCATGATAAGTGCAAGCTTTTCAAATTCATCATCACTGCCATATTTGTGATTGTCCTTTGATGAAGATGTTCTGAATGCCAACTCCTTTTGGACCCTTTTTGTAGCTGGTTGAAACGTCATCTCATATATCTGTAATGATCTCATTAGTTCATCTAAGCTCATGGTGGCTACATCTCTTGCTTCTTCTATTACCGCAACCTTCATCGCAAACCTTTTAGGAAATGATCTCAAGGTATTTTTCAACAGCTTCGCCTCTTTGTAGACTTTTCCAAGTTGGCATGCTATATTGGAGATGTCCCTGAGTTTTCCGTTGAATATAGCAATGGTGTCATCGTCCACATCTTAAGTTCCTCAAACTTAGTAGCCAGCATCTGTAGTTTAGATTCTCAGACTCGACTTGTTCCTTCATGAACAGTTTGCAGAATATCCGATGCTTTCTTGGCTTGATGACATGTAGAGATGAGTTTGAACTGGTTTTCATCAACCGCAGTGAAGATTGCATTTAGTGCCTTTGAATTCGCCAAAGCTATCTTGAGGTCATCAGGAGTCCAACTAGCTTTGTCTTTAAGTTTCTGCTCCCTTTGACTTGACTCTCATTCTTTCGCCTTAGAGCTTGTATCAGCATCTTTAGTAGGGTGATTTTACTCATTCTCAACAGAGAACCACGCAAGTTCATCCAGTGAGTTGATGAAAACTCTCATGCGTACCTTCCAATAATTGTAGTTGTTGCGTTCTAGCAGAGGTGGCGGAGACACCGAAACTCCTTCTTTAGTTGCCATGATAAAAATGGATCACACTTTCCTTGACACAGGCAAGGAAAAAATAAGTGACCAAGCTCTGATACCAAATAAAATTTGGTTTTACCGAATTTTTCTAATTCTTACTAGTATGTTCCAACATAACCTATCCAACCAAGTATGCAATAAATTAAAGCATTAAAGACACAAGACTTGGTTACGCAGTTCGGTGAAATCCACCTACATCTGCGGGGCATATCCCAGTTCAGAATGAATCTGTTAATTAGAAAAACACAGTACAAAGTACATCATACAAAATACTTATATTTACTAACTATAACGTGTGAATTCTGCAAGTTCCCCTTGCTACTAATCTGCCTTGATCAGACTCCCTCTGACCTCGAAACTCGTCGACGTTGAATCTCCTCCTCCCGAGTAATTAAGGTATATGATTATGAATTTTGAACGGCAGGTCACGTATGTTGGAACATAGAATTCTGGCTCTTTGCAATTCTCTTGAAAGATTGAAAATCTGTGTGCAGATTTTCTCTGTTTAATTCGTATTGAATGTAGCTGTGGTTGTCCTCTTTTATAGCCATGAGCAGATCGGAACACTCCATGATTATCTCCATAATATTCCTATTCCTTATTGCTTCTTGAAACATATCCAAATCTCATAAATAAAGGAATTTTCCTTATCATAGTATCTCTCATATATTCGATAATATAAACACCATATTTGTAGGGATTTTCCATAAAACAACTATGCTTCTACACGGCTAATATATAACAGAATATTCAGATTTTCATATCTCACAAATACCATAATATTTTGAATGCGTAAGATCTGATTAGCGTTTATATGCTTATCCGCACGTTCTAACATGGAAAGATTTTATTTCCAAATATGTTCACAAAATTGCCAATTAAAATATTCAATGAATACCATTTGAGTTTACAACACTACCTTAAGATAAGCTCGCAAATCTCAAATGAATAAATTCATAGAACGAATTGCAGAGAATGAAGAAATACCTTCCAAGAAGACGGAATCCATTTGGAAAAAAATGAAAACAAAGCAAAATTAGGGCATACGAAATCGAAAAAAGAATAAAAACATGGATTAGATGCAAATTACTATTAGAATCACAAAATCTTAGTGTGCGATTTTGGCAATTTTTGGTGCGAATTACACAATCACTATTCATCTTCCTCTCCTTTTCACCGTTTCCTTCTGCTAACGGTCATAAAGGCTTGTTCTCTTCCCAACCATGGCGGCTCCTCCGCCGGGCCGTGGTGGCAAATCCTTTCTTCAGGCTTTAGGTAACCGCCCGCCACCTCTAAACGTCTCCCTTCCCTCTAACCCGGAAATCGTGCCGAAAACCCATTACAAGGGAGACATAGCTTGCTTGGTATCCCGCAAAGATGCCAAAACTTTGGCCTCTCACTACCAAAATGCCCTGGTGGGTAAGTTCGCAAGAGGCAAGCCACCGATGACTGCCCTCAATGATGCTTTCAACTCTGTGGGTTTCAAAGGCAAATTTCAACTTGGATCTATCGATTTCAGACACGTACTAATTCGGTTTCAAGACAAGGAGGATTATCAGAGGCTATGGATCAAAGGTCAGTGGATTTTCAATCATGCCCCAATGAAAGTTCTCAAATGGACCACTGATTTCTCCCCCGAGGTAGAATCTTCCATAGTCCCGGCATGGGTTACTATCCCCTATGTTTCAGTTTTCTTCTATAATACTGCTATGTTAGAATCTATGGGGAATCAGATAGGGAATTACATTAAAATGGATGCTGCTACTGCTGCTCTCTCTAGACCTTCAGCGGTTAAGATGTGTGTTGAAATAGACTTGAAAAAAAAGCAGCCATCATTCATTAGAGTGGGTATAGAGGAGGATGGAATAGAGTATAATGTGGTTAAACTACCCCTTGAATTTGAGGATCTTCCCCTATACTGCCACCACTGCAAAGCTATAGGACATGACGATAACCTTTGCATTTATTTGCATCCAGAACTTAGGAAATCAAAGACCCATAGGATGGATAAATTTAACCCTACCCATATGGAATCAAGGGATGGTAAGGTAGTACTTCAAACTAAGGATCAGCAAAGGGGTTCTGATGGTCAAGTTCAGGATGGTGTAAGCCTAGTGCATGGCGAAAACAGTAAAGCTGGGGGTTCTGGTGTTTCAGCCACAGATAAACTCAAAAATCTGTCCTCACAGACCTTTAAATATGTTCCAAAGCAGAAGGTTGTCTCAGTTATAAATGTTGAAGAAGATGGCGCTACAGAGTCTCCTCATGTGGTGGAGGATAAGCTCCTTGAGAATAAGGTTTTTACTGAAGATACCCTTGTTGGTGATCAGAAGTCCGCTGAACTGATACTGGATTCTGATGCTGGGAAAGACTCTGCTGCGGACGATCAGTTTATGGTTCTTCAGCAGGATATTGCTGTTGAGCAGAATTCTAAGGATGCTATTGCTGAACATCTTAAGGTGATGCAAGATGATACTGCAGAGTACTCAATCTTGCAACTTCAGTCTCCTACACATCTGTACAAGCACTCTCTATCTGCTCCACCTAATCTCAACACAAAGAAAGGTTTTGTTAAGGATGATATTCCTAGCAAACGGGGTAAGTCTTTTTCACCTTTTAATACTATTATTGTTGCTAAAAATTTTATTTTCTCTCAGCAAAAACACAGGCAAAACAGATTCCTCCCTCTTGCGGATGAAGACATATCCAGTGATGAAGCTACTCCAAGTGATATCCCAAACACTGCATCTTCTGACATTGGTACAGGAAATAGTGCTAATTAGGTAAGTCAGGTAAGCTTTACTATCTTACACTCCAGATCAAGCAAGCTGAAAAAGGGTAAACAATCAGAAAAAGTGCCTAATTATAGTAATGAGACATACTTAACTCAGTTAAATACTATCATGACTAGATCAAAAAGCTCTAATAATGTTTCCCTATGAATAACACAACACTTAAGATTAAACTTCTGGTTTGGAATCTTAGGGGAATGGATACTTCTATGCTAAGACTTCATAACTTGATCAATAGGCACAGTTTTGAACTTATCTGTTTAATTGAGCCTAAACATGACAACATGCAATGTGATTCATATAGACAATTGCTACATTTTGACAACTGTATGCATGCTAATAACGGCCAGATTTGGCTCTTTTGGAATTCTAGCATATCTCTAACACTTAAATGGGATAACTTGCAATTCTTAACAGTTACATTGAATAGTCTCACATTGAACAAAAGCATGGATGCTTTCTTTGTGTATGGCCTCAGAACTAGAAATGGTAGGAAAAATCTTTGGTCTGACCTTAAGTCAATTACTCACTCTGATTCTATTTTCATTGGAGATTTCAATGCCATTACATCTATAAATGAATATAAAGGTCCATTTACTCCCAAAATTGGTAGTATGAGGGACTTTAATGAGTTTATTAATGTAATGGCTTTGGAAGAAATTAATACAGTGGGGAACCTGTTTACTTGGAGTAATAATAGGCTAAGGAACCCTACTGTTCAAAGATTAGATAGAGGTCTCTGTTCTTCTTCTTGTTCATCTACTTTTCCTGCCTCTTCTGTCCACATTTTGAATAGGATTTCTTCAGATCATAATCCTATGCTTCTTACTATTGGTAGTGATATCCCATCTAATCCTAGACCATTTAGATTTTTGAACACCTGGTATAAAAGGAAGGAATTCATTGACGTAATTAAACAAAACTGGGATCTCCCTCTTAATAAATCCAGAATGCTTGGTTTCTTTCTTAAACTCATTAGATTGAAAAAAGAGCTCAAAATCTGGAATAAGGAACATTTTGGCAATATAAATAATAATGTTGTGCATGCCGAAACTGCTCTAGAAGCTCAGGAACATATATATGACCTTAATGCTTCTGTTGATAATCTGGTTAAACTTAAAGAAGCAAAGGCTAAGATGGTTAGGGCTCTAGTAGAACAGAAAAGTTTTTGGAAACATAAGGCCAAGGTCAAATGGCTAAAGGAGGGGGACAATAACACTAGTTTTTTCCATAACTCTGTTAAGGAAAGAAAATGTAGACTAAAGATCACAAAAATTAAGAGTAGTAATGGTCAGTGGCTAGATAATATACAGGACATTGAGAATGAGGCCATTCACTATTACCGGGATCTCTTAACAGATGACAGCTCCCCTGATAGCAGCCTTTTCCAGTCTCACTTTTTGAGCCAGATACCTAAATTGATCACTCAAGAGGATAATGATAGACTCCTACAACCTGTTTCATTGTCTGAACTCAGGGACATTGTTCTTAGTCTTAATAAGAATAGTAGTCCTGGGCCAGATGGTTTCACAACTAAGTTTTACATTAAATCTTAGGATATAATTGCTAATGACTTACTTTCTGCAGTCCATGATTTTCTTGCTGTGAACAACATTCCTAGGGGTATTGGTAGTACCTGGATTGCAATTATACCAAAAAACAAAACCCCTATTTCTTTTGATGACTACAGGCCAATAAGTCTTTCCAATGTACTTAACAAAATCTGTTCCAAAGTTTTAATGGAAATACTTAAGCCTCTTATGCCCAAACTCATCTCTCCACACCAAACAGCTTTCCTTAAAGGTAGAGACATCTCGGATAATGTCATCTACCTGCAAGAAATGGTAAGGTTTCTGAACAGGAAGCAAAGAGACCCCAACTGCATTGTCAAATTAGATCTTAAGAAAGCTTTTGATAGGGTTAGGTAGTCTTTTCTAAATTCTGTCCTTGCTAAATTTGGATTTCATGCTAAATTCATTTTTTCCATTATGAAGAACCTATCATAGGCATGGTTTTCTATCTTAATAAATGGTAAGCCTGTTGGATTCTTCCAATCTGCAAGGGGTATCAAACAGGGTGACCCCCTCTCCCCTTTTCTATTTAACATTTTTTCTGAAGCATTTACCAGGAGTTTAGCTTTTATTTTTCAAAATGGTAAGGTGGCATATTATGACCTTCCGGGTAATTCTCTCCAAATCTCACATTTATCTTATGCAGATGATACTGTGGTTTTTTTAAAAGCAGGTAATCAAACATTGATTAGATTTAAGGCTTTTCTGTCCAAATTTGAAGATGTTACCGGTCAAAAGATAAATTACAGTAAAAGCGACATCTTCATTGGGAAACATGCTTCTATTCACACAGTTAACAACATAAAGAGGATTCTAGGTATGAAAATTGGGAGATTTCCGTTTACATATTTGGGAGTTCCTATTTTTACTGGGATTGCACAGAAAATCTTTTTTCAACCACTAATTGAACAGATAGACAGTAGGATAGGTAGCTGGAAAAATAAGTGGCTCTCTACTGGGGGGAAAATCACACTCATACAGTCATACATCTATTCTATTCCTCAGCATATATGGTCAGTTCTAAAACCTAGCAAAGAGATCATTTCTGTCATAGAGAAAAAACTCAGCAAATTTTTTTGGGGGTCTACTGATCTAAAACCTAAAAGAACATGGAGGAAATGGGATGCTCTTTGCTTTCCCATTAACCAAAGTGGTCTAGGTTTCAGATCAATAACCACCATAATAAATACATGCTCAGTTAAGTTATGGTGGAAATACCAAAGGGCAGAGGCTTTATGGACTCATCTTGTTGCATCACTTCCACCCTCTTCTAGGTCTTCTCCTAACTGGAAGAGGATTTGTTCCATTAATGCTTGGGCAGAATCTAATTCTAGAGTGATAGTTGGTAGAGGTGACTGCAATTTCTGGACATCGAATTGGTTAGATATAGGTCCCATTATGGATCTCTGTGATCAAAATCTTGTTGATATCTCTGCTGCCTGTACAGTTTCAGAGTTTATCTCAAATAAGTCAGTTTTACTTCAGAAAATTTCTCTTGTACTATCCTCTTATGCTATCTCTCTTTTACAGGAAGCAAAGCTCTCAATACACAGAGATGATAGGCTTATATGGAAACCTAGAATCAAGGGTGAGTTCTCATTTAAATCCACTTATCTCTTGCTCAGAACCCAGAGAGGTACTATTGCTTCTATTCAATATCTTTGGAGTTCTAGAATTGAAAAGAAAATCTCTGTCTTCATGTGGAAATTGATTAACTCATATCTTCCTTTTGATAATGTGCTGCGCAAAATGAGATTCTGCTTGCCCTCCAAATGTTGTATGTGTAATAATCATGAGGACTCCCTGGATCACTTTTTTAATTCCTGTATTTTTGCTGTGCAAGTTTGGAAAACTGTCCATTCATTCATGGGAATCAGGGACAGATCTTTCCCATCTATATGGGAAAGACTATCATGTTATCTCACTTATACTGGTTTGAGCTCTTTGCATTCAATAATTATTCGATCTGCTGCTGTGATAACATGTTGGAATCTGTGGAAGATGAGGAATAAATGTTTATATGACTCTGCCATGCCATTAACAGGTTTAGTACTCAATCAAACAAGGGATCAAATTTTCTATACGTTCAGTGCTAAACCTGTTTTTATAGCCTCTAAGATGGACTTAAGCATTGCTGAACACTCCTTTTTACCTCTGATCAAATCTACTCCGAAGCCTAAAATTTTCAAAATTGCTTGGACAAAGCCATGTAGGGGTTATAAAATTAATGTTGATGCAGCATGGTGTTGTCATTCTAACATGTGTGGCCTTGGTATGATTATCAGAGATAGTAGGGGTAGTTTCACTGCTGCTCATACTAAATATACACAGGCCAATTCCCCTCTGGAAGCTGAAATGAAAGCAATTCAGTTTGCTTTAGAGAAGCATGTAGGATACTCTTCTCCTGCTTATTTGGAATCGGATTGTCTAAATGCAGTTCAATTTGTAATTGATCCCCTAAATGCACACTGGAAACTGTTCCAATTAGCTGATGATATTCACCAACTTCTGAGTGATATCAACTTAGTGCATAATCAGAGACAAGCAAATCTGGTTGCTGATTCTCTTGCCTAGGCTTGTCTCAAAGCTCAGACCAGTTTCTCCCTGTCTAGATTTCAAATGCTCTCCAATACTATTCAAGGTCTAATTAGGCTAGATCAAATAGGTACACCTTCATTAAGGATGGTACAATGAATGGATGCTACTGATTTTAACTGTTATATGTAGGCTGTTACTGCATCAAACTGCTGGTACAATGCACTGGATGGCATACGGATCAAGGGACTTCACTTGCTGATGGCTTCGATTACAGCTGTTACTGCATCAAACTGCTGGTACAATGCACTGGATGGCATGCGGATCAAGGGACTTCACTTGCTGATGGCTTCACTTTCTGGATCATTCCCTCTATACTGTTGGCATTTTCTACTAGCTAAGGATAAGCTCTTTAGCCTATTTGGGGTGATTTTGACTGACTTGTGTTTCGTTATTACGACTCACTAATAAGTTCGATGATCTTCCCTAATAGACTAATAGTTTTTGTAATCCTCTAACTATTAGCTACTTACTCTACTTAATTTTGGAAGAAACAATTGTTGCTTCAAGAGCTTATGGCTCACTCATGTATTTATCAACTAAGCCATGGCTTCATCTTTTCTTTCTGTTTTCAGTTTCTGTTTATTATACGGCTTGGGAAGGCCCAATATAATTTCCCCCATCTTCGGATGGTTTTAATGGAAAAAAAAGACTCACAAAATCGAAAGTCAGATGAAGAAATTTGTAGACAGGGCGAGCCGTGGAGCCGCAGGGAGCGAGCTGTAAAAATGGTGAAAAGTTAGGGAATTTATACTATATATTAAAAGAGTAATTTTTTAGATAAGTGGCATACCGACATTTAATCACATCAACTTTCATAAATTTTTGACAAATGACAATTTAAAAACTTGCCACATCAACTTTAAAAATATTTAAATATTGAATAAAATATATTTGCAGCATTGGAATATTTAATTTCCTATATAATCCCTTGAAAGATGTATGATTTAATGCAGCTTGAAATAATTAATTATGCATCTCCAACACATTGCTTTAATCCTGCGTTCTCTTGATTAAAGTCAACCTAATACTAGGCAACAACAAGCATATGATGAAAATCTCTTTTTGCAGCTATCATGCTCGAGTGGATTCACTGCTCCTCTGATTCAGCTGAGCTTAACTGTTCATAACTGGCCAAACTGATCTAAAATGATCCAAATGGAACCAGATGTCATTTCCTAATTGAAGAAGATCCCTCAGATATAGTTCTATCTTTCTGCTCCACTAACAGTCTTTTTATTATTAGTAGAGGATAAGCTCCTTAGTCTAAGTGCGATGTCTCTGACTGATCTGTGTTTCGTTTACTCGATTCACCAACAAGTTTGAGGATCGATTACTTAGCCTAACAGTTTCTGTAATCCTCTAACTAGCACCTACATTACTACCATTCTTTTGGAAGCAACAAATGTTGCTTCACGAGCTGGGTGCTCATCTCTGTATATCTTAACTAAGCTTCGGCTTCATCTTTCTTTTGTTTTATGTCCTTTTCACGGCTAAGGAAGGCCTAATATAATTTCCCCCATCTACGGATGGTTTAATCTAAAAAAAAAACTAATACTACTATCATTATTATTAATTATGGAATATATATTATTCAATTATATAAATAGAAAAAGTAGATAAAATATAATAAATTATTATTTTTAAATATTATTAATATTTAAATAGTAAATAAAAATTCATTAAATTCAAAATTATAAATTTTTTAATATTCACAAAAATATTTCATTAGTAAAATGATACATTTATTTTCATTCTACTTCTAATTAAGAACACTTTTACTATTTCCTTCTAAAAAAAGTAATTGTACTACTCCCTCCATTTTACTAATAGTGGAGTATTAAATATTCATACTTTTATTAATATGTGAATAAAATTGTGCAACGTGCCATATACGAGTGTTACAAATGAATAGTAATTACTAAAATTTATTATTTCCTCTGTTCCATCTGAAATTGCACTCTTATTTTTTTTACACTATTCTCTATCAAAGTTTGACCGCATATTTGAATAGATATATGAATAATAATATTATCATATGACCTTTTTGAATTTTTCGTAACAAGTAGTATCTAAATATCAATTTTTATTTACCGTTATTAGACGTAGGTAAATATATTGACGATCAAACATGTTTCTTGAACAACGTGCTAATGATTATAGTACAATTCCAGGGAGGTATATAGTTACTGATTAATTATAATTAAATACTCAGATTAATTATAACTATATACTCCTTACTTCATATTTGTATCAGTATATTGTATATATATATATATATATATATACTGTAATAGTATTTTTATACAAATTTTTTATTGTTACAAAACACACATGTATTAATTTTATGTAAATAATTATATTTTATTATTTATTAATAAAGAATAGGCAAAGTCTTGGGAAAAAACCGTCTTATATATATGTATATATATATATGACGTGGTATGAACTTCCAAAACTATAATGGTAATTCCTGGTGGCGTAATTCCTTGATAGTTGCTCTTGCAAGAAAGTCCCAAATTGGACTCTCGATCATGCTCTGATATTTAAGTTAGTACTTTTGTTATTGTGCGAGTCGATTTACTTGTTACTTACTTGGCTCTTTCATCCCTTTCCTATTCATAGGGCTTGCTTTCCTACATTTATGGAAATTCATGGCCTTGTAAGGCACACCCAAGAGTATTGCTTTGGTGGTTGTAATGGGCAACAATTTTTGGGCAGTGGTTATTGAAATGTTCCCGCGAGGTTATAGTCTGTTGTGTGTTTCACGGGTTGTTTGCTCGGTTGATATTGCAAGATGCCGCCCTCAGTTTGCATGTGTGGGCACCTCGGTCATTCATCTTGTGTACATACCTTTCCTCTATCATACGTGGTGTGGAATATTTACTAGTTGCAAGTTAGGTTCTCCAATTTTTCGTGGTATTTTAAAAAAGAACCTCATTTTAAATTTTAGAGTTAAGTGGCCATATGGTCCTATGTTTTGGTCAAAAGTGCCAACATGACCCTGTAAAATCCAAAAGTGCGACTATAACCCTATTATTTGCTCGAAAGTTACAATCTAACCATGACAACCTGAAATTGTTCGGAATTCAGTTGAATGACCATTATACCCCTGATTTAAAAAATCAAAAAAAATAAATAGAAAAAATCCTTTTTGCCCTTCCCCCATCTTCTTCTTCCCCATTTTCTTTATTAACTCCCCCATTATCCTTCCCCATTTTCTTTTATTTTCTTTTAAGACAATACATTGGTAATGGGTTGTTGAAGGTGGAGCAGGGTTGAGCGCCCAAGAGAGATGAACACAGTCGTTGATAGAGGTGGAGCTGAGCCGAGCGACGTTGGAGATGGAGCAGATAAGAGTGGCATGACGTGAGCGGCGGTTGGGCAAAGGGGGCAGAGCCGAGCGGCGCTGGAGATGGAGCAGATCAGAGGTGCATGACGTGAGCGGCGGTTGGGCAAAGGGGGTAGAACCGAGCGGCACTGGAGATAGAGCAGATCGGAGTGGCGTGACGTGAGCGGCGGTTAGGTAAATAGGGCAGAGCTGAGCGGCACTAGAGATGGAGCGGAATGGAGTGGCGTGATGTGAGCGACGTTTGGGTAAAGGGGGCAGAGCCGAGCGACGCTGAAGATGGAGCAGGTCGGAGTGGCATGACGTGGGCTGCGGTTGGGCAAAGAGGGCAGAGCCGAGCGGCGCTGTAGATGGAGCAGATCGGAGTGGCGTAACGTGAGCGGCGGTTGGGCAAAAGGGGTAGAACCAAGCGATGTTGCAGATAGAGCAGATCAGAGTGGCGTCTGGAGATGGAGCAAATCAGAGTGGCGTGACGTGAGTGGTGGTTGGGCAAAAGGGGTAGAGCCGATCGGCGTTAGAGATGGAGCAAATCAGAGTAGCATGACGTGAGCGGCGGTTGGGCAAAGGGGGCAGAGCTGAGCGGCACTGGAGATAGAGCAGATCGGAGTGGCGTGACGTGAGCGGCGGTTGGGCAAAGGAGGCAGAGCCGAGCGGCACTGGAGATGAAGCAGATCAGAGTGGTGTGACCTGAGCGGCGGTAGGGAAAAGGGGTAGAGCCGAGCGGTGCTGGAGATGGAGCAGATCGGAGTGGCGTGACGTGAGCGGCGGTTGGGCAAAGGGGGCAGAGCCGAGCGGCGCTGGAGATGGAGCAGATCGGAGTGACGTGACGTGAGCGGCGGTTGGGCAAAGGAGGCAGGGCCGAGCGACTCTAGAGATGGAGCAGATCGAAGTGGCGTGACGTGAGCAACAGTTGAGCAGAGAGGGCATAGCCGAGCGACGCTGGAGATGGAGCAGATCGGAGTGGCATGACATGAGCGGCGGTTGGGCAGAGGAGGCAGAACCGGGCGACGCTGGAGATGGAGCAGATCAGAATGGCGTGACGTGAGCGGCGGTTGGGCAGAGGTGGTAGAGCCGAGCGACGCTGGAGATGGAGCAGATCGGAGTGGCGTGACGTGAGCGGCGGTTGGGCAGAGGGGGCAGAGCCGAGCGACGCTGGAGATGGAGCAGATCGGAGTGGCGTGGCGTGACGTGAGCGGCGGTTGGGCAGAGGGGGCATAGCCGAGCGTCGCTGGAGATGGAGCAGATCAGAGTGGCGTGACGTGAGCGGCTGTTGGGCAGGGGGGGGGGGGTGCAGGGCCTAGCGACGCTGGAGATGGAGCAGATCGGAGTGGCGTGATGTGAGCGGCTGTTTGGGCGGGGGGGGGGGGGGGGGGTGCAGGGCCAAACGACGCTGGAGATGGTGCAGATCGGAGTGGCGTGACGTGAGCGGTGGTTGGGCAGAGGGGGCAGAGCCGAGCGACGCTGGAGATGGAGCAGATCAGAGTGACATGACGTGGGCGGCGGTTGGGCAAATGGTTTACCTTGGGCCAGCGGCGGATGCGTGTAGAACTGAATGCTCCCGCCAAAATTCAGCAGAAATCTATCCACCATGAGCCCATTGAAGATATGGGTGTGGGGCTGCGCTTCCGGCCGCTGCTGCCAGCGGAGATCCGGTGGCGGTGGTGGCGGATATCACCGGATCTCCACCGGCGGTGGTGGCAGACAGGAAGAGGTGGTGGTGGAGATGTTTTTTGAAGATGAAGAAGAACAATAGGGATATTCTTGTCTTTAATTTTTTTAGTTTTAAAACTAAGGGTATTTTAGTCATTTTATGTTGGTTAATGTTGGAAAATACCAAGTCAATGACAGAATAGTGTCAAAGAGTTATATCTGCATATTTGATGCAAAAGTTAGGGTTAGAATCGCACTTTTAAAGGGTATTGCTATATCACGCCCTGTATTTTACTAGTTTACGCCCTAATACGTATATACACATATAATACTAATATTAAAATTTTAAAATAAAACAAAAAACAAAAACAAAAAAACCACCGCGCCGCCGCTCGCCGCCGCTCGCCGCCGCCGCCGCCGCCGCCGCTCTCCGCCGCCGCCGCCGCTCTTCGCCGCCGCCGCCGCCGCCGCCGCCGCTCGCCGCCGCCGCCGCTCGCCGCCGCCGCCGCTCGTCGCCGCCGCCGCCGCCGCTCTCCGCCGCCGCCGCCGCTCTCCGCCGCCGCCGCGCCGCCGCCGCGCCGCCGCCGCCGCCCCCGCCGCCGCCCGCCGCCCCGCCGCCCGCCGCCGCCGCCCCCGCCGCCCCCGCCGCCGCCCGCCGCCGCCGCCGCCCGCCGCCGCCGCCCGCCGCCGCCGCCCCCGCCCGCCGCTGCCGCCGCTCGCCGCCTCCGCCGCCGCTCGCCGCCGCCGCCCTCGCCGCCGCCGCCGCCGCCGTAGCCGCCGCCGCCCTCCGCCGCCGGTCTCGCCGTCCCTTCTTCTCTTTTTCTTCTTCTTCGTCTTCTTCTTCTTCGTCTTCTCCGGCGGTCTCGCCACCGCCACCACTGTGCCTCCTCCGCCGTCCCTCGTCCGTAGCAAACCCCAGCCGAGCTCCTCCTCTGCCGTCTCCGTCGAGCGAAACCCTAGCCCAGCCGAGCTCCTCCTCCGCCGTCCCCGTCTAACCCAGCCAAGCTCCTCCTCCGCCGTCCCCGTCGAGCGAAACCCCAGCCGAGCTCCTTCTCCTTCTTCCTCGTCGAGCGAAACCATAGCCCGAGAGGAGAACAACGGAGAAGTGACGGGGGAGAAGCTGGAAGTGGCGGAGCGCGGAGGAGAACCGGGCGGAGGGGAGTAGAACAGGAGAAGGGGAAGGAGAGGAGAATGGGAGAAGGAGAACGGGAGAAGGGGAAGGAGAGGAGAACGAGAGAAGGGGAAGGAGAAGAGAACGGGAGAAGGGGAAAGAGAGGAGAACGGGAGAAGGAGAACAGGGGAAGGGGAAGGAGAAGGAGAGCGGGAGAGGAGAACGGGAGAGGAGAACGGGAGGAGAAGGAGAAGGAGAAGGAGAAGGAGAAGGAGAAGGAGAGCAGGAGAGGAGAAGGACTCGCCGGAGAAGAAGAAGAAGAAGAGAAGGGGAAGAAGAAGGTGGTGCACGGAGGAGGAGGCGGTGGCGGAGCAGCGGCGGAGCATTAAATAAATAAATAAATAAATATTAATTTAATTTAAATTAAATTAAAAATACATATTGTATATTAAATAGTATAAATACAAGGCGTATTCAAGTAAAATATAGGGCGTGAAATAGCAATTCATCTTTTAAATTATACAGGATTATATTGACACTTTAAAAAAATAATAGTGTTATTTGTATTTTACCCTAATCTTTATTAATTATAAAATTGACCTGTTAACTGTTAGTCAGCTTAAAACTTTGTTTTTAAGTAAGTGCACTACTTCTAGGAGGAATGGAAGATTAAGTTTTGAAAATGAAACGCGATGGAGAGGTTAAAAGAGGCATATGAAAAGAGCAGAAGTGAGGGATGACTCGTTGGCGGTCAATTTGTAGTGCTCCTACTCGTCGGCTCCGTTCTCACCGCCACAAATTTTACTCTTCTTACCGATGGAATCCCCACGACCTTGCCGACCAAATTCACCGCCTCTTAGTCCTGGAACGCTTCACCTCCCTCCACCGCCTCTCCATCGATTTCTCCGACGAACTCGTCGACGCCGTCCTCGGAAAACTCAAGCTCAACCCTACCGCCTCACTCCACTTCTTCAAGTTAGCTACAACCCAGAAAAAATACCGGCCCCATTTGAAATCTTACTGTAGAATTATCCACATTTTATCCAAAGGCAGGTTCTTTGCTGAAACGAGGTCGTATCTAGATGAACTGGTCGAGATCACTCGTTGCTGCGGAGGTTCGTATTCATTCGCTTTCGATGAATTGGCCTGGGTGTATCGGGAGTTTAGGTTCTCTCCCACTGTATTTGATATGCTTGTTAAAATCTACGCGCAAAAAGGTTTGGTAAAATATGCACTGTACGTGTTTGATAATATGCCGAAGCTGGGTTGCTTGCCCAGCAAGCTTTCCTGCAATAGTTTGTTAAGTAGTTTAGTGAAATGTCAAGAGTTTCCGTCTGTTTTTTGTGTTTATGAGCAGATAGTGAGAATGGGGTTGCTTCCAGATGTGTATACTTGTAGTATTATGGTGACTGCATACTGTAAAGATGGTAAGGTTAATAAAGCAGCTGTGTTTGCAGATGAAATGGAGAAAGGGTTTGGTTTGGAATTGAGTTTAGTTGTTTATCATTGCTTGATCAATGGGTATATCGAGAGCGGGGAGTTTGAGAAGGTGGGGCATGTGTTGCGTGCAATGAGTGAACGGGGGATTTTAAAGAATGTGGTTACATTTACATTGCTGATCAAGGGTTACTGCAAGAAAGGGAAGGTGGAGGAAGCGGAGAGAATGTTCCGAGAGATGAAGGAGACTGGAGAGTCGATGGTTGTGGATGGGTGGGCATTTGGTGTTTTGATTGATGGGTTTTGTGAAGCTGGGAAAATGGGCGATGCTATTAGGATCAGTCTTGAAATGTTGGGACTGGGATTGAAGATGAACATGTTCATTTGTAATTCTATGGTAAAAGGATATGTTAAACTTGGTCAAGTTGCTGAAGCAGACCAATTTATAGAGAGTATGAGTGAATGGAATTTAAGGCCTGACTCTTATACTTATACTACCCTAATAAATGCATATTGCCGTGCTGGTCGAATGCGAGCTGCTTTCTTTTTTTGCGATGCAATGATTAGAGATGGAATAGAACCAAAAGTTGTTACCTACAATGTTCTCCTAAAAGGTTTGTGTCAAGCTGGTGCCCTTGATGATGCTTGGCATCTATGGGTTATGATGCTTAAAAGAGGCGTGACCCCTGATGAGGTGGGCTATGGTACTCTTTTGGATGGCTTTTTCAAAAAGGGAAATCCTGAGAAGGCATTGGCATTATGGAAAGACGTTCTAGCAAGAGGATTCTCCAAAAGCAGGTTTCTTTTTAACACAATGCTCAGCGGACTGTCCAAGATGGGGAATATAGCTGGAGCAGTGCAGGTGTTTAGTAAGATGAAAGAATTAGGATGTTCACCTGATGAAGTAACTTATAGAACCTTGATTGATGGCTTTGCTAAAGCTGGAGATATTGAAAAAGTTTTTCAACATAAGGATGTCATGGAAAGAGAAGGTATCCCTGCTTCCATTGAATTGTATAATTCGATTGTTCGTGGACTGTTCAAGGCTCGTAAATTTGGCCAATTGACAGTCATACTCATTGAGATGCAGCACAGGGAATTGAAACCTAATGTTATCACGTATGGGACCCTGATTGCTGGTTGGTTTAGAGAAGGAATGCTAATGAAAGCTCTGGATACATATTTTGAGATGAGAGAATATGGGATAGCTCCAAACATAGTAATATGTACAACAATTATCAGTGGACTATACAGGCTTGGTAGGATAGCTGATGGAAATATGCTACTATTAAATGTCATGGAGTTGGATATTTCCCCAAGTCTGAAACATTTGTATGATTATGTGAGCTCTGCTGAAGCGCCACAAGATGCTCAGAGAATCATAAACTCTATTGACAAAAGCACCAAAACGTCTCTTACTCCAAACAATATTCTGTATAATGTAGCTATTGCCGGTTTATGTAAATCTGGCAGGGTGGATGATGCCACACAAGTAATCACAGACTTGTCTCTCAGAGGGTTCGTTCCTGATGAGTTCACTTACAGTTCTTTAATTCATGGTGCTTCAGTATCTGGTGATGTGAATAGAGCATTTGATTTACGAGATGAGATGCTGAGAAAGGGTCTCATTCCGAAAATCACGACATACAATGCCCTTATAAAAGGCCTTTGTAAATCTGGAAACCTTGAACGAGCAATGAAACTCTTCCACAAGATTCGTTCGAAAGGTCCAGCTCCAAATCTCATCACGTATAATACTTTGATTGATGGACACTGTAAAACTGGTCATGCATTGGAAGCGTTAATACTCAAAGAGAGAATGACAGAAGATGGGATTACTCTTTCACACATTACCTACTCCACTTTGATCCATGCTCTTCAACAACAAGGTGAAAGAGAACAATCTGGCAAGCTCCTGGATGAGATGCTGAAGGTAGACTTGGGGCCAAAGACTGGGAGCCATGGCCGATTTGTCCAAGGTAGTTCTTGTATGATCCTAAGCTCTAGTAAAGAAATAGAAGAATTGTGTGTACAATATAGAACTTTCTCTTCCTTTGTTTGCTCTTTAGCATTTACCTTTTTGTGTTCCGCATTTGCAGCTAAAGTTGCTATGGGTGGTTAGAGTCGGACCAAAATTTCAAGGAGGTAAGCTTGCAGATAAACTAGCCTTGTTGGAAACCTGCTCCTGCTTCTAAGGTTTCAAGGATAAATGTTTATATTTTCCACTGGAATTGAATGATAAAAA
Organism: Rubia yunnanensis; assembly: GCA_037428765.1. Lineage (NCBI taxonomy): Eukaryota > Viridiplantae > Streptophyta > Magnoliopsida > Gentianales > Rubiaceae > Rubia > Rubia yunnanensis. Next base: position 25,277,515 of record CM075067.1, on the reverse strand, counting down.
CATCATCATTCACTCGTGAATGTGCCACAGAACCTGTTCTTGCTCATCTGTTATTGGAAGATATATGTCACAATAATTATGGTCAACTGGTGAGAATGGCTTGACACTTGGAAAATCCTTCTTTCCTTTAATAATCTTTTCTGAAGTATTGAGTCTATTCTTCTCCTCTGGCCAGTGGTTATCTCTTCATGATACCGAAGGGAAACTCTCTTCTTCTGTTAATAGTTTGTTGCACTATAAATCACTTAGTCACTGGTATCAATTGAATAGATGCAACTATTTTTTCGGCTTTCTTGCTCAGCAGGTGCTTACAGACCCCTTTGCAATTTCGTAGTACTTTTTAAAAGAAATCTATTTATGCAACCTCAGCCTTTTCCCCCTTATACAGTATTTTTGTTTTTTATCTATCTTTGCCTGCAGTATGGAATTAGAATAATACTGTTTGGAGGTAGTGACAAGCTTCAGTTTTGACTACTATGACCGCCTATGAAGTATGAAGATGCAAAAGGAAGCAAATAATGAAAACTCAGCCAGTGGCATCTTTCCTGATTAAAAAAGGTGGCAACTGATTCGTGATTTGAAGATATGCAAACCCTCTGATTGTGACAGTGCGGTCTCTTTTAACTTCTGAGGTGATTAACCTTGAATGGCCAGTGAAATTCTAAAGCTTCAATGTTATCATCTTTGATGGGCCTTTTGACAGAAAGGAAGCTGCCAACTAATAGCGAGCTTTTCAGCAAGTCAGTGCACAAGCTAGTGTATCTTGTGAAAAGGCCATATGAAATTTGGTAGTGTTGAGGCAGACCTCACATGTGCCATCTGAGAAGTATGCTTTTCATATCCTGTTACTATCATAAGCATTTGGGTGAATATCCTTTCCTAGCAATCACTATTTTCAACATGTTAAGAGTTTTACTCTTTATATTACATGGCTTGCATTGACAAGAGACGCTGTCCATGCATATTTATTGTTTTAGATGAAGAATCTCTATGTTTCTCATTGGAAGTTCTGCAGTACCAGGTTGCCTTTTGACAGTTTACGGAATTAGGGACATTTAACGCTCTCTTTTTGTTTGGCAATTCCGCTATTATTCATAATTGAATTCAGAAAATGATGACTGATGGTTGTCATTCAGTCCTGAGTCTAATTGTGACAGTCACCCTGGATTTTTTCTTATTAGGAATTAGGACTGAAATTGATTGGTACCCTGGACAATGATAGGTTCTGATTTATCCTTAAAAGGAAACTAAGAAAGGTTTTAAGAATGCTATTCCAATGTAAAAGATGCCATAATATTTTGAGGTTATTGATTTAAGTTCAGAGTTACTCAAGTTATTGACTAGGCAAGACATATATCATTAGTGCATGCAGCATGGACTGAAGTATTTAAATTGCTTCTTAGGCAAATAATGAAAGTGTAATTTATAGTTGCCATTTTACTCTGCTAATTCATAGGATAGAAGCTGCTTCTTTTTTTTTTTTTTGGCATACTTTTACTGATTTGATATGTGGTTCGACTTAGCTGACAAAAGAACTTTGTGAAATTCCCTTTCAAACTAACTGCATAAGAGAGATTTTTTCAGTTTGATTCAAAAGGTGGACCTTTTGGCCCCAAGCCATTATTTCCTCTTTTTGTCTCTTTCGGTTGTATACAACTTTGGGAGAGTGGCAAAGCCTGATGCTCTAAAACTATTATGTAAATATGGATAAGTCACACAACACAATCCGTGACTTATTCTTTAGTTGAGGGTTTGAAATCCTGTTATGTGCTCAGTTGTTTTGTATCTTAACCGCCTAACAATATCCCCACTCTTCCTCACTATTTTCTTCTTTGTCCACCATCCTCTTTCTAGCGGATGCACTTTTACTTCAATCAACTGGTTCCTCTATTTTCATTTCCTTCCATCTCAAGAACTGGATTCATGTTTTTCCTGCCCATCATATACTTAAAAAGAGAATTCTTGATTTCATGTGTTTATCCAGGGATATAGTTGGAGTCAAATAAACTTTAGGCTTATTTTGGACTTTTCGTGACAGTTTCGGGGTTTCAATTTCTGTGCACATCACCATATATTGCCAGTGATTTGTTCTTAGGGGTTAAACTGGACATCTACCGTGTCACCCTGTAAGTTTCTTAAGGCGTTTTAATCAGTGGGCTGTTTAAGGCAAGGGTGTTTCTACTATATTATTGCTCGTCTTACTCAATATATATGGTCGTTTTGACGGCTAATTTTGAATTTCCATTAATTTGCTTTGTTTGTCATCTGATTACCTTTTCCCTGTCCAACCATTTCTGTAATTGACTACTATGCAAATTGCAAAGAATAGGCGTTTCTCCCTCTATTTTAGTTGGTCCTGTCCAAATGTTTTCTCCTTTTCAAACTTCATTACTGAGCTTAATTTTCAGCCATTCTCTTCTTCCATGTCAAGAAACTTAGTTATGAGAAAATTTGTGGGTGAGGAGTGGGGAAAAAGGGGCTGTGTTGATGGAATGCATTGATATGGCCAATGGTTTAGTCAGAGTAAGAAGAAGAAACCCTATTGTTCAGAACTAGTATAAAGAGTTATAAAATATTTTAAGGGGTTGTTTGGCTAAACGCCCTTTGCCTGTGCAGGCTGCAGCTGTAACCTCACCAGTGCTCTACAGGGAGTTGCCAAATTTGAACCTCGAGTTAATGGCCTCACGAATGCATGCTCAGGTGTTTTATTTTCTTCATGGTTTATTTGCTATCGGTAATTATTAAAATTTGAATTTCCAGGTTCTATACTCCTTAAGTTGCTGAAATGCTCATCTGAAGTTTCTGTAAAATAATGAGTTCTTTTCACATGTAGGGTCTGAGGGTTCTTGTAGGGATCTTACTGATTATTCTGCTCTGCTGTTTAGGAAATCCATGTGTTAGTAAGTTATAGGTTTTTATCCTTAGGTGCTGCGTCTCCTGCTCATCTGCGAAATGCTTCTTGGCTCTATGAAGGCCCTGGATTATCCTGGTTCTGATGAGGTAGAACCAGAGTATTATCCGAGTGACTGTGTTTACAGAGTAGAAGGCCTCAGATTTATCATTTATGCCAAAGGTAGAACCGGAACTTCTAGCTGAACCACTGGTTTTGGTTTGAATCACGGCTTGTTCTGGAAGGCCTTGGGTTATATTTTGTAATTAACAAAAAAAAAGGAGTATTTCATATAAAATTTATTCAAAGAAGAAAAGAAAGACAGAACATCGACCGACGCCGTCTCTGGCACTCTATGCACGCCATCTCTCAGCAGCTTTCCCCCGTCTCCAATTGTTCCGGCATTGAGCTCCTCCAGGCCGACATTTTTGATCTCCACTGTACCAGTTCCTCACAGGTGTGTTGAATGACCTCACATTAATTTGATCCTTTCTGCCTTTTTTTTTGCGATTTCGAATATGGGATAGTTTCTTTTCGCTATTAAAAAAAGACCTCGAAATTCATAAGAAATTATACTAGGAATTGCAGAAGAAGAGAGATCGTGAGCTAGAGTTGATAAGCAGGTTGTAGTGTGATTATGATCCATAAAGGCAGGGACTACAGTTCTTTTTGATTCTCAAATGTGCGGTGTCAAAGAGACAGATGCCTGTAGTTGGAGATTTTGGCTCTTGATTATGGATATGCATTGTTTCGCTCATCAAGTATCAGGGACAGGCTACATTGTTGCTACGTGTTATGTAGTTTTGCTGCTAGGTTTTTGGCATCTTGCTTCTATGAGATTTTATTTGTGTTATTTCAAAGTTCATCTGTTCAGTTAGGAATATGATAACTTTATCTGTCTTCAGGCTGCCAAAAGTGCTGGTGTTCCAGTTATTCTGGATGCCGGAGGTGTAGATTCACCAATTCCTCTCGAGCTGGTAGCCACTGTTGATATCCTCAGCCCAAATGAAAGCGAACTTTCCCGTCTGACAAACATGTCTACTGAAAAATTTGACCAGATCAAGCAAGCAGTGGGAAAGTGCCAGGAAATGGTCTGATCTTTTTTTTATTCTTGAATGTGCGGTGTCTAAGAGACAGATGCCTGTAGGTGGCAACTTTTGGCACGCTGATTTGCATATGCAACCTGCTGTAACTTTTGGTTGAGGAGGTGATCGACAGATTTGAGGACAGATTGAGTACTGCAATGCTTTGGATTTTTTTGGATGCAATAGAAGCATCAATCTGATTATATATTGTATTTGTTTAGTGAAATTATGTATATGTTAATTTAAATAATGTAAAAGTAAAGCTATGTATTTGTGTGAGGTTGATGTTATGATATGTATTTATTTAATTATTTGTTGCATTCGTTAGTACTAAGTATGCAATAACTAGTTGTATATGATTTTTTATTTCCATTTATTGTTGATCGTTCATTTTGAATTGGAACTGTATTCTTGTATTTGTTAGTATTATGTATGTACTAGTTGTGTATGACTTTTCATTTTCATTTGTTGTTGATTGTTCATTTTGAATTAGGAACTGAATTTATTCACTTATATATAGCATTTGTTAGCATTTAGTGTGTACTTGTTATTTATACTGTGTATCGTTCATTTCAATTTAGAAAACTGCATTCTTTTACTTAAATGTTGCATTCGTTGGTATTATGTATGTACATCTAGTTGTATATGACTTTGTTTTCAGTTGTGTATCGTTCGTTTTGAATTAGGAACTGTGTTTGTTTACTTAAATGTTAAATTCGTTAGTATTCAGTTGGTACTAGTTAGTTGTATATGACTTTATTTTCAGTTGTTGATCGTTCATTTTGAAATAGGAGCTGCGTTGGATTAGTTAAATGTTGAATTCGTTAGTATTCAGTTGGTACTAGTTTGTTGTATATGACATTTTATTTTTTAGTTGTTGATTGTTCATTTTGAATTAGGAATTGCATTTGTTCAGTTATATATTGCATTTGTTAGTATTCAGTGTACTTGTTAGTTGTACCTTGCATTCAGTGTATAGTTTTAGACTAACATATGCATGTTTTAACGGAATAAAAACGATTCATAATTTAACTTATACACGATCTCCTGGAAAAGTTTCATAATTCATATTTAGAGTTCTTAAAACATGTTTTAATACTACAATTTGTAAGGTAACAGATGCATAGTATATACGAAAATTTTCATCAGCATTTATTTCATTTTTTGGAATATTTGTCACATGTTTTTTACATGTTCATAGTAGTAGAATTCACATTCTGATGAATCACAGACATCAAATAGTCTGAATAATCATGTCAATATCCTAGATGGTTAGAAACTCTCTATTGTTACAAGAACAAAAATCCCATCTGTTCTATAGCTATACAACTCCAAAACAAACTACTATTCATCAGTTCTGGTGTTCCACCTTTCTTTTTCATTTTTCCAGGAGAAGGAACAACGCTAAACCATAACGATGAGAAGAGGGCTCCTATCAATGCACCCACAGTGATCTGATTGAATGTATGAACCTGCTGCGAAATGCGAAGCCACGACTGCTGTACCAAAAATTAACCAACACAAATCTGCAATTTCTGGACTATAAAACAGGTATAGAGCAGCAAGAACCGGAGCTGAAAATTTATGACAAAAAATGCAGCAGCAGATGATCAGAAAATTAACACACCGACGCAAAACTGAAGAACAACAACAGTAAAACAACATTACCAGATCGCAGCAGTAGAGTAAATAAAACTTGTGCACAAACATAACCCAAATCCGAAGCAAAAACCAGTAGCAAATTAAAAACGTGAGCAGCAGATTTTAATTTTCCAAACAAAGCAGCAGTACTGATCAGAAAACTATTAAGCTGAAGCAAAAACTGAGCCACATTTCTGAAAATAAAATTAACCAACACAACGCGCAAAGAATGACCCACCTCGAAGTAACCCCCCATTCAACCGGCGAGTGATTTTCTACCCTTAAGTGAATCAAAACCTGCACACCAAGGTTTCATTAGAGAGAAATGTGAATTACCTGCATATCAGCCATATCCCGGATTTGATATCCTTCAGAATACAACGACCACTTAACTCCAACATTTTTTGTACTGTTTCTACATGTGGGACTTTTGGTGAAGTACTTAAACTTTCAGTAAGGAAATCAGCTGATGAATCAAACAAAAATGAGCCAAGTCGCATCCAATCTGCCAAAACAAAGAAACCAAACACATTGCACAAGATAATGAATCTGTTGTTGCAACAATCAAATTCACATTTTGATCTCATTCTTTTGGGTAGCTGCACAAGCTACTGATTGCCCTTGAGTTTCGCAAAGTCTATCAATGAGCCAATCAATCAGTGCCAATTTGGCAGGCACAAAACATATGAAAAAAATGTATTCATCTATAAGTAAACACTCTTCAGATGGCATGATTTCATAATAAACAGTAATAAGCAAATTTCCCTTCTTTTTTTCAATCAATTCAACCTGATCAGAAACTACCATATGTGCTTCAACAACAACAATACAACACTAGAGAGCAGCAGTCACTCATATGCTTCTCCTTCTGGTGAAACATGAAAGAGTGAGTTCCATCTGCAACATGAATCAAACCATCAAAACGGTCAAAACACATCATAAATCGATGAAGAAGCACGCAAATTGAGAAGTTATACCAAACACAGAGGCATATAGTCTGCTCCATTTGACTCCTACATGGCAATAATCACTCGGAACATGGAGATTTCACAAGCAGGCATGCTTCTAGACGCTTTCCTCCGTCATTAGTTTACAAAACCACCGTTAAGTCAATCCAAGTTTCAACACTGGTTTTCCATCAGAAACTTTGCAATCTCCGTCCAAATATCCTCCTCATAACTTCAAACATCAACACGCGAATCAAATTAGTTTTTCACACCAAAGAAGTTGCAAATTACGTGAATCAGATCCATGCAGCATTCAAATTTAACCTGCATACAAGCCTTAGCTGCGCGTCACCGTGGTCTTTTGCCACATTAATAAAACCTTAATCCCATAATCACAAACAAAACATGCTTCTTTCCAAGGACAACAATCATCCTAATGTACTTTAGTGTATGAGAGAAAGAAACACAATTTAACCAAGATTTACAGTTCTCATTTCAAATAGCTTCACTCTGTTTCCGCCTGCTCACAATGCATCAAGTGTAGAACTATCAAATACAGTGACAGTTCTAAGTGCACAGAAACAATAACAACCAAGCCACAATCCAGTCATCTCGGCATGGATCATGTCTCTCTATCACTGACAAATAATCCAAAACTTGAAACAAAATCAGGAACCATCATTTCCAGCAGTAAGAATTTACCAATATAAATGCATGTTGCAATTTTAGCCGCTTCTTCTCGTTATTCGCTTTGCACTTTTCTTCTTTGGCTTCTTATCCTCCACGGTCTCACTTCCATTTCCCTTATCCATGGGAAGATACTTCGCCCAAGCAGCAGCCCCTATTAATTCCCAAACACAAATTCACCCACAAAAATCAACAAAATTACATCTTCAGCATTGAGCTCGTGGCTTCCTTTTCTTAAATCCCAAACCTAAATTATGAAAGTAAGCAAAACCTGTAGGTTTCAGAGCCATCCTTTTGCGAGACTTGAGCTTGGACCGCTTTGCCGGTGAATGGCGGACGACCGCCGCGCCCTGGACAATTACCGTCGGGTTCTCATAATGATCCGATAAGAACCAGCCTCCAAAGGTGGTACTATTGGATTTGTCATCTCTAGCACTATAAAATCGACTACAAAAACTCCCAAAATGAATCAGTGGTTCACCCGTAGCTATGAAAATAAGAAGGGGGCAGCGCCTTCGTTGCGGGCCGCAACACCTTCCTTGCAGCTCACAGCCAAAATGCTCATGTTTGACCTATGGGGCAGCGCCTTCGTTGCGGGCTGCAACCCCTTCTTTATGGCCTGCAATGAACATTTTTTGGCCCAACTTTATAAGCTGAAATAAGCTTTTAATTCCTCTATTCTTTCATTTTTTTCTACCCGAATTTCCCCTAAAAAAACCCTAGTTTTTCTTCATCTTTTTTATTTTTTGCATCTCTTTCATGAATTCTAGTAGATTTGTTGTGGGTTTTCACAATCTAGACTAAATACACTCTTGGGAATAATTGGTAAGCATTTCTAGTATGAATTTGTGAGATTCTATTTTTCTTATTTGTGCTTTGATTAGCAAGTATATTTGGTGCTTTCTTGTGTGATTGATGCATGATTTAGACTAGGATGATCAACTAGTTGATGATTGTGGACTGATTATATGCTAGGTTTTTGGTCAAACCCAGAAGACTTTGACTTTTAATCAATGTGATTGTTGTTGGTCAATGTTAGGTTATAATTAGGAATGAAAACTAATTATAATTGTTGATTGATAGAGTTTATCAGAGTAAGGTTGAATTTGGATAGATTTTCCTCATTATCAATGTAGCCCACTAATAACGATTAGCATGAAGGCCGATCCTTGTAGTCGTTATTAGTAAATATGCTTGTGCTATCTATGTGTTTCTCGCTTGTAGGACATTGTGGTAGTTATGTTGGATCTTTGTGTGAATTTCTATCCTCGGGGAAGTTTATGACACTGATCGTCTAGGGTGGCCCGAGGATAAGGGTTATTGTGTGGCATTGATCGCCCACTTTAACTATGACTAAGGAGAGGTGAGAAATATCAACACTCGAAAGGTGTTGATAAGTTGTCCAAAATATGTGATTAATGCATAAAATTAGGATAATTAATCTATGATCGAAGGATGACTAGAAATGTAAACCAATTGCGCCCAGGACTCGTTATAATCTTAGTTACATCATTTGTGCTATTTGTGATCATTTTTGCATTGTCCTTTCTAGTTTTTTTTTGTTAGTTTAGTTACTTTAAGTAGTCGTAGTATTTTTCCAAAACCAAACCCCCACTTTGTTACCACACACGTAGAGTGACGTCATCGTGTGCATTTTAACTACGCTTTAACACTCAAAAAACCCCCATTTTCCTCGTGGACGACCCCTTCTTACCACTAGCTACTATTTAGTAGTTAGCCGTAATTTGGACTTATAAATATTATCTTTGGAAGGATGCATTGCTTGTGTTCTTGGTTTATGGTACGTGCTCATTCCAAGAACCGAGAACCTTTGCACTCCGACCTCGAATTTTTTGTGGTTCTTTGTTTTTTGTTTGGAATGTGCATTGCTTGAGTTCTTGATGTAATTCTATTAGTAATCCTTGCACTACCATTCCAAATTTTTGAAAAAAAGGAAAAAAATGGAAGATCTCACCTTGAGGGAACCCATGATGAGAAGAGAGGCTTAACACGCAAGTTGTTGTAGGATTTGTTGTTCTGATCATCCTACCGAGTTTTGTTATTGGTTGCGAAAGAAGCACTACAAGGAGAATAGAACCTTTTGTTTTCAAAACCAAGGGTATCATGAGGAGTGCTATTAAAAGGTTGGATTTGTTGGTTTCTAATGTCAAGGAGCTCAAGAATGGTATCCATACTATGACTCTTACAATCCAAAGTGGAGTCGTGATCTGGATTTGTGGTATGGGAATGCACCAGAAAGCTAACACTATGAGCAATATGATTGGCCTTCATCAACTTATGACATGCTCTGAAACCATGCTCAAGGAGGGGGTTCAAGCTTGTATGAGGAGCTCATGCATGCTATAACCAACAAGGTCGCTAACTTAAAAGATCGAACCGTAACTAGAATTGCGAACATGGAGGACCACTCTTTCGCAAGATTTAAGAGTTTGGAGACCCAAAATAGCCAACTCTTCCGTGAGCCGTTTGGAAGCTCGATATTCCAAAGATAGACCATCCCAAGTTGAACTCGAAGATACGGTGAGTGAGGTCACTTTGAGAAATGAATTTGAGTTCCAAGGGGATGAGGAGTTGGTTGAGGAAGACAAAGGAGTTGAGGAAGAGGTGATTATACTATATTCATTGCCATCATCACCCATTCCTCTACCAATTAAACTAACTCCACCATTTTTGGAATTCTTGGAGAAGGCAACAGGGGAGCCCAATGATTATGCCAAGCTTCCAAACCACCCATCTCCTTTGAAACCATCTCCACCTTCGTAAAAATTTCCTCTTGAAAGTTTTGTATCCCCACATCTCTATTTTTGGATGCTCATGGTGAAGGGGTCCAAATCTTCACCATATAAATAACATTAGTCGTGCCGACAACCTTAAATATATGGATCTTCTTGAGAGGCAACCCGAGCTTTTAAGTTAGGCTAGTTTTTTCTATTTTTGAAAAAAAATAATTCTAAACCATGTCTTCAAACCCTTACCCAAAACCACAAGAATACCACCACAATCCACCACCTAAAACCACTACCAAAACCATCATATAGGAGTACTACTAGTTGTTGTCTTTTGTGAGTGTTGATTGGGATTTGTATAGTTGTGGAATCGTAGTGGATGGATTGAAGTTTCATATTTGGCGGAGTTTGAGAACATGGAGGAAAGAACATTCATTGAGAAGTGATCATTGTCATCACCGGGAAGGGCCTTCAAGGTCCTAGTTGTGGGTATTTTTTCTTTCTCCCTAATTTCTTTATCTTGTCCTTTGGTTCACATTGAGGACAATGTGTGTTTCAAGTGTGGAAAGGTTAAGAGAAATTGTATTGTAGTGTGCATATGCTCTGCTTTGATTTTTTGTTTTTTAAAAAAGAATTCCCGCTAAGTTGAAAACCTGAGAGGGCAACTTAGGCAAAAGTGGGAGGCCCAGATAGGTTGAAACCCGAAAGGGAAACCTATGCCAAAATGAGGGGCCAAAATACTGCTAAATGCATGAATATTACACCACATACCAGCACACACTTTGGGCTGTATTCATGTATGGTGCATTTATTGATGCCCGCTTGATGTTAGAATGGGTAAGGGAGTATGTTGCATTTACGTGAGTGTGTGCATGGGAGACCCAAGCCATACTCTGACTTATTTACCAACACACTAGTCTTAGCTGATTACCAAAAGTTTTTTGATAGGTTGCGGGTAGAGATAACTAAAAAGGTAGCAAACTAGGGTGTGAGACCCTAGATCATAGATAAGGTGCCAATGATCCTTGGGCCTAATTGATAGGACCCAATGGGAGTTGTGCATTTGTGGCGGAAGTCTGGGACGTAATCGCCCGGGGGAGAAACATACCTACAACAATGGTCGGACCTTGTTGTAATCCCCTAATTATGATGGCGGTGTCAATGGAAGTTTGCAAGCACACTCGACATGACAGGTACGGGAAAGTGTATACCATTGGCCACACCACGTGTTGTGAACACAATGTTAGGTTGTTTAGTAAATCTTTCATGTGAATGAATCAAGGATTGAAACATTAGGTTAATCATGTTGCACAATGACTCCCCAAGTGCTTAGTATAATTAGCTTACTTGTTTTACTTTATGTATCGTAGTTATTAAATATGAAAACCCAAACCCCTCTTTGTGTTTGCAATTACTAGCTGCTCCTTTCACTTGTACGGATTGACGACCCGAATGAGGTTGTATCTTTAGTTGATACTTGAGCCCTAGCATCTCTGTGGACAAACCCAGGGCTTGCCACAAACTACCATCTAGGTAGCGCAACAGTGAGAACGGGTGCAGAATATAAATTTTATCTTTGACCGTCCCACGGGACAAGCCTCTGCCTGGGTTAATTAGCTTCGATTAATGACCCTGGGTGGAGGCAGGTCAAATTTTGGTACCATTTTCGGGGATGCTATTCAGCTTAAGTATCAATTAGGCATAACTTGTTAGTTGAAGTAGTTAGTAGTTGCTTTTTACTTTTGTTAGTTTGGTTGTTAAGCTGTTGTTATAGTTACTTTGTTACGTTTTGATCCATTTTCTAGTGTTGTATTCAGAAGGGTGTTTCTAGCCCTAGTTTATGGTACACACCCATACCACTAATCTAGGTGTCTTATATTACCCGACTGAGAACACAGGTGTTCGAGGGAGAAGGAGATGAAGGACTAGGGAAGAAGTTCAATCGAGGCAAGCAGTGATAACTGAAGATCCACTAGTGATGGTGGAAGACAATCGTACATTACGGGAGCGTATGGTCCTCAACCTGGAGAATCAACCATTATGCATCACCTTCCCACCATTATCTGCCAATGTTAGTTGTGAGCTAAAAAGTGGCATGATCCATTGCCTACCTACATTCCATGGATTGGTGGGGAGGACCCAAACATGCATATTTTAGAGTTTCACTTGGTGTGTAAGAACAAGAAGCCATCGGGAGTTTCTGAAGATGATTACAACTTGAGAGCCTTCCTATTTTTACTTCAAGACAGAGCTAAAGACTGGCTATACTACTTGCCACCGAAATGCATTGGTTCTTGGATGGATGGGAGGTCGTCGCCGTACCTTTCAAAGTTATATTTTAAAGCCATAAAGCTTCCTATCTACAATTAAGTAGATAATAGAAAGTCGGGGTCGTCCACGAGAAAAGGGATCTTTCCAAGTTTAAACATATATAGGAGAGAACATACTAGATATAAACATATATAGATACATATAAAAGCATGTAAAATGGGAGGGGGGGGGCTTGGTTGGTTTTTTGTCCTAAGTTATAAAATTGAAAGGCAACAATTAGCAAAACAAGAGAACTATGCTAATCATGCAACAACAACTAAAGAGATGATTAAAAAAAAATTAACGGAGCCTTAGGGGCAATCGACTTCCACTTCCAAACTTCCTATAGCTCATTGATTCATTCACTCATTCAATTACATTTATTGTCTATGAGTAATGTTATCACTTCTCATTCGAAGATCAACATTCAGTCCTTCTTAATAGTAGTTTGCAAAGACAAACAATGACCATTTGCAAACCTCATTGATGATCACCCTAGGAAAACAACACCATAGAGGTATTTCATCAATGACATTTCACACAAAGGACCATAGGTTTGATAACAAGAAGTCTTCTACCAAAGACATAGTCATTTAATCAAACAAAGCATTTACTAGGTTAACCCTAGAACAAACCACATTCAAGGTTCAACCTTTCTTTGCATCTATGGGATAAATATGAGAAAAATCCACATTAACATACTCATCTAGAAAGAATCACCAAACTTATACACAAGAAGTTCTAAATCCATGCTTTTGGATTTCATGTCAAATGAGCTAAGAAATTTGCAACTTTCCTATCACCCTAACATTTCAATCATACAAACATTTCATATAATCAAATAACCCATGGTATAAATAAGGCAAAACACAAAATTAATGGCATAATAAATGCTCTCCAATAAATGTTCATAAATGAGCAAATAGAGAATCTCACTACATAAGTTTGGAAGCTTCAATCAATTACTCCCAAGAAATAGATTTAGCTACTAGAGCTTACACTAATTAATGCAAACAAACCAAACATAATACAAGAGAAATCAAATATGAATAGTACCAAAATTGGGTGGAGAAGAAGTTATGAATGAGAGGAAAGAGAATGCTGTTTATAGTACAAAAGGGATAAGGTTAGGTTCTGGCCACCCGTGCATCGTGAATCGCGATGGGTTCGTCGCGACTCGTGACGGGCGCCCGAACTTACCCTTGTCTTCTTTTCTTATTTGTTTGGCAAGCACTCTTCTTCACAATAACCCCTCTCATTCTTCAAGTCTTCAAATATTTGAAGCAAGTCTTCAAAGTCTTCAAAAATTTGAAGCAAGTCTTCAAAGTCTTCAAAAGATGATCTTCAATGGCCTCCGATCTTCAAGTCTTCAAATCTTTGAAGAAAGTCTTCAAAGTCTTCAAAAGGTGATATTCAATGGCCTCCGGTATCAAACCTCCATGTTCTTCTTTTGTCACACAAAATCCACTTAGAAGAGGTAAAAGAGCGTAAAGTCACTCTTACCTCTTCTAAGAGAATTTCAAGGTAAAACACAAGCTCTTGATAATAAAAGAGCACAAAAGTGATCCTAAAAGGTACTAAATAATGCACATAAAATGGACACATCAATGGACGTGAAGATGAGGTTCTTAGAGAAGTATTTTCTGGCGTCTAAGTCAGTGGGGCTAAAGAAGAAATTGTCAAACATCACCCAAGGGGTTATCGAAAGCTTGTATGACTATTGGGAACACTTCAAGCAACTTTTGGTGAGTTGTCCCTACCATCCCTTCACGGAGGGAGATTTGGTGTATTATTTTTTTGAAGGGTTGTGCGATGAAGATATGCGAATGGTGAACACCGCTTGCAATGGTTTGATAAGAAACAAGTTCCCTAAGGATGCAATGACCCTCTTTGAAGAAATGCGAATGGTATGCGACAATTCGGCACAAGGTGAAGGGTTAAAGTTTTGGGCGAACTCGCACAATCACCCAAGTTGGAAGAGCAATTCCAAGCGTTTGTTTCCATGATGAAGGAGCTTTTTCGAGGAAAGGTGCATCAAGTCAAAGTGTGTGGAGTTTGCAACCTTAACCACAATTTTGAATAATGTCCCGAGGTAGTGGTGGATTTGCAAGAAGTGAAGGTCATTGAGTGCAACAATTGAGAGAGACCAAAATTTTCTAGGGGTCAACCACAAGGTTTTCGGGGGAACCAAGGACACACAAGGCCGGATCCCTATGCAAATTCATTCAACCCAAGGTATCGAGATCATCCAAATTTCCAATGGAGGGAGGATAACCAACCTCAAGGATACCGGGGTGAAAAGCCCCTCCCCAACCATACCCTCAAGGTGAAGATCCTTTCAACAACCATACCTTTCTCTACAAGTTAGATCGAGAAGAGATCCTAGAAGCCATCAGTCAATTGAGCAAGAAACATGAAGTCTTCGTGGAGAGGACAAGATGAGAGATTGAAAACCTTAGTAATAGAGCCTTCTCGAGTATCAAAAATTTTAAAGTTCAAGTTAGGCAACTTGCCACCTAGGTAAGCCGACTTGAAGCTAAGGAGTTCAGAAAACTCCTTTCCCGATCGGAGGTCAATCCAAGGAATGTGAGTGCACTCAAATTGAGCAGTGGGAAGAAAGTTTGTGAGTCCAAGAAAAGGGTTGTGCAAAAGGATGATAAGGTATTGGAGGCTACCAAGGCACACTTCGAAAAAGAGGAGATCGTGGTCAAAGAGGCACCTCCCAAGGCGTTTCCACCACCCGAGGCCCAAACTACCATTCCACCCCCATTTCCAAATGCGTTGAGTGGAAAGCCAAAGGTAACGACCAATGATGTGAACATTCAAAAAATCTTCGAAAAGGTTGAGGTAACCATCCCTATCTTAGAATTGATTGAACATGTGCCATTGTATCCTAAGTTTCTTAAAGTTTCATGTACAAAGAAAAGAAGTAGGCCAACTAAGAGGTTATGACATTTGAAAATGGGAGGAGTCACCGTTTTGAATCATAAGAATTTGCCTGAGAAATGCGATGACCCCATAATGTTTTCTATACCTATCTCTTTAGCTGGTAAACTTGATGAAAATGCCATGATAGATATATGCGCATCCATCAATGTGATTCCATATAGTCTATATAAACGCCTAGAACTAGGTGAGCTTAGGAAAACTAGAGTGATTGTCCAACTCACCGATCATTCCCAAGCTAGTCCACGTGGACTAGTGAAGGATGTGATGGTGCAATTTGGAAAATTGGTTTTTCCGGTGGACTTTCATGTCCTAGACGTGGAGCACGATGGTAGTGCACCCCCAAAAATTTTTGGGAGACCTTTTCTTTAGACCGCTAGGACTAAAATTGAGGTTCACTTGGGAACCTTAATTCTAGAAGATGAGATGGATAAAGTGGAGTTTGACATCTATAATTCTAGGCATGATAGACAAATTCTTCTCTTACTTGCAACGGTGTAACCCTATGTGATGAGCATGGAAAATCTTCTTGCATTACCAATGAGCATGCATGTTTGATTGGACCCCATGCTGATGATATTGATGATGAGTTCGATGAATTGAATGATGTGATGGATGATATGTCTGTGCTAGATTGTTTTTCTATGCTAACCAATTTGCAGCAGAAATGGGAGATGGCTGAGAGTTCAAAACCTCCTAGACCTCCCCTAAACCCAAAGAGACATTCATGGACTCGATGATAGCAAGACATGAGGATTTATTGCTTATGATGGACATTAGGTCCAAAGGTAAGGATGGCTCATTGTGGAGACCTCTCCACAATGATGCCATCGTGGGTAGAGTCACCGATTGCAATTCTGGGGACCCACAAGTAGGTGGTTTTAACTAGAATCATGAAAAAATAAATAAGTTGTGAGGACGACAATAAATATACGGTGTTTCTTTTTTGCTCGTGTTTTTTGATTAGAGATTAGATAGGTTTTGCATGTTTTGCAATGAGTATTTTTGAGATGGAACTCTTGATTGGTTTGGAAATTTGAGTTCAAGACTCGTGATTGTGTTTGATCAAATGAGAAGTTTCCCACAAAACTCTCAATATCACACATCCCAATGTTAAGATCAAATGAGAAGTTTCCCACAACCCCCATTCCTCAATCTACCCAAACCATATCAACCTATCAATTCATTGATATCTCTAAAACATCTCTAAATCTCGAACTTACAATCCCAAATCCAATGGTTTAAGGTGAAGCTAAAAGAATGCATAACGTTCAAACACATGCTCCACTTTATACCAATATATCATCATAAAAATGAAGTATGTTAACGATCAAGAATTGCATAACTTACTTCATTTTTCCCCGCTAAATTTTCCAATCCCAAGAGGTTTTCAAGATGTCAAGCTACCCGATCCATCCATATGGCTACAACAACCTTATGACTCTAACGCCGAAAAATGAGTGGACATATAACAATTTTTTTTCTCTTTCCCCCATTTTATCTAGGAGCCCTTTTGGGTTTTCATCCTAGCCACACATCATATTTCTTCAGCTCACGTCTCACATTTTTCCGTACATTTGGCCTCTCATTTTTACCTAGGTTGCCCTTTTGGATTTTTGACCTATCCGGGCCCCCAATTTTTCCTAAAAAGCCCTTTTGGGTTTTCAACTTAGCGGGATTCTTTTTATTTATATTATCTTTTTTATTTGTTTATTTTTTTCATTTTCTAATTTTATTTTTTTATTTTTCTATGTTTTTCCAATCCAAAAAGTAGCAAAGTTCTTTTTGAATGTTAAGGCTAAGAAAAATATCAAAGCTAACATCAAGTACATCAAAAGGAAAGCATCCCCAAAACAAAAGGGAAAAAATATCCAAAACAAAGCAAAGATAACCATGTCGATCAAATATCTCTCCCTACACTTAGAACTACATTGCCCTCAATGTAGACACATAGGGCAAAATCGTATCCAACAAAGTATGGAAATGGTAAGAATATAATGCTCACAAATCATTGCTGTGAGGAAGAGAGACCACCACCAAAATAATGTTGCAGATAACGAGCCAACCAATCCGTACTCCTCTGCCTCCTAGCTCTACGCCTCTCTGCTCTAGGATCAGGGCCTAAGACACCACCTGCCTGGGACTACATCTCATGGATGCGAGCTGATAGGTGGTCAATCTCCTCATCCATGTCGATGAAGCTCTGGGAGACAAACACATTGTGCTCCATTATCATGCTGTCCTGGCGGAGGAAACCATCCTGCATGGTCTCCATTATATGCTCATAGAAATCAGGTGGAGGCTGGGAGTAGTGAGGTGGCACATAATCTTCCTGCATAGGCTTGGTCTCTGGTGGAGGTTGTAGGGAGTGCTGCTGCTGTCGCTCAGAGAAAGGCAAGCTACTATCATCACACTGGACAGGGTTGGACCAAGGTCATGGAGCTCACATTGAAAGTCCTCTCTGCATGAGGAGTTTGGTGAAATTGCCAAGTCATCTAGGGGTGTATCAAACTCCAACTTCGTCTTGTTGGGATGAGGAAGTGCCATGAATGTGACCATCCTGGCGCCATATAACTAATGAAATACCCCTATAATCTATGTGACGCTAAGCATCTCGAATTGGACCAACCTCTCTACAGTGATGAGGTAGGAAGTGCACCTCCCTAAGAGTGAAAAACCAGCCGGTGGGACCAATCCTAGGTACTCCGCCAAGAGGTCGATCATACCTCCAAGCATAATCTTCCCTGCCACCTTTACAATCCCCTTCATCCATAGCTCGGCTTATAACCCGTATCCCAATCCCTCACTCGTCAAGTGCCATAAGAAGTGAATATCATTGTCCGACACATTCGTTGGCTCTGCCAAGCTAAGCACTGTGCCGACCAAAATTCTATGCACGTAACGGAGTACGGGATGGATGATGACACTGCTCTTGTCGTGGGAGTTCTTTGCCCTTATGTTGATGACACTCCAAAAGTGCATGTCATCCTCAATCGATCGATTCTGAGCTTGTGGGTCCAGCCTCGCCCGTATCTCAACAGTGTCCCATCCAAATGCTTCCTCAACCTGCGATACGACCATCTCTCAAGGTATATCATCTGGGTGGAAAGTGATTTACCTCTCGCACAGTTGATCATCCCTCATGCTGCATATCCTAATCGTGGATAGGAACTCCAGTGTATACTGCCGATAGGAAGGAGCACTCTTGCCAATGAAACCATCCAACCCCCCTTTGGCGAGGAGGCATTAGATAGGCTGGGTGAGCCCAAGAGCGTCCAATGTGGGCACATTAACAAAACTCGTTCCTTGAGCTAGCGGTTGACCAAGGCTTCCTACCTCTCCACATAACCTATCAGGAGGACGAGGTACACGGATCGACTCCGGAGCCGCCGACAGAAGTGGAGGTGGAGGTGGAGCGGCGGTGCACCCACCTCGTGGAGGAGCCTAGGTATCTTGGTAGGGGCCATATATAACAATCACAACAAATAAGTCAAACGCACAAGAATATACATTCATACAATATCACAAAATCATACTCAACGTTAAACTAGTTTTGCCAACATCCCAAACCAAATCAAATCCAAGCCAACTAGTTCAAGTCCTAACCACAATTGCATATACAATCCATATCATATTCAACATGCCCATATTCTCAAGTTCATTAGGTTCTCACATCGTTAAACATCTAATATGATATATTCCATAATCACAGTCATGCCTAACTAGTTTGGCTACCATTAGTATGTTCATAACATTAACATTCAAGTGCCATGGCCAAACTATCCTAAGCATAATAACATTGCATCCAAATATCAACTATGTTTAATGAAGCCAACATGCCTAATGTCTAATACAAGCCACAATCAAATTCTCATCCAAAGCAATAATATAAACACAATGCAAGCATAACACCAACATGAGAAAATCAACACAATCAAAATGAGCATAATGCTATCTCATATCCAACCAAATCATAAGCACATTATGCACAAGTCCCAGTTAGTGTTAAATTACAAAACATCACCCACATTTACCATTGAAAAATATCCAACATAATGATCTATACAAGATGTTTGCAATTCAAGGCACAAATTGTGAAGAACTATTATAACATACACGATATCATCATTAACAAAATGCACTATTTTCACTAAAATTAAACTACACACAATTCACAATTCAAATGTTTGAAAGTGAGGAATCGTACCACTAGTGTGTGTAGGAGGATGAAACAATGAAGCCCACAATTAAGTTGATCCAAATTCGCCTAAATTTGAGAAATCCCCAAAAACTAGGGTTTTGGGATTTTCACAAATTTGGTTGATTTGGGAGTGTTTTTGGAGTATTGAGAGGGTAGGGAGGATGAGTTATGGATGTGTGATGAATTTGCGGTTGTGTGGTGGTCGGGATTAGCGGAATTTGGTGGAGAGGATGAAGGAGATGAAGGGAAGAAGAAGGGATTTTTGATGTGTAGAAGAAGGAATGGAAGAGAAATGGATTTTGCCCATTTTTTATACTGTTCCGTACTTCCATTGCGACTCGTGATGTGTTTATTACGACTTGCAATGGTAGGTCAACAGGCACCTCTGGCCAATGCCCTCGTCGCGACTCTCGACCGTCCGTCACGGCTCGTGATAGGATTATCATGTGTCACAAAAAGTGGAGCCCGAGGGTTCATTTTTAAGCAAAATTCTTCTGATTTTGTCGCAATTGCTATGAAACCATCGTGAATCATGATGGTCCATTGCGGCTTGTAACGAGGCCATCGCAGCTCGCGAAAAGTGGAGCCTGACAGCACATTTTCCCAACAAAATCCTTTTATTTGGTCGTGATTCACAACCAAACCATCGTGAATCATGACGGGACCATTGCGGCTCATGAAAAGTAGAGCCTGAGGGTTCAAAACTTGGCAAAATATTTTGATCTGGAACTTAAATTTTTTTCCAGATTTCATCCTTTGCCCAAACTTTTCCTTCTTGACTCCAAGCCTTTCTCCATTCATTCATCCAATGCCTAGGGTTCAAATTGCTACAAAATCATGGGAAAACAAGCAATGAAAAGTACAAATCAAAATAATGAAACTAACGACAAAAATTCAAAACCAAGCAACATCAACAAAAAGTCACGATTGACAATCCGAATGATCAAAACCAAGTATATTTAACATTATCGGCATGACTCACTCCCCTTTCTTGGAGCTTACTTACAAACCAGATCGAGGAGATCTACATCCTCTCCCTTTCTTCAACACAAAATTCTCGTGGTAAGGCTTCAAACGTTATCCATTAACTTTGAATGTATTGGACTTAACTCGATCTAGGATTTCCACCGCACCATGCGGGAATACCTTCACCACCTCTAAAGGACCAATCCATTGAGACCTCAACTTACTGGGAAATAGGCGAAGGCTGGATTGGAATATGAGAACCTTTTGACCCATGTCAAATTCCTTCCTAATGGTTATCTTGTCATGCCACACCTTTGTTTTCTCCTAATAGATTTTGGCGTTCTCATAGGACTTCCTCCGGATCTCATCTATTTTGTCCAATTGTAGCTTCCTATGCAAGTCGGCCTCATCTATATCAAGGTTCAATTCTTTGACTTCCCAGTAAGCCTTATGTTGAATTTCCAGCGGTAAGTGACAGGGTTTACCAAACACTAACTGGTATAGTGACATACCGATCGATTTCTTGTAAGCCATCCTATACACCCACAAGGCATCGTTCAATCGAGAACTCCTATCCTTCCGATTAGGGTTAACCATTTTTGAAGGATGGACTTGATTTCCCGAGTGGAAACTTTGGCTTGCCCATTGGTTTATGGGTGATAGGCGGTGGATGTCTTGTGAGTGATGCCATATTTCTTCAAGAATGCCTCTATGGTCCAGTTACAAAAGTGGTGCCATGGTCACTAATCAAGGGGTACCCCAAACCTAGAGAAAATGTTATCTTTCAGGAACTCTGCAACCACTTTAGAATCGCCAGTCCTAGTGGCTTTTTCTTCAACCCACTTTGACACATAATTAATGGCAAGAAGAATATATGTAAAGCCACAAGAATTAGGGAAATGTCCCATAAAGTCAATACCCCAAACATCAAAGATTTCACGTTATAGCATGGCTTTTTTGGGCATCTCATTTCTAGATGAGATATTTCCTACTCTCTGGCACTTGTCACAAGCCTTAAAAAATATGTATGTATGCTTATTCAAAGTAGGCCAATAAAGCTCACTTTCTAAGGCTTTCAAAGCGACCACCGCATGCATAAGAATGACAAAAAGTGAGAATTGAATGCACTTCATTATTAGGGATGCATATCCAAACAACTTAGTCTACACAATGTCTCCACAAAAAAGATCATCCCACACATAATATTTAGCATCACTTTTTAGCTTATCTTTCTAGGCCTTAGAAAAATGAGGATGAAATTTACTGGAGACAAGAAAGTTCACAATGTTAGCTTACCACGGTTGGAGGTTCCTGATGGAAAACAATTGTTCATTGAGGAACTCCTCCCGTAGTTCCTCCTCCATCGATAAATATACCTCACTATCTTGGCATGGTGGCAACCGACTCAGATGATCAGCCACAGGGTTCTCCGTGCCCTTCTTGTCTCGCACCTCCAACTCAAATTCACTCAGAAGTAGGATCCACCTAATCATTCTTAGCTTGGCCTCTTTCATTGTCATCAAGTGACGAAGCGCTGCATGGTCAGTGTACACAATAACCTTTGTACCAAGCAAGTAAGATCAGAATATTTCCAAAGAAAATACCACTGCTAACAACTCATTTTTTGTGATGTAGTAGTTTCTTTGGGCCTCATTGAGAGACATGGATTCATAGTAGGTGGCGTGAGGTAATCTCCCCACCCTTTGACCAAGCACTGCTCCAACGGCGTAATCGCTAGCATCGCACATGATCTTAAAAGGCAAAGACCAATCCAGGGGTTGTATGACAGGGGCCGAGACTAACCTTTCCTTCAATGTATCGAATCCCCTTTGCGACCCTTATCCACCACAAATTCCACCTCCTTTTTCAACAAATTGCACAAAGGAAATGCTATATTTGAAAAGTTCTTGATGAACCGGCAGTAAAATCCTGCATGGCCAAGAAAAGAGCCCACTTCGCGCACATTAGTAGGATAAGGAAAAGTTTGAATCGCGTCTATCTTTGCCTAGTCCACATCAATACCCTTAGAGTAGAAAACATGGCCTAAGACAATGGCTTCCTCTACCATAAAATGACACTTCTTAGAATTTGACACAAGATTAGTATCAATGCAACGTTTAAGAACTTGTGCTCAATTTTTTAAACAGTTGTCAAAAGAATTACCATGAATTGTGAAATAATCCATGAATACCTCAACAAAATTTTCAAAAAATTATGAGAAAATGATTACCATACACCTTTGGAAAGTTTTGAGGGCGTTTCATAACCCAAAAGGCATACGCCAGTAAGCAAACGTACCAAAGGGGCACGTGAAAGTGGTCTTTTCTTGGTCCTCTAGGGCAATGGATACTTGAAAATACCCCGAGTACCCATCCAAAAAGCAATAGAAGGGGTTACTTTCTAACCTTTTGAGCATTTGATTAATGAATGGCAGCGGGAAGTGATCCTTTCGGGTTTCCGCATTTAGCCTCCGGTAGTCAATGCAAATGCAACACCCATTTTGAACTCGAGTGGGAACCATTTCACCCTTCTCATTCTTGACTACTGTTACCACACTCTTCTTGGGTACTACTTGAGTTTGACTCACCCACTTGCTATCCAAGATTGGATAGATCATGCCCGCTTGGAGCAACTTGAGGATTTCCGCCTTTACCACCTCCATCATAGGTGGGTTCAAATGGAGTTGGGGTTGCCACATAGGTCTCGCATCTTCATCCAACAAAATTATATGCATGCAAGTGGATGGACTTATGCCTTTGATGTCTGCAATAGTCCATCCATTTCTTCCTTATTCTCCCATAACACCATCATCAACTTTTCTTCTTGTTCTTTGGTGAGTTTGCTTGAAATGATAACCGGGAGCGTCTCCCCTTCCCCAAGAAATGCATACTTGAGGTCACTTGGAAAAGGTTTAAGTTCAATCATTGGGGCTTTCACAAGTGACAGAAGGAATTCTAGTTCTTCGAGTTCCTCTAAAACTAGAGGGGTAGGACTTGTTACCACTTCCTCAAGAATGCTTAACTCCTCAATGCTTTCCTTCAAGTTAGTACTCATAGAATATACAAGACATGCATCTTAGACATCATTTTCCAAAGCAACTAACAAGGAATCATCGCCATTTAATTCAAAAACATCTTGCAGAACATCTTCTACAATATCAATAGCATGGCAAGAATATTCTTCAAGAGGATACTTCATAGAGTCATTTAATTTAAAATATAATTTAATCCCATCAAACTCCATGGTGAGGGTTCCATTATGCACATTAATGATGGTCCTAAAGGTCTTAAAAAATGGCCTTCCCGACAAAATTGGGGCAGCATGTTTATCATGCTCCATGTCAAGGACATAAAAATCCGTAGGGAATATTAAGGAATCCACCCTAATCAACACATCCTTGAAAATACCTTTAGGGTATGCACTATAAGGATCGGATAGTTGGATCACCACCTCGGTTTTATGCAAAGTACAAAGATTGAGGTTTTCATACAAAGAGTAAGGAATCACATTTATTGATGCACCTAGGTCAAGCATTGCTTTTTTCAAAATGTGTATTCCTTATCATGCAAGGGATTGTAAACATACCGGAAATGCTATATTTAGAAGGTAAATCCCTTTGGCACAAAGCGCAGTCATGTTCACTCTTCCCATTTTTAAGCTTGTTCTTTGTTTACTATTTACAACACATAATTCTTTCAAAAATTTGGCATAGCTTGAAATTTGTTCAGTAGCATTCAAAAGAGGGATATTTACCTCACACTTATGAAAGACTTCGTAGATGCCTTTGTTAGACTCCTTCCTCTGTTTGTCCTTTAAAGTTTCCGGGAACGGTAGTTCCAGCATGTATGGGGGAATTTCCACAACCCTTGCCTTCTTGTGAGAATGGGATGAAGGTTCGGGAATGCAGGTTGATTTCTCAATGATGACCTCATCTTCCTTCTCCTTCCCCTTCCTTGCTTGCTCCTTGGCCACATTCTCGGTCTTTTCTTCAACCTCTTTCTCCAAAATTTCAAGTCTTCTAGGTTCACCTTCAAAAACATCATCAACCGACGGAGAGCTAACCTCTTTACCACTTCTCAAAGTGATAGCACTAGCATTTTGGCGGGGATTGATCTCCGGTTGGGAGGGAAGTTTACCTTTTTCTCGGGACTCCATCTGACTCACCACTTGAGCTATTTGGCTAACTTGAGTTTCTAAGTTCTTGGTGCTCACCTTGGCTTCATCTTGGAATATTTTTCCTTTTTCCGTGCATAAGATCAATCGGTGAATGACTTGCATGACCTCATCTTTCGTTAACCCTGAGCTCTCCCCTTGGCCTTGGGGCTTGTCTTGGAGCCTTTGAAATTGTTGTTGAGGTAGCTTATATTATTGTTGAGAAGGCTAATACGATTAGGGTTTTTGGCATCCTTGAGGGTTTCCATACCGGAGGTTTGGGTTTTCACGATTACCCGAATAGTAAGGCCAGTTTTGGTAGCCTTGGACATCTTGGTACCCTTCATTTCTTTGATATCCTTGCACACCTTGGTAGTTTTGGTTGCCTTGATAGCCTTGGTTTCCTTGATACCCCATGACACTTACCTCCTCGACAGAATCCTCTTGCAAAGTAGGGAAAGTGTTTGTAGGATGCGCCAAGTAACAAATTTCACAAGATTTAACATGTGGCAATCCGAGCTTGGTATCAATGATTTCACCATAGAAGCAAGGGCTAAAACTTGTTCCTCAAGATTTCCACCAATAGAAGGGTCACTTGCTAGCATTGAGTTTCTCCTTCTCAAATAGGCCCTTGAGCTAAAGTTCCTTGACTCCTCTATTAGCTCCTCATATAATTGCATAGCCTCCGATGAAGTCTTGTTCCTGAGGGTTCCACCACAAGAACTTCTCACTAATCTTTGGTCCTCATCAAGAAGACCATTGTAGAAGTAATAGACCAAAAATCCCTCCTAATAGCCGTGGTAAGGACAACTTGAGAGAATCTTCTTGAACCTCTCCTAATAGTAGAAGAGAGATTTTTCATGCCATTGGAGGATGTTTCTTATGTCCTTTTCAAAGCGTCAGATTTTGAGGCCGGGAAATACTTGGCTAGAAACTTCGTCTTCATGTCAAGCCAACTTTTGACGCTCTTGGGTGGTAGGTAGTGGAGCCAATCTCTTGAACCATCCCTGAGTGTGAACACGAATGCCTTAAACTTATAAAAGTTTTCATCTAATTTATAGGGGATCGTACCACCACAGAAAAAGTGGAACTCGGTGAGGTGTTTGTTGGCATTCTCCCCTTGCATACCAAGGAAGATAGGTAGCATGTTTATGAACCCGATCTTTAGCTCAAAGGGCCTATTCGGTCCAACCAAGGGATACTCAATGCACATTGGTTGTTGATCAAGGTTGGGGGCCACAATGTCCCTCAACAAGGCTTGGCCTAAAGGAATCTCCCTTCCTTGGAGAGGAGGAGCTCTCCCTTGGAGAGGAGAATGTTGAGGCCCTCTTCCTGGATGCTTATCTTCATGCTTGTGTTGATGCTCCATAGAAGTAGGTATCCACAAAATGGTCACTAGGAGGGGTGTTATTCACACTTTCCAAAGAAAACCTACTAGCTCATCTCAAATTCAACTCTAACTCGAGGTCATAGTGTAGGGGTTCTTGTGAAGAGGATCCCGTATGAACCATACACCAAGAAATCAAACAATACATCTCCAAGCCAAGATAAAATGGCAAGTCAACTAATAAATCAAAACAAAAGAAAACTAGCTAATATTTACAACTAGAATCTAATCACACATAATATGCCCAAACACTTAAAAATAAATGCCTCTTCCCCGGAAGCAGCGCTAAAATTTGGGAGGTCATTGTCGTACCTCTCAAAGTTATATTTTTAATCCCTAATGTTTCCTATCTACAATTAAGTAGATAATGGCAAGTCGGGTTTGTCCACGAGAAGAGGGATCTTTCCAAGGGTTTAAAAATATATAGAAGAAAACATACTAGATATAAGCATATATAGATACATATAAAAGCATGTAAAAGGGGGTGGGGGGGGGGGGGGCTTGGTTGGTTTTTGGTCCTAAGTTATAAAATTGAAAGACAACAATTAGTAAAGCAAGAGAACTATGCTAATCATGCAACAACACCTAAAGAGATGGTTAAAACAATAATTAATGGAGCCTTGGGGGCAATCGACTTCCACTTCCAAACTTCCTATAGCACATTGATTCATTCACTCATTCAATTACATTTATTTTCTATGGGAAATGTTATCACTTCTCATTAGAAGATCAACATTCATTCCTTCTTAATAGTAGTTTGCAAAGAAAAACAACAACCATTTGCAAGCCTCATTGATGATCACCCTCGGAAAACAACACCATAGAGGTATTTCATCAATGAAATTTCACACAAAGGACCATAGGTTTGGTAACAACGTCTTCTACCAAAGAAATAGTCATTTAACCAAACAAATCATTTACTAGGTTAACCCTACATCCTCTTTGCATCTATGGGATAAATATAAGAACAATCCACACTAACATACTCATCTAGCATAAATCACCACACATTATACACAAGAAGTTCTAAATCCATGCTTTCAGATTTCATGTCAAATGAGCTAAGAAATTTGCAACTTTCCTAGCTCATTTGACATGAAATTCGAAAGCATGGATTTAGAACGTGGAGGTTTGAAAGCAGTTTTCAAACCTCCACGTTCTTCATTTGTCACACAAAATCCACTTAGAAGATAAAAGAACATAAAGTCGCTATTACATCTCCTAAGAGATTTTCAAGGTAAAACACAAGATTTTCAAGGTAAAACACAAGATTTTCAAGGTAAAACAACGTCTTCTACCAAAGAAATAGTCATTTAACCAAACAAATCATTTACTAGATTAACCCTACAACAAACCATATTAAAGGATCAACCTTTCTTTGCATCTATGGGATAAATATAAGAACAATCCACACTAACATACTCATCTAGCATAAATCACCACACATTATACACTAGAAGTTCTAATCCATGCTTTCAGATTTCATGTCAAATGAGCTAAGAAATTTGCAACTTTCTTAGCTCATTTGACATGAAATCCGAAAGCATGAATTTAGAACGTGGAGGTTTGAAAGTAGTTTTCAAAGCAGTTCCGAAAGCAGTTTTCAAACCTCCACGTTCTTCATTTGTCACACAAAATCCACTTAGAAGAATTAAAAGATCATAAGGTCGCTATTACCTCTCCTAAGAGATTTTCAAGGTAAAACACAAGATCTTGATAGTAAAAGAGCACAAAAGTGATCCTAAAAAGTACTAAATTATGCACATAATATGGACACATCAATGGACATGAAGCGAAGGTTCTTAGAGAAGTATTTTCGGGCATCTAAGTCAGCTGGGCTAAAGAAGCAATTGTCAAACATCACCCAAGAGGCTACTGAAAGCTTGAATGATTATTGGGAATGCTTCAAGCAACTTTTGGTGAGTTGTCCCTACCACCCCTTCAAGGAAGGATATTTGGTGTATTATTTCTTTGAGGGGTTGTACGATGAAGATATGTGAATGGTGAACGCCGCTTGCAACGGTTCATTAGTGAACAAGATCCCCAAGGATGCAATGACCCGCTTTGTAGAAATGACGAATGGTATGTGACAATTCGACACAAGGTCAAGGGTTAAGGCTTTGGACGAACTCGCACAATCACCCAAGTTGGAAGAGAAAGTCCAAGCTCTTGCTTCCATAATGAAAGAGATTTTACGAGGAAAGGTGCATTAAGTCAAAGTGTGCAGAGTTTGCAACCTTAACCACAATTTTGAAGAATTTCCTGAAGTAGTGGAAGATTTGCAAGAAATGAAGGTCATTGAGTACAACAATTGAGAGAGGCCACAATTTTCTAGGGGTTAACCACAAGGGTTCCGGAGGAACCAAAGACACACAAGGCTTGATCCCTATGCAAATTTGTTCAACCCAATGTACCGAGATCATCCTAATTTCCAATGGAGGGAGGATAACAAACCTCAAAGATACCGGGGTGGAAAAGCCCCTCCCCAACCATACCCTTGAGGTGAAGGTCCTTTCAACAACCATACCTTTTTCTGTAAGTTAGATCGAGAAGAGATTCTAGAAGCCATCGATCAATTGACCAAGAAACATAAAGTCTTAATGGAGAGAACATGACGAGAGATTGAAGACCTTGGTAATAGAGCTTCTCGAGTATCAAATATTTTGAAGTTCAAGTTGGGCAACTGGGAGGTCATCGCCGTACCTCTTAAAGTTAATACTTTTAAGCCCTAAATGCTTCCTATCTACAATTAAGTAGATAATGGAAAGTCAGGGTCGTCCACGAGAAGAGGGATCTTTTCAAGTGTTTTAAACATATATAGGAGAAAACACACTAAGCATTTACATACATAGATACATATAAAAGCATGTAAACAAAGGGGGGGGGGGGGGGGTTTGGTTGGTTTGATCCTAAGTTAACAAATTAAAGTACAACAACTAGCAGAACAAGAGAACGATGCTAATCATGCAATACAACTAAAGATAAGATGAAAATAACTATTTACGGAACCTTGGGCGCAATCTTCCACTTCCAAACCTCTTATCCATCATTGAACATGCAACCTATTTACTACTTTCACTACTTGTCGTGAAGGCTAAACTTCTATCCTTCTTAGATAGTAGTTTGCAAGAGTGAATTCGACATCTCTTGTCAAACCTCACCAATGAATCCCGTAGTCGAAACACGACTCAAGGTACTTATTAACACTACACCGTGTCTAAACATTTAACTGATTTATGCATTTACACAAGATTGGTCAAGAACGATCAACATTCATAGACTTCTCTCATTTGCTACAAGCGACAAACATGACAAAGAGTTCAACATTATCATATTCACCTAGCAATTATCAATCCATCAACACAATCAAAAGCTCTAAATCATACTCATAGATTCCTATCCAGAAAGGGGGGAAATCAACCCACTTCCCCCAAACCCTAGCAAGCAATTCATACAAGTATTTCATATACTCAAGCTTTCAACAACATTAATGATATCAACAAACACATTCAATGCTCCATAAATGCATAATAGTAAGAGCAATAAATAAGCTACAAATTGTTCTTAAGACATGGGCTTGGAAGCCTTAGTTAATTGCTCCCAAGAGATAGATTAGCTACAAGAGTTCATGCTAATTAATGCTAAACAACTAATCATAAAAATAAGAGAATTCAAAGATGAAAAATGGAAAGAAAAGGGTTTGGAACAGTACTGAAATCGCAGATGCAGAATAGTTAGAATGAGAGGAAAGAGAGTGCTATTTATAGTACAAAGAAGATAAGATGAAATTCTAGCCACTCGTTGGTCGCGACTTGCGTCGGCTTGTCGCGACTCGCGACGGTTGCCAAAATTTTGCACTGTGTCTTTTTCTTCTTATTGTGGTATATAATCATCTTCATAGCAATTCCTCTCACTTTTCAAGTCTTCAATGGCTACAAAAATGGTCTTCAATGGCCTCCGATCTTCATGTCTTCGAAGAAAGTCTTCAAAAGTCTTCGAAAGTGTGATCTTCAATGGCCTCCGGTCTTCATTGCCTCCGTGTTCTTCCCTTGTCACACAAAATTCACTTAGAAGAGGTAAAAGAGCGTAAAGTTACTCTTACCCCTCCTAAGAGAATTTCAAGGTAAAACACAAGCTCTCGATAATAAAAGAGCACAAAAGTGACCCAAAATAGTACTAAATTATGCATATAAAATGGACACATCAAGTCTCCCCACACTTGAACCTTACTCGCCATCGAGTAAGAAAAGATCCAAGCATATGAAGGAAATGACATATCCTCATCCTAACTACTAATCCCCCAAGTCAATACCTCACAAAATCTCAATATCACACATCCCAATGTTAAAGTCAAATGAGAAGTTTCCCACAACCCCTATTCCTAAATCTACCCAAAACATATCAACTCATCAATTCATCGATATCCCTAAAACATCTCCAAATCCTGAATTGATAATCCCAAATCTAATGATAAAAAGGTGAAGCTAAAGGTATGTAGAAGGTTCAAAACACATGCTCCACTTTATATCAATATATCAACCTAAAAATGAAGCATATTAATGATCAAGAATTTCATAACTTACTCCGTCTTCTCCCGCTAAATTTTCCACTCCCAAAAGGTCCTTAAAATGTCAAGCTACCCGATCCATCCGTGTGGTCACCGCAACCTTATGACTCCACCGCCGGCAAATGAGTAAACACTTAATGTTTTTCAATTTCTCTTGTTTTCTCTCATTTTGCCTAGGAGCCCTTTTGGGGTTTCATCCTAGCCACACATCATGTTTCTTTGACTCACATCTCACCTTTTTTCACACATTTAGCCTCTCATTTGTTCCTAGGTCACCCTTTTGGGTTTTCGACCTATCCGGGCCCCCAATGTTGCCTAAGTTGCCCTCTTGGATTTTCAACTTAGCGGGATTCTTTTTTTTTCTTTTTATTTTTTAAAATTTTCTTCATGTCTCCAATCCAAAAAGTAGCAAATTTCTTTCCAAATGTCAAGGTTAAGAAAGGTATCAAAACCAACATTATCCAAGTACATCAAAATGAAAACATCCCGAAACAAAAGGGAGAAAATATCCAAAACAAAACAAAAGATTTATGCAAAAGTGTCTCCAACCCTAATCACCTCAGAATAGTAGATACCCCTCCCCATACTTAGAACACTACATTGCCCTCAATGTAGACAATATGGTAAAACCATACAAAGCGAAGTATGGAAAGGGTAAAGATGTGGTGCTCACACAATCAATGCTGTGATGAAGAAGGGCCACCACCGAAGTAGCGCTGCTGATACTACGCCAGCCACTCTGTGCTCC
The DNA here is from genome assembly GCA_037428765.1 of Rubia yunnanensis. Taxonomy (NCBI): domain Eukaryota; kingdom Viridiplantae; phylum Streptophyta; class Magnoliopsida; order Gentianales; family Rubiaceae; genus Rubia; species Rubia yunnanensis. The sequence continues at coordinate 25,246,241 of CM075067.1, read as the reverse complement.
TCTGCCTCCTTGATCTCTGCCTCTCGGCTCTTAGATCGGGGCTTGAAACGCTGCCTAACTAGGACTGCAACTCATGGATGCTAGCTGACAAGTGGTCAATCTCCTCGTCCATATCAATCAAAGCCTAGGAGATAAATACATTGTGCTCCAAAATCATGCTGTCCTGTCGGTGGAAACCATCATGCATGGTCTGCATCATCTTCTTATAAAAGTTCGGCAGAGGCTGGGAATAATAAGGTGGAGCGTCATTCTCCTGCATGGAATCCGTCTCTGGTGGAGGCTGCGCGGAGTGGTGCTGCTGCTGTCGCTCAGAGGAAGGTAAAGTGATGTTGTCACGCTGGAAAGGAGCTGGGCCGAGGTCGCGAAGCTCTCACTGGAAATCATCTGTGCATGAGGAGTCTAGCGAGATCGCCAAATCTACCAGAGGTGTGTCGAACTCCAGCTTCGTCTTGCTTTGCTGAGGAAGTGCCATGAATGTGGCCTTCCTCACACCGTACAACCAATGGAAGAGCCCCATGGTCTGTGTGACACTGAGCATCTCAAATCTAACCAGCCTCTCAACGGTGATAAGATAGGACGTCCGCCTCCCTAAGCGTGGAAAGTCAGGCGGGGGAACCAATAACTGGTGCTCTGCTAAAAGGTCTATCATCCCTCCGACCATGATATTCCCCTTGGGCTTTCCTGCCACCTCCACGACTCTCTTCATCCATAACTCTGCCCATAGCCCGTATCCCAGTTCCTCACTTGTCAAGTGCCATAAGAAATGAATGTTGTTGTCTGGCACTTTCGTCGGCTCTGTGGAGCAAAGTACTGTGTCAGCCAATAACCGGTGCACATAACGAAGTGCAGGGTGGATAATGGCACTACTTTTATCATGGGAGTTCTTCGGCCTCAAGTTGATGACATTCCAAAAGAGCATGTCATCCTAAACTGATCGCTCCTAGGCCTGTGGGTCCAGCCTGGCCCGTATCTCTGCAGTGTCAAATCCAAAGGCCTCCTCAATCTGTGAGATGGTCATTTGCCTAGATATATCATCTAAGTGAAAAGCAATGTACCTCTCGCACGGTTGGTCACCTCTTATGCTGCTTATACGGACCGTGGACAAGAACTCCAACGTGTTCCTCCGGTAGGAGGGCGCGTTCCTACTTATGAACCCTTCCATTCTCCCTTTTGCGAGGAGGTATCTCACAATCTGAGTGAGGCCGAGGGCATCTAAGGTGGGCACATTGACAAAGCTCGTCTCCTTGAGTTGGCGCTTCTCCAGGGCCTCCCACCTCTCTGCATAAGACCCAGTGATCCGAGTCAAACCCATGTATCTATCCGTAGGGGGAGGTACAGGGCTCGATTCCGGAGCCGGTGGAGGAGGTGGAGGTGGAGCAGCGGTGCGCTCGCCTCGTGTGGGGGCTCTAGATCTCTTCGTGGGGGCCATATCTATCAATCACAGCAAACCGGTCAAATGCAAAGGAATATGTGTATATACAGCATTGAAAATCCATGCTCAACCTTAAACTAGTTCATCATCACAAGCCAAATCAAAATCAAGTCAACTAGTTCAAGTCCTAATCGCAATTACACATACAGTCCGCATTATGTCCAACAAGCCCATATCCTCAAATCCATGAAGTTCTCACATAGTTGAAATCAATATGCTATCTTTCAAAATCACAGTTATGCTTAACTAGTTTAGCCATCATTGGTAAATTCACAATGTCAACATCTACATCCCATGGCCAAACTACTCTAAACAAAATAACATTGCGAAGCACAATAACACTTTATCCCAATAACAACTATGTTTAATCAAGGGCCAACATGCCTTAAATCTAGTATAAGTCACCATCTACTCTCAGCCAAAGCAACACAAATGCACACATTCCAGAATCAAGCAGGCATAATAAGTCCAAACCGCAACTAGAAAATATACAGTCCACACTGCAATTGCAAAATAAGCACACAATACCCATCAAATTAAATTGCAAGCACAAAATATTCACCAGAATCAACCAAGGTCCAACGATTTAATTTCCTATGGCATAACACACAATCTACATAATATCCAATAACTAGAATATACATTCATAATCATAATTGAGGCTCAATAGAGTGAAGAAGTGTACCACTAAGATGCTTAGGAAGAAGAAAAACAGAAGCTCACAATCAATTCGAGTTCGAATTGCCAAAGTCACAAAAACCTCAAATTCTAGGGTTTGTGTTCTTCAAAGTATTTAAGGTGATTTGTGGGTGGAGATTGGGAAGAAAAGGGAAGAGGTATAGGGCGGCGGTGGCAGCGAGAGGCAGCGGCGGTGGCAGCGAGAGGCAGTGGCGGCTATGCTTTATAGGGGAAGACAGAAGAGCAGAGGAGAAAAATAAAATGAAAGGGCAGAATTTCTGTGGCAAAATGGGTTTGGCCCACTTTTTAAAACAGTTTTGCGCGACGCGATCGTCGCGACTCGCGATAGGTCCTCTGGGTCATCATGACTCGTGACGTATTCATCGCGACTCACAAAGAAGCATCGCAAGGTTATCGTTACTCGTGGAAAGTGGGATCCGAGGGCTCAATTTTTGCACAAAAGTTCTGAGCCTATCGCGACTCGCGAAGATATGATCGCGACTCGCGACGATGTGATCGCGACTCGTGACGATGTGATCGCGACTCGTGATGAGGCCTCACGAGGTTATCGTGACTCGTGGAAAGTTGGATCCGAGGGCTCAATTTTTGCCCAAAATTTCCGAGCCCATTGTTACTCACAATGGTGTGGTCGCGACTCGCGACGAGGCCTTCCGAGGTCATCGCGACTCACGGAAAGTTGGATCCGAGGGCTCAATTTTTACCCAAAATTTCTGAGCCCGTCGCAACTCGCGACAATGTGGTCGTGAATCGCGACTCACGAAAAGTTGGATCCGAAACCCAAAATGTGACAAAAAGTTTCTGAACCCATCGTGACTCGTGACGGGCCACTTACCTGGTACTTAGAAAATTTTTCTGCTTCCTTCTCTTGTCCAAGTCCTTCCTTCTCGAATCCAAGTATTTCCCCCTTCCATAGTCCAATGTCTTGGCTTCAAAATTGCTACAAAATCATGGAGAAAACAACCCGTGAAAAACATAAAGCAAAACAATGAAGCTTAATGATAAAAGCTTAAAGCTAAACAACATCAACAGAAAGTCACGAATGATGATTTGGATGATCAAAACCAAGTTTATTTAACGTTTTCGGCACGACTTACTCCCCTCCTTGGAGCTTACTCACAAACCGAATCGAGGTGATCAACGTCCTCTCCTTTTTCAGGCACAAAAGCCTCGTGGTAAGATTTCAAAAATTGTCCATTAACCTTGAAAGTATTGGACTTAGCTCGATCTAGAATATCCACCGTACCATGCTGGAATACCTTAACCACCTCAAAAGGACCAATCCATCGGGACCATAACTTACCTGGGAATAAGCGAATGCGAGATTGAAATAGGAGGACCTTTTGACCAACGTCAAAGTCCTTCTTGATGATCATCCTGTCGTGCCACACCTTTGTCTTCTCTTTGTAGATCTCGGCATTCTCATAGGACTCCCTCCGGATCTCATCTAGTTCATCCAATTGTAACTTCCTATGCAAGCCGGCCTCATCTACATCGAGATTAAATTCTTTGACCACCCAGTAAGCCTTGTGCTGAATTTCCACCGATAGATGACAGGGCTTACCAAACACTAACCAGTATGGGGACATACCGATTGGTGTCTTGTAAACTGTCCTATATACCCACAAGGGATCCTTCAACCGAGAACTCCAATCCTTCCGATTAGGGTTAACCATTTTTTGAAGGATAGACTTGATTTCCCGATTGGAAACTTCGGCTTGCCCGTTGGCTTGTGGGTGATAGGTGGTGGATGTCTTGTGAGTGATGCTATACTTCTTCAAGAGTGCCGCTATGGTCCGATTGCAAAAATGGGTGCCACGGTCACTAATCAAGGCTCGGGGTACCCCAAACCTAGAACATCTTTCAAGAATTCTGCAACTACTTTAGAATCGTCAGTCCTAGTGGGTTTTGCTTCAACCCACTTTGACACATAATCAATAGCAAGAAGAATGTATATAAAGCCATAAGAACTAGGGAAAGGTCCCATAAAGTCAATACCCCAAACATCAAAGATTTCACAATACAAAATAGGTCTTTGGGGCATTTCATTCCTAGTGGAGATATTTCCTACTCTCTGGCATTCATCCCAAGATTTGCAAAAGGTGTAAGCATGCTTATTCAACGTAGGCCAATGAAACCCACTCTCTAAAACTTTCCTAGCGGTTCTCTTTGCTCCAAAATGACCGCCACATGCATGAGAATGACAAAAGTCAAGAATTGAGTGTACTTTACTATTAGGGATACATCTCCTAACAACTTGATCTGCACAATGTCTCCACAAAAAGGGATCATCCCACACATAATACTTATCATCACTCTTTAATTTATCCTTTTGGGCCTTAGAAAAATGAGGAGGGAACTTACCGGCGACAAGAAAATTTACAATGTCAGCATACCACGGTTGGAGATCCCTAATGGTGAACAATTGTTCATCAGGGAATTCATCCCGTAGTTGCTCCTTCACTGCGGGATTTACCTTATTATCTTCGCATGGAGTCAACCGGCTCAAATGATCGGCCACAAGGTTTTCCGCACCCTTCTTGTCTCGTACCTCCAACTCAAATTCGCTCAAAAGCAGGATCCACCTAATCAATCTCGGCTTGGAATCTTTCTTCGTCATCAGATGACGAAGCGATGCATGGTCAGTGTACACAATAACTTTTGTACCAAGCAAGTAAGATCGAAATTTTTCTAAAGAAAATACCACTGCGAGCAACTCCTTTTCAGCGGTAGAATAGTTTCTATGGGCCTCATTGAGAGACATTGATGCATAGTAGATGGCGTGAGGTGCTCTCCCCACCCTTTGATCAAGAACTGCTCCAACGGCTTCATCACTAGCATCACATATAATCTCAAAGGGCAACAACCAATCCGGGGGTTGTATGATAGGGGCCGAGACTAACCTTCCCTTCAATGTATCGAAGGCCCCTTTACACCCTTCATCCATCACAAATTCCATTTCCTTTTGTAGCAATTTGCATAGAGGAGATGCTATCTTTGAGAAGTCCTTCATAAACCAACGATTGAATCCTGCATGGCCAAGAAAAGAGCGCACTTCGCGCACATTAGTAGGATAAGGTAAAGTTTGAATTGTGTCTATCTTTGCCTTGTCAACCTCAATACCCTTAGAGGAGACAGCATGGCCTAAGACAATGCCTCTCTCTACCATAAAATGACATTTCTCATAATTTAGCACAAGATTAGTATCAATGCAACATTTAAGAACTTGTGTTAAATTTGCTAAACAGTTGTCAAAAGAATTACCATGAATGGTGAAATCATCCATGAACACCTCGATAAAATTTTCAACAAATTCTGAGAAAATGCTTACGATACACCTTTGGAAAGTTGCGGGGGCGTTACATAACCCGAAAGGCATGCACCGATAAGAAAACGTACCAAATGGGCACATGAAGGTGGTCTTTTCTTGGTCTTCCGGGGCGATAGCCACTTGAAAATACCCCGAGTACCCATCCAAAAAGCAATAGAAGGGGTGGCTCGCTAACCCCTCAAGCATTTGATCAATGAATGGAAACGGGAAGTGATCCTTCTGGGTTTCCACATTCAATCTCCGGTAGTCAATGCAAATGCGCCACCTATTTTGAATTCGGGTGGGCACCATTTCACCTTTCTCATTTTCGACTACCGTCATCCCGCTCTTCTTGGGTACCACCTGAGTTGGGCTCACCCACTTGCTATCCGAGATTGGATAGATCATGCCCGCTTGAAGTAACTTGAGGATTTTTGCCTTCACCACATCGATCATAGGTGGTTTCAAACGGCATTGGGGTTGTCGGACGGGTCTCGCATCTTCTTCCAACAAGATTTTTTACATACAAGTGGATGGACTTATGCCTTTGATGTCGGCAATAGTCCATCCAATTGCTTCCTTGTTCTCCCTTAACACCACCATCAACTTTTCTTCTTGCTCCTTGGTGAGCTTGCTCGAAATGATAACCGGAAGCATCTCCCCTTCCCCAAGAAATGCATACTTAAGGTCATTTGGCAAAGGTTTAAGGTCAAGCACCGGGGCTTTCACAAGTAAGGGGAGGAATTCCGATTCCTCAGGTTCCTCTACGAGTAGAGGAGGAGGTTTTGAGACACTCGGTCTCATTTCTTCAAGCAGGTTCAAATCCTCAAAGCTTTCCTTCAAGTTAGTGCTCATAGAGTATACATTGTGGGCATCATTAACATCACATTGCAAAGCAACTAACAAAGAATCTTCACCACTTAGTTCAAAAACATCTTGCAAAACTTCTTCAAAAACATCTAGGGCATGGCAAGCATGTTCTTCACTAGGATACTTCATAGAGTCATTTATGTTAAACTCTACTTTTATTCCATCAAACTCCATGGTGAGGGTACCTTTATGCACACCAAACATTGTCCTAGATGTTTTCAAAAATGGCCTCCCCAACAAAATCGGGGCGGCATGTTTATCATGCTCCATGTCAAGGACATAAAAATCCACTTGGAAAACTAAGGAATCCACCTTAACCAACACGTCCTCGACAATACCCTTAGTTGAGATTTTCATACAAAGAGTAAGGAATCACATTTATTGATGCACCTAAATCAAGCATAGCTTTTTCAAAATGTGTATTTCCTATTATGCACAGGATCGTGAACATGTCAGGATCACTACATTTAGGAGGTAGCTCTTTTTGACACAAGGCGGAAACATGCTCACTTTTTCCATTTTTCAACTTATTCTTGGCCCTTTGTTTTCTATTCACAACACACAATTCCTTAAGAAATTTAGCATATCTAGGAATCTGTTCAATGGCATTCAAGAGTGGAATGTTTACCTCACATCTATGAAAGACTTCGTAGATGTCCTTGTTGTCCTCCTTCCTCCTTTTGTCTTTCAAGGCTTCTGGAAATGGGGGTTCCGGCACATATGGAGGGATCTCCACCATCTTTGCTCTTTTGTGAAGGGGAGATGAAGGTTCTGGAATGGAGGTTGACTTCGGTCTTGGCACCAATGTCTCCACCTCGCTTTCTTCTTCCTTGCTCTTTTTGGCTAACTCTTCGGTCTTCTTCTCATGGGTTTCTTCCTTCTCAACTCCTTTTTCAAACACCTCAATCCTCTTGGGCTCCTCTTCAACAATTTCATTACCCGGTGAAGTGCCGACCTCTCTACCACTTCTCAAAGCGATAACACTTGCATTTTGTCTAGGATTGATTTCCGCTTGGGAGGGTAGTTTACCCTTTTCCCGGGCTTCCATCCGGTTCACCATTTAAGCTATTTGGCTCACTTAGGTTTCTAAGTTATTGATGCTTTCTTTGGCTTCATCTTGGAATTTCTTGCTTTTTTCCGCGCTCATGCTCAATCGGGGAATGGCTTGCAACACCTCATCCTTGGATAGCCCCGAGCCCTCCCTTTGGTCTCGAGCTTTGTCTTGGAGCCTTTGGAATTGTTGTTAAGGTGGCCTATATTGTTGTTGAGGAGGCCGGTATGGTTAAGAGTTTTGGCTTCCTTGAGGGTTTCTATACCGGATGTTCGGGTTATCACGATTTCCTGAATTGTATGGCCGGTTTCGGTATCCTTGATACCCTTGGTAGCCTTGATGACCTTGGTAGCCTTGACCGCTTTAATACCCTTGGTTGCCTTGGTATCTTTGATTACCGTGATACCCCATGGCACTCACCTCTTCGACGTAGTCTTCTTGCAAAGTGGGGCAAGTGTCCGTAAGATTCGCCAAGTAACAAAGTTCACATGATTTAACATGTGGCGCATTTCCGGGCATTGTCATCAAAGATTTCACCATGGATGCAAGGGCCGAGAATTGATCCTCTAGCTTCCCACTATTGGAATAGTCACTCGCGAGCATTGGGTTTCTCCTTTTCAAATCGGCCCTTGAGTTAAAGTTTCGTGATTCTTCCGCTAGCTCCTCGTAAAATTGCATGGCCTCGGCGGATGTTTTGTTCCCAAGGGTGCCACCACAAGAACTTCTCACCAAGCTTTGATCCTCATCAAGAAGGCCATTGTAGAAGCAATACACCAAATCCCCCTCCGAATAACCATGGTAGGGGCAACTGGCAAGAAGCTTCTTGAACCTCTCCCAATAGTCAAAAGGAGACTCTTCATGCCACTAAAGGATGTTGCTTATGTCCTTCTTCAAGGCGGCAGACCTCGAGGCCGGGAAGTACTTGGCTAGAAACTTTGTTTTCATATCAAGCCAACTCTTGATGTTCTTGGGCGGTAGGTAGTGGAGCCAATCTCTTGCACCATCCCTCAGTGTGAACGGGAATGCCTTCAATTTATAAAAATCTTCATCCACTCCATGGGAGACCGTACCACCACACAAGAAGTGAAACACGGTGAGGTGCTTGTTAGCATTCTCCCCTTGCCTATCAAGGAAGGCGGGTAGCATGTTGATGAACCTGGTCTTTAGCTCAAAATGCCCATTTGTCCAACCACGGGGTACTTGATACACATCGGTTATTGGTCAAGGTTGGGAGCCATGACGTCTCTCAACAAGGGTTGCCCCAAGTGGATCTCTCTTTGGTGGAGAGGAGGATGGTGAGGTTCATCTCTCAGATGCTCATCTTCGTGCTCAATTCGATGTTCCATTGATGAAGATGTATCCGCAAAATGGTCACTAGGAGGGGTGTTATTCACACTTTCCAAAGAAAGCCTCCTACCCCGTCTCAAATTCAACTCCAACTCGGGGTCGTAGTGTAGGGGTTCCTGTGAAGAGGATTGCGTGCGAACCATACACTAAGAACTCAAACAATACGTCTCCAAGCCAAGTGAAAATGGAAAATCAACTAAGAAATCAAAATAAAAACCAAACAAACAAATATTTACAAATAGCATATAATCACACATAATATGCCCAAACACTTAAAAATAAATGCCTCTTCCCCGGCAGCGGCGCCAAAATTTGGGAGGTCATCGCCGTACCTCTCAAAGTTAATACTTTTAAGCCCTAAATGCTTCCTATCTACAATTAAGTAGATAATGGCAAGTAGGGGTCGTCTACGAGAAGAGGGATCTTTTCAAGTGTTTTAAACATATATAGGAGAAAAGATACTAAGCATTTACATACATAGATACATATAAAAACATGTAAACAAGGGGGGGGGTTGGTTGGTTTGATCCTAAGTTAACAAATTAAAGTACAACAACTAGCAAAGCAATAGAACGATGCTAATCATGCAATACAACTAAAGATAAGATGAAAATAACAATTTACAGAACCTTGGACGCAATTGACTTCCACTTCCAAACCTCTTATCCATCATTGAACATGCAACCTATTTACTACTTTCACTACTTGTTGTGAAGGCTAAACTTCTATCCTTCTTAGATAGTATTTTGCAAGAGTGAATTCGACATCTCTTGTCAAACCTCACTAATGACTCCCGTAGTCGGAACACGACTCAAGGTATCCCATTGATGGCATTTAGCATGAAGAATCAACAAGCTCGGCAACACTTATAAACACTACACCGTGTCTAAGCATTTAACCGATTTGTGCATTTACACAAGATAGGTCAAGAACGATCAACATTCATAGACTTCTCTCATATGTTACAAGCGACAAACATGACAAAGAGTTCAACATTATCATATTCACCTAGCAATTATCAATCCATCAACACAATTAAAAGCTTTAAATCATACTCATATATTCCTATCAAGAAAGGGGGAAATCAACCCACTTCCCCCAAACCCTAGCAAGCAATTCATACAAGTATTTCATATACTCAAGCTTTCAACAACATTAATGATATCAACAAACACATTCAATGCTCCATAAATGCATAATAGTAAGAGCAATAAATAAGCTACAAATTGTTCTTAAGACATGGGCTTGGAAGCCTTAGTCAATTGCTCCCAAGAGATAGATTAGCTACAAGGGTTCATGCTAATCAATGCTAAACAACTAATCATAAAAACAAGAGAATTCAAAGATGAAAAATGGAAAGAAAAGGGTTTGGAATAGTACTGAAATCGCAGATGCAGAATAGTTAGAATGAGAGGAGAGAGAGTGGTATTTATAGTACAAAGAAGATAAGATGAAATTCTGGCCACCCGTTGGTCGCGACTTGCGACGGCTCGTCGCAACTCTCGACGGGTGCTAGAATTTTGCATTTTGTCTTTTTCTTCTTCTTTTGGTATATAATCATCATCACAGCAATTCCTCTCACTTTCAAGTTTTCAATGGCTACAAAAATGGTCTTCAATGGCCTCCGGTCTTCATGTCTTCAAAGCAAGTCTTCAAAAGTCTTCGAAAGTGTGATCTTCAATGGCCTCCGGTCTTCATTGCCTCCGTATTCTTCCCTTGTCACAAAAAATTCACTTAGAAGAGGTAAAATAGCGTAAAGTTTCTCTTACCCCTCCTAAGAGAATTTCAAGGTAAAACACAAGCTCTCGATAATAAAAGAGCACAAAAGTGACCCAAAATAGTACTAAATTATGCATATAAAATGGACACATCAGCAACTTTCCACCTCGTTAAGCCAACTTGAATCTAAGGAGTCCGAAAAACTCCTTTCCCAAGTGGAGGTCAATCCAAGGAACGTGAGTGTACTCAAATTGAGCAATGAGAAGGACGTTCGTGAGTCCAAGAAAATGGTTGTGCAAGAGGATGACAATGTGTTGGAGGCTACTAAGGCACACTTCGAAGAAGAGGAGATTGTGGTCAAGGAGGCACCTCCAAAACAGTTTCCACCACCCGTGGCCCAAACTACCATTCCACACCCATTTCCAAATGTGTTTAGTGGAAATGTGAACATTCAAAAAATCTTCGAAAAGGTTGAGGTAACCATCCCTATCTTGGACCTGATTGACCATGTTCCATCGTATGTTAAGTTTTTTTAAAGTTTCACGTACAAATAAAAGAAATAGGCCAACTAAGAGGTAAGGACATTTGAAAATGGGAGGAGTCACCATTTTGAATCATAAGAATTTGCCTAAGAAATGCAATGACCTCGGAATGTTTTCTATCCCTATCTCTTTAGGTGGCAAACTTGTTGAAAATGCCATGATAGATATAGGCACATCCATCAATGTGATTCCATATAGTTTATATGAACGCCTAGAACTAGGTAAGCTTAGGAAAACTAGAGTGATTGTCCAACTCGTTGATTATTCCCAAGCTAGTCCACATGGACTAGTGAAGGATGTGATGGTGCAATTCGGAAAATTGGTATTTTCGGTGGTCTTTCATGTCCTAGATGTGGAGCACGATGGTAGTGCACCCCCAATAATTTTGGGGAGACCTTTCCTTAAGACCTATAGGAATAAAATTGATGTCCACTTGGGAACCTTAATTCTAGGAGATGAGATGGATAAAGTGGAGTTTGACATCTACAATTCTAGGAATAATTAGATAAATTCTTCTCTTATTTGCAAAGGTGTAAACCTATGTGTGATGAGCACGACGAATCGTCTTGTATTACAAATGAGCATGCATGTTTTAATGAACCCCGTGTTGATGATATTGATGATGAGTTCGATGAATTGAATGATGCGATGGATGATATGTCTGTGCTAGATTTTTTTTTCTATGCTAACTAATTTGTAGCAGAAAATGGAGATGACCGAGAGTTCAAAACCTCATCGACCTCCCCCTAACCCCAAAGTGACATTCACAGACTTGATGATAGTAAGACATGTGGATTCATTCCTTATGACGGGCAACAGGTCCAAAGGTAAGGATTGCCCGTTGTGGAGACCTCTCCACAACGATGTTATCATGGGCAGAGTCACCGATGGAATCCAAGGACCCACAGGTAGTTGGTGTTATCTAGAATACATGAAAAAGGAAATAAGTCGCGCGGAAGAAAATAAATATACGGTGTTTCTTTTTTGCTTGTGTTTTTTGATTAGAGATTAGATAGGTTTTGCATGTTTTGCAATGAGCATTTTTGAGATGGAACTCTTGATTGGTTTGGTAACTTGAGTTCGAGACTTGTGATTGCGTTTGAATGGACTTAAATTTGATGTGTGACATAGTCTTTTGGAAAAAAGGGAAAAACTAAGGATTGGATCAAAATTTTGGATATCTCAAGCCAAGACTTGGCACGGTCCACACCAAGCGCTTAGGTCCACTCCAGGAGCTTGGCGTGAGGGGAAGCTTTGTGCCATCATGTTTGGTTCAAGGGGATACTTCGTGCCAACATGTTTGGTACGAAGGGATGTTTTGTGCCAGGATATTTGACGCGGGACTTTGGTCTGCGGCAAACATCTTCTGCGCTGATTTCCTATTTTCCATCGCCAACTTGTTCCAAAAATGCATATTTTTGAAAAATTCTGAATTTTCAACTCAAAAATGCATTTTTGGTTCAAACTTTTTGAAATTCTCTATTCCTTAGAATTTTTTATTCAAATTGTACTTCCTATATTCCTAGGGATTAATTGATTTGTACTATTGTCCCCTAATATGCAATTTTGAAAATTCCATTTTTATCCTAATTGTACCTCTCTCACTTGTCACCTAGGCTGGAAATATAATCCCATAGGACATTTCTCCATCTAATTCTATCATTTGATACATTCTTCCTTCTCAACAAACACTCACTTTCACACACTGTTGGTCTAACTCGAAAAGTGAAGCTTTTCTTCCAAGAATTAGCAAATTTTTGCTTCTTCTTTTGTGGGTCTTACAAATCGTAGCTTCAAATTTTGGGTAACCTATTGAACTCTTTTTTTATATGCTTTATTGAGATTATGATGGTGTTATGATAAGCATGAATCTTAAACGGGTGTGTGTTTTTGAGAGATGTGTTTGAGTTTGTATGCATAATTTTGTGTTGAAGAAAGAATTGAGTGGATTGATGTGCTATTATGCTTGAATGATGTGATATTCATGTGTTTTGGTGATTTAGGAGAGAATGAATCTTGATTGCTTGATTTTATTGATGGGTTGGTGAGAACTTACATGAGTTTGTTGTTTGATGAGGAATATTCTTGTTTAAGTGGACTTTATGCGTAGATCATCATGCTTTGAATGGTTAGGCTACTTGGAAGAATGTTATGTTGTTGAATGATAAAATAGGCCATGCCTTGTTATGATCATATCACTACTTTTGTCCTCATTTTGTTAGGATGCCACCCAAGGAGAATGTTTCGGAGAAGGGAAAGTCCACTCGGGGTGAGAAGAAGAAGAAGTCGGTGAAGGGTGCAAACCTCGAGCTGATAACTTCCATTTTTTGCAACCTCGCATTCGTGACCAAGGAATTTATGGGTTAATCTAACATCTGCGGAATTGCAGTCCGGAGGTGGAGGAACTTGAAAGAACTGAAAAGAAGTATTTTGGAGACAGGGTTTGCTTGCAAGGACACCTTAGCGGCTCTCGGCTTACTTGAGCCGGTCACTTACCTATTTGGTTGAGTAGGTCTAGAAGGGTTTCTTGAGAAACACTCCAAGACGTACATTAGGTGGACCCTAGAGTTCCTAGCTACTCTATGGCCGGTCGTGGACGATTATGGACACAAGGCAATCAAATTCAACCTAGATGATGAGGAGTAAAAGGTAACCCACCAGAAGGTAGCGCGTGCCTTTGGGTGGAGGTATGGAAAGGAGATCCAGAAGACACACCGGCAAGGATTACCTTTCTCTCTTAGACGTTTTTTGGGTGCAACTGACAGGCACAGATCAAAAGAACATGTGCAAGAGTACAACCATAGTTCATCAGGTGTTCCATTATGTTTACCGTCTATTGACTATGGGTGTCTTTTGCCACGGTGAACTGACGCAATGCTCGGGTTTGAATGTTCATTGCCTTTGGGCAATGACACTCGCAGGTAACCTTTACCTAAACTTGGTGGGGTTCTTTGTATAGGATTTTTTAGCGATGGAAGACCAAAAAATGGCAAAATTTCTATGGGAGACATGGTTGGTCTTTTGATGGAATATCTAGGTCATTCGGTCACACAAAGGCTTTAGCTAACTTAGGAAGATCGGGCACAAGGTACAATATAGAGATGTTAACAAAAGCATCCATGGTGGGACCGACAACATTAGAAGGACGATATATTTGGCTTTTTGTCGGAGCGAGCACTTGTAGCTTCATGGTACTTCCATAGCCGGAGCGCACCGCCATCGACCATGACACATGCTTGGATGGCCTATTCATTTTTTTTGGACCAGAGATTTGAGAGAGAGAGAGAGTTCTATAGAGTTTTAGCCAACCCGGAGATAGATGTTGAGGAGGCCGAGTGCGAGTCCACTTTGAGAGCACCTCTTGTTGCTCTCTCATATCCATGGACATCATTGACCACTTGCATTCACTTGGGGACAAGCTTTTAAGCTCTACTCAAGTGTTGCAAGAGGTAGTACAAGCGATAGGAGGAATGTGCTCATGAATGGATGATCTTAGTTTGAGGATGGATAGCATTGATGCCACTCTTCAGGAAACAAGGTACATCGAGAGGAGTTTCACTAGTCACGGGAATGAAGGCCCTTCGGGGCCACGAGAGTGAGTACCACCATTCTCCCCACCTCACTTATGTTTTGGCTTGATATTTGTGCATTGGAGACTTTGCATAGGCCAAGTGTGGGGAGGGAGTAGTGAGAACTTACAGAGTTTTCATTATTAGATTTCCTCGGTGCATTTCATGATTTTCTTTGGTAGTAGTTTTTCTCATTTGTTGATGATTTTTTTTTGCGTTTGTTAAGGGATGCTTTTGGATGAACATTTGGTGGTATGACATGTTATGCTAGAGTTTCTAGATTGCATGGGGTATGTTGTTTTAAGATATTGGTGGCGTATTTTTATGTTTGATCTTATCTTTTGTAGCATGAAGCCCACTTTTGGGGCAATTTTGTTCTACACCAAAAAAATTGGAAAACTTTAAAAAAATGAAAAAATTTAAAACCTGGACAAGTTGAAACCCAAAAGGGCAACTTGGGCAACATAAGGAAAAGCACAGATAGGTCGAAAGACCTAGGTAAAAATGAGAGGCTAGGCCCGACAAGGCTTATGAGCCTAGGAAAAAATGAGAGGCCATGTGGAAAAAGGTGGGAAGTGAGTACCTTTTGTGTGCTAAACCTAGAATGAAAACTTGAAAGGGCTCCTAGACAAAATAAGAGAAATTGACAGAAAACAAAAAACTAGGTTGACGATACATTTGACTCCTTGGTTGTAATTAGGTTGAGAATCACGAATTATCCCTACGTTACAACTAAGTCGACGACTCTTGGATTTTCTTAGTGGATTGTTTTTGGAGATGACTCTTGCATTGATTTGGGATCATTTTGGCAAACGTAAGCTAGATTGACACTTATCTTTTTGGCTTACCTTTTTCCACATTTTATTTTGGGTGGTTAGATTGCTTATGTTCTTTGGGAAGTGTGAGAGTTGTGAGATTCTTACTCTTTTTGGGGGAAACAAGGTAATCTAGGAATAAGTGGAATGCCTTGGTTAACTTATGTTCTGCATGCTACATTTCACTTAATTCTTTGTCTTGTCTTTTGTTTACTCGAGGATGATCACACAGTTAAGTGTCGGGAGTCTGACGTGCTTCATTTTGCATGCATTAACTGTTGCATCCGTCATAGTTTTTGGTATTTTTTGCATGACAGATTGCTAGTATTAGTTGACTTTACGTGACAAGAGGTTTAGATGACCATGTTTGGTTTTATCGGCTAAATCCTGCATTTTGTAGACTTAATTTGTACTAATGGACATCATGTATCCTCGAGCTCCTAGATATTCCCTTTGATCATCTTTCGTGGGTCGCCCATGGGTACTTTTTGGTTACATTCTACGTGAAGGCCATTCGTAATGGTGGTAAAAGATATTGAAGGTTGTTTGCAAGGACGATCTAAGATATTGAAGGCCATTCACCTCTAGAATGGTAGTAGAGAAAGGCCACAGACATTAATGCGTGGTAGGAAATTGGAGCTACGGATAGGTAGCAATGGAGTTCAAAGCAGGCAACAAAGAAATGGGGAATCTTGGTCTGATGAGTTGTGCCAAAGTATGATAACGAACTAAAATAATTAGCCTTCAAGGCTAGTTTAATTGGATTTGTCTTTTAGAGCACTATACAATTGACTACTAGAACTCAAAAATTGGACTAAAGGTTCTCCCATAGCGAATAAAACAAGTTCAGCCGGCCAAGGAAACCACGAGTAAGTGCAGAAAGTTTATGGAAAAGCCCCAATGATCCATGCCAGAGGAGATGCTCCACATCAACAGTCCCAGCACGAGGTAATGGCGCAACCCGCATCATACACCACGGTCCGCGCAGCTCAAGTTTAAAGGTTTACCCAAAATGGCCAAGTATGGGTGCAGACCGTCCCCTTAACGATGGTCCGCACCATTCCAAGATCAAGATGCCAAGACTAGCCGGTGGCCCGTGCCAAAGTTCATGGCCCTCACCAAATTTTGGTCCGCGCCACTAGCCAGTGGCATGCTTCTTGAGTGAGTCATGCTTCCTGACCATGACCTGCGCCAAAGCAGATGGTTCACACCAGTGCATCACTCCACTGCTTCTTGCCAAATCAAGCGTACCACACCTTTAAAGACCCACGAACGCGCGCAATGATAAGTCCCGCAAAAATGTACTTTGCGCGACACGTGCCAGGCGGTGGGTGAACTAGGGTTTTATCATTTTTGGCCTACTTTGGGCCTATTTTTATGCCCAATCCCATTTGCTTATAGAGATGACCTGATTCTACTAGGTTAAACATGTACAAAGTAGATTAGATCATTAGGAGAGCTCTTAGAGAGGGAGAAACACTCTCCTTTTCCTTTTTCTTTCTTTTTATTTTTTGTTCATCCTATATGTGAAATTCAAATCCATATTTGAATTCCATGTCTATGGAGTAGTTTCCATAGCTTGGGGATAAATGTAACACATGTTTTAACCTTTATGTTTAGGTGAGATTCATTAGATTCATCCTATTATATGTGTTCATGATATTATTATGATTGTTCTTGCATGTTCTAAATGCATTAATATTACGCCACATACCAGCACACACTTTGGGCTGTATTCATGTACGGTGCATTTATTAATGCCCCATTGGGAAGAGAAACATTTATGTTAGCACGGGTAAGAGATTACGTTGCATCTGCGTGAGTGTGTGCACGGGAGACCCGGGTCATACTCTGACTTATTTTCCATTGCATTAGTCTTAGCTGATTACCAAATTTTTTCCAAGAGGTTGCGGGTAGAGATATCTAAAAAGGTAGAAAACTAGGGTGTGAGAGGCCCTAGATCATAGATAAGGTGCCAATGATCCTTGTTTCTAATTGATAGGACCTGAGGGGAGTTGTGCATTCGTGGTGAAAGCCCGGGACGTAATCGCACGGGGGATAAATAGACCTACAACAATGGTCGAACCTCTTTGTACTCTCCTGACTATGATGGCGGTGTCAATGAAGGGTTGCGATGCCACCCAACGTGACAGGTACGGGGAAGTGTATGCCACTGACCACACCACGTGTTGTGAATACAGTATTAGGTTATTTAGTAAATCTTGAATTTGAATGAACGAGGATCGAAATATTAGGTTAATCATGTTGCACAATGACTTCCCAAGTGCTTAGTATAATTAGCTTACTTGTTGTTTTACTTTATGAATTATAGTTATTAAATATTGAAATCCAAACCCCCCTTTTTGTTTGCAATTATTAGTTGTTCCTTTCACTCGTACGAATTAACGACCCATACGAGGTTGTGTCTTTAGTTGATACTTGAGCCCTAGCATCTCTTTGGACAAACCCAGGGTTTGCCGCTAACTACTATTTAGGTAGCGTAGCAATGAGAACAGGTGCAGAATTTTATATTTGACTGTCCCACAGGACAAACCTCCGCATGGGTTAATTAGCTACGATTAATGACCCTGGGTGGAGGCATGTCAAGAGCTTTGCAAATTGAGATGCTGAGTGTTGGATTGGCAATATGCTGAAATGGGTATACTTCGATAAAAGGTCTACATCGACCAAAATGGCCGTGAATCCCATCGACAGAGGAAACCCAACGCTGAAATCCATGGTGACGTTGTCCCAAACAGTTCTGGTATTTCCAATGGTTGAAGAAGGCTAAGAGGGGGTAATGTTGAAAACTTCAAAGTTTGGCATACTAGGCAATGCTCCGCAAAGGCTTTGACATCCTTTCATAAGCCTTTCCAAAAGAAGGTTGCGCAAAGGCGTGTAATGGTGTAATTTATGCTAGCATGTTCGCCCAACGTAGTGTCATGAAACTTGTGTATCAATGGTACTTTAAGAGCTGAAGTAGCTCCTAAATATAATATATTCTGTTGAATTAACAGGCCATCACGGATAAAGAAAGCTGTTTCATCAGGATACCTTGTATCTCGTTACAGATCCCATGATCAGCTCACAAAGCGTCAAGAAAATGGTACGTACCTGAGGAAATTACCAAGTGAAATTATGTTCTATCGTACTCGTCCGGGCGTGATGATGAATCAACCACGGCATTTTCTATACAAGCTTTATATTTAATAGTGAACTCGAACCCCATCAACTTTTGGACATAATGCTGCTATTCCGGTGTTTGGATTACTTGAGTTACCAAGCCCCTTAAGCTCTTTTAATTAGTTCAGATGATAAAGGGACGTCCCAGAAAGTATTGGCGCCATTTAGAAATAGCCTCAACTAAAACTCGTAACTCACAAGTGTAAGTCGGGCTGCCCAATAATCGCGGACCCAACTTCTTGCCGAAGAAGGTGATAGGATGATCCCCTTGCAACACCAGTTTTTGATGCATCTGTTTCAACAACAAAGGGTTGTGTAAAATCCAGAAGATGTGATACTAGTGTACACATCATTTCCTTCTTAAGAGGTTCAAAAGCCTTCTAAGTATCAGTCGTCCATTCGAAACTATCGCATTTAAGTAGACCAGTTAGGGGTGCAGCTATGGTGGCATAGTGAGCCATAAGTCGACGATAATAGTCGGTGAGCCCAAGAAAACCCCGAAGCTATTTTTTTGTCATCGGCTGCGGCCATTGTGTTAGGATAAGATGAAATATGATTGGGATATGATTGAGATATTAGGATAAGATGAGATATGATTGAGATATGATTGGGATATGATAGGATTCTTATGTCTAGATAAAGTGTATGTCTAGGCTAGTATTTCTATATGTATTTCATGATTCACAAACATTAATCTATGGAGAATTACCTCATTTACATGGTATCGGAATAAGATTTACGATCTTTTTTTTTTCACAGCACCCATGTCTGCTCTTCTTTTATCTTCTCCAAACCGCCGCCCCCTCTCTTCTCCTCCTCAAGAAAATTTTCTTCTCCTCTCACCATGACTGAATCATCCAAGCTTCCTTACAATACTCTTCTACATATGTTCACCATCAAGCTTTCTTCAACAAACTACTTGCTATGGGAACGATAAGTTGTTCACATTTTAAAACCACAAGGACTATACGGTTTTCTCAACGGCACCAAACCATGTCCAATTCTTCCTCCACCACCATCGGATTCCATGCCGTTGTCTTCCTCTAATGCAATGGTCAATGGCTCTTCTTCTGGTTCCACGAAGGAGGATTTGAAGGCTGCTTATGAGCAAGTCTTGGTTGCGCGTGAAGCATGGCTTGACGAGGATCAGCGAGTTTGTAGTCTCTTGTTCTCGTCCCTGTCTCCAAAAGCCCTGGCTGAGCTTGACGATTATAAGACCTTGCAACAAATGTGGGAGAACATTGCTGCTGTTCGTCAGAACCAAAGTAAGTCGACCATTCTACGCCTTCATTCCACTGCCTTTACTATCTGTAAGAATGGTTCGGTGTGTGATTTACGCCTTCAATTTAAGACTGTGTTCGATCAACTTGCTGGTTTGGGTGCTCCTGCATCAAATGATGACCAACTTCTTTGGTTTTTAACTGCTTTGAGTTCTGAATTTAAGGATTTTTCTGCCCCATTCATCACTGCTTCTCCGACTCCTTTGTATATCGAGATAGTTAATCGTGCAAAGGACCACAAAGCATTTTTGAACAATTTACAGGGACATTACGCTTCTGGTGGTACTGCAGTTGGGCCAGTTGCATTCGCGGCATCAGAATCCAACTCCGGTGGCCACGCATGATCTCACGTGTCGACGGGAGCAGCGCTTGGCGATGGCACGTCTGGCACACGCACCGAGCATTCTGGCCGGTTCTCAGGTCATGGACTTGGCAAGTTTCTGGGGCAGTTCTCAGGTGGTCGGGGCCATGGTCTAGAATACCAGTGGTGTCGCAAAATGGGTCATGATGCTGCTCACTATTATCGTTTGGTTCGATGTCCATCCGAGACTTCCAATCTTGCTCAGCAGTTTCAGTCCTCCCTTCAGCTTGAGCCGGCCGCTGTCACCTATGATTAGTACCTTGACTCTGGAGCTTCTGCTCATATGAGTTCGTCTGCTTCGAACCTTGAGAGTGTCACGCCCTACAATGGTAAATCCTTTGTTTCTGTTGGAAATGGTACTAATATATGTATTTCTGCTATTGGTGATTCTCAACTCACGCCTTCATTGTGAATTTATGATGTTTTGGTTGTTCCTGACATAACCAAAAACTTATTATCTATAAGCAAGCTTACCCAAGATCTTGGTGTACTGATAAATTTTGATTACCGTTCTTTTGTGATTCAGCACAAAGTCACCAGGGCAGTCATAGGCAGAGGCCATAGTGAGGATAGTTTATATGTGCTGGATCGTGGTGAAGAAGCTTTACTTTCCTTTATTAAGCAAAATAAATCTCGGGCCTCTTTTGAACTGTGGCATGCCCGTTTGGGACATGTGTCCCCTAGTACTATTTCCTTGTTAGCTAAAAATGGTGAACTATCTGTTTCCTCTTCATTTCCTAAACCTAATGCCTGTGCCTCCTGTGTGATGGAAAAAATGCCATAAACTGTCATTTGTTGAAAACTCTAAACGAGCTATGCATGTCTTGGATTTGATTCATTATGATTTGTGGGGACCATCTCCTGTTTTATCTGGTCATGGATTTGTTTACTATGCTCTCTTTGTGGATGATTTCTCAAGATTTACATGGCTTTACCCTCTTCTTCGTAAATCTGATTTTGTTGATGTATATATGAAATTTGAGGCATTTGTTGAAAATCAATTCTCCTCTCGGATTAAAGTGTTTAGAGTGATAGAGGCACATAGTTTCTGAACACACGTCTCCGAACTCATTTTGAGAGAAAAGGAATCCTTCATTAGGTTTCCTGTCCGTACACACCCAAGCAGAATGGGCATGCGGAATGAAAACACCATCACGTGGCAGAAATGGGGCTTACTATGCTTTTTCATTTATATCTGCCACTATCCTTTTGGGATGATGCGTTTGCGACAGCTGCATATGTCATTAATCGTCTTCCCACCCTGGTGCTTGATGACGCTTCTCCTTATTGTATTCTGTTTGACCGGGCACCAACATACTCTAACTTCCATCCTTTTGGTTGTAGAGTATATCTATTTTTTTCGTTTCTATGCTGAGCACAAGTTGTCGCCTCGAAGTATTCCTTGTGTGTTTGTTGGGTATAGTTCTCAATACAAGGGATTTCGCTGTCTGGATCCTACCTCTGGTTGGGTGCATATCATTCGTCATGCCCGGTTTGATGAAACTTGCTATCCTTTTGCCGCGTCGTCTTCGAGTTCTTCAGTTTTCTCTTCTCTTGATGTATCTTCATTTATTGATCCAGTCCTTCCAGATACCGTGCCACCATCACCATCGCCTTCTCCTTTGGTGCCTTGCTTGCTGTGCTCAGCTGACTCACCTATTTTGCCAGACCCCCTGTCTGCTATTCCTGATCAAATCCCTGGTTCTCCGGTGTACTCTGAGTCTACTGCTGATGGCTCTTCTGACAATTCTCCTAGTCCACCATTATCTCGGCCTCATCACATAGTCACTCGACCTCGTCCCATTTTGCATCGACCTCGACATCTTGATGATTATGTTATCACTGGCCTTACTGCGGCTGTACTCGACCACTCTGAACCCCGAGATTATCGAGCTGCTCTTCGTGATCCTCAGTGGGTTGCTGCTATGAATGACGAGATGTCTGCTCTTCGAAAGCAACACACTTGGGATCTAGTTCCTCGGCCATCTAATGTAAACGTTGTTGGCTCCAAATGGGTCTTCAGAGTCAAATATCTGCCCAATGGCATGGTTGACCGCTACAAAGCCCAACTTGTGGCTCAAGGGTTTTCCCAGCTACCGGGATTTGACTTTGACCACACTTTCAGTCCCGTGATCAAAGCATCCACTATTCGTACGGTTCTTGCCATTGCTACAATTCAAAAATGGCCCTTGTACCAGTTAGATGTGAATAATGCGTTCCTGAATGGTGTTCTAGATGCCCCAGTGTACATGGCTCAACCCGTTGGTTCAAGGATCCTACTCGACCTGATCATGTTTGCTGTCTGCGAAAAACCATTTATGGGCTTAAGCAGGTTCCAAGGGCTTAGTTTGATCGGTTCAGTTCATTTCTTCGCCAGCTTGGTTTTGTTTGCAGTTCTGCTGACACATCTCTATTTGTATTTTCTCGAGGTACTGTTTTGCTATATCTACTGGTATATGTGGATGATATCATCCTTATTGGCAATGACTCTGCTGCCATTCGTCAGTTCATTTCTCACACTCATCATGAGTTCGCCATCAAGGATCTTGGCTCCCTTAGCTACTTTCTTGGTCTTGAGGTCTCTTCCACTACCTATGGTCTCTTCTTAGGTCAGGCTAAGTATGCTAGGGATATTCTTCGTCGAGCTGGTATGGCTGATGCGGGGCCGGTTTCCACCCCCTTTGTACTTTCTTCTCAGCTTCTCAGTAGTTCGAGCGAACCTTTCAGCAATCCTACTTTGTATCGGTCTTTGGTTGGTGCTCTGCAGTACCTCACCATTACTCGACCAGATTTGGCCTTTGCTGTGAACTCTGTTAGTCAATTTCTCCAGGATCCTCGTGATGATCACTTTCCGGCAGTTACCCGGATTCTTCGCTATGTCAGTGGCTCTCTTCATTTCAGATTATCCTTTCATTCTTCTGCTTCCACAGATGTGTTAGGATATTCTGATGCTGATTGGGCTCGCTGCCTAGAGACTCAGTGCTCGACTTATGGCTACGTAGTTTTTCTTGGGGGTAATCTCATTTCTTGGAGCGCCAAGAAGTAGCCTACTGTGTCCCGCTCCAGTTCAGAGTCTGAGTATCGTGCTTTGGCCAAAATTGCGGCGGAGGTTGTCTGGCTTTCTCACTTGCTTCGTGATCTTCGCTTTCCGCTTTGTGAGTCGCTCATCCTGTTGTGTGACAACAACATTGCCATTTTTCTTGCTCAGAATCCGGCGGCTCACAAGCACGCCAAACATATTGATATCAACTATCACTTCGTTCGGGAGCTGGTTGCCTCAAGGAAACTGCGTGTTCGTCATGTGCCGACATCTCTCCAAGTTGCTGACATATTCACCAAGGGCTTTTCTCGCCCTTTATTTGAGTTTTTCAGGTCCAAGCTGTGCGTCTTAGCCAACCCGACGATTTACTTGGGGGGTGTTAGGATAAGATGTGATATGATTGGGAAATGATTGAGATATTAGGATAAGATGAGATATGATTGAGATATGATTGGGATATTGATATGAATCTCCTTGCGAAGACTCACAATTTGCGGAATTATATCTTTGATCTAGTGAAGGGATCTGCAAACCCACACTATCTCGCACGAAATTCAGGAGTCTAGCCCTCGGGGTATGCCTAACTTCGACTTGCTCTCTAACTAGCCCTCAGGATTAGATTACAAGGTTTATTGATACTTAACTAGCCCTCGGGGTTAAGCAACAATGGAATAGCTCGCAAGCAAAGAGTATGAAGTCAAAAGGTTGTATATTTGATTGATGAAAGGTTCTTATTTTCGTCCATAAGGCCTCCCTTTTTATAGGGTTACAATCTTGCCTCAAACCTTAATCACAAATGGAATCTGAATCGACTTATGGCAGCTTTAAGAAGCTAAAACCATATCTAACTAAAATACCTAAAATAAATGGTAATCTAAGGTAATCAAGTTGAATTCTTCAAGAAGTAACCTTGAAGAATATTACCTTATCTAATCTTACCAAATATAATTCTAATCAGAATAAAACTGAATATACTAAACCTTAATGGACTGTATTTTCAAAATTCAGCTCTTCAAAGCCCACATGACCGAGCTATTAGTCCAATAAACCCAAAATGACATTATTTTACAGTGATCACACTACCTCATTAAAAACCCAGTGGGAAAAAAGAGTATAGTGTTCTTCATGATGTCCTCAGTTCGTCGACAATCTTGAATAATGAATCCAAGATGTCGATGGTGACTCCTTCTTCAATTCTTCATCATAAAGTTGATCCATCAAAGCATTTAAAGCACATCAAAGAATTTGATATTCGTATCATTCCCTCCCGGATCGAAAAGTTTCGTCCTCGAAACGGGAAGCATATAACCTGTAAAGACATCCTTGAATTCCTGTAACAACTTAACAAACCGTGAAAACATATCTACAGGAATATCTTCTTTGGAATAGTAACTTTCTTTAAAGGACATTATAAACACAAAAGAATGATTAGTCAAAGATCGATTCACATCTCTTATTGGAACATAAAACGATTTACTAGAATCAGTAGATAGTTCATGTCTCATCATATAAATAGAAAGTAAAGGACTAAGATGTGAAAACAAGAATTTATGCAACTTTTCATAATCATTCTGCAACTTACCTATCTTACCTACCTTAGGATCGATCTGGAACTTGTCTATGGCGACATTTACTGTATTTTTGGTGGAACTGAAACTATTTTGGTCGAAACTACTTGCTCCTTGTGGGGGAGTAATTTCAGCAACATCTGTGGAATACGCCTCAAAAAAATCTTGTGTTTCAGGACCTTTCTCACCTCTGTCGACAATGATGATTTCATCATCTATTTGTTCTTCGTCGGTGTCATACAGTGCAGGCATATCATCATCTTCTTCCTCCTCCATTGTTGTTATAATTCGTTCATGGGGACAGTTATTGTGAACATGTCCTTGTTCATTACAATGAAAACATGTAGGAGTGTTAGAAGAAACTGTATCTGACAAAGTAGAAAATGATTTGCCTGTATCTTGGCTAAGAGACTGATTGGTTGCAATCATTCTTTAATCAGTGGGTTCCAATGGTGGAATTGAGCAGGTTTTAGTCGAATTAGGGTTTCCTTGGCCACCCATGTTCAAATTGCTACAACCCATGGTCGATTTTGGGCTTCTGAAATCAGAGAATTGCCTTTGACTGTCATAGCCGAAATTAAAGCTTCCACTGGGCCTTAATGTTGACTCAACCAACCTGGCATTGAATAATAAATCTTGCATGGAAACATAATACTGGAGTTTAACTGGAACTTGAAGATTTTCTCTTAAACCTTCAATAAACCGAGTCTTTATAAAGGCATCATTTTCTCTCATGCCAACTCTTCTCATAGCTAATTTAAGATCTTGCCAGTATTCATCTACATTGCGATTTCCTTGCTTCATATTGCTGAGATACGAATGTTGCTCCATCAAATATGTTTGTGGAACATGATGTAATCGAAGCTTGGTCCTCAATCTCTCCCAGGTGGAGATAGGTTTTTTACCAGCAAGTTGTCATGATTCTTTCAAATCCTTCCACCATTCTGTGGCATAATGGGTGAAATAATACTGTGCGATCTTGATCTTCTCT
Source organism: Rubia yunnanensis (assembly GCA_037428765.1). NCBI lineage: Eukaryota > Viridiplantae > Streptophyta > Magnoliopsida > Gentianales > Rubiaceae > Rubia > Rubia yunnanensis. Next base: position 25,220,467 of record CM075067.1, on the reverse strand, counting down.
TTCTCATGGTAGTTGTAAAGATCAAATAGGTTCTCGATCTGCCTCTCCCAATCCAAGTATTTCACAGGATTGTGTCGACCATCAAATCTAGGAATATCATACTTCAAACCTTTGATGTCACAAGCAGATTCAACTTGTCTTGAAGAACGAGGTGTCGTTGGATTTGATAACTCATCTACCTTCCTTGACAATCTCTGAACCTCTCTCATTATAGCATTTATGACATTCATGGAATTCGTTTTAGGTTTATTGTTGGGATTACCAACAAATGGCAGGACGAATGGATCGTCCGCCATCCCTGCTAAGAAGAAACAAACCGTCAGGAATAAATGTCCCCCCTTCCCCTTTGTTTATTAAGGTCACTCACCAAGTGTATAACACTCACAACTCATAAGGCGAAGGCTAATGCGAGGGCAACTGATCAATTCACCGCAATTCAAAGCAAACTATGGAGATGAGTACTGCAGAACTTATTTCGAAATTTAAAAATATATAAACTCAAAATTTGGCTCTACGATCTGGAATTCCAAATTCTACAAAGAATAAGGAACAAAACACAATTTGAATGGCATGAATCGGAGCTGTATTGAATGAATTATGACCAAAACAAGATTGCTTTATATAGGCTACAAATAGGTTCTGAAAATTCAAGAACAAAATTTTTTTTTGATAGAATAGCACCCGAGGGTGGGGGTTGATATATATGGTACCCCAAACCAAAGGAACCAGAGAAATGTATAGTAATAATTTACAGGAAGGCAACATAATTGCCTGCAAAATGAGATGTACATACTAGGCTAAGAGTTGTACACTATTAACATTATTAGGTTAGTTGCGATTCCAAAGCTACGAATCTCCACACCCCGTGTTAATTCGTATTTTGGCCAGGAAACTAACCTAAAATAGTTCCAAAAGAAGCAAATCTTTGCAAAAGTTGTTGTGACGGTGAAGTGGTATCCGTGTCTGAGTCTTTCTTCCGGAATGATGAAGTCTGAGTGTTTCTTCCAGTAGAGTGAAGATCACTCGGACTGAGCAGTGGTGGAAGTAACCTACAAGAAAAACAAGATTCATTAGCAGTATCCATTCTAACTCGAGTTAATTCTAATCTGAGGCAGTTGCTGCATATCTAAATCAATAAGACCTTTGATATGCATCGGGAGATTAAGTAGATTCAAAGTCAGATTATGTGCAGAATGATATTTGGCTATTGCATCAGCAACCATATTCCCTTCCCGGGGCACAAACAAAAGTTTAGCACCACCCAGAAGATGATTAACTCGGAAAGCCTCATTAAAAACATTCCAGTGTGATGAGTATGGATCGGTAATCATTTTAACTGCTAATTGAGAATCAGATTCAATAGTAACAGTTTCATCCAAGTGGCAGCAATTTTGGCATGCAAATTGAACTGCCTGTATTTCAGCTAGCAAAGAGGAGTTAGCCGAGATTGATGCAGATTTAACTAGTAAGGGAGTTCCACTGTTGTTTCTTATGATTATCCCTACAGTTGCCTTATTTGGAAGCCATGATGCATCAGAGTTGATCTTAATGCATGAAATTCTTGGTTTCACCCAACAGACAGATTTTATTATCGTTTTTGGAGGGGGTCTTGGGTGGGGAATTAGGCTCTGAATGGGATGTGGTAGGCCTCTAGGGGATTTCAGATAGGTAGGATTAGCCTGCAGTGTTAACCTGGTAAGATCAAGGGCCTCCTTACAGACTTAATCTATAGAGAAAGAGGTTTGCTGAAAGAGAAATCTATTTCTTGCCTTCCAATGGGACCAGCAAATAATAGGAGGAAGTATATTGCAAACCAGCTGGTGGCTTTTGGGCAGGTCCCCACAGTTCCAAAATGTGAAAAAAGTTTGAGCTAGGGACTGGGGATCAGTAATGTTAAAAAGCACTAAAGAAGACATATAATTCCATACAGATTTAGCCAATGAGCAAGATATGAAAAAATGTTCAATAGAATCTACATGGCAGCAGACAGGGCATTTCGATGCAAGGTAAAAACCACATGAAATAAGTATATCATCGAAAGGAAGCAAGGAGTTAAGCATCTTCCAAGTAAAAATCGATACTTTTTTCTGGAGGACAGTATTCCACAGCAGTTTAGATATCGGAGAATTACTTGTAGCCATTGTCATTACCCGATAGGCCGATTTGGAAGTAAAGTTACCTGAAAGGTCAGGTTTCCAGATGATCCTGTCATCTATGGACTGAATTAGCTCAGCTTCCTGTAGAAATAACATAGTATCATGTTCAAGGAAAGGAGAGACCCGATTTAGAATCTCTGATTTATTCCTGATAAACTCTGCCACAGCACAATATTTAAATGTTACAAATATATGCTCAGGGACAGAGTTTATTAATGGTCCGGACATACACCAATTTGCAGTCAAAAAATTGCAGGAACCTTTCCCATGAATTATAAATTAATTTTGTTCAGCCAAAAGGTTCACAGAACAGATTCTTTTCCAGGTTATAGATTTCCTATTAGAATCAAAAAAAGACCATAGCAATTTAGCCCACAGAGTATTCCCCAATTGGCATTTCCACCACAATTTAAGTGAACAAACATCTAGAATAGCTTTGATAGATCTAAACCCTAAACCACACTGAGAAATTGGAGTAGCCAAATTTCCCCATTTTCTCCATATTTTGTTCCTTTTCCCTTCAGTCTCTCCCCAGAAAAACCTAGCCATTTTTTTTCTAGGGATTTTATTATTGCTTTTGGTGGTTTTGTTACTGACCATAGATGTTGAGGCAAAGTGTACAAACAGGATTGTATTAAAATAAGTTTGCCCCCTGAGCTCAGCCAATGGTTTTTCCAGTTTTGCAATAACCTGTCAACTTTTTCCATGAGTGGCTGAAAATACCTGTTAAGAGTTCTACCTTTAAAAATTGGACAACCTAGGTAAAGGAAAGGTAAGGATCCCTGTTTCATATTAAGTATTGTCCTAATCTGATTAAGTTTACCATTTGAAGCCCTTTTACTAGTAAAGAAATCAGATTTATTAAAATTGAACTTTTGTCCAGAAGTATATTCAAAGACATCCAAAAAGGCCTTAATCCTGATGAGATTGGATTTAGAAGCTTGCATGAAAATTATAGTATCATCTGCATACATAAGATGTGTAGCTGGTGGGGTAGTAGATGGGATTTGATAATAAGAAAGCTTATTATTTTGAAAGATGAAAGAGAGGCTTCTAGAAAAAGCTTCAGAAAAAAATATTAAAGAGGAAGGGAGAGAGTGGATCACCTTGCTTTATACCTCTTGAGGCCTTGAAAAAACCCACAGGGTTACCATTAATAAGTATGGAAAAGTAAGCATGGGAAAGATTAGACATGACAGCATTAAGAAATTTTCCTTTGAAACCAAATTTCATCATAACTTCCCTAAGAAAGTGCCAATTAACTCTATCAAAAGCTTTCATTAAGTCAAGTTTCAGAATACAATTAGGGATTCTAGCCTTTTTATCAATAAACCTAATCAGTTCCTGAAGGTAGATGATGTTATCCGAGATGTCCCTATTTTGCATAAAAGCAGTCTGATTAGTTGAGATGAGTTTATCCATACATGGTTTAAGCCTTTCCATTAACACCTTGGAGCAAATTTTATTAAGTACATTGGATAGGCTTATTGGTCTAAAATCATCAAAAGAGCTAGGGGTAGATTTTTTTGGAATTAAGGTAATCCAAGTACTGGATATACCTCTAGGTAGTGCAGTGCCATCAATGAATTCATTTACTGCTTCAATGAGATCAGATTTTATTATAGTCCAGCATTTTAAGTAGAATTTAGAGGTAAAACCATCCGGCCCCGGACTACTATTTTTACTCAGGCCTTTAACAACTGTTTCAAGCTCAGATTCAGTGACTGGTTTGGATAATTCACAGTTGTCAATCTCAGAAATAACATTAGGGATCTGGCTGAGAAATTGTGGGTAGTAAGAAACATTAGGCACCTGATTAGGTTCCTTCAACAGGTGACTGTAATAAGCAATGGCTTCATTATTAATGTCTGGTTGAGAACTTAGCCATTGACCATCTTTATTTTTAATCTTAGTAATTTTAAGTCTGCTGTTTTTCTCTTGGACCACTTTATGAAAGAACTGAGTATTGTTATCTCCTAACCTATGCCATTTTAATTTAGATTTCTGTTTCCAAAATTTCTCCTTTTCCTTTTGAGCTCTCAGCAACAGAGCCCTTTTCTCATTTAGTTTTATTAGCTCAACAGGTGAGGGATTAAGATCAAAAGCATTTTCCTGAATTCTAAGGCTTTCCTCAGCATGTAAAATATTCGAATCAATATTCCCAAAGCAGTCTTTATTCCAATTTTTTATTTCTTTTTTCAACCTGATTAGTTTCAAAAAGAAGCCTAGTAAACCAGTTTGTCTCATTTCCTTATCCCAACATGTCTTAATTAAAGGGATAAAATCCTACCGATTAAACCATACATTAAGAAACCTAAATGGTTTAGGACAGGAATTAATCAAATTTGAAATCTGTAAAAGCAGGGGTGAATGGTCAGAAGTTTTTCTGTTCAAGATTTGGATGGAGGATGAGGGGAACTTATAGTTCCAGGATATAGTACACAATCCTCTATCCAGCCTTTTAGATGTAGGGTTTCTAAGTCTGGAATTACACCATGTAAACAAATTCCCTACTGTATTAATTTCCTGAACTCCCAAACAATTAATCCAAGTATTAAAATCTCTAATGCTACCTAGTGAGGGAGAACTAGGGCCCTTGTATTCAGTGAGTGATGTAATAGTATTGAAGTCACCTATAAACATGGTGTCACCTATGGTAATAGGCTCCAGGTCTTTCCATAGATTCTTTCTGCCTTCCCTATTCCTAAGGGCATAAATAAAAACTGCATCCATTTCAAGATTAATAGTCTGGTGCTTTATGTGAACATGTAGAAATTGCTCATTTGCAGTCAGAAGAGTAACTGCCATTAGATCTGTCCACATAAGCCATATTTTACTATTAAACAGTGATAGGCCATTAGGAAAGTGCAGTTTGTCCTTATATGAATCTAATTTGGAGATATCGTGCATAGGTTCAATTAGGCATAGTAATTGAATCTTTTTAAGTTTAATTAGATTAGTTAATCTCAACATAGATGATTCCATTCCCCTAATGTTCCAAACTAAGAAATTAATTAAGGGAGAATCATTCATTGTTCACCAGACTTATTACTTTTAGTAGATGACCTAAGCATCATTTTATTAATCTGGCTGAAATAATTGGTTTTTTTACCTTTAGCCTTACCTTGCTGGGGACCATCACCCAGAATAGTAGAAGAGTTAGGGTCTGCCTGATGTTGAGCAGTAAGATCTTCCATCTCATCCTGCAATACAGCAAACCTACTTCCCATTCATCCTTGTGAGGACAGATTAATACTTTTATGTCTATCAACATTTAATGTAAGTGTTCCAACATGAATATCATCAATAGCATATGGTCTTGGAGTAGATTTTGTAAATGCAGAATCATGTAAAAGTTTGGATATGGAATTGTCAGTACTGTAAGGGTGATTAGGCCTAACAGGGTTAGCAGGTGTGGACTCTTTGTCAGTCATTGGGTCACTAATAATCTGGATTGGGGGACTGGATTGAAAGTTATGAGAGGAAGAAGGCTTATCCAGTTGGCTGACAACTTTCACATTATCCATACTGATAGGGTCTGTCAGATCTTTGTTTGAGATCAAGGGAGGGGTATCAAACTTTTTCCCTGTTGCCTGCCACAGAGGTTGGTTAGGAATTAAATTTTCTTCCTGCGGAATGGCATTTTGGTTTGGACAGACAGCTCTACATTGGTTAACTGAGTGGCCTAGTTTAGCACAGTGGTTACAGTAAAAGGGAATGTCTTCATATTCAATCACAAATTTTTTGTTAGTTACTGACCCCAACCTAATATGTTTGCACAAAGGTTTCTGGAGATCGATTTCCACACAAAGTTTAATGGCTGAGGGTCTGGTAAGCATATCTGTGGCTAGGTCAGTTTTAATGAAGGTACCTATGCTATTGCCGATTGACTCAATGGATGCTGTATTATAGTAATACAGTGGAACTTCCCTAATAATACACCACACAGGGACTATAGGTGATTCTTTATGAATTGAAAACTCAGGTGTCCATTTTAACATTTTTAGTAAAATTCCACTAAAATTCCTGACACCTTTCATCCAACAACGTTGATAATCATTAAGAAGTTCAAAACGAATAAGCACGTGTTTGTAATCTAAAGAGCCAAGTTGGTACTTACCTGAGAAACCTACCGTTTTGAAGAGTTGTTCCAACATGTCCATGGAACATCTCCCTTTGGTAAATTTGCCGACCAGAGCATTGGTGTAGTGGGATGACAGTTTAGAAATTTGTTCGTCTGAGTATAAACAGGCCACGTCACCCAGATGATTGACTTTAGGGATTAGCTCAGGATTGTTAGGAAGAACTTTAGCTAATGGGGGAGATTTGGTTTTTAGGGCAGCAGCAAAGGATAGAGGTTGAGGAGGAGGAGGGGAATTAGGGTTAGTGATTTCCGGGACAGTTAGGGGTTGAGGGGTTGCCATGGGTGAGACCGTTAACGGCAATAAAGCCGTTACCGGCGGGCGCTCATTATCGGCGGCGGAACCGGCAAGGAGACCGGCAAGACAAACAGGAAGAGAAGAATAAATTGAGTGAGAAGGAGGATGAAAGTAGATCGCACCAAAATCGCTCCACAATCGCACCTAGTAACAGTAGATCACAATCTCAAGAACAAATTGGAATAGGATCTTAAATCCAAATCACTTGTGGAAAAGGATTTTAATGACTTACTTGTCCCCCAAGTCAAAAATTCAGATCAAAACCCCTCTCACAATTGGCTTTTATTTCCTTTTTCTCTTCCGGATTTTGACTTTTCTTTTCCTTTTTCAAACCGGATTCCTTTTTATTTCCTTTTTTTTTCCAGCCACAATTCGTTTTTTTCCTTTTTTTGTACTATAAAACTCACAAATAGAATGTTATTCCCCAAGAAAAATTTCGGTCACAATTACCAAAATTTTTGGAAATTGCAAATCCGCCCCCAAACTTTTGAAAATTACAAATTTGGAATAGGAATAAATCCAAATCAATTGTGGAAAAGGATTTTAATGACTTACTTGTCCCCCAAGTCAAAAGTTCAGATCAAAACCCCTCTCACAATTGGCTTTTATTTCCTTTTTCTCTTCCGGATTTTGACTTTTCTTTTCCTTTTTCAAACCGGATTCCTTTTTCTTTCCTTTTTTTTTCCAGCCACAATTCATTTTTTCCCTTTTTTTGTACTATAAAACTCACAAACCGAATGTTATTCCCCAAGAAAAATTTCGGTCACAATTACCAAAATTTTTGGAAATTGCAAATCTGCCCCAAATTTCTGATTTCAAATCCTAAATTCCAATTTTGAAACCTAAAATCTGCTACCTTTTGTTTTTGATTTTCAAAAATTTTTGGAACAAGAATCGCCTATACAAAACTTGGAATAAGAAAACTACGACAACTTCCTCTTAATTCCAATGAACTTCGAGGTATTCAAGATCATAAGGATCAAGAATATGACACTATATATATGAAAAACGACACAAGACTCTCTTTTTTTTAATAAGGTGTAATCAAGAATCAAAGAACAATTCTAGATCACGGAATCAAAGAACGATAACGAAAACAAATAGGATTATGAGCATGTAATAATTTCCAGAAGAGTTGACGAAAATATCACAAGCACATAAACTGTTTAAGCTACTTAAAACTACAAAACTGACCTGGAGGTGAAGGCGGATAATACTTGTTAACGCTCAGACCCTTCGACGTCCTCCTGACTCGATTGATGAAAGTGAAGGCGGATAGTAATACCGAAGTATTCTAACTCTCAGACCCTTCGACGTCCTTCGACTCTAGATTCAATCCTCCTGGTAAGAAAGATCAAACAAACACTTAAAACACGACACGAAAGAGTATATATATATATAATCGAAAATAAATTAATGGAAACTCAAAACCCCCTTTTTTTGTTTTTTTTTCCGGCCTCAGTCGATCCTTCGCTTTGCTCTGATACCAACTGATAAGAATCTCCTTGCGAAGACTCACGATTTGCGGAATTATATCTTTAATCTAGTGAAGGGATCTGCAAACCCGCACTAGCCCCCGGGGTACGCCAAACTTCGACTTGCTCTTTAACTAGCCCTCAGGATTAGATTACAAGGTTTATTGATACTTAACTAGCCCTCGGGGTTAAGCAACAATGGAATAGCTCGCAAGCAAAGAGTATGAACTCAAAAGGTTGTATATTTGATTGATGAAAGGTTCTTATTTTCGTCCATAAGGCCTCCCTTTTTATAGGGTTACAATCTTGCCTCAAACCCAAATCACAAATGGAATCTGAATCGACTTATGGCAGCTTTAAGAAGCTAAAACCATATCTAACTAAAATACCTAAAATAAATGGTAATCTAAGGTAATCAGGTTGAATTCTTCAAGAAGTGACCTTGAAGAATATTACCTTATCTAATCATACCAAATATAATTCTAATCAGAATAAAACTGAATATACTAAACCTTAATGGACTGTATTTTCAAAATTCAGCTCTTCAAAGCCCACATGACCGAGCTATTAGTCCAATAAACCCAAAATGACATTATTTTACAGTGATCACACTACCTCATTAAAAACCCAGTGGGAAAAAAGAGTATAGTATTCTTCATGATGTCCTCAGTTCGTCGACAATCTTGAATAATGAATCCAAGATGTCAATGGTGACTCCTTCTTCAATTCTTCATCATAAAGTTGATCCATCAAAGCATTTAAAGCACATCAAAGCATTTGATATTCGTATCAGACATGATAGGATTCTTATGTCTAGATACATTGTATGTCTAAGCTAGTATTTCTGTATGTATTTCATGATTCACAAGCATTAATCTATGGAGAATTACCTCATTTGCACATTGGAGCATGGCATTAAAGTTTGAGACATCTACGCTAACACCTTAAGTTTACACCACATGGCCAAGATAGTTGATTGAACGACGGAAAAAAGTACATTTGCTCTCCTTTGGAAAATAAGACTTAGCTGCTTAACATTTCAAGACCTCCTCAAGATGGCGTTCATGGATGAGAGGATCCTTGTTGTAGATGAACATGTCATCAAAGAAGACAATCACAAAGCGACGGAGGATTGTTCGAAAAAGATCGGCCATGGCAGCTTGGAAGGTCGAAGGAGCAATTGATAGACCAAAAGGCATGACAAGGAACTCATAATAACCTTCATGAGTTCAAAATGCTTTTTTGTGAATGTCGCGATGATCCATAAGAATTTGGTGGTACTCGGAGTGTAGATCCAGCTTCAAAAGGTTGTAGCTCCACCCAATTCATCGATCAGTTCATCAATGGTGGGATAGAAAAATAATCTTTGATTGTGATTGCATTGAGGGCTTGATAGTCGACACAGAAACGCCATGTCCAATAACACCGACTGCAGTGAATGGACTCGTACTTGGATAGACAAACCCATCATTCAACATTTACTAGGCCAGCTTTATCCATAACATCCTACTAAAAATAAGGGTATCGATATGGACAAACGTTGACTAGAGCAGATCCCTGTTGCAAGAAGATCTTGTGATCGACCGACCATGTTGGTGGTAATTCCCGAGGTGGGGCAAATATTGCGGTATTTAACTAAGAGTTCCTGCACCTCCTTAGGAATCTTGGAAGAGAGCTGCAATTCCTCATTTACCATGGGAACTGATTGGGGGTGAGTGACTGGCAAGACTTTGAACATTGAACTCACAGAATCCATGTGGAGTAGAACAGTCAACTGAGGATATGAGCTCTGCTTCAAAGGTTCAGTTCTACTGCCCACAAGTATAGTCTTCACGCCCTTCCAAGTGAATTCCATAGTGAGCGCTGCATGATCATGCATATAAGGACCCAAAGTATGCAACCATTGGTTTTCTAGAACTATATCCAACCCCCATATTGGCAGAAAAAAAAAATCGACCGGAAAATAATGCCATTCTCCAATGTAAAAACCCAGGGCAGTGTCGATTGCACAGAAAGTGTTGCCCATTGCCCATGTAAAACCAAAATCTCAGTTTTGGCTCCTAAGCGATGCCAATTTTTGTAGCCAGGTCAGCCTGTATGAAGTTATTGTGGCTACCATTGTTGATGAATAACAAATTTAAAGCTAGAAGATAATATGTAGAAGAAGAAGAAGAAGCTTCATAGATGCAGCATGGTTTTGTTTGGTACAACCCGATCCAAAATGGAACCAAAAATACAGCTATATAGCTGGAATTCAGAGCCAAGAAAAAGCAAGAAAAAAGGGCCCGTTATAGCACGACACGTGTGCAGGCCAAAACAAAAAATCAGAAAGAAATGAAACGCAGTGGGTTGATGTCGTTTTGCCACTCTTAAACTTCAACCAAGAGATTTGAACGTTGGCGCCAAACTTTGAACTTCCCTCCGGTTTTCTGCTTTCTCTGCAACTTGTCCTTCCATTGGCACTGATTCAGGATCGCATTTCTTCATCACCCCCTCCTCAAGCTCAGAATGGAGAGAACGAAAGCTGAGCTTGAACAAGTTTGCCAGAAAAGGAACCACAGGTAGAGACTTGGTGAAGACATCGGCCAGTTGCATTCGAGATGAAACAAAAGAAGGTAGGAGAAAACCTTCAAGATAATAATCACGGACGAGATGACAATCAATGTCTAAATGCTTGGTGCGCTCGTGGAACACAGGATTGGCAGTGAGATGGAGAGCCGCCTGATTATCACAGAAAAGGGGAATTGGAAACTGAACTTGAATCCGAAGATCTCTAGCAATATAGCTGATCCATTTCAGCTCACAAGAAGTCATGGAAAGACTCCTATACTCAGCTTCAGCAGAAGACTTGGAGACAGTGGACTGTTTCTTAGATTTCCAAGAGATCAATGAGGAACCTAAGAAGACAGCAAAACCTGTAACTGACCTTCTGGAAATCTTGCAAGTTGCCCAATCAGCATCACAATAGGCATGAAGCTGGAGATCATTTACTGAAGGATAGAAAAGGCCTTGAGTTGAGTGGTGATGAAGATATTTGACAATGTGCAAAGCACCATTGAGATGATGCTGTGTAGGAGATTGCACAAATTGACTCTACTGATGAACAGCAAATGTTATATCTGGCCTGGTGTAATTGAGATATAACAATCTGCCAATGAGTCTTCGGAAAATGCTGGGATCAGAAAGTGGGACTGAGTCCTCATCATGAACAGGCCAAGAGCAAGGAAATGGAGTAGCTGCAGGTTTGCTGTGCAGAAGACCACAATCAGACACAATATCCTGAATATACTTATGCTGATGAATATGAAAACCAGAAGGAGATCTGTTCAGCTCCAAACCAAGAAAATAATGAGCAGGGCCAAGGTCTTTGATGGTGAACCTTTGATGTAAAGATGCCTTGACACCAGTGATGGCAGCTAGAGAATCTCCCATGATGAGAACATCATCAACATAGACAACCAGTGCCAAGATTGAAGAAGATGTGAACCTTAAGAAGAGACAGTGATCATGGTGAGATTGATTAAAATTTAAGCTCAAGAGATGTTGTGTAAACTCCTTGTTCCACTGCCTGAAGGCATGTTTTAAACCATATAGACTTTTAGTCAGCTTACAAACCAGATGAGGTGTAGAGACATGATAGCCATCAGGAAGTTTCATGTAAACCTCCTCATCTAAATGCCCATGCAAGAAAGCATTGTTGATGTCAAGCTGATGAACATGCCAGTGTGAAGCTGAAGCCATAGCCAGAAGCATTCTGATTGTAACTGCCTTAGCCACAGGAGAAAAAACTTCAAAGAAATCTATCCCTTCTATCTGATTGTAGCCTTTGGCAACTATCCTAGCTTTGTGTTTAGCTAAGCTTCCATCTGCATTATACTTCAGTTTATAGATCCATTTTGAACCAATGGCTTTCTTTCCAGGTGGCAGTTTCACTAGATCCCATGTGTGATTCTGCTCAAGGGCAATGAGCTCCTCAGCCATAGCCTTAACCCATTCATGAGAATGCTTTGCTTGCTGATAAGTGGATGGTTCCTGTACCTGTGAAGCACTAAGAATGTGTGCAAAAATGTCTGACTGAGGTTGGATAGATGAAGAAACAAAATCCTTTGCCCAGACAGGTGGTCTGATCACTCTAGTGCTATGTCTTGCACCAGTATCAGATGGTGGAAATGGAATGGGAAAAGAAGGTGTAGGACTAGAGGATTCAGGATTATTAGTAGGAAATGTGTCTGTGAATGGAAGGGGAAAAATGAAGAGAAGAGGTGATGAGTAAGGGAAAACAGATTCATGAAAAACTACATCTCTGGATATGATTAACCTGTGATTTTGCAAATCAAATAGCTTATAAGCCTTTTGACCTGTGGGATATCCAATGAACACACAGGGATATGCTCTCTCTGCAAACTTATCCTTGTGTGGAGATGTATTAGTTGCATAAACTAGACAACCAAAAGTTCTGATCATGTTCAGATCAGGTTGCGCATGGAATAACAGTTCAAAGGGAGTTTTCCATGAAAGAATGGGAGTTGGAAGTCTGTTGATCAGAAAAGTTGCAGTCAATATTGCATCTCCCCAGAAAGGTTTGGGTAAATTTGATTGAAACAGAATAGCTCTAGCAATTTGCAACAGATGCTGATGTTTTCTCTCCACTACACCATTCTGTTGTGGAGTATAAGGACATGATCTCTGATGAAGTATTCCTAAATCAGCAAACAATTGTTCACATTCAAGATTAACAAACTCACTCCCATTATCTGTTCTTACTGATTTGACTGAGGCATGAAACTGATTTTGAACCATGGCAAGGAACAGTTTGAGAATTGAAAATACTTGATCTTTGGATTTTATCAAATAAGTCCATGTAGATCTAGTATAATCATCCACTACTGTTAAGAAATACTTACAACCATTAATGGAACTAATCTCATAAGGTCCCCACAAATCCAAATGCAACAACATAAAAGGAGACTGAGTAAAACTGGTGCTGATTGGAAAAGGCAATCTGTGTTGCTTTGCCATAGGACAAACAGTACAAATGCTATCAGTTTTGGATAATGTAGCAATTTTAGAAATGTGCTTTAGTACATCATTAGAAGGATGACCTAATCTAAGATGCCAAGAATGAGGAGATGGTGAACTCTGATTAGCAACAGCTCCAATCACAGTATTTTGAAATGGCTTTGAATGTAGACTCAGCTTGATGTTATCTGGATGAAATGAATGATTGTCTAAAATGTACAAGTCATTTTCTTCTTTGATTGCTGCAAGAACTCTGTTAGTTCTGAGGTCCTGCAGCACACAAAGGCCAGAAGAAAATTTGAAGACAACAGGCATGGACTTAGTCAGCTTATTCACAGAAAGAAGATTATATCTGAAATCAGGAATATGTAGGCAATCATTTAGGATAAGTGAGGGATTCAACTTGACTGATCCTATGGCTGTGACCTGCTTAATTGTATGATCAGGTAAGTAAACTGGTGTGGGATTGTGTACAGCAACAACATTATGTAACATAGACAAATTTGCACACATATGACTTGATGCTCCACTGTCAACAATCCACTTATCATCAGTCAAAGTAAAAACATTAAGGGAGAAGTTTGTGACCAAGCTACCTGCAAAATCATGATAATGTGCATAATTCACTGCTCCATACTGATCTGAAATTTGTTCCTTCCCTTTCTGTTTCTTCTCAAGTTGTGCTTCCACCAGTTTTGCAACTAGTGCATGCAATTTTTCATCAGGATCACTCAGTGGTGTATCCTCTTCCTCCAAAGCTACATGTGCTGCAAACTTCTGAGCTGGTTTCTGATAAATTTGTGGAGCAAACTGAGGTTTAACTGTCACATCTCTGTTGCCTTCCCACCAATCCGAATATCCTTTGATTTTGAAACAATTCTCCTTCACATGGCCTAACTTTCCACAATGATCAGATTTCAGGTCAGGTCTCCTGACATTTCTCTTCCTGAAACCTTCTGATTCCTCCACCTGATCAAAGCTTGATTCCTTAATCTGATAAGGCACCTTCCTGTCCCTATAGATCCTTACAGCCATAGCAGAATTTCCATGAATTTCCTGATAACCACAGTGAATATCCTTTTGTTTCTCTATCCTAGTTATCATAGAATATGCCTTCCCAATACTAGGAAGAGGATCCATCAACAAGATCTGATAACTAATGGAGCTGTATTCTTCATTCAACCCCATCAGAAATTGATGCAACTTATCATCCTCCTCTTCTGCAGCTAAACAAATGTAATTAATGCAGTCTACACTACATTTCTTCCTAGGCCTTAAGCAAGCATACTCATCCCAAAGACTCTTTAACTCAGTAAAGTAAACTGCAATAGATTCATTGTTTTGCTTCAATTCACATATATCCTTTTTCAGTTTATGAATAAGAGGTCCATTACTCTCCCCAAATCTCTCCTTCAGCTCATTCCATAAAGCATAAGCATCTTCAAAAAACATGAAACCTCTTGCAATTTTCTTTGAAATAGAATTCAGAATCCATGAGATCAAGGTTGAGTTTACCTTATCCCATCTGTCATACATAGGATCATCAGGATCTGGTGGTTGTATCTCACCTGTCAAGAACTTCAGTTTTCCTCTGGATTTGAATGCTATCAACATCGATCTGCTCCAGGTTATATAGTTAAACTCATTCAGAGGCTCTGCCACCAATATCAGACTTGAGTTGTCACCATTTTGCAGGTCAAACGGATCATTAATCCTTGCCCTTCCTCTGTATGAATTAGATCTAGATGAATGATGAACCGAATCTACTGATTCACCATCAGAAGCCATGATTCACAGCTCAAAATGTTCAGAATTCAATGGAGTTTTAAACAAAAAATATTTCCAGATTTTCCTGGTTATGCTCTGATACCATAACAAATTTAAAGCTAGAAGATAATATGTAGAAGAAGAAGAAGAAGCTTCATAGATGCAGCATGGTTTTGTTTGGTACAACCCGATCCAAAACGGAACCAAAAACACAGCTATATAGCTGGAATTCAGAACCAAGAAAAAGCAAGAAAAAAGGGCCCGTTATAGCACGACACGTGTGCAGGCCAAAACAAAAAATCAGAAAGAAATGAAACGCAGTGGGTTGATGTCGTTTTGCCACTCTTAAACTTCAACCAAGAGATTTGAACGTTGGCGCCAAACTTTGAACTTCCCTCCGGTTTTCTGCTTTCTCTGCAACTTGTCCTTCCATTGGCACTGATTCAGGATCGCATTTCTTCATCAATGCAAACCTCCACATGTTCAGTACCAAGAACCGTATGGATATAAAATATACTCGGATCATCCTACTGGTGAAAAGTGTTTAGATTCACTTTAAGCTCATCATCATTCTGAACTAAAGGTTCACAGGATATGTGGCGTCTTTAGCATCCAACAAAGCATCGGTGAACATTAAAAGAGCTCGATTCTTAAAACAGTAATTAAGCTTTATTTCTCATCACTTGTGAAACATAAACCCTATTCACGTTTAGCTTTGACCTTCGCCGGGCTTAAACATTGAATCGGAAGATACTGCTCAATTGAAGTCACACGAGCTAGTGAACCCGCAAGAGCTGTGGTTGATGATGGTCTATTACCGCCAACAACTGAACCAACTACGACTAGAGGAGGCGAGTTGCGAGCGCCACTTAGAAGTCTCGGATCCCACTGCCTGGAGCACCGACAAGGGACCAAAATGCCTCACGATGTGAGCTACTCTGCCAACTCAGCTAATCATCACGGCGTTCCTCAAACAGCTGGAATTTCATCATTGCGTCTGGTAGCGAGGAAGGAGGGTTCAACAACTCCGGTCGAATCTCCGGTTTCAGTCCCCAAACCCAGAAATTTAAGAACAATGAATTATAATTCCCAGTGATACGCAACATAAGGGCTTCAAATTCAGAACAAAATTGAGCTACCGTACCTGTTTGAGTCAGTTTGACAATTCGACCCAAAGGATCTTCGTAAAATGACAAACCGAATCAAGCCCTAAGATAATTAAAAAATAAGTCCCAGGTAGTGAGGCCACCTCCACTCTCCATCCATTGAAACCACGTTGAAGCTTCACCGTGAAGATGAAAATATACGACAGAAAGGCGAGTTGCTGGAGGAATATGGTGAAGGTCGAAGAATTTCTCAATATTGTAAATCCAATCATCCACCGTGGAGCCATCAAGATGGGGCACATCGACACGGAGGTTGTGCAGCAAGGCAAGTTCAAAACCCACTGGATCACTGATTGGCTGGTGGTGGAGGCCAACTATCGGCGAGTGATCTACCGCTGGCAAATGAGTGTCTGTAGCAGGCGAAGGGCTAGCTGAGGCATGATTTGGACGCTATGGAGAAGAGTTGTGAGATCTAAGCTGCTGTTGAATATCAGTGTTCCTTCAATAACGCCGTGAAGTGCTCCTTCTGTTCAAGGAGCTGTACGTGAGAAATTTCCCTAAACTTGGCCTCCATGGAATTAACCAAGGCCACCACATCTTTGTTCTTCATGGTGAGGTCGGTGATGAAAGCACCAATGATAGAAACAATAAAAAAAAACCATTCTATTCATGGTAGGGTACTTCAAGGGGTCCCACTCTCCAAATGATGCCAAAAATACAAGATCAGTATTAGCATAAGAAAACAAGAAAGGAAATATGTCCACTACTTATAACGGAAGCAACACATAACCTCTCCAATAATCCTCCCTCAGTGCTTGTAATCCTTCAGCCAAAGAGGGTCTTGTTTTTTAAGGAAATAAGGGTAATAATCTGTGTTTATTCATGAATTCAAGATACATTATATAGTAGTACAGGATACCTATAGAGGCTAGGAAAATGTAATAGAATACAATTACATCTACAATTGTAGTAAGAATACAAATCCAATTCCAATTCCTTAACATTTTGCTCTTACGGGTATTCCTCTACCATGTTCCTCACTTGGGCTTTGGATTGAAGTGGATTCTTTTTCTTCAAGACTTCCATCCCAAGCACAACTTGTCATTCTCTCTGTGACAATAGAAGATCGTGATTGATCGTAATTGATTGTGATTGATTGTGATTGATCTTGATTAATTAATCAAGATTTATCTTGTTTATATTTAGAACTAGTCCAGATTCATTGTATCATTCATATGTAAACACCTATATATTACTTTGTAAATGGTAATAGAAAATCAAGTTGGAAAATTCCTTTCATGGTATCAGAGCATTGCTGATCCTCTCTCCCTACAGTTTCAATTTTTTTTCGACTTCCCCTATTTCTTGTTCATTCGGCCGCCCCTCTCCCCTCTTCTTCTTCAATCAAATTTTTTTTCTCGATCATGGCTGACAACAAGAATTCAGACAGGTTGTCCCTCAACACCATGATCCATTTACTCAATATGAAGTTGGATGCTAACACATACCTGCAATGGAAGCAGCAGGTTCAATATGTGTTTAGACCGCAGGGATTGTATGGTCATCTTGATGGTTCTAGTCCCTGCCCAAATTTCCCAGTGATGCAGACACCGGTTTCCTCCTCCTCTTCTCCGCCTGATGATGCTGCGTTTCTCAAAGCTAGAGAGGTATTTGATAAGACCAAGGCTGTCTATGATGATTGGGTTGCTGATGATCAACAAGTCTGTAGTGTGCTTTATTCTTCTCTCTCTTTCGATGCCAAGAACGAAATCTCGCAGTGCACCACCGCAAAGGAGATGTGGGATGCCTTCGCCACGGCATATCAACATAGTACTGCAATTGCAGCCTTCAATCTCCGCCAATAGGCCGGCATCATCCGGAAAAATGGTACTGTTCATGAGCTTCACCTTTCCTTCATGAAAATTTTTGATCAATTATCTGTCATGGGAGAACCAGCTAGTAATCGTGAGAAATTTATTTGGTTTCTTAATGCTTTGGGGGCTGACTTTAAGCACTTTAGTGCACCTATTGCTGCCCGTAAGCCTCTTCCTGATTATATGACTGTGGTTGATGAGGCTATGGAATATGAATTTTTTATTGTTAATGTGGAGAAAACACAGTTGAATAGTGTCCAGGGGCAAGTAAATTCTGGTCCAATTGCTTTTGTGGCTTCTGTACAGCAGCAGGGAGAAGCTGGTCAGACCAGCAGCCAGCCGTGGGCGGCGCGTGGCCTCACGCGCCGGCGGAACCCGCACATGGCAGTGGCGCATGGGCCTCACGCACAGCTGGAAACAGCCATCCTGGTGGCCGACGTGGTGGCAGAGGCTCCTGGAAGGGTTCTGGCCATGGGTCCTGGTCCAGATCTGCTGCATATGGGTCTCCAATTCAGTGTTATACCTGTGAGGGTTTCAGTCACATTGCTAGTCAGTGTCCTTCGGCCAATCCTCGCCCTATGGCTTCGGCTCCTCAGGCTTATGTTCAGCAGCAGTACTCGCCTTATATTGGTCATGCTCCTCAGGCAGTTCAGGCTCATCTTATTCAGCACTATCCGCAGTATGCTCCTCTGATGCTTCAGGCGCTTCCCACACCACCAGGTTTTGCAGCACCTCAGTATTCTGCTCCTTCAGCATATCCCACTCAGCCATCTATTGCTTCTGCCCCGAGTGTTGCTTCATCGATCCCTGACTGGTATATGGATTCAGGAGCGACTAATCATATGAGCTCTTCTGCTTCCAATCTATCGAGTGTCACTCCGTACAATGGTAACACTCTTGTCTCTGTTGGTAATGGTGCGTCTATTGCTATTGCTGGTATTGGTAATGCTCGTATTAGTTCTACCTTACATTTATCTGATGTGCTGCTTGTGCCTACAATTACTAAGAATCTCTTATCAATTAGCAAGCTTACTCGTGATCTGTGTGCTATTATTACCTTTGATGATCAGTCTTTTGTCATTCAGCACAAGGTCACCAGGGCAATTCTGGGGCGGGGATACGTTGAGGATGGCCTATATATGCTGGACCGTGGTAAAGAAGCACTTCTTTCATTTGTTAGACAAAACAATAATAGAGCATCTTTTGAGATTTGGCATGCTCGATTAGGACATGTGTCCTCTAGCACAGTTTCTTTGTTGAACAAGAATGGTTTTTTATCTCTTACTTCTGTGCTTCCTAAACCTGGTATTTGTGAGTCTTGTGCTATGGCAAAGGGTCAAAAATTGTCTTTTGTTGAGAATTCTAAGCGCGTTGCTCATGTTCTTGACTTAATTCATTGTGATTTATGGGGGCCTTCTCCAGCCTTATCTGGAAGTGGTTTTGCTTATTATGCTGTGTTTGTGGATGATTACTCGCGATTTACCTGGTTTTATCCTCTTCGTCACAAATCAGACTTTGTTGACATCTATTTTCAATTCGAAGCATTCATGGAGAATAAGTTTTCATCCCGCATCAAAGTTTTTCAAAGCGATGGTGGCACCGAGTTTATCAATAATAGGTTGCAGTCACACTTCGGGGATCGTGGCATTCATCATCAGGTGTCATTCCCATACACTCCAGAGCAGAATGGTAGGGCTGAACGGAAGCATCGACACATAACGGAAATGGGGTTGTCCATGCTTTTCCACTCTCACATACCTATCTCATACTGGGATGATGCTTTTAGTGCTGCAGTTTTCACTATTAACCGCCTACCCACTCCTGTTCTTGATAACATCTCTCCTTTTGAGGTTCTATTTGGTCGGCCCCCGGAATACTCCAACTTTAATCCTTTCGGGTGTCGTGTGTTTCCATATGTTCGACCAACTGCAGCTCACAAACTTGCCCCTCGCAGTCTTCCATGTGTCTTCATTGGCTACAATGCACATTATAAGGGGTTCAAATGCTTGGATACGACCTCCGGACGTACTTACATGACTCGATATGCCCGATTTGATGAGTCTCACTTTCCCTTTTCCACTGTATCTTCGGAGGTTCAGTTTTCTTCCCTGGATGTTTCATCTTTTTTGGACCCCACTGATTCAGACTTGTCTATCACCATCCCTGATCCTGCTTCGGCTTCACCAACTTTGCCTTGTTCGGTGTGTCCAGATTCCTCGTCCACATCTGAAACTGCAGCACCGACGATTGCCCCTGCTGAGGATGTGGTTGTTACACCACCACGATCTCCTACTTCTTTGACCACACTGACTGATCCCTCTAGTGGTTCGACTGTCCTCTCCAGCATCAGTTCCAGTTCAGCATCGGCCAGTTCCTCGGACGGTTCCTCTGGAAGTGTTTCTCCGACTCCTCAGGTGCCCCGTCCTCATCCCATGACCACTCGTTTATAGGATGGGACACGTGTTGCCCGTAATCTTGGCCCAGATTTTGTGGCAACAGGATTGTTTGCAGAACTTTTGGAGCAGAAGGAACCACGTCATTTTCGAGCCACGACGAAAGATTTAAGATGGGTTGCTGCTATGGATGAGGAAATGGCTGTTCTTCGCCGTCAGCAGACGTGGGAGTTGGTGCCTTATCCTTCGAATGTTAATATTATTGGCTCTAAGTGGATTTATTGGCTAAAGTACCGTCAGGATGGCTCTATTGATCGTTATAAGGCCCGTCTGGTGGCCCAAGGATATTCTCAGATACCGAGGTTTGACTTTGATCATACTTTCAGTCCGGTGATTAAAATTGCCACTGTTCGTACTGTCCTTGCCATTGCCACCATGAGGAAGTGGCCTTTACATCAGTTGGACGTCAAGAATGCCTTTCTTAATGGTGTTCTTGATACTTTTGTTTTCATGGCTCAGCCGGCTGGTTATCAGGATCCTGCTCGCCCTCATCATGTCTGTTGCTTACGGAAGGCCATTTATGGACTCAAACAGGCACCCAGGGCGTGGTTTGACTGGTTCAGTTTGTTCATCAGGCAGTTGGGTTTTGTTGGCAGTCTTTCAGATCCTTCACTGTTTGTCTTCTCTCAGGGCACTATTGTTCTTTATCTTCTGGTCTATGTTGATGATATCATTCTCACTGGGAACAACAATGTTGCTATTTGGCAGTTCATTGTCCGTGCTGATCGTGAATTTTCTGTCAAGGACTTGGGTTCTCTCAGCTATTTTCTTGGTTTAGAGGTTACCTCTACCTCTACAGGGCTATTCTTGGGCCAAGCCAAGTATGCTAGGGATATTCTTCAGTGAGCTGGGATGTTGGATTCTTCTCCGGTCTCTACTCCGTTCTTGCCGCTGTCCCAGCTTCATAGCAGTACGAGTGGACCATTTCACAATCCTAAGTTGTATCGTTCCCTTGTTGGCGCCCTTCAGTACCTTACCATTACTCGACCTGACTTGTCCATTGCGGTCAATTCAGTGAGTCAGTTTCTTCAGGATCCACGTGATGATCATTTTTCTGCTGTTACTAGGATCCTACGATATGTTCGGGGCACGTTACATTGTGGTCTAACCTTTGGAGTTGGTGGCATTTTGGAGGTTATTGCCTATTCGGATGCTGATTGCGTTGCTTGGAGATCCGTCGGTCCACCTATGGTTATGCGGTCTTTCTTGGTGGCAACTTGGTCTTGTGGAGTGCCAAGAAGCAACCTACAGTCTCTCGCTCGAGCTCAGAATCCGAATGTCGAGCTCTTGCTAACACAGCCTCGGAGGTGGTTTGGTTGTTGCATATTCTTTGCGATCTTCAGTTTCCGCTGCAGGGCTCGCCTCTGCTTCTATGTGACAATAACAGTGCTATCTTTCTTGCTGAGAATCCTGTTGCTCACAAACGGGCCAAGCATATTGATATTGACTATAATTTTGTACGGGAATTGGTGGCTGCTGGAAAACTTCGTGTTGGTCATGTCTCCACTTCGCTGCAAGTTGCGGACATTTTCACCAAAGGGCTTAATCGTGCATTGTTTGGCTTCTTCAGGTCCAAGCTTTGCGTCTCAGTCAACCCGACGCTTCGCTTGGGGGGGGTGTGACAATAGAAGATCGTGATTGATTGTGATTGATTGTGATTGATTGAATGTGATTGATTGTGATTGGTGTTGATTAATTTCTAATTAATCAAGATTTATCTTGTCTATATTTAGAACTAGTCCAGATTCATTGTATCATTCATATGTAAACACCTATATATTACTTTGTAAATGGTAATAGAAAATCAAGTTGGAAAATTCCTTTCACTCTCTTTGTCTAACTCCATAGCAGCCCACATATATATCATTCTCCAATCATTCAATCTTGTTCTTGTAACAATTGAATTGCCTAAGTGAATGTAGAGAGAGATGGAAGTAGGATGACTGTTAGAACTGGTTATTCGTTGCCCTATGTTTCTTCGCTCTCTTCACCTTTTAAATGCAAGAAAATAATTTCCCTCAAGGTGATTTTTTTTGGGGTGCACTGCTTTTGGTTGTTGCATAATTTTCTTCGATGATTCTATTGGAATTTTGGTGCATCATGGTATTTTTTGATTGTTGTTAATATCAGAAAGAACTCCATGTAGTGGCAAATAGATAGCATAACTGATGCATAAGCATCAGTATGTTTTAGCTCCTAAAAGTATTTGGTATATATTTTGCAGCTACTTGATTCCACTGGCTACCGCCTTAGAGACAGAAAAATGGTCCTTAGTTCAGTTCCTTATGTCTACTTCTTACAGTGGATGCGACACTTCAAGGTTGAATCAAGTAAATAGCTATTCCCGTCCTTATATCTCGTAAAGGTTCGGATAGCATACAATTTCCATTGTTATTTCTCTCCTTCACTTTGGTACTGTCTTGTTAATTCAAAGAACATAATTTATTAATTTCTCCTAAAAGTATTTAAGGGTGCAACTCTAAAGCTTGAAGGTTGTTCTGATTTTTTCTTGAGGATTTGTTGATTTTATGTTCTTACACGTTTAAAGTTAGCATTTTTCTTCGTTCTTCCATATGGATCCTGTAGATTTTGCATTTGCATAATCTTTACGTATGCTTATTAATGAATACCTGGATAGTGAGAGCTGAAGATATATTAACAAATTTTGTTGATCAATCAACAGAGGTAGGGGCCAAGACTAGAAAAAAGATGCATGTTCATTCTTAATTATACCATCAATGTCCTCTAATAATGAATATAATCTGCACGAAAAGGGATTTTCAGGCACCAGGTTGAGCGTAAGGATCTACCAGATGATTAGACATTCTAAAGGTTTCTAAAGGCACCAGTTTAGGCATGCCACTTCACATTTCTTCAACCTCTATTGAGGCAATTTCTCCTCTCCATGCTGAAATTTTAGCTCTATTTGCTGCTTGTCAGTCTTTCTCCCATGCAGACATCCCCTCAATCATTGAATCAGATTCTATCCTAGCCATTACTATGATTGAAAAACCATATTCTGCTCACTGGAATCTTTTCAATTTGGCGAAGAGTTTACTTGGTGAAGCTACTCTTAAGCATGTTTATAGAGAAAGTAACTCGGTGGCTAATGCAATTGCGAAACATCATGCTATTCATAACCAGCCTTTAAACTTGCATAATCTGCCTGATCATATTACAGGTCTCATTACCTTAGATAGGAATCATTTCCCTCATGTTCGAATTCACCAACATGGCCTCACCAGGGTGTGATACTGCTGATAGTAGATATTTTCTCTGTGCAGATCTTAGCAACTCATGGAATACTTGCACGCATACTGAGATCATAGGAGCTGCTGTCCCCTGGCTGCTCAGTCTTCTTTCCAGCATCCTGGAAATCCAACTGCTGCTGCCAAATCTTACCTCACACTTTCCACTCCTACTTCTGGATATTTTGATTATTGTGCTGATCATAGACCATCTGTTATTGAAGTTGCCTGGCCAAAGGAGAGAATTAACACGAGGGGTGGAGATTCTCTCTTTGGATCGTAACTTCATTACAGATCAAGTCACTTTTGTATAAGCTGTCTATATAGAGACTCATTATAGGTAGTGTTAGGACTTTTGGGAGGCAACCTTATTGCCACAATGGTTTCAGGAAACCATAATACTCTGGATGTAAATTGTTCTGATCGGTTTACATGGCCTGGGGAACCCAATACATATCCCTCACCTTCGGGTGTTCTTATTTTAAAAAAAAAGGTTTCTAGATCTCCCTGAACTCAAAGATGATAAGAAATCTTTCAAATATCACTGTTTGGTTTCAATATTAGTCTAGTTGCTTTGATATGAATTTAGCTCTAAAACTTCCAACTTCATTTTATTACCTATAAAGTACATATTTGTTGATTGACAATTTGTACTAATTATGCAAATACGATATTATTGTGCTGCAACATCAAAGAATGTATTTTGGTGGAATAAGGAAAGATTGAAGACTGAATTCGAGAAGTATATATCTCATCCAAGTTGTATTTGAGTTGAAGAATATATCAGTGCCTATATCAGTGGGATTGGATTAATGTTATGGAATTGGAATATTCAATTCTGGTCAGGATAGAGACCAGATATTCTAGTTCCTTACTTACAGGGATTAGATTTGGTAATTCATATATCCAAGGGATTTGATTGTAATCAGAATACTATGTTGGGAAAGAATTATATTCGCACAAGACTTCAAGCGTGCAAAACTTTCCATATTGAAACATATGAAAAACTGGGATTTAAATGTGATATCCACAAGAAGAATATTGTGTGGATATTATGGAAGTTTGGAGATTTCACAATATATGATTGTGCGTGTGATTGCAACATATTGGATTTATGGAAAATCCCTATAATTATGTAATTGGATTTATAGAATATTATGGGGTAATTGAGATAAGAAAAATCTCTTTATTTATGGAATTTGGATATGCTTCAGAAACAGATTTGGAAACAGAATCTTTTGTAGGCAAATGTGGAGAATTCCAATCTGGTCATGGTATATATATTGATGGACATCACGGCTATGCACTCACGGATTTAATTGAAGAAAATCTACATCCAGATTTTCATATCTTTCGAGAGGTACTACATAGTCATTCATCTGTGTTCCAACATGAACTTAAACTGTTGATCAAGTTCAAAATCGTATACCTTAATTTCTTGGCAGGAGGATATCCAGCATCGATGAGTTTCAAGGTCAGAGGGAGTCTGATCAAGGTGGATCGGTAGCAATGGGAGCTTGCAGAGTTCACATGTTATAATTAGATTAGATAAGATATTGTATGGTGTACTTTGTACTGTATCTTTCTGATTAGTGGATTCATTCTGAACTGGGCCAAGCCCGCAGGTGTAGGTGGATTTCACCGAACTTTGTAACCAAGTCTCTAGACCTGGCAAAATATAACTGAACCCGAAAACCTGGTATTAAATAACTGAACCGAATCGAACCGGCACCCAAATAGTGAGACCCAGTCAATAACCGGAAACTGAAATCACCCGATTAACCGTACCCAAAGTTAAATTGCCAGACCTGATGGGACCCAAACTCGAACAACACCTTAACCCAAATCGAACCTGAACCGAAACCCGAAAAGGACCTGCACTTGGACCGAACCTGAATCCGAACCCGAAAAGGACCCGTACCTGAAAGAAACCTGATCATACCCGACTATTACTCGATTCAAAATGAACCGAATTGACCCAAATTTGAAGACATCCAGGTTAATGTTAACTCAAACCGAACAAGACCCGAATATGATTGAATAGTGTGTTACAATTGTTAGTTGTTACTGTCTAAAATTTTAACTTGATCATATTTATTTGAAAATAACATTACGATTATAAACAATGCTGATATGTTATTTAATATTAAAATATCACATAATAAATTAAATTTATAAATTTAAAATGTGTATTAATAGCATAGTTATATGAAATTATTTTAATAGTATATTTAAAATTTATGTATTAAATAAAAGAACATTGTAAATTATTAATTTAAAATTATTTTATAATAATTCTTCCTCCCGGCTCGATCCCCCATGAAGAAGGGCCTAGAATCCCAACATCACGCATCACAGTTCAAGGCTCCGTCTTCTGTGATCCATGCCACAACAACACCTTCTTGAGACACAGTTACTTCTTGCCAGGTACTTAGCATGTGTGGCTTATAAACTAAGCAGTTCTAAGTGTGTTAAAAATGTCAAGATCTACTTGTGCTATAAGCAGAATCAAGTTTTATGTGTCTGATAAACATCTTAAAAACCACTTATTTTAAAAGTATAAACCATTTTAAAGCGTCTGATACACTGGTAAGATCCCCTTAAGTTAAAAGTAGAAGTCATTTAGTTATTAGTTTCTAGTAAACTGCTAAAATCCACATGCAAAAGTCAATTTCGGGAGAAAAACATAATCTAACCTCCATCTGCTTTCTAAATAAGCACAGTTCTGCGAAACAAAACCTAAATGTCTTCATCCATATGTGTGTTTGTGTTTTTCATCAGGGGTGGAAGTTCACATCCAATGCAGGCTGATGGCAAAATCGTCGGTAAAAAAGGAATAGATGGCGTTCTCAGTCAACCGAACCACAAACAGATATGGAATCTACAAGAAGGACATACCCAGCGTTGAAGGAGTCGACTGCATCGCACAACCTGATGTCCAGACATTCTGCGAAGCAACGTTAAAAGGTCCCTCGTCGCGCGACTGCAGCATCCCAGGGCTAAACGCCACTACCAATGAGATCAACCTCAAATCGAAGCGATACAATCAATGCATTTACAACATGAGTGCCTTGAGCTACAAGCCACCAGCCAGAAATGCATCCATGTGTGGCACTAAAGAAAGCATCGATTCCACGACAGAAAACTTCAATTCCTCCAAGTGTTTCTTCCCTATTTGGCCGCCTTATTTCACATGGCCTCAGTTACCTCCTTTGCCTCCTTTGCCGCCATTGCCATCGCTTTCACCTCTTCCTGTGTGGCCTTTCATGCCTCTCCCGCCGCCTTCTTCACCATCTCTGCCTCCTTTGTCGCCATTACCACCACTTCCGCCACTACCACCGCTGCCATCTCTGCCACCATGGACTTTCCCTCCACAGGCAAAACCTCCATCTCCGACATCCACATCCAATGATGTGGGAGATGTAATAATTCCACAACCTCAACAGCCATGAAAATTGCTGTAAAATCTATACTATGCTATTTTCAGAACAGAAATGTGAACTAAAACAAGTACAATAAATATGTAGCAGTTTGATTCTTTATATTTTTTTGTTGTTGTTGTATAACCTACTACTCCCTTCTATAATTTTGGTAAAATGTATTTCTCTCTATATATAAAATTATAAACAAGTTTTTAGCTAAATCTGGCTTCTAGAATGTAGCTTTTCGCACATCAGTAATTTGTCGTGTAACTCCTGAATCTCATCGGAAGCAGCCTGCAATTTGACATTGTGTACAGTGTACATCAGTACTAATTACGTCGGAATATTTTTCACGGTCATATATATATATATATATATATATATATATATATATATATTCAAATATGTGGTCAGAATTTGAAAACGTTAACTGCAAAATAGTAAATGTGCAGTTTAGTTCTGGGACGCGGGGAGTGTTTAGATTTTAGTTACCTGTAATTTGTTCCTCAAACCTTGTTCAATTAATTCTCGTTGGTTCCTTTCTTCTCGAAGCTGAAAACAAAAGTTTGGCATCAATCTCGTATGTTCATGTATTCAAATTTGTACAATTAGAATGTGCTAAGTGCAAGAAAAGAAAGACTCACATAATTTTCAAGGGATTGGTTTTGGTCTTTCGCGCCCTGTAACTCAAGTAGCACGTTGTTTAAACTGATTTATCAAATGAAACAAAGAGAAAAAATGGATCAGAATCAATCAAACACGTTAAAGATCATTATTCACGTTCAGCTCCAGAGCATGAAAACATACCTTGTTTTGAGAAATTCATTTTCTTCCTTCATCTTATTAACTGTCCTAGAGTTATCATTTGAGGGGACCTGCACCATTTCATTCTTGCGATTCAGTTGTTCGAGTAAAATGATCAGGAAACTAAACATATGAAGAGCAGGAGGAGAATGTACATATATTTAGAAGAAGTAATTTACCAATATACATTGCGATTCTGCGTTTTTCATCTCTTCTTGATGGGTGATCTAGAGACATTATTGGGGGTGCACATTGAGTTAGGACTGCTATCCCTTTGTGCCTTTGAAGAAGAAACTGTTCTTTTCCCAGCTGAAACTGATCTGTTTTGCTTCACTCTTTCAGCGTATCCCACCTTATGGCAGTTTTGAGACCTAAATTTCAAAGATTTGAGAACCAATCAAACAAGCAGTCACAATTACAACCTTAAAAATCAATACAAATCCGCGAAGAACAAACCAGAATTTCTTCTGGATGGCCATTAAATGCTGTTCAAGTCTCGAAAACATGAGTGTACGCTCGAATCCTTGCTTATCATGTGCTGGTTGAATGAAGTTAGCTTCTAAAATACATGTCATTCAAAGATGGGTTAAAAATGAAATCATGAATAAGGCCTATTTTTTCCTTCTTATCTGCACTTCAGTTCAGTAAATTTTCAAATAATTGATACTATTTAGCTTAGTTATGATCTTTAGCTGTTCAATTCAGTAGAAAATTAGTTCGGGAGAAGAAAAATTATAAACACTACCTATGACCCCTCGGCCGTTGCTTCCTGCAGCATTCCAAACCCTTCAGAAAGGCTGAGAAAAGGGGAGTTTCAAAACATTAGCATAGAACAACACAAGCACAAATAGCTACATGTTTCAAAAGTGAATTAACTGCGTAAACAACCTTAATTAAGCGATTCTTGTGATACACATTGAACCCCTGAACGTCAAGATGGTGAGTTGCATCCTTAATAAAGCCATAAAACTAATATGGAGACCAGAGATCAAAACGATGAAGTTGTCCAAAAGTAAGAATGAAGAAATCAATAGACGAAAATAGGAGAAGATGATGATCCCTTGCTCTCTGAGAGAGACATGAGGAGGAGAAACGGTCTTGGTGGCGTGGCCATCAGTGCAGCACTTCTCCGCCGCGATCATTTCCTCTTCCTGTGCATAGAAACGATTAATCAGAAGTTTAAAAACACCCCAACCGCTGCAATGCTTCGCGTGATCCTCAACATTTCTCACCTTTTTCTGATACTGGTGATTCATCTCCATCTCCATGAATTGATTATGATAATGCTCTTTCTTGGAGACTTTAATCAAAGAAAAATCCAACTCCGGAAGACTCCGGAAGATCCAACAGAATCATAAAACACTCAGTGTGTAATACATAAATGATCTATCAAGTTAAAGTCTTGGCCTAATATATCGCACTCTTGATCTAAATGTCGTTAATTCAGCTTCATTTTCATTACACTAATATCATCACCTATCTCATCAAGAAAAATCAGACAAAATATGACTAGAGAATCATTCATTTCAAGAAAAATGAATTCAAAATAGTGGAAATGACTGGAGAGCAAGAAATAAGTTTTGTCTAAACTAAATCACAAATTACTCAGCATATAGTCAGTAAATGTTTTATCAAGTTAAACTCTAAATGTTGATTCTGAAGGCTTCCAGATGCTCTACTGGCTACTGCCGACCTATATAACATAGTGTTTACTGTTTAGGCCAGCATTGAGATGCAATGAACTGCGTATACATCCCTGGAAAAGTCAGATGTCCTTTGAACACTTTAAGTTGCTTCAGAGATTCACGATCACTGATGTAAGCAGAGGATTTGATATGTTGGGACACCATTGCAGATTCAGAACCTTGAGTCCATCTATGCACCTGAAGAATGGATCTGGAAAAGTTTCCATTTTGGCATTGCAGAAAAACATGGTTGTCACTGTCAATTACATACCAATTACCATAAGAGAAAGAGAAAGGCACAGTCAACAAGTAAGAATATCTATGTTAAAAGAGGTTTATTACAAACTGAACGAGTGAAAAAAACTCGGTTTAATCAAAATCAAAACAATTTAGGCAGATTAAACTATCTCCATCTAGTATTCACCATATCATACAAATTATACAATACAAACAGACAATTACTCAATGAGTATTGAAAATTACCTCTTCAATTGATGAACTAATTCAGGAATCAGAACACCTCTCTTTCACACTTATTTACCTTGAAAGAATATTGAATTATCTAAACTGAATACTCCACTAGAAGAAATATAAGATTTGTATATATATATATATATATTCCTTCAAACATAAGATTAGTTGCAGATATGGGGCTAAATTCCGTTGGATTCGGAGACGATGACTTTGAGCACCAAAATCTTATTCTTCAATGTAAAATAAAGCGGGAACGAACCTTTGGGAACCAAGAGTCGTGCTTGTTGTTGTTGTGCGATTTCTTTCCGTGCAAAAATACTGGAAGCAGATTGAAATTGATAACTTCTCCATATTTTTGGGAATTTTTGGTGCGTCGTGGCCGTTGCTTTGCTGATAGAAAGAATAGGAAGTCTGGAGACTCTGGACTCGTTTGGTCTGGAGAGTGGAGACTTTGGACCCTTTTTATATTTCCCGTAGATAAAGATAATTAGTTAATTACTAATTAGCTATTAGTTATCAGTTATTACTTATTAGTCTTAATTAGCTCTTTAATTACAAAGATAATTTGAATCGTTGGTTGATTAATGATTCACTTGATTGGTTTCTAAATTTCTATCTTAGTTCTTAGATATTTTTTTTTTACTTTTTAACTTTATTTTCATAAATAGATACTAGTAAATTGAAGACTTTAAAATGCAAATTAGAAAAAATGAAGATAAAATTTTGGGTCGCATTAATTGGGTCGTAAACTTTATAACTACAGTACGTTGTAGAATAAAATTTTAATATTGAAATAAAAAAATATCCCCTTTCATTATTTTAATTAAAACCGTCTTTCCGTAGGCCTATGGAAAGACGGTCTTTCCCTAGACTTTGCCTACATTTAAATTGAAAACAAAGAATTTTATTTATAATTTTAAAGTTTAGTCATCTAAGAAAAACTATATGAGATCGTTAGAAATAGTTAAATATTGAATACATTAAAAATTTATTATTTTTATAATATTTCATTCAAATTATTTAAAAATTAATTATCTATTTGTTGAGATTTATTATAAAAAATCTATCATACTTATATTATATGTATCTCATTGCAATAAATAAAAGTAAATATCAAATGACCTTATTAGTCTCACTATTTATAAAATGTCCAAATTTAACAGTTAGTCGGTCTAAAACAAGATTTTGTCATAAATAAAATAATAATATGTATACGTATTTCTATCAAAAGTACTCTATCAATGTGACAAATGACAATGTATAAAACAATTCGAACATTTTGTTATTTCAGATTATGTATTTTTTTTGGATTTTCTTCAGTAATATGATATATATATATATATATATATATATATATATTACAATGAGATGTTTATGGCTTTAATTATCTTAAGAAGTTATATATTTTAACAAGTTATGATTGGGATTATGAACTTATCTTAAGATGTATATGGTTCTTGAGATTATGAACTTAAAAGGTAATTAACGTTCAAATAAAATAAAACATCATGGATATTCAAAGTAAACTCGATTATAAGAGGATATATCATATAAGAATTTAACTAGAACTAGAAAATAAAGATATTCATACAAGTTACACAAGAGCATTACTCTTCATTATAAATATTAATAAAGCCCGTAGTTAAACAATTTCAATTTTTGGGTGTACAATATATCATATAGAATTAACTCAGTTTAGTCACAAGTGTACATAAAATATAATAACTATTAATAAGTGCTTATAGAACTCAAATATGTATGTTAATCAAATTAGTTACGGTGAAATATAACTAAGTAAAATAGTAAGACGCAATTATAAAAATAAATGAGAATTAATATTTATTAAAATTCCACTTCGAGGGTTGATTATATAAGTCAGCAGAGTTATGAAAATATACAACTAATTAGTATTAAGTCATGAGACTCATAATTTATAATTAGTAAATAGGGGATATTTAATTTCTATATAAAGTCGGTCAAGAGGCAAGACTTTTTATGTAAAGTTAAATAGTTCTTAAGGGATTTATTGGTAATATACTAATATTTCACCTGATTAAGAAATAATGAGCATGTCTTTCTGGAATGTTTTCTTATCTTAATTTAATATGCTATATTTTAAAAATGTATTGCAATCATGAATATATATATATATATATATATATATATATATATATATCTCAGGAAATGCGGTCTTTCCCTAATCTTATGGACAGTTCACGGTGATTTTTACTTTAAATCTTGTAAGTTTTTTTATAAAATTTAAATATTGTATTTTTAAAGTTAAAACAAGTAATAATATGTATTTGAATGTGAATGTATAAGGTAAAAAAATAAGTGGTTTGTCCATAAACTTATGGACAGACCGCCTGTCAGGAGAACTACTATATAATATATATATTATAACTTGCAAGTCAGGAGTTTTGTGAGTTATGACTTATGAACTTATGATCGACAACATAAAAAAAATTTTAAATACAAACTATTCTATTTTTTTAATGAAAACACCCGTAGGTGGGGGATATGTATTAGGTTCCCCAGACCTAGTAACCAGATTAGAAAATTGTACATCCAGAGTTTTGTTATAGTAAGACGCCCCTAGGTGAGACAACATGGTTGCCTCCAAAAGTCCTAATACTACCTATAACGAGGATATATAAACAAATATACAGAAGTGACTAGATCTGTAGTGGTGTTGCGATCCACAAGCGAGAATCTCCACCCCTCGTGTTAATTCTCTCTTGTGGCCAGGCAACTCCAAAACCAGATAGTCAGTGATAATCCTGCTAAATACAGCAACCAAAAGTAAGAATGGAGTTGAAATTGCACAAGCAGACAGTATCCAAAGCAGTGCTCGGGGTCCGAGCGCAGGCGCTTGAACATCAAGATAGTATTTTCTAGGTCTCCTCCAGCCGAAGGGAATGCTACAGCAGGAAAGAAGTAGCCATCCAGTACCTCCATGTATTTGCTTATTTGCAATCACCAGTCCTTATTCAACCTGCAAGAAAGATAGCAGTATCAATTCTAAGGCAAAACATGAGTTCTAATATGTGGAGTCTGAAGCTTATCCAATAAAATCAGTCCCCTGATATGCGGAGTAATATTCTGAAGATTCAGACTCTGAGCCGAGCTAAAATGAGATTTTGCAATAGCATTTGCCACTGAATTGCTTTCTCTAACCACATGTTTTAGCTGGGAAGATCCTAGTAAGTTTTTGACCCTATAAGTCAGATCAAAGAGCTTCCAATTTGCCACATATGGATCTTTGATCATCTGAACATCCAGCTTACAATCAGTTTCAAAGACATAATTATGATCCAGATCATGAAACTTACTGCAAGCTAGTAGCAGTGCCTTAATTTCTGCTTCTAGGGGTGAGGCAGCAGTAATGGTATCAGAAAAAACTGATATCGGATCTCCTAAACTATCTCTAGCAATCAGACCAACAGAGGCCTTATCAGGATACCAGGATGCCTCTGTGTTTATTTTGATTGATCCTAATGGAGGCTTATCCCACCATACAATGGATATATTTGGCTTTGGAGGTGGTCGAGTGAAAGGTATCCATTGACTTAGAGGAGAATCCATGACAGAATGAGAAAACAATGTCCTAGGTGAGGAGAAAAGAGTCAGTTTTATAAGCTCCTGTACTTCTTTAGTTATTGCTAGAGTGGAGAAGGGCTTATTATCAAAAATGAACCTATTCCTAGCTTTCCAAAGTGTCCAGCAGGTGAGAGAAGGAAAAATGTTACAGATAAACTGCTTCCAGCCCCGTAAGTCATGACAATCCTAGAAAAGGAAAAATCTCTCTGAGAGGGAGTGATCCTGATTAAGATGGAAGTCAACTATGGATGCAGTGTTAGTCCAGACAGATCTAGCAATGTGACATGATATAAAAAAATGCTGAATAGAATCTGAACTACAGCAAGCAGGACATTTAGATGCTAAACTGAATCCACATGTAATAAGAACCTCATCAAAGGGGAGAAAGGATTGTAACAATTTCCAAGTGAAAATTGATATCTTCTTCTGAATAGCATTATTCCAAATAAATTTAGGGGCAAGGGAGTTACCTGGTGACTGAGTTAGAGCTCTGTATGTAGATTTTGATGTAAAATTACCAGAGGGTTCAGGTTTCCATATCAATCTATCATCTCTGTCTACCATTAGGTGTGCATCATGAAGAAAGACCAGAGTATCATGTTCTAGAAAAGAATTAATTCGAGCTAAAACATTTGCTTTAGCATTTATGTAATCAGCCACTGACAGATATGGCATATCAGATACTATGTTTAGAGGGATAATGTTAATGAGAGGACCAGATGGACACCAATTTGCCAGCCAGAAGCTGCAATTTCCTTTACCATGAATAATTTTAGAATTCTGTTCTGCAAAAGAGTTAACTGACAGAATTCTCTTCCATGTGACTGATTTCCTGTAGGAAATAGGCAGAGACCATAGAAATTTTGCCCACAAAGTTACTCCTAGCTGGCTCTTCCACCAAAGTTTTGCAGAACAAGTATCAAGAATGGCTCTAATAGACCTAAAACCAAGACCATTCATATCAGTGGAAACTGAAATTGCAGACCATTTTCTCCAGATTTTATTGTTTTTTCCCTCAGATTCACCCCAGAAAAACCTGGCTAATCTCTTCTCAAAGGTTCTAGTGATTGACTTTGGGGGATTAGTAACTGCCCACAGATGTTGTGGTAAGGAGTATAAGCAGTGTTTGATTAGAATCATTTCCCCCCCTGCACTAAGCCACTTATTTTTCCAACTCTGAAGTTTAGTGTCAAGATTAGCCATCAATGGATGGAAATATCTTTTTAGGGTTTTACCCTGAAAAATGGGACAGCCTAGATAGGTAAATGGGAAGGTGCCTTTTTTCATTTTCAGAATCGCCCTCACCTGGTTAAATCTTAGATTTGAAGCTCTCTTGCTGAGATAGAATTCAGATTTTTCAAAATTAAATTTTTGGCCCGAAGTGATTTCAAAGATATCCAAAAAAGCCTTAATTCTTATCAAGTTAGATTTAGATGCTTGCAAAAATATGATCGTATCATCTGCATACATTAAATGTGAAACTGCAGAGATAGAAGCAGGTAATTGGAAGCCTGTAAGCCTATTATTGGAGAAAATGAATGATAAACTCCTAGAGAAAGCTTCAGAAAAAATATTGAAGAGAAAAGGAGAGAGAGGATCACCTTGTTTAATACCTCTCGTAGCTTTGAAGAAACCAGCTGGATTCCTATTTACAAGGACAGAGAAGTAGGCCTGAGATAAATTACTCATAACCGCATTCAAAAAATTCCATTAAACCCAAATTTGAGTAAAATCTTTCTAAGGAACTGCCAGTTAACCCTATCAAATGCTTTCATTAGGTCCAATTTCAGTATACAGTTTGGGATTCTGTTCTTCTTATCAAGGAACCTGATCATTTTCTGAAGATACAAGATATTATCCGAAATATTTCGTTTCTTCAAGAAAGAGGATTGATTAGGAGAGATTAAAGACTCCATGTGAGGTTTCAGTCTTTCCATCAAAACCTTAGAGCCGATTTTGTTTATGACATTTGATAAACTTATTGGTCTAAAATCCCCAAAAGAACAGGGTGTTACGTTTTTTGGTATGAGGGCTATCCAAGTACTGGATATACCTTTAGGGATTTTAGAGCCGAATATAAAGTCATTTACAGCATCCATCAGATCTTGTTTAATAAAAGGCCAGCATTTTTTGTAAAATTTTGGTGTGAACCCATCTGGCCCTGGACTGCTATTATTATCTAAACTATTTACCACTACCTGCAGTTCAGTAACAGTAGCTGGAGCTTCTAAAGATTGGTTATCTCTATCAGTTATCATTGTGGGGATTTGAGAAAGGAAATGAGAGCAGTAAGTATCAGAAGTGCTTTGGTTGGGTTCAGTTAACAAATCAGAGAAATGGAGAACAGCTTCCTTCTGAATTTCTGGTTGTGTGTTTAGCCATTGACCCCCTTGATTCTTAATTTTACTGATCTGCAGCTTACATTTCTTTTCCTGTACCACTTTATGATAAAACTGAGTATTATTATCCCCCAATTTATGCCATTTAAGCCTTGCTTTTTGTTTCCAGAATTTCTCCTTCTCCTTTAAGGCTCTAAGTAGCATTGCTTTTTTCTGGTTAAGACTAACCCTTTCTAAAGGTGTTGGGTTCAGGTCATAGTTAAGTTCCTGTACCATCACAGCTTCCTCAGCTAGGGTGACATTTAAGTCAATATTCCCAAAAGACTCCTTGTTCCATATTTTTAGCATCTTTTTAAGTCTGATTAATTTTAGATAGAATCTGATCATGCCTTTCTCCTTAATTGGCCTTTCCCAATTATTTTGAACTAATGTTAAAAATTCTGTCCTTTGGAACCAGACATTAATAAATCTAAAGGGCTTTGGAAATGAGAGAACTAAATTGTTCAGCTTGAGTAGGAGTGGAGAGTGATATGATGTTTGTCTATTGAGGATCTGGATTGATGATGAAGGGAATTTAGAGTACCATGATAAAGTGCAAAGCCCTCTGTCCAACCTCTTAGATGTAGGATTCCTAAGCCTAGAATTACACCAAGTGAACAAGTTACCTACTGTATTAATCTCTTGAATTCCATTAGAGTTAATCCATGTATTAAAATCTCTTATACTACCAAGGCCAGGATTAGAGGGACCTCTATATTCAGCCACAGAAGATATTGTATTAAAGTCACCTATAAAAATAGTGTCCCCCTTAGATAACAGTTCTAGTTCCCTCCAAAGTTCCTTCCTACCGTCCCTATTCCTTAAAGCATAAACAAAAGCAGCCTCCATACTAAGATTGATAGAGAGATGGGAAATACAAACTATTCTATTTTGTTCTTACATACTAGTATAATCTTTATGCGGTAACATATACAGATCAATGTTTGCATAAATGTCATGTTCTTTACAAGAGAAATAAATTTTCATTTCAAAAAATTGAAAGTATACATTAAAAAGTGACTAATAAAATTATATATATATATATAATAGATTAGTTCAGCGAAAGTATTTTTACAAAATTAATATATTAAAATTTTATGTTCATTATAATGACAATTTGCTATATTTATTTGAACAAGACCCGGATATATTGGAATCCAACCAAACCTGACCCGAAAGAGGATGTATCCGAAAAGTACCAAAATCATACTGACTCAAACCAAACCCGATCCGAACCTGATTAAAAAAAAATGTAAAACCGAATTGTACCTGTAAGCGAAACAACCTGAACCAAATTTGATCTGAACCCGATTCAAAAAAATGATACCCGAATTGTATTGAAATTGAAACAACTAGAACCAAACCCGACCTGTTCAAATATTTTTCAAAACTACCGAAAAACATTCGAACCTGAACACACCCGATCAAGACCCGATACCCAAAGACAAAACAATCTACCGAATCATACCCGACTCATTGGGTCTCACCCATATCCGACTGAAGAGATCCATTTGCCAGGTCTACAAGTCTCGTGCGTTCATGCTTTATTTTATTGTATACTTGGTTAGATATACTATGTTGGAACATGGTAATAATTATTGAATTAATTTGGTAAAATCAAATTTCAGTACCTAAATCCTCCGAAGTGTCAGAGATACGATTACAGTTTATCATGGAAGATGATATTACTATTAGGTGAATTTTGCGTAGATCTTGTATTGAAGCTATTAGCTGATAAGTTGGTTATGGTTGTGACTATATTGTTTTCATTTTACAGATTGTAGGGATTTCCTGTGTTTGGAAAGCTTTAAGGAGATATTGTATGTTGTGAGTAACATAGCTACAAAAGGATATAGTTTTCTGGGGAGAAATGCCACTATTTTCTAGCGAGGGTATTAACTTATTCCTAACTTTGGAATAAGTCTCATATCATCTCCTACTTCAACTGCACTCTTTTTCCTCTCTAAGTGAACAGTAAAACGCGATTTCTGATTTCTCTTCTCCCCCCCCCCCCTCTGCCGATAACGGCTCTTTCGCCGGTAACGGCTCTTTCGCCGGTAACGGCTCTTCCGCCGGCAACGGCTAGTGATCGGTTTGGTACAGCTACGGGGTACCAAATGGTGATACCAACTGAGATGGCGCTCCCTCCGGCCACTCAATTCCCCACCAAAACTTTCGCCACAGTACTTCAGGCCAAAGCTCCTCCTCTATCGAAAACCTTACCAAACAACCCAGAGCTCATTCCCAAATCCCAGCACTTAGGGGAGCCCTCGTGCTTGTATTCAGATGATCAGATTGCAACCCTCTCTGCCCATTATGCGAATGCATTGGTTGGAAAGTTCACAAGGGGCAGGCTTACAATGGAACAATTGGAACTGGCATTTAAAACTGTGGGCTTTGAAGGTAAGTACCAACTTGGTTCCCTTGATTACAAACATGTTTTGATTCGGTTTGAACATATAAATGACTATCAGAGATGCTGGATGAAATGTGTTTGGAATTTCAATGGGATCTCCCTGAAAATGCTAAAATGGACCCCTGAATTCTCTACTCGTAAAGAATCACCAATAGTTCCTATCTGGTGTACTATTAAGGAGCCCCCCTTATATTACTATAATACAGCTTCGATTGAAGCTATTGGGAATAGCATAGGCAGTTTCATTAAAAATGATCAAGCAACTGATATGTTAACAAGACCATCTGCAATAAAATTCTGCGTCGAAATTTATCTTCAAAAACCCCTGAGTAGTTTCATAAGGCTGGGTTCTGTGATCAATATGAGGACATTCCTCTTTACTGTGATCATTGTTCGAAATTAGGCCATTCTCTGGCTCAGTGTAAAGCTAACTTACAGAATAATAATGTCAGAACTCAGGATCCAAATTTGAATCATAGTTTACCTCAGTACCTATGGCAGGCAATGGGTAAGAAATTTGATAAACCACCACTATTGGAAGACCAAGCTCTCTCTGAGAATGATTATGTTGTTATGATGGAATCCCCTAAAAATTTGAACAATACAGCTCTCCCTGTGGTGGTAAATCAGGAAAAATTGGGTACTTCTTGCAATAACAATCAATCTCTGGCATTTCCTGATAACCCTATTTTGAGGTTGATTGAGGATACTTCACTTGCTAAGCCAACAATTACTGCTTATGCTAAAGATGATATGCAAGTTGGCTCTAGTTCATTATCCATGTACAGCCCTTACCACAAAAACTCTTTCTCCCAACCTGGGAAAACGGGGAATAGATTTTCAGTTTTGCAGGTCGCTGACAGCTCTAAGGAAAAGGAATTGCAAACTAGGACATCTGAACCTCTAGAGGAGATCATATCTACACATCAAGAAACCTCCTGTTCTTCCCTTCCAGGTAATATCCAAGGTAAGAATAAGCCTAAGAAAAACAATTACCTAAGTCAATTAAATAAGATGATGCTTAGGTCATCTACAAAAAGTTCTAAATCAAGTGAACAATGATAACACACCTTAATGTTAATTATCTAGTGTGGAATCTAAGAGGAATGGACACTTCAATGCTTAGGCTAACTAATTTGTGTAGGATCAAGAAAATTCAACTGTTGTGTATT
This sequence comes from Rubia yunnanensis, assembly GCA_037428765.1. Classification (NCBI taxonomy): domain Eukaryota; kingdom Viridiplantae; phylum Streptophyta; class Magnoliopsida; order Gentianales; family Rubiaceae; genus Rubia; species Rubia yunnanensis. The sequence continues at coordinate 25,180,979 of CM075067.1, read as the reverse complement.
ATTGAGCCTATGCATGATAATTCCCAATGTGAAGATTACATGAAAAAACTTTCATTCACTCATAATTTGCCACTGCCAAATGGGAAGATTTGGCTTATGTGGTCTAATTTGTTAGCTATCTCTCTGATTTCCTTTCATGATCAGTTTATGCATGTTACTATTTTGCATCATTCTGTGAATCTGTATATGGAGGCAGTTTTTATATATGCTTCAAGAGATAGAGATGGTAGGAAGGTCCTCTGGTCTGAACTTCAATCAATTCCTAAGGGTGACACTATCTTCATAGGTGATTTTAACTCAATAACTTCTTTAGAAGCATATAGAGGGCCCTGTTTTCCTGCCTTAGGTAGTATAAGAGATTTTAACTCCTGGATCTCATCTAATGGAATCCAAGAAATTAATACGGTAGGAAATATGTTTACTTGGTGTAATTCTAGGCTGAGGAATCCTACTTCGAAAAGACTAGATAGAGGCCTATGCTCAATCTCTTGGATCACTAAGTTTCCATCTTCTTCAATTCAGATTTTAAATAGACAAACATCGGATCATGCACCTCTTCTCCTACAGGTTTCAAATTTGACCTCTTCTAATCCTAAGCCATTTCGATTCATCGATGCCTGGTTTCTAAGAGATGATTTTATGAGTGTGATAAGAGATAGTTGGGAATCACCTTTGGCAGGAATGGGTATGATAAAGTTCTACCTTAAGCTTATCAGACTTAAAAAAGTTTTAAAATTATGGAATAGGGATAAATTTGGAAACATTGATTTAAATGTGACAAAGGCTGAGGAAGACTTAAGAACTCAGGAAGCTAATTATGATCTGAACCCTTCAACCTCTGAGCGAGTTAAACTCAATGAAAAAAATGCTCTGCTGCTAAAAGTCTTAAAGGAAAAAGAGAAATACTGGAAACAAAAAGCAAGATTGAAGTGGCATAAGCTAGGTGATAATAACACTTCTTTTTTTCACAAGGTTGTGCAAGAAAGAAATTGTAAACTCCACATAACCAAAATAAAAAATAGATCAGGTCAATGGATTAATTCTCAGTTAGACATACAAAAGGAAGTTGTAGAATATTTTACTGATTTGCTGAGTGAACCTGATTTAGTTGTGGATGATACTTTTGACACTCATTTTCTAAGTCAGATTCCTGGTATCATAACTGATAATGATAAACATGAACTTGCTATGCCAGTATCTGAGGTAGAACTGGAAAAGGTAATTAAGAGCTTAAATAAGACCAGTAGCCCTGGGCCAGATGGATTCTCTCCTAAGTTTTACATCAAATGTTGGCAGATTATCAAACAAGACTTGATAGAAGCGGTTAATGAGTTTATTTCTGGTGCTGAAATCCCTAGGGGGATTTCCAGTACCTGGATTACTCTGATACCAAAAAAAGCAACCCCAAGTTCATTTGATGACTTTAGACCTATTAGTTTATCTAATGTGCTGAATAAGATTTGTTCCAAAGTCCTTATGGAGAGAATGAAGCCTCATATGGAAAATCTGATATCCATGAACCAAACAGCAGTTATGAAACATAGGGATATATCTGATAACATTCTATATTTACAAGAGATGATTAGATTCTTGGATAAGAAACATAGAATCCCTAACTGCATCCTCAAGCTTGATCTTAGGAAAGCTTTTGATAGAGTTAGATGGAGTTTTCTCAAACAGATTTTGTCTAAGTTTGGTTTCAGTGGGAACTTTTTAACAGCTATTATGAATAATTTGTCTCAAGCCTACTTTTCAGTCATTATCAATGGAAATCCAGTAGGATTTTTCAATGCAACAAGAGGAATCAAACAAGGTGACCCTCTATCCCCCTCTCTTTTTAATCTATTCTCAGAAGCATTCTCTAGGAGTTTAACTTTTATTTTCTTGAATAAATGTTTAGCTTCATACCAGATTCCTGGTTCAATTCCTGTAGTTTCTCATTTGATGTATGCGGATGATACCATAATATTTATGCAAGCTTCTAAACCTAACCTAATTAAGATCAAAGCCTTTCTTGAAATCTTTGAACATTGCTCAGGTCAAAAGTTTAATTTTGAGAAATCAGACTTTTATCTAAGTAGAAAGGCAATAGTGGCTAGAATGATTCAGGTGAAAGCAATTTTAAAAATGAAAAAAGGGACTTTTCCCTTTAAATACCTAGGGTGCCCTATTTTTAGAGGAAGAACTTTGAATAGATATTTTTTTCCACTGCTGGCCAATGTAGATGCTAAGCTACAAAATTGGAAAAACAACTGGTTAAGCTCAGGGGGGAAAATGATCCTCATTAAATCAGTTCTGTACTCAATTCCTCAGCATACATGGATGGTTACCAATCCCCCAAAAGGTATAATCAAAACATTTGAGAAAAAATTGGCTCAATTTTTTTGGGGAAAGACTGAAGGAAAACAGAATAAGATTTGGAAAAAATGGGCAAACATTGCAATACCTACTAACATGGATGGATTGGGTTTTAGATCAGTAAAAGCCATTGTTGATTCTTGTTCGGCCAAACTATGGTGGAAGAGCCAATTGGGAACTTCATTGTGGTCTAAACTGCTATGGTCTCTTCCACCATCATATAGGAAATCAGTTACTTGGAGGAGAATTTGTTACATTAATGATTTTGCTGTCAACAATTCTTCAATTATACATGGAAATGGAAAGTGTAATTTTCTGAATGCCAACTGGTGTCTTCAGGGACCTCTGCTTTCCAAAATTCCTGATAACATTGCCTCTACAATAGATGACATCTCTGTGGCAGATTTCATAGCCAACAGAAATTCTATTTTGAATTAAATTGCACCTTTTCTTGAACATGATACGGTTCATTTTCTCCAGGGTGCAGTACTTACATATGCTAGGGAGGACAAAATCATCTGGAAGCCGGAACCGTCGGGTAAATTTACATTTAAGTCGGCCTATAAATCTCTAGTTCAATCAAGAGGTAACTCTCATATCTCTAAGTTTTTATGGAATCCACTGTTACTGAAAAAGATTTCGATCTTCATCTGGAAACTAATACATGCTTTTCTCCCCTTTGATGATGTTCTTATTACATGCGGTTTTAGCATAGCTTCCAAGTGCCCTGCATGTTGTCAATCTGATTCTATCCAACATTACTTTATCTCTTGTCCCCTGGCCCATTCAGTCTGGTTGAAACTGACTCCTTCTATACATTTTAATCTTAATACTCTACATTCCATACCTCAAAGATTTTATCTGTTTTGGAACTGTCAAGATCTACCTAAGTTTTATCAGATATATTGCATGATTCTCCCATCAGTGGTGTGCTGGAGTCTATGGAAAGCTATAAATAACTATCTATATGACCACAAGCCTTTTTCCATGAATTTTATCTGCACTGAGGTGGATGATTTGATTAAATTGACACTTAGTGTTTGTCCTCCGACGATATTATCTACTGTCTCAGTACCACCATCTTTCCAGCATCTCATTCCTTTGCTAAGGCCTCCCCCTAAACCTAACTTAAGGAAAGTTTTGTGGGAAAGGCCTAAACATGGAGTCATAAAAATCAATGTAGATGCAGCTTGGTGTCCTAACAAAGCCTCTGTGGGTCTTATAGCTAGGAATAGTTTTGGCTTACCTATTAGAATTAGCTCGGAAAATGCTACATCTGCATCTCCCCTACATGCTGAAATTGAAGCAATAATGCATGCTTGCTATTCTTTTGATCATCTGGAGTACAACATTATTGTGGAATCAGATTGTAATCTTGCTGTTGATATGATTCTTAATCCTTATGAGGCACAGTGGTATGTTTTTGATTTGGTCTATAAAGCAAAATCTCTACTTGGTAATGCTGAGCTGATGCACACACATAGGGAGTGTAACTCTGTAGCTCATGCCATAGCTAAACATCATTTTGATCTGAACCAAAGTCTGGATATGACTAATGTTACATCAGAAATTCAGGGTCTTATAGCTATGGGTAGAAGATGTGTTCCTCATATTCGAGTTTCTAAGACTTCTCGGTTTTAGGAATTGATTCTGCTGAATTCTATTGTTGATTTTTGCAGACCTAGGGACTTCCGGTACAACAAGGGCGAGGCTTCGCTACTCAGATTGCTGTTACTCAGTTGATAGGAAGTGATGTACCTATCCTTCAAGGATATTCTCAACTCGAATGTATTACAATGCTTAACATACTCATGGGTATTTCTCATTTTGTGATTGAAGTTGCCTGGCCATTACAGAGGATTAACACGAGGGGTGGAGATCCTCTTGTTTTGGATCGCAACTTCGACACCTATCCACCCACTTTGGATAGCTGTATTCACTATTTTAGCAAACAATTTTAGGACTCTTGGAGACAACCCTGTTTGTTTCATCTCTTACTCTCACAAACCTACTCTATCTGTATATTCGATCAATTGGGTATCAAGGTTTGGGGAACCTATAATAAAATATCCCTCACCCTCGGGTATTTTCATTAAAAAAAAATATCATCTACTACTTGTGACTTGATAACTATCAGTTTCCGTTGCTGATTCATATGAATCATATAGCTTTGGCCTCGATTTCAAATTATTCGATTAGGTTTACCTGTTTTGGTTCACACTGTTTATTTTGTGAGTTATGTGACGCGGTTGATTAAGATGCACTAATAATCTTCATAGATCTAGGTTAGCTATTGTTTGCATCTCACTTATGAATGGAAATGGAAGCATGCTAATTATTTCTCTGATAAAGGAATATGCTGCATAAGTCTACTATTTTGTATTCTATAAGCCATGTCCAAGCCGTAGTTTATGGTTCAGTTAACTTTGTTATGGAGCATCATCATATGCTCCTATCACTAGTAGAGGCAAGCCTATTAAAGGCGGTTCACGGCTAAAAAATGCTGAATCACCTTGGTCAAACGGTTTTAAACTCAGAACCTTCTTTCTAGACCAACACCAATGTTTTAAAGGCTTTTTTTTTGTATATTAAGGCAGTTTTCAAATAACCATTGGTTTTGAGTTAGTAACATGGGCCGATTACTTTTTCGAGTCCGAAAGAGGCTTCATCCTGCGTTTATGAAAAGACGATTGCCTTTCCGAACTTGAAATTTGATCGGGAGCCCATTTTTGAACCAAGAACAATGTTACAGGGATAATGATATTATGAAGGTGAGTTCCAAGCTCGGAACCGCATTGTGTATATTAATAAAAAGGCATTTATTTGAATTCCGAAAACAAACACATTTATAGGGTTTTACTCCCTTTCACAATGCATTGATGAAGAAGTAAAGTCAATATATACATTGACGAGTATCATTTTCCATTGAAGAAGGTAGGAAATGTTTTCCAATATATTGTTGAAAATTATCTTGAAATTAGGGTTTTACACATCTAAAATTAAGGTTTGTATTTAGGTTAAATAGGTGTGGGTTATGATCAATGTTGTAATAATGCTAATGAGTTCCATTGTAATAGACTTGTAGGATGATGGATCACATTGAAATCATTGGTAATGATCTTAGAAAATCACCTGATTACATGTCATTGATTGAAACATTTGTCACTTTTGCGTTTGAGGATGCTTCTGAGAATGGTGTTGTGCGATCCCCGTGTCCGTGTAAAGATTGTAAAAAACAATGTGTATCCAGGGAGGAAGAAATTGCGTGGACATATCATAATAAAGGGGTTTCAAACTAGCTACACTCGTTGGGTCTGGCCTACGAAAGTTGGGGAAATGGATAGGACGAATGATTTGAGTAAAATGAATGTGGAAGATGAATTAGATGGGAATGCAGAATTTGACAAAATGGTGGAGGATATTGCATGAGAGTTCAAAGGTAAACCCAAAGTATTACAAGTGTTACTTGACGACAAAGAAATGCCCTTGTAAAACGGTTCTAAACATTCGGTACTTAGTGCGACTTCGAGGATAATGAATTTGAAAGCCAAATTTGGGTGGACCGATAAGTTGATTAACGAAACTCTAGAATTTCTTAGGGATTTTCTCCCCGCAGGTAACATGATGCTAAATAGGTTGTATGCAGTGAAGAAAGTTCTTTGTCCATTGGGATTGGAATTGAAAACAATTCATGATTGCCCAAATAATTGTATGGTGTACCTGGGGGAGAAAGGTGAAAATCGAGAAACATATCGGGTATATGGTGAGTCTTGCTACAAAATTGAAGAGGGGTGCAATTCTGGTGGGTGCGGAAGTGGTAACTAAAACAAAGAAAAAGACACGGCAAAAGTGATGTGGTACCTCCCTATTGTACCATGGTTGTAGAAGTTGTTTGCGTGTAAGGAAGATGTGAAATTGATGCGTTGGCATGTAGAGAGGGATCAACCAACTAATGATGTCATTAGACATACGTCGGATGGTGAGCAATGAAAAAAATTGACTCCTTTTATCCTGAGTTTGGTGAAGAACCTCGGCATTTAAGATTTGGCCTATGTACGAATGAAATGAATCCATTTGGTAATATGAGTCGTACACATAGCTCTTGGCCAGTTATGTTGGTTATCTACAATTTTCCATCATGGCTGACAATGAAACGTAATTATGTGTTGTTACTAGTGATGATTTTCGGTCCTAAGCAACCGGGTAATGACATGGATGTGTATCTTACTCCTCTTGTCGAGGATTTTTTTATTGCGGCTCCATGTCATCTTCAAGATCACCCGTAGACGTTGACCGATCAAGATGGGGATGATGGGTGGAATCGAGATGACATTCGTATGCCCGTTGTTTTTTCTCCATTTTAAATATTTTGGCCTTCACTTTTGAAAACTCCTTACGCACCGAATTGTAACAATCTCGGACACACCTAAGGTAGGCCTTCCCCGAGTCTACAACTTTTAAACACATAGAAACAAATATGTTTAATAAATTATTCATAACATGTAGAAACTACAATCAATCAAAAGATTCCCTTACCACCATCAACTCTAGGCCTTTTTCTTAGCTTCCCTTCTTCTACATCCTGATAGTACCATGTTCCATTGACCAACACCATAGGTATTGTTGAAGTACTTCAGTGCTTTTTCCTCACCGGTGATTGTCAACCCCTCAACATTTCTCAATATTTTAGTGATCAAATTTCCATAAGGGAGGCTCTTCACTACCCTATTCGATGCGCCCAAATAAAGCATGTGCCTAAATATTGCTGCCCTGGGTTTATTGTCCTACCCTCTATAATGAGATAAAAAAAATCAAGGCACTATAGTTGGGCTCAGCGACATGTCTGGATGTGGGAACTAAGCATTGAGCAATCATCTCGTAGATAATGCAGGAATCTACAGGTAGAACTTTGAAGCTAAAGGTCTCTGGCTTACCTAAATCCATTGCATCATGGGAGAAGTACTTAACACTATATTGGATAGGATCAACGTATGAGGGATTTGCTACTAATGGACATTTTTTCCTAGAGTAACAATCATCCAATGGACCATCGTTGTCTTCCAGATATACATCTTCAGGGATCTTATATGGGCAACCTAGGGCTTCATTCAAAATCCACTCACTAATTGGAATATCAATTCCCCCAACCCTAGTTGAATAGTCACCGTTTACGAATATTCACCGTTTACCTCTCTTAAATTGCTGCAGAATTGATAGCATAAACCAAAATATGAAGATTCATCAAGCCCTAACAATGTTTTAATGTATTGGTCCTTAAACTTGTCTAACGAATAAGATAAATCAATTCTCAAATACTCATTAAAATAAACAATGTAGGCATCAATCAATTTCCCCTTATCACGTAAAATGTTGTACCTAGCTTGTGCAGGCAAAGAGACAAATATTACAGTATCACACCCGGGGTTATTGTCGGTCGATTGAGATCAGGGGATGCGACGTGAACCGCCTCTTTTCATTGGAATTTGAATCCCTTTGTTTTTCCTTGAAGAATTGAAGGCGCCGATTTGGTCCCCAAACTCGAAATTTGCGTCTAGGATTTGAAATCATGAAAATAGAAACGATGTTATGATTTTTGGGAATTTCTTCTATAGCCCGTCCGTTATGAGTTTGGAACTGGTAATTTGGGTCTTTATAGGTAAGGGCCGATTATCTTTCGAGCTCAAAACCTAAATAAGCATACAAAAAATACATGCCTTTTTTAAAAAAATAGAGGTGGCCCGGACTTGTCACCTTAGCTCGAAACCATTGAACTGAGCTCAGGACCCTGATTCGGCCCTTTACTCTGTTCAACTACCCTCTTCTTTTTGAGCTCAGAAAGTAATTCGTCCCTTTACTCTATCCATATCCCCCAGGTTACCAGCTCAGAAACTGAAATGTTCTTTAAATCTAAAGATATGAATGAATTCTGAGCTTGGAAGACATTCGAACACAATGGTCAAAATTTTGCTATTTAAGGAATTCTAAATTCGTAATTAAAGCTTCACTAATTGTGGTTTATGTATAACTAAAGTAGAATTGATAAATTTCACATAAGTTGGATTCAATTGACTGCAAAATATTCTAATTTAGTGTAAATGCCCAACAAATTGGAATAAAAATATTCTAATTTATAAAAACGCCCAACTAATTGGATAAGTCATCAACCCTTTTTAAAACAAAATAAATGACATGGATCCATGAAATAGTAAATAAGTCTCAAACAACCTCCTTCAAACCATCTAACCATCTTAAAGCACACACTAACAAAAAAACATTGTTTCAATTCCATGTAACAATTTACCGTGAGCTGAACATGTGCACTACCTCGGAGTCCTCACGATTGTCTTTGTCGCCACCATCTGCATCATTTCCGTCAACTCATGATTGAAGTTTTGAGACTCTTCATCCTGACTTAGTTCTAGGTGGATTTCATGAGCTTCCAAGAAGCGTTCTTGTTGCGCCTCTGCTAGCCATCATTGATGAGGTCTCTTCAACATCACCACGAATGCAGTTGAAGTAGCGACCAAGTGTAGTCTTCCAGTTTCTTTGGGAACCTACTGAACAAAGATAAATTAACATTGCACAATTAGCAATAAAGAGCGACAAAAATCAAATTTCATATAACTTAAGATAGAATTTTAGTCAAATGCATACTAGATCCCGATCCCCTGACTCTTTCAACTTCCGCCTCCCTTTCCCTTTTGGCATTCTTCGCTTTGTCTTTCGGGATAACCCTTGGCTCCCATTTATTATTGGCACCGAGCTTTAGACTCTTGTGATGAAACCACTCCTCGTCATAATACTCTAAGAAGAGGGGGCGGTCTTTCATTTGGACACCGACCTTCTTTATCATCGTGATGATCAAGACACCGAATGTGAGATCTTTTTTCTTGGCATTTTCCGCCTTTAGCATACTCCTCAAGATGGTATAACCGAGGTTAATTTTGACTCCCTTCATCACATAGTAGAAATCATGAGATTGCCAATGGTCGACTCACACGTGTGTCCCCCCGTGGGTAATACATTCAAACACACCCACTCATAGATTAACCTTTGCTCTACCGTCAACTCACCTATATCATAGCTATCCGCCGGACCTGCGGCTCCAACCCTGTAGAAGTATTCTGTAGCCATTTCTACGGGGTTAATTGGGGTGGCTTCCGTGATGAAAGGCCAACTCTGTTGGTGATAGATCTCTATGGGGCCATGGTTATTTTCCTGGTTCGATTTATTGGGGGGAGAGTATTCACTACCCAGGGCCTTACATATAGTGTACTTATTTACCAATATTTCTTTTCCATTAACTCTAGTACAATCACGATTGCTCATGCTTTGTCCCAAATTAGCATAGAATTGAATAACCTCATCTACGTAAACTGGATCCTCTAAACATAACAAATTTTCCAAATGTTGGTCCTTGAAATGCCATAACAAATATCCTAGGCACAAATCGTTGATCGGCGCTTTAAGGATACTTTTTGAATTAATACCTTACATTTTGAGAATTCCACATACCTCTCCTCGGCCCTTCTGTTGCAAAAATTTCTAATATGCTGAAAGCTCCATGTAGGGTTCATGGCTTTGGTCGCTCGCTGCCCCGATATTCTTCTTAGTGTATCTTGGCCTCAAAATTGTGGGTGGATTGGAAATTGGGAAATTGCTCGGTTGTGTTTTGGTGCTAGGGTTCTTCTTTTTGAATTTAGGGGTTGTGTTGTGTTGATTTGGTTCAGCCTTTTTTAAAAATATTATAATAGTTTCCTAGTTTGGAACCTAATCATTTGTCTTTTTTAAAGACATGACCGGGTGCCGAGTTCGGAAGCCTACTCAGACGGGAAAAAAGTATTTTTTTTCAAAGGGTATTAAATACCCTATTGTGCCCGCATTTTTTCAACACATTCCCCTAAAAAAACCTTCTTCTCCCATTTCTTCCATTTCTCTCAATCTCCAATCCATTGTTTCATCAAGATGTGATTTTAGGTAAGATTTCAAGCATCCAAACCCTACAATCCTCATCTATACTTCTATTTTGTTCTCATTTCATTTTTTCATTATGTGAAGGGGATGATAAAAACCAGTGATTTGAGATTTGATGGTACACAAGGTCTTATGGAATTCATATTTTCACTTCTTTGATGTAAAGGATAGTGTTTTAAAACCCTAATATATTTAGTAGTTACACAAATGGTTCTTCAATGGTGGGGAAATTTTGAGGGTTTTAGTTATTTCTAATGTTTTATAATGTTACTTAGTGATAACATTGTGTTTTTCAGTTTTGTTTAATTTCTTAGAGTGTAAATATAATGATGGTTCATTTTTGTGAAAAAATATATTAGATGTTTGAAATTGTTATTAATGTGGTATTTTATTATTGTAACATCTAATTTTTAGTTAGAGTCGTGATTTAGTGCCATTTTTGGATGTAGGTTCAATAATATCTAGAAAAAGTACTCTTGACGATACGTCACATTCACAAAATTGCCGCCCTTAACTTCGCAGTTTGGTTGTGATGATGATTGTGATGGATCCCACGAGGTAGAAATAGGAAAAATCCATTGTAGAATATTAGAACGTAGGATAGCTATAAAAGAGTTCACTCCATTAGGTTTTAATAAGCCAGGCAAATGTTTGTCCAAAGAGCATGTAAAATGGTCTAGTTGGGTAGCAAAAGTTGGCAGAACGAGGGTGGACATAAAGTACGATAGTTGGCACGAGGTTTCCTAAGACTATAAGGAGACCCAATGTATGGAGTGCATGGTACCGTAATTAGAAAAATTAACTATTATTGAAATTCCCCACCCAAATTTACAATACTCTTGTTGAAAAATTTAACTATAACTAATTGTAACTTCCATTGTTATAAATCCCCATAGAGACCATTCAAAATCGATGCACCGGATATGACATTTCTAAAAAAGAAGGCGATGACCATGATGTGCAAGAGTTGGCGAGAGCACAAATACACTTTGTCACGGGACTACATATTTTCTTCGGAGAAGGGTGATCGGCCGTGGATAATTTATACGCACATTCAACCGAGAGTTGGGAGATCCGCAAGAGAAGGGATTTGGAGAATGATTCTAATATTATTAAAAAGAAATTGAGTTTGAAAATTATTTAGATTTACTTATCATTAGTCATGTCATGCCTCTAACAAGCGTGTGTAGGGCACAAGGCAAGAAAAACAATGCAATGACGGTTTGAATGTGATTCCCCAGCGTTTGAGCCGTGGGGGGTATGGATTGGCAGCTCTCAAGTACGTTGAGGAACGTTTTGAGGTGGATGTTCAAAATGCAATGAAGGCAGGGATGACTGAAGAAGGGGCAAGGGCTACGATACAAAAAATGGATGTGGATGACATAGAGAGGTGTGATTTATTCCTCAAAGGCTGACAAAACAAGAAAGGTCCATACGAGAAGCCTGAAGAAAAAGAACTTGCAGAACAAGTGGTAAACCCAACCACCCTACAACTGTTTTTTTTACTTCCTTCATATAGTGTACATATTACCATAGACTTATGTTCTAAAATTCACTTATTTGCAATACTTTGGAGAAATTGAAGAATGATGCATTCATACCCACGTTAAGAACGACATCCTTTCTGCGGCTACCAAGAAACCCGACCATATGGGCCGTGTTAGGGGAGTCGGTAGGTACTTGAACCACCGTGAGGCATTTGGAATTACTTGGTACTATGATCGTACACAACTATTGTGTGTCCAAACTTTGCAAAAACACGCCCTTGAACAAGAGAAACGAATAGAGCAACAAGACATTCCCATTCAGAAGTTGATCCAACACACTAGCCTTATGGTTCTCGAGAATTTAGATGATTTGACACCCAATTGGACACCTCCATCAAGAGGATCGCACCATTCAACAAAAGATGTTTAGGTCAACAGGGAACTAATCATTGAAACTTTGGGAAACAAAGCCGACAACCACGACAAGGCTATCCTCGCTTGTGATAAAAAAGTAAACACTTAAAATTTATCAAATCATTAATTCAAAGTTTTTGTCAAATTTAACAAATGTAGTTGGTGTCAATTAGGGTTCACGTATGTGCGAGCTATACATAGATCAATGTATAGGTGATAGACCACTCCATATAGCAATGGAATTTTGCATGAGTTAGTGAAACATCATCATAGCGTACCAATTCCAGAAGGTTTGTCAAGAGTATCTTTGGAGAATGCATTTGTGAAGGGTGTCCCATTGCTATTTGTGAATGGAGAATACAAGAATGTTGGTCCCGCTCGCGGCATGTTTCTTTTGTGGCCGTGTAGACTAGTATATGCAGATGCTATAAAGGATCGCCATTTGAAAGTGAAACGGCCGACAACGCTACACTAAAAGCTATCAAAACTTTACCTAAACTGGTCTACACTACACCCAAACTGGTCCAAAAGACCCAAAACCGGTTCAAACAACACCGGACAAGATTAGACAACCGGTACCAAGGGCATAAGCTTGAATGACACACCTCACTACGTAAAAGTGCTGTTCAACTGGCTTCAACCGTATCAACGCAACTCAACTTATTCATTCATGGGAAACAATTGCGTATTTGGTCCCAAGAGAGACATCATCACGATGAGAAGTGATTTCGAGGACCTGTGGAAATGTGAGCAAGTTAATCAGACACTAATGTCCATATACATCTTGTGAGTCAAATTTATATTTACATATTAAATTCATGTTTACCGTTTAAGTTTTTCTAATATTTTACAACTAATGCAAAATAGTTCATAATTTCAATGTACATGTATTTCATGTACAATCAAAAGAAGGAGTAGGTCAGATACATGTGCCCGTTGATGATTCAAGAGATCGATTGAACAAACCAAGGGAGAATTGACTACATTTGCAAAAACCTTGGGAGAAATGATAAGAAATTTTTTATTACGCCCTACATTGAAAGGTTATAGTTACGATCTTCTTTTTTTTCAAACATAATTTATGCATTTTCTATTTTTTTTACAGTGATCATTGGCGGTTGATGATTATTTTTTTTGGAAAAAAGCGTGTGTATTGGATGGATCCACTGCACTTACAACCATTAGACACATTTGTTAATATTTTGGAGTCCGCTATGAAGGACACTAGCGAAGATGGTGAGAGCAATTTTCAGGTGCTCGAAATCAAGGTACAATATGCATAAATTGCTTCATTTTTCCAACGAGATTTATTTATGTGTTTTTATATGTTACCATATTCATGTTGTTTAAAAAAGTACAAGAAACGAGCGCAAAATTGAGAGTGCGGCTATTACGTAATGTTGTACGCAATAGAGTGCACATAAGGTGTGAACTTGGATTTATTTGAGATTGACAAGGTAATTGTACATTTGGTTGTAATAGCCATTAGTAGTTTCTCAATATCAATAATAATATTTTCGATTAACTCACCATACAAACAGGTTATTTCAAAGGCAACAAGGCCTTATTCGAAACAAGACATCAACACCGCTTTAAATTGTTTGGCTAAGCATCTCATTTTCAACCGCTCACATCCTCTTGGGAACCCTAACTTGGTAAATTAGTATAATGTAAATGTTTGGAATAGAATTTGATTGATTTCTGTTCCTATCTATAGATTATTGCTTAGTTAGCATTTTCTATAGATTTATGTTAGCAAGTAGAACAATTGCGTGTATTTGATCACATTTGTGGCTGTTGATTGAGGCACATTTTGAGCCGGGAAATTCAATGAAAATTTGTTTTTTTATCATTGGGGCCGAGTAGAGTTCCAAACTCGTAACGAAAACATCGGCCCTTCAGAAAGCATTGGGACAAACAGGTTTGCGAACTCGGAACTGAGAAATGCCGACAAAAAAAGTAGCCGGCGAAATTACAAAGGCGACTCGGAAAGTGCACCCAATTAAGAAACCATGCATACAATGGGAGCCGATTATGGCTTCCGAGTTCCGAACGCCTCACCAGGTCTGCTGAAAATCACCCAGTTCCGTGTGAGGAACCACATAAAGGCGGTTTGAACATGAAATTAAAGGCGGTTATAAACCGCCTTTAATTCCGGTTCTGAGTTTGGAACGGACACCAGGGCCGAGGTTGAAGGTCTAGATTCCGAGTTCGGAACCTATTAAGGCGGTTCCACCAGCCTTTTAAATGCGGTTCATAACCGCCTTTAATCGCTGTATTAAAGACGATTCTTTTAATTGATCGCGATTAAAGGCACGAAGTGTCTACTCTGGTCCAATAGAGCCGCCTTTAATGGCCTCTCCATCCACTAGTGTATCTTGAGGAACACAACTGATCAACAAGGAGTGTTCTTTGGCAAATGCAACTTGGAAGCAAGGTTCGTGCTGCTTGTTTCAGAATTTTCATTAGTATATGCAATGAAGGGTAGTAATAAATTTACATTTTGTCAGCAGGATTTTGTTGCGTCGTCAAGATAGTTGAGAGCATGATTCGAGTGGGAAAGCGCCGTGGTGAGAACACACTCAAGAAAGAACTATGGACAAAATTCGAGAAGAAATGACCGGTCGGCATATGTTTGTATACAAGAAAGAAGTGTTTTCTCTGCCTATGAATTTGTTGTCAAGTAGGTCCATGCGAAGCATGACATTACTACTACAGTTGTAGGCTTTGTAACGGGGGAGACATTATCTTCCAAAACATAGATAATCCCCGGCTTAAAAGCATTCTCACTGCATGCGTGGCAAGAGCATATCAGCCAGTGATAGTATAATAGTGCTGGGCCTAAGCGCCCCTTATTGCTGGCCCAAGTCCATTGAATTACATTCTGGCTTATATCCTTTGTGTAATAACCATTGGGTAGGTTCAAGGGAAAATCCCAGTTCTTGCTCCACTAGAAAATAAAACAGCAGTCTTACTTAATCTTATATGTTTTTAACATGCCGACATATATAAGGAGAAATGTAACACTACTCACTCAACTATTCTTTCATAACCCTAAGAAAGATATCTGACTTTGCCATCAGAGTTTTTTCCCCTCGGACACCTCCGAGGGGCTTTGCAGATTCCGGCTAAGCAGATTCATGACTTGATAACGGCGGTTTCAAGGTTCATCAAGTTGGCACACCCAGTGAGACCGTCAAGTCAGATTGTGAGCTCTGCTATTCATGTCTGCTTCCACGGCAAGCACATTGCGTAGAAGCGAACGAGTGAAAAGTAGGAACCTGGATACCGGTGAAGAAGTACAATCCCCGTACTAGGGAAAAAAGATCGGGAAAATGAAGAAGATGCAATCTGATCCCCTAGTTCCCAAAGCGCTGGTGGTAGACTTCCGGCGGGAATTGGAGGCCTGATTCCGATGACCATAGTAGTGGTAGGATCTTGGATCGAGGCAGCGGCACCCTCCAGGTGAATGGAAGTCAACGATGAACCTTGGGTAGGAGTCATTGAAGCCCCTACATTGAAAAGTCAGGCGCACCAGCAAAGGGAATACGAGCTGCAGTTCACAGAAGTTTTGGTGGACTCGAGGTTGAAGCGGCCGTTGGAGCCGCTCAAGCAAACTGTGGCACAAGAGTCGTGCTTCCTTTGTCCCAGCAAGATCTGGCGCAGCTGATGCAAACCATCAAATCTTCCAGTTTCCATGTAGATCCTCCAATGCTCTACTAGAGGATGATCCAGTGGCCAGTGATACCCCACTTTCGATGCCCTTGATAATGCAGCCGAGGCTCCAGCTGCAAACTACCCTAAGGATACATATCTTCAAACACATGGATAGGTGCTCAGAATTGACCAGAACCTACATTTTTGAGTTTGGGCCCCGCAATGACCTATTCTATACCTATCTCGACCCCCCATAATGTCGAACCTTGAGATCCCTTGCTAGATGGCCCTGCCGATAGTGAAGTACCCATATTATGAGAGCCAAGCCTATCAGCAGCCTCGAGGTGAGATCCCTTCCTATGACCCTTACCTCTAGGGAGAACAACAAATGTATTACAACTATGCAACAACAGGACCATGGACTGGGTACATTACTTGAATTAGATGTACTAGATCCCCACCATGGATAAACTCCCTTGTATCAAACCAATACATGGATTTGTGCCTAGGTTGGCACGATGGCGATTCAAGCGATGCCCTGGAAAGGGAGTTGGATTGATTAATCGGTCATTCAAGCCAAGTCGCTGCCTCCCCTTTTAGCTAAGCAATCATGGCAAGTCGGTGACCCACCGATGTAAAGCCACCCAAAAGGCTTCCCACCTCGCAAGTTCATGGAGACACGGACACTCACAAGTTCACAGAGACCTTCCTTAGTCTTATAAACTCAAGGGACTTTAACGAGCAGCTGATGTGTAAGTTGGTAGGGAGTTACCTCCGGGGAAAAGCCCAAGAATGTTTCAACAAATTGAACAAGGGGTCGTTGCACTCTTATAGAGATTTTGGAGGATCATTGCTGAGTCAATTATTCCAAAAGAAATAATTCATTAAGAACTTGATCAAAGTTTACCAAAGCAAACAGAGGCCAGGAAAATCCCCTGAGGTGGTGGTCGAAATTCTCAGCATGATAAATAGAATGGAGGATGGAGTAAGCCTAAGCTATATGAACGGGATGGCTAACCTGTATTTGTACTAAAAGCTAGTCTCGAAGACTCCAGAAACCTTGCAGCAGCTGCAAGAATTGGTCAAACAACACTCAAAGATCAAGAAGGCAATGAAAAGGAAGTGAGATGGTGACAAATTGATGGAGAGGCAGTTGAAGCTCTCGAAATAAAGACTGAAGAGGCCTAAAACTTTGAGGTCTAGTTTCAAAGGGTATATCCCCCTAACTAAGTCTCAAGAGGAAATAAACTCTATCTACAAGGGGATGTTCAAAACTCCCCCCTATCAAGGACAGACCTTCGAAGGGAGCCTCAAACAAGTTTTACGACCATCACAAGGACCATGGCTATGATATAAACGATTGCCAACATTTGAAGTCTGAGATCAAAAGATGTGCAAGAGAGGGTTTTCTTCGAGATTGTGTGGCTAGGCCAAAAGGGGGATATGAATCCTCGAAAAGGAAAATGGGTATAGACCCTGGAAGCCTTACAAGCGGGGCTTCGACTGAGGCAGCCGTGATCAATATGGGAACAATAGGGAATGATCTGAGGCTCATCCTAGGGATCATGATAGGGCTGATCCAGAGGTTTAAATAGATGGAAACTTGGGGGGGGACTAATAGGATAATTAACTTTACCAACAGAATTGTAAGTGATAGGTATTGGAATACAATTATCAAGGCCCAGTCCCAATACATTTCTCCTAGTGAGCCTCGACAAAAAAGGCTTCAGCCTAATATGGCTATAACCTTCTCGGAGGCGGACCCAGTCCCTAGCCAGACCCCCCATGGTAACCCTTACAATGATTGGAGATTCCTACGTGAAAAGGGTTCTCGTATATAATGGCAATGTGGTCGAAGTTATGTTTTCCACCTAATTTGACCAACTGGGTTTGGGGTGTCATAGCTTGAAAAGAATCACCTCGCCAATATTAGGCTTTATCGGGAAGACGATAGTACCCTTAGGTGCGATATCATTCCCTGTTCGAGTTGCAGACGCAGATAAAGAAGTAACTATTGAATGTAACTTCACCATCATCGACTCCATATCACCCTATAATGTGATTTTGGGAAGACTATGGATGTGCCAGGCCCAAGTCATTTGGTCCACCTACCATCCGACGATGAAGTTTCCCATTAGGAAATGGATCATGGTTATTAGAGGGGACTAATCGGTAGCTCAAAGCTGCTTGGTGGTATCCCTAAAAGAGTTAAATAAGAGGGACAATGTAGCCTCAGTCCATGGTGAAGCCTGTCCCACAGACACCAAACCACTCCCCATATAAACTTTGGGGACAATGCCGGTAGGAAGCAGATGCCAGATGCAATGAAGCAAAGGCTAAAGGCCTTGCTCGATAGGTACATGGATGTGTTATCATGGAGCACCTCTGACTTGACGGGAGTGCCGCAGCAGCAGATGGTTTACAAGTTGAATGTTGAACCATCACCAAAGCCCATCAAGCAGAAAAGAAGGACATTTGCCCCCGAGAGGGCCGATGCCATAAAAGAAGAAGTTAGAAAACTTCTTCGAGCTGATGTCATCAAAGAAGTACTCTACCCACAGTGGTTAGCAAACCTAGTCATGGTCCCTAAGTATGACGAATCTTGGCAAATGTGCATTGACTTTATGGATCTCAACAAATACTGCCCCAAAGACAGTTACCCCCTGCCATCCATTGACTTAAGCAATAGTAGGGTACCAAGTGCTCGCTTTCTTTGATGCCCATAAGGGCTACCACCAGATACTCATAGTGAAGGGAGATGAGCAGAAAACAACATTTATTATTGACGTCCGGACGTTTTGCTACAAAAAGATACCATTCGACTCAAAGGCCGGTGGACAAGCTCTTCAAAGACAAGATTAGAAGGAACATGGAAATATACATAGAAAATATGGTGGTAAAAAGCAAGAGCTACGACCAGTTCCTATCAGATATGGAGGAAACATATGAGAAGCTCCAAGAATCTAACCTGAAGCTGAATCCGGCTAAGTGTGTGATCGGAGTGGGGGCTGGAAAAATTTTGGGCTTTATAGTGTCCGAGAGGGGGATCGATGCTAACCCTGAGAAGGTAGATGCCTTAATAAACATGAGACCTCCTCAAACGGTTAAAGATGTTCAAAGGCTCACTGGATCGCTGGCTACACTAAGCCGTTTCCTATCCAAAGGCGCCAGGAAGCACCTCCCCTTCTTCGATGTGCTTCTAAAAGAAAATAAGTTTGAATGGACAGAGGAGTGTGAGCAAGATTTTTGAGATCTTAAAGAACAATTTCATAGCCTGCTGACCCTGATGAAGTAAGAGAAGGGGGATAGTTTTATATTTGTACATTTCAGCCCCCCCCCTTGGTTATCATTGCAGTGTTAATGAAAGAGAAGGAAATGACGCAACACCCTATCTACTTTGTAAGTAAGGCCTTTCAAGGTACAAAAACTCGATACACATCCCTCGAAAGATTAATACTGGCTCTCGTTCATGTAGCCAGACAGCTTCCACCTTACTTCCAAAGTCACAAAATCATATTGCTTACCAGCCATCCCATCAGAAAAGTGCTCCTCAAGGCCGAAGCTTCTGGCCGAATGAACGATCGAGCTGGAAGAAAATGACATTCAATCCCACCTAAGGATATATATTAAAGGCTAAGATTTGGCGGAATTTATCTTGGAAACTAGAGAGGTCATCAAGGTTGACAAAAATAATGGGTTCAAAGGGGCATGAAAACTCTATGTGGTCGGATCATTTCACTCGGGGGAAAGTGGAGCAGGCATACTGCTCACTAGTCCTAAGGGAAAAAACCATCCCGGTGCACTACAATTTGACTTCAAGACCACAAACAACAAAGCTGAGTACGAAGCGCTGATCACCGAACTTCGATTGGCAAAATAACTAAGCGTCCCAAATTTGGAGATATTTAGTGATTCTTAGATTGTGGTCTAGAAAGTCAATGGGTAATACGAGGCTAGGGAATGGAGCTTGCAATGCTACCTAGAGGTGGTGAAGCCCCTCCTTTATCATTTCCATCACTATACCCTAACAGAAGTCCCCCGAGAAAAGAATCGCAAAGTCGATTTCCTGAAAATGCTAGCCCATTCGGACCTCGAATGGAAATATAAAAGGCACCTAATTGTAGAAACTCTAAGAAAGCATAGCTTTGAAGAGGAAACAATGGTGATGGTAGAAGATGAGAACTTGTGGATAACGCCGATCATGAACTATCTTCGAGACGGTACCCTTCCCAAAGGTACTATTGAAACAAGGAAAGTTAGGCTGAAAGCTCCTAAGTATGTGATCCATGAGGATGTGCTCTATCGACGGGGTCATCTACATCCACTTCCTCGTTGTGTAGCTCCCCATGAAGCTGATTATATGATTCATTAGACTCACAAGGGAGTATGTGGAAGCCATCAGGGGGCTCGATCTGTGGCAAAGAAGCTTCTTTTAGCGGGATATTACTAGCCTAATATGTTCGATGACATTAATAGGTATAATCAAGCCTATAACCAATGCCAGAGGCATGCACCAACTACCCACATTCCCCAGGAAGAAATGATGAACATAAACAGCTCTTGGTCGTATGACAAGTGGGAGATCGATCTGATGGGTCATTTTCCGGAGACTCCTGGGCACTTTCAATACTTGATTGTTGCTATGAACTACTTCACAAAGTTGGTAGAGGCAGAATCCTTAACCAATATAAAAGGAAAGACAATTATTTCCTTCTTCTAGAAAAACATCCGTTGGTTTGGAATCCCGTGTACCATCACAACTGATACGGCACCCAGTTCATTAGTGACCCGTTCAAAATCTAGTGCAGAGAGTAAAAGATCTTCCAGAGGGTCACTAGCGTATACCACCCCAAAGCTAAAGGGCAGGTGGAAGTCACAAATGGAATCATTGTTAATGGGATCAGAGCAAGGCTCGAGGAAGCGGGAGGAAACTTCACTAGCGAATTTCCCAGTGTGTTGTGGTCGTATCGAACAACGGAATCCCCCGCTATGGGAGAAAATCCTTACAACTTAGTTTATGGATCGGAAGCCATAATCTTAGCTGAGATTGGGTTACTCATGTTCAGAAGGATCGCCATTAGCAATGAGAATTAGGAGGTTGATGAAGATCAATGTTGGTTGGATCTCGATCTCCTTGAGGAAAAAAGAGAGAAGGCATCTCTCGATGAGGCAAAAGTGAAGGGGAGGGTCAAGCATTACCATGATCAAAGGGTCCAAAAGGTTCAGCTCTCTCCAGAAGACCTTCTGATGAGAAAAAAATGAGAATAATTGGAAGGAGGCTTAGGGCAAGCTTGCCGTAAATTGGGAAGGCCCCTACAAAGTTGACGAGGCACACCCTAGGGGTAGCTACGTACAAGAGACTCTCTAAGGCGAGCTAATTCCTAGAAGATGGAAGCCAACAATCTTCGAAAGTACTATTCTTCAAAGTCTCTATAGGTTTGGTCAGACCGGGGAGTAGCTTACCTAAAAATAGCTATCAGCATCAACATAGGACCTTTGACTGGGGAGTAGTGCACCCCATTCTAAACGACGATGTAAGTCAAAGAGGCCCCTTACTTTTGAAATCTATCTATTGAAAATTTTTTCTTCAAAATCATTCCTAACACTTCCATTTCAAGTAAATATGTTACTAATTGAGAGGGTTGAATCCACATTTATTAAATGTCACGATGGCTTATGAATTAAGGAGGTTGAATCCACCTTTATTAAATGCCACGATGACTAACAAATTAAGGAGATTGAAGCCAACTTTTAAAAAATGCCACAATGGCTTACGAATTAATGAGGCCGATGCCACCTTTAAAAAAAATTCCACGATGGCCTATGAACTAAAGGGTTGAATCCCCTACTTGCCCAAAATGTCACGATGACTTGTAAGTGAAAGGGTCGAACACCATATATACATTTAAAGACACCATAATGGCTTACAGAAAAAAAAGGATCGAGTTCCCTTCATTGAAAATAGAAATACAACATGTGGGTATCTATTTAGACCAATAGAAAATTCTTCTCTAAGGAGGTGGAAACTTCTCTAAGAAGGCCAGAGGGACCTCTGCTAATATCTCTGGTTTAATGGGAGTTATAGCCATTAGAAAATCCTTGTCTGGGTCAGGCTACTCCTCATCTGACCCTCTGACCTCCGGCTCGTGGGCCAAGTTCAAAGGCCCCTCATGAGGCCTCCAAGGTCTCCGTTGTACAGGAACACCCTCAGGATCTTTGTCCTTCTCTATTTCTTTTATTGTAGGGTTAGAATCACCACCTTGGCAAGTGTTGAGGGTGACCCCCCGACCTCTACCTACAGAAGTGGTCCCTCGATCGGAACTGGTACCGCATCTTTGACCGGTGGAAGAATCATCGGCTTGGTTTGAGGAAGAGATACCACCGTACGAGCTCTCTCTCGCCAAAGTCTGGCTTCTCCTCCCTCAACTGGAAGACCCGTTCGAGTGCCTCCCAAACTGCTCCCTTGGACGGGGGTTCCAGATTCAACAATTTGCAATCTTATAGTGACCCTTCAAACATGCTTAACCGGCTGAGCTGGGGCTGCTGGGGCTGCTGGGCCAGTTTGTTTTTCTTTATCAGGATGCGGAGTAAAAGTTTATTGAGTCGAAGGCTGGCCTAGGAGAGAGAATACATAGCCGCTTCTCGTGCACGAGGTTCGGGAGGGGATACCCCCCTGGGAGCTTAAAGCTATGATCTTCTTTTGGATTCCTGTGAGCTCGAAGCCTCGACTTTCTTCTGGATTTCATGCAACCATTTCTCGGCCTCATCGCAAGTAGGACCATATTTAGGATGTTGCTGAAGCCCTTGACCACCCATGATCTCAACAGTCTCTTCAAGATACTTCTCAAAATTTGTGACCAACCTCGGTTCTACCATTCCAAGTCGAAGGCTGTCCTCATAAGCCTTAAGCGTGCTATCCTACTCGCGCAAATCATTCTCGAGCTTATCCTTTTCCTTATAAGAACCCAAGAAAAGTTGAGAAATTTCTATTTCTGTTGCAACAGTGTTGCACAGTGGACGCAAATACGGAGGACGCATTTACAAAATGCGTCCTCTCCCTTTTTTTTTTTTTTTTTGTTTCTCCAGTTTTGTGGTGCATGTGGGCAGTTGACGTGGCGGAGAGGACGCATTTAGCAAATGCGTCCTCTCGTCAGGGGAGCAGCACGGCGTCAGTGGTCAGTGCGGCAGTGTGCAGTGTGTCAGGCCGGGTCACGGACGAGGCCGCATTTGCTAAATGCGGCCTCTCGGTCAATGAAGACCGAACACTCCTCTCTCCTTCCTCTTCCGCCTATTTATCCCACTCTCCTCTCCTCTTTTTTTCTTACCGTTTCCTCTTCCCTTGTTTGTTTTTGCTGAAAGCTTTGTCCCCATTTCTCCCATTTACTTGGCCGAAAATTTTCTCCATTTCTCCCATCTTCCTTTCCGTCGTTGCGCCGGTTGTTCTACGCCTTTCCGCCTGTTCACGTTATCGGTAATGTGTTTTTATGTTTTGAAAAATCCTACATTTTGCTCTTGTTTTATTTTGTCAAGATTTTGTATGAGTAAAATTTGCAACGGATTTGTGGTTGTAGATATCTGAAACGGCGTGAAGTTCGTGGCGTTGACCGTCGTTGACCTGTCGTTGACCCGCCGTTGACCCGCCGTTGACCTCCGTTGACTTCCACGTTTGTCACCTTGTTTGTGAGTGTTAGACTTCCACCCCCCTCTTTTTTCATTTTGTTGATGTTAATTGAACCCTAAATAAGGTTACGAATGTGTTCCACGAATGTGTTCCACGAAGAAAGTTTCTGATATTTTTGTTATAAGTTGCGGAAATATTGTAGTTAATTCGGATGTGTTGTATGATTGTGTGTGGTTTTAGCGATTAAGTTTGGTCCGATGCTGTTATAGCGTTTAATGCTCATGCGTGATGAAATGAAGTGACGAAGTGAATTGTTGACTGATAAATGTATTTAGTTTGTAGCAATAATAATGAGTTTTGAAAAAATCCTACATGTTGCTCTTGTTTTATTTTGTCAAGATTTTGTATGAGTAAAATTTGCAACGGATTTGTGGTTGTAGATATCTGAAACGGCGTGAAGTTCGTGGCGTTGACCGGACTTGACCCGTCGTTGACTCGCCGTTGACCTCCGTTGACTTCCACGTTTGTCACCTTGTTTGTGAGTGTTAGACTTCCACCCCCCTCTTTTTTCATTTTGTTGATGTTAATTGAACCCTAAATAAGGTTACGAATGTGTTCCACGAATGTGTTCCACGAAGAAAGTTTCTGATATTTTTGTTATAAGTTGCGGAAATATTGTAGTTAATTCGGATGTGTTGTATGATTGTGTGTGGTTTTAGCGATTAAGTTTGGTCCGATGCTGTTATAGCGTTTAATGCTCATGCGTGATGAAATGAAGTGACGAAGTGAATTGTTGACTGATAAATGTATTTAGTTTGTAGCAATAATAATGACTTTTGAAAAAATCCTACATGTTGCTCTTGTTTTATTTTGTCAAGATTTTGTATGAGTAAAATTTGCAACGGATTTGTGGTTGTAGATATCTGAAACGGCGTGAAGTTCATGGCGTTGACCGGACTTGACCCGTCGTTGACCCGCCGTTGACCTCCGTTGACTTCCACGTTTGTCACCTTGTTTGTGAGTGTTAGACTTCCACCCCCCTCTTTTTTCATTTTGTTGATGTTAATTGAACCCTAAATAAGGTTACGAATGTGTTCCACGAATGTGTTCCACGAAGAAAGTTTCTGATATTTTTGTTATAAGTTGCGGAAATATTGTAGTTAATTCGGATGTGTTGTATGATTGTGTGTGGTTTTAGCGATTAAGTTTGGTCCGATGCTGTTATAGCGTTTAATGCTCATGCGTGATGAAATGAAGTGACGAAGTGAATTGTTGACTGATAAATGTATTTAGTTTGTAGCAATAATAATGACTTTTGAAAAAATCCTACATGTTGCTCTTGTTTTATTTTGTCAAGATTTTGTATGAGTAAAATTTGCAACGGATTTGTGGTTGTAGATATCTGAAACGGCGTGAAGTTCGTGGCGTTGACCGGACTTGACCCGTCGTTGACCCGCCGTTGACCTCCGTTGACTTCCACGTTTGTCACCTTGTTTGTGAGTGTTAGACTTCCACCCCCCTCTTTTTTCATTTTGTTGATGTTAATTGAACCCTAAATAAGGTTACGAATGTGTTCCACGAATGTGTTCCACGAAGAAAGTTTCTGATATTTTTGTTATAAGTTGCGGAAATATTGTAGTTAATTCGGATGTGTTGTATGATTGTGTGTGGTTTTAGCGATTAAGTTTGGTCCGATGCTGTTATAGCGTTTAATGCTCATGCGTGATGAAATGAAGTGACGAAGTGAATTGTTGACTGATAAATGTATTTAGTTTGTAGCAATAATAATGACTTTTGAGGATACTACGGGAAGGAATGTCGGGTGAGAATAAAATAGAAGTGATGTCTTTGCATAATCGTTTACTTGTTAATGTATTATGTCTGTGTTAATAGTGCTGTTGATGTGGTCTAGTGGAGTGCATGTACGTGTTTGAGGGTGCAATGAAATGAATGTAGAATGAAAATGAACTGAAAGTTATGTATTCGTGTATTGCAGTCGTGCGATGTTTTTGACTGTGTATATGTATAGAGGCGGTCAGATCAAGTTCGATTTGACCGTGGGTGTGTATTATGATCCTCCAATACCGGAGCGAGTTCTGACTCTCGAGAGGAGGTTGAACCACTCAGAATTAGTTGATGTAATTGTCACGAGGCTTGGCATTGCGAGTGAGGGGTATATGTTGAAAATATATTACCGATGTCCTGAACTGATTGGTTCGGCTGTATACTATCGGTGTTATAATTTGGAAGATGATGACTCAACGACGTTCTTCTTCAACATTGTTGATCGATTGTCGTTGTCGTCCGCGGATTTTTACGTTGTTATGGAACAGTTGGCAAGCACTAATGATTGGCCACGGCCAATGACGTTCATGTCGTTGTTGAGCAACTTCCAGAACTTGGCTGATGCACCATGCGTACCGCCACACGTTCGTAGCCGGGGTTTAGAAATTGGTGAGTCCAGCCAACCTTCTGCTTCTGGGTATGCTCCCGTGGATTGTGCTCAGCCGTCCACAAGTGGTGGTATGTATGGTATGGCCCGTGACGAGCAGAATGTCTTGGATGATGATTATGTGGGACACGTTCGTGACCTTGTTGGTAGGGATGACGGTGGCGAAGACGATGATGTCGAGGGTGAACTTGATGGTGGAAGTGAGGATGATTGTTCCTTATCAACTGATTCGAATCCTGGGGACGATGAAGAACAGGTGGTGTGCACGAACAATGTACCCCCGGCGTTTCATATTCTGGCGAATCCAGATACACAGGCCTACTATAGGGATTATGGTGGCCCGGATGAGGATAGCTATGACCCAACTCATTTTGGGTCCGGAGTTTCTACCTACGATCGAGAGACGGGTGTAGTGGATGTGCGTATGCGATTCCAGACGAAGGCCCAATTGGTTGAAGCTATCTCTAGGTGGAGTTCCATGATGAACAGGGAACACAGAGTTGTGGAGAGCACATCACGCACATGGTATGCGAAATGCAAGGACGTTGTCCAAGGAACTGGGAATTGTGTTTGGGTTGCCAGAGCTTCCAAGAAGGCGTCACATGGCATGTGGGAGATCACCAAATGGGTAACTAGCCATGGGTGTGTTGGTGCTGGTCGATCTACGGGTAACGTGAATCTGACGTCGGTGATGATCGCCCGTTCAATCCGCCACCACATTGATGTAAACCCTTCTTACACAGTCAAAGATGTGCAAGCTCAAGTGAAGGAGGAGTTCAATGTAACCATTTCCTACAAGAAGGCGTGGTATGCACGACAGAAGGCAATTGACATGGTGTTCGGGACTTGGGAGGATTCTTTCGAACAGCTCCCAACGTTTATGGATGAGCTAGTCAGGGCCAATCCGAGCACCGTTGTAGACTGGGCTGACGTACCTGATAGAATACACGGCCACGGGTCGAGGAAATTTAAATTTGTGTTCTGGGCATTTGGTCCGGCAATTGAAGCCTTCCACCACTGCAGGAATGTCATAAGCGTGGATGGCACTCATTTGAGAGGGGCATATAAGTCCACAATGCTGGTCGCCGTGGCGCACGATGCAAATGATTACATCCTCCCCATCGCTTACGCTATTGTTGACGAAGAAACGAATGAGAGCTGGAACTGGTTCATGGGGAGACTGCGTCTTCACGTCGTTGGTGGTGCTAACACGCCAATCTGTGTCATATCCGATAGGCATGCTGGACTCATAAATGCGATGACGCATATGGAGGAGTGGATGGAACCGGCTGGATACCATCGAATTTGCCTGCGGCATTTTCAATCCAACTTCCTATCATATGATAACGGGAAGTTCAAGAATGCGCTTTTGAAGACTCTGGTGTGGCAGCTTGGTTCTGCTAGGCGAGAGAGCAAGTGGAGGGGGTACAAGGAGGAGCTAGAGAGTACAGATCCATCTGCTTGGGCTTGGCTGGAACGGCTAGATAGGAGTAAGTGGTGTCTTGCATTCGATGTGGGTGATCGACGTTGGGGAATTCTGACGACGAATTTGTCTGAGAGTTACAACAACTGTTTGCGCCGCGCACGCCATCTGCCGATCACAGCTTGTGTCAAAGCGACGTTGGAGCGAACAGTTGAAATGTTTGCCCAGAGGGTTATGGACGCCACGAATTGGAGGTAATTTGTCACTTACGTATCCCTTTTATGAGTGTCTGCAAAACAGTTAATGTATTCTAAAATGTTGCCCGTTTGTCCAGGTCCGTGTTTCCCAGCAGGATCTGGAAAAAGTTTCAGAAGCAGGAGCGGTTGGCGCAGGGACATATCGTGACCGTGTTCGGTCATGCATCGCAGACTTATAGGGTTGTGGTTAGGAACATCGATGGGGGCATCAGTGAACGGCAGTACACGGTCAAATACCGAAGAAGAGAGTGTACTTGTCGTGAGTGGCAGATTTTCTGTTTCCCTTGTTCCCATGCCTTGGCCGTCTGTCGGCATAGGCGTGACGATCCGGCTACTCTATGTGACAGGGTGTATCTCACGACCACATATGTGCAACAATATAGTCAGGGTTTCATGCCTGTAAGAGATCCATCGCTCTGGCAACGTGCCGAATGGAGGTTGGTTCCTGATGGGGAGAAGTTCCGCAGTAGGCGTCGTGGACAGTTTGCGGAGAGAAGGATAAGGAATCAGATGGACGAGCGGGTGCCGGTTGAATCCAGGGGCCGCCGTAGGCGTGGCCGTAATTAGTGTCATGTTGTCGTGTAGTGTCTGTAATGGTACCTCGGTCATATGTTACTTGCACATGTACTTTCGTCCATCGGAATATTATAGCTTGTTACTTGTGATGTTATTGCTTTTATTTGCCAAATATGTTTGCCACTCTAATCGGTTCAGTAACTAATTTTCATATGTCGTAATTGTGTAGTCCATCGGAATATTATAGCTTGTTACTTGTGATGTTATTGCTTTTATTTGCCAAATATGTTTGCCACTCTAATCGCTTCAGTAACTAATTTCCATATGTCGTAATTGTGTACAGGGGCAACACGATGGACCATTGCCACCCAGGACCCATGGAGGATGATTTGTTGTACCTTCACGAGGAGCATCGTGCCCGGGCAGTGTACAACAGACAGTTACAAGATGAGGCAATGCAGGTCCGGCGCTGTGATGGGGCATGCTGGACCGCAGATGTGCCTGACCCAGTTCTGAGCTACGTGCGTGGCGTAGGATTCCAGGGACTCCTTGATTCTGCGTCGATACGGATTGACCATTCACTAATCACTGCCCTAGTGGAGCGGTGGCGGCCCGAGACGCACACATTTCACCTCCCGGTGGGGGAGGCTACGGTCACGCTGCAGGATGTGGGGATGCTATGGGGTCTTCCGATCGATGGGATCCCAGTCACAGGGATCGATACCCGTAGGCGTACTGAGGAATGGATGGTAGTTTGCACGGACTACCTAGGTGCTACACCTGACCCCGGAGTTATCCGAGGGGGTCGCATTAGGGCGAGCTGGTTGGGAGATTTGTTGGGCAGTCCGTTCCCTACTCACCCTACTGAGGTCCAGTGTCAACAGCGGGCGAGAGTTTTCATTCTGCTGCTGGTTGGGGGAATGCTCATGTCAGACACATCGGGTAGTCTAATTCCACTGCTATACCTGTCGATACTGATGGACCTAGGTGCAGCGCGTCACTACAGTTGGGGGAGTGCCATTCTTGCACACTTGTACCGGTGCTTATGTGACGCTGCAATCCCACAAGTAAAATCCATTTCTGGCCCCCTTGTCCTGCTACAGGTAAAGTAATTTGTCACTCCACTCATTCGTACATAATGTCCTCTCTGTTACTTTGTATTACATGTAATTTAATTTGTGGAACAGTTGTGGGCATGGGAGCGCATCCCATCCATCCGACCCGCAGGAGCTCTACCCATATCGGCGCCGATGAATGCTGTTGGGTCCCGGTAGGTGCCGAATAACACTAGCAGTCAGTTTTTGAAACTGTGGTCAATTCCATATATTTGCTAATATAGTTCACTCATCACCGCCCGTAGGTGGAGAGCCCCTCACGATTTATCACACTCACCGATGCATGTTTTGAAAGTGTATCGCGATCAGATCACATCTCTCACTCAGAATCAGGTATGGGCCATCTTGGATTACAATCTCCTGATTTCGTGCGAAAAATGGTATTCCAGACCTAATGGGACCACTATGATGTTCTTTCAGTTTATCTGGGAGCCATACACGCCGGACATCGTGGCCCAACTCCCGTGGTACTGTACTGCTAGTAGTAACAACTGGCTGCTGTGCGTCGACCTCATCTGCTGGCATGTAGTGGAGTTCCACCACGCACATCGGGTTCTCAGGCAGTTCGGCCTGATCCAGCCAATACCCACCCAGCTGGTCAGTAGGGAAGAGTATAAACTGCTTCATGATATAGACCGTCGCGGCAGGTCTGGCACTGATTGGCGTGCCGAACTAAGAAGATTTCTCGTTGAGTGGGAGCAACGATCTGGTCGACAAGTACACCCACTTGGGTATGCAGATCCATATTGTCCCAGCCGTGAATACATGGAGTGGTACTTCCGCAAGACGGTGAGCATGATTGATCAGCCAGGACGGCCTACCACGGCTACAGAGGGTTTCCATGGAGACAGTGCAACTGCAGAGTACTTGGTATTTCCTACAATCATAACATTCTCAAGAAATAATGCTACGGCTTTCCCCTATATTGCATAACTAACATATTTATCTCGATTCTATAGTTGCAGATAGTCACTGAGGTGTACAACATGTCGAACATTCCGTTGGATGGATGTCCCCCACCATTCGCGGCCGCTCTCCGCGGAATCCATGAAGTTGTCACACGGGGTCTACAACACGCGCATCAGGCCTCCAGACTACAGTACTATCAGCCGCTTGTGCACCGTGCAGATCCTCCCCCTGGTGTCAGATATGCAGACCTCAGAAGCGACCGCCAGGCTCCACCAGCTCGACAGGGAGGTCGGAGGCGGCGTCCTAGGGGCCGGGAGGAACACGTTGGTCCATCACAAGCTGGCCCATCACATGCGAGTCCACCGATTGCCGGCCCATCGCACGGTGAACCTTCACATTACGGTATGACCCCATCGGAACACACTGCATATATCACTCCAACATCGAGTCATCAATTCATGTCACCTGATGCTCCATCACATACGGGTAGTGTTCCGCATGCCTATCGTGAGGATACGGGAGACGAAATGGAGGACGAAATACCAGAGGGAGTTCCACTTCAGGAAGTGCATGTGCCTACACAGATGGCTGTTCCTCGACGGACATCTAGGACCGTACGCCCTCCACCGTGTGGAACGGGCGGAAAGCTTTGCAGGGATCGTCATCGTCACTAGGACAGAGCATGCCACTAAACACTGATTTGCATTACATTTCGCACGTACTGTTCGGCTATTGTACATTTATGCTAATTCATACTCATTCTAACTATGCAATACTTCATTCCGGCACCCTTATTCAGGACTAGTTACCAAACAGCAACTCACGCTGTCCTAATTTATCGTTCGACTAGTTCACAACATACAATCAGACAAACACGAGAATAACCATTTCGCCCAATAATTAAAATTCTCCGGCCGATGCCGACACCCGGTCTACCGAACAATTAATTTTCCAAATGCGTCTTCCATTATTTAAAGCTACAAAAAATACTATTACATTACCGATTTTTTTTATACTACCTTTAAAATGCGTGGCTTCTATATATATTAGAGTTTATATATATCTTTATTTATATTTATATTTATATTTATATTTATTTTTACATTTATATGTACGTATATTTTCATATTTACATATATTTTTTATATTTATATATATATGTATATCTTCATTTATATTTATATTTATGTTTATATATATATATATATATCTTTATTTATATTTATGTATGTGTCTTTATTTATATTTATATATGTGTATATATTTATATTTATATTTACGTATATATTTGTACACATTGACGTGTGTGTACATCCACACATTGACGTGTGTGTACATCCACACATTTGCGTGTGTGTACATCCACACATTTACGTGTGTGCATATTTATATATCTTTATTTATATTTATATTTATATTTATTTTTACATTTATATGTACGTATATTTTCATATTTACATATATTTTTTATATTTATATATATATATGTATATCTTCATTTATATTTATATTTATGTTTATATATATATATATATATCTTTATTTATATTTATGTATGTGTCTTTATTTATATTTATATATGTGTATATATTTATATTTATATTTACGTATATATTTGTACACATTGACGTGTGTGTACATCCACACATTGACGTGTGTGTACATCCACACATTTGCGTGTGTGTACATCCACACATTTACGTGTGTGCATATTTATATATCTTTATTTATATTTATATTTATATTTATTTTTACATTTATATGTACGTATATTTTCATATTTACATATATTTTTTATATTTATATATATATATGTATATCTTCATTTATATTTATATTTATGTTTATATATATATATATATATCTTTATTTATATTTATGTATGTGTCTTTATTTATATTTATATATGTGTACATATTTATATTTACATTTACGTATATATTTGTACACATTGACGTGTGTGTACATCCACACATTTGCGTGTGTGTACATCCACACATTTACGTGTGTGCATATTTATATATCTTTATTTATATTTATATTTATATTTATTTTTACATTTATATGTACGTATATTTTCATATTTACATATATTTTTTATATTTATATATATATATGTATATCTTCATTTATATTTATATTTATGTTTATATATATATATATATATATCTTTATTTATATTTATGTATGTGTCTTTATTTATATTTATATATGTGTACATATTTATATTTACATTTACGTATATATTTGTACACATTGACGTGTGTGTACATCCACACATTTGCGTGTGTACATCCACACATTTACGTGTGTGCATATTTATATATCTTTATTTATATTTATATTTATATTTATTTTTACATTTATATGTACGTATATTTTCATATTTACATATATTTTTTATATTTATATATATATATATATATGTATATCTTCATTTATATTTATATTTATGTTTCTATATATATATATATATATCTTTATTTATATTTATGTATGTGTCTTTATTTATATTTATATATGTGTACATATTTATATTTACATTTACGTATATATTTGTACACATTGACGTGTGTGTACATCCACACATTTGCGTGTATACATCCACACATTTACGTGTGTGCATATTTATATATCTTTATTTATATTTATATTTATATTTATTTTTACATTTATATGTACGTATATTTTTATATTTACATATATTTTTTATATTTATATACATTTATATATATATATATGTATATCTTCATTTATGTTTATATATATGTTTATATTTATGTATGTGTCTTTATTTATATTTATATATGTGTATATATTTATATTTATATTTACGTATATATTTGTACACATTGACGTGTGTGTACATCCACACATTTACGTGTGTGTACATCCACACATTTACGTGTGTGCATATTTATATATCTTTATTTATTTTCATTTTTATTTTTATTTTTATATTTATCTGTACGTATATTTATCTTTATTTAATTTTATTTTTATACTTAACTTGCCAGAAAAAATGGAAAAACATTAGTTTCCAAGAGGACGCATTTTGTAAATGCGTCATCTATTTATTCCACCGAAAAAAAAAATTATTTTCCAAGAGGACGCATTTTGTAAATGCGTCCTCTATTTATTCCACCGAAAAAAAAAATTATTTTCCAAGAGGACGCATTTTGTAAATGCGTCCTCTAATCATTGCGCCGAAAAAAAAATTCCAGCAGCTCAAAACCAAAAAAATAAACATTTTCGAGAGGACGCATTTACAAAATGCGTCCTCTATATTGTTGTCCAGCCTCAGAACCCACCGTATTTGATGCCAACTTTCAAATTTTTGCTATACTAAAATCAAGAACTCAGAAAAGTTGCTTATTCTTCTTGGCAGTTTGCTCTAAGTGCGGCATGCGAGATTGAAGCTCTTGATTATGGCTCTTCCATTTAGCAAGTTTGGACGTAGGGTATGAATATACTCATGTAGTAGAACACATTTATATAAGCTCTTCTTAGCCTCCTGATGATAGTCCTTGATAGCCTCTTGGGAACAGGAAGTCGATGCCCCTTCAAAGGTCTTGAAGGCCTTAGCTGCGGATATGCACTCCTGTATCGAGTCAAACCCCGATCCAGTAGTGATGTCCGCGAGAAGTTGGCTATGGTGATGAAAAAGGAGCTAGTGATTATCGAACAGACCATCCCAGGCAGAGACCATATAATCCCTTTCCTCCCTCACACGACCGTGTTTGTCAAGAAGTTCTTTTCGCCTATCGTGACGGCCAGTCAGGCATAAGTTTAGTTCTCCACGAGCGGTTTTGAGCTCGTCCTCGAGGAGGAGCAATCCACACCAATATCACCCAGAAGCTACGCAATGGTCCCACGCTCAATCTTCAATCTCATGATATCATTTCTTCATCACTTGTAAAAAGAAATCGAAGATTGTTTCCCTTTGTGTTTGAGGAGTGCGGTAAGGCGCTTTTTTTTAAAAAAAAAAATTTGGGGATATTTTTTTTTTTTTTTTAAAACCATCCTGAGATGGAGGGAATATATTGGCTCCCCAGACCGTTAGATATGCCAATAGGCGCACAATGTTCAAATACAAAATATCATTCCTTAGAATGTCAATCTTAAAAGTAATAGGTTGTAACCTATTCGTTTTTATCCTACAAGTAGCAAAGAAAAAAACCTTAGCCGAGACATCCTCTATGTAGTCTATAGTTTTAGCCGAGACATCACAAACAGGTCGAAGAGTCGTACAGAACGAAACTTCTATTTGTCGATGATTTCTGGCCAAAAAACCATAGAGCTTGAGAGAAAGGTTGGTACTGTAAAAAAAAACAGCAAAAAGTCTTCCCAGAAACTTCCTTAGTTGATTCCTTTAAGTTGTAGTATCCTCCTCTGCAGTATAAGGAATCAGTCTCTTCCTCTGTTCAAAGATTAGTTAATCCTGTCTTTCCATTCTTAGTCTGCTCCACCTGCAAATGCATAAAACAAAAAGCGAGCAGTATCCAGTAGAGATGGATATAAAAACCAGTTTAAAAGCTTCAGCCGAAGATTTAAATATTAGCTATGTTCCTATGTTCCAATTCTGATTCCATGTAACCCTGCTCTATCCAAATATAGCAAACCCTTTAAAAAAGAGGGAATATCTTCTAGATTAACATCTCCAGTTATTTTCCTTTTCCTAGCATATTTAGCCATATAATCTGCAGCTACATTTGCCTCCCTAGGAATGTAATGAATCAAAGTTCCTTTGTTCCATTTATTCAAAGTACAGCATAAGG
Organism: Rubia yunnanensis; assembly: GCA_037428765.1. Classification (NCBI taxonomy): domain Eukaryota; kingdom Viridiplantae; phylum Streptophyta; class Magnoliopsida; order Gentianales; family Rubiaceae; genus Rubia; species Rubia yunnanensis. The sequence continues at coordinate 25,146,018 of CM075067.1, read as the reverse complement.
AAAAAACTGACCAGTGACATTTTTTTGGGTTTTGGGATCCCATAACCGCATTAAAGCAGTCTGTCTCTACTGTGAAGGTTAAAAGAACAAGTTCTAAACCTAGGAGATAAGCATAGTGTATTCCAATAAGTTCTGGATGTAGAGGTGAATCAGCCTTAAAGTGATAAACTCTTAAATTAATCACCTCTCCCCTCCAGTCTCTAATTATAACAGCACTTGTAGATTCACAATCAGGTTTCCATGTTGCATCTGTGTTAAGCTTATAACCTACTGTTGGTTTTTCCCATCTTACTGCTGTGATTAAAATCTTATTTTTCTGATGTGGAGCAGGTATGATTTCCTTTTGTATTAGGTGCTTATGCTTCTCTAGGCTACCATATTGAGGATTAGCAACAAAAATCTGGTAAACCTGTTCTTTAACATTCAAAAAGCATGAATCCACAGAGCATGATTGATCCTCAAACAAAATCTTATTCCTATATTTCCATATTGACCATGCTGTGACCATTGTAAAAGCTATTATCAAATTGGACCAGATCACATAATCAGCTCTGATAGACAGATAAAAATCAATTCTATTCTTAAAATTACCAAAAACTGGCTGATTAATTTCCAAGACTTCATTGACCTTTTTCCAGATTGCAGTGGCAAAAGCACAAGAATTAAAACAGTGATTAAGAGAATCTGAGTGCACTCTACACATGGGACATATTGAGGCTAGAGAGAAACCAAACTTACAAATAATATTATCGAAAGGTAAAATTCCATTAAGGGCTCTCCAAACTAAAACTGACATTTTGGCAGGTATAAAGGATGACCATACCTTATTTAAATGCCTAATAGTTACTCCTTTCTGTCTGCAGATGTTATAGGCTGAAGCTGTATTAAAATCTCCATTTGCTGAAGCTGTCCATATTAACCTGTCCTCATGTGAATGAGAAATTGTTACCACCTGCAAGAGTAGCATTGTACTGGTAGCCAAATGTGGCTCCAAAAAATGAAGATAAGAGTTTTTATTCATCACAAAAGTATTAAGAGGAATGTCTGGGAAAGGTATTTCCTCATCTTGTGGCCATTCATATGTTAAAGCACCTTTTCCTGTCCAGTTTGCATTCCAAAAAGAGCAATCTCCATTTCCATAAATTACTCTAGACACACCATTAGCTAGTTCAGTTATTTGACAGATTCTCTTCCAAACATTAGATTTCTTATATGAATCTGGTAGTGTCCATAAATAATTTGCCCAGAGAGTGTTATTTACTTGCAATTTCCACCAAAGCTTGCAAGAAAAGGCATTAATAGTAGCATGTAAATCCCTGAATCCTGTACCATTTTCATGGGTAGGAAAACTCATTCTAAGCCAAGACCTCCATCTTTTCCTATGGACTAAGTTATCATCTCCCCAGAAAAAACCTGAGGCCATATTCTCCATTTTTCTTATAATTACCTTAGGTGGCTTTAGAACTGAAAACATATATGTAGGAATTGAGAGAAAACAGTGGTTTATAAGGATAATTTTGCCTGAAGTACTTAACCACCTATTCTTCCAATTATTTAAAGCTTTTTCCATTCTCTCTAAGATGGGATAATAATATATCTGTTTATTTCTACCTGAAAAGATGGGGATACCTAAGTAGGTGAAAGGAAAACTGCCTCTAGTCATACCTAGATTCCTGCTCAGTGCATGTATTCTATCAATAGCAGTATTTGGAGCAACAAAAAAATTAGATTTAGAAAAATTTATTTTTTGTCCCGCTGTTTGTTCATAAGCTATAAGAAAATTTTTAAACCTATCCAGATTTTTTTTATTTCCATTAAGGAAAACAGCCGTATCATCCGCATACATTAGATGTGTAATCTGTGAACAGTTTTTAGGCAAGCTAAAATACTTTAGATAACCTAAACTAAAAAGTTTTTTTAAGCCCCGAGAGAAAGCTTCTGAAAGGATGTTATACAAAAAAGGAGAAAGGGGATCTCCTTGTTTGATACCTCTATTAGAAGCAAAAAAACCTGAAACAGATCCATTAATTAAAACTGAAAACCGTGCTGAGGATATGTTTTGCATTATCCTGTTGACAAAACTCCCATGGAAACCAAATTTCAGAAGAATTGAATTGAGAAAAGACCAAGAAACTCTATCAAAAGCCTTTTCCATATCTAATTTAACTATTATATTTGAGGCTTTAGATTTCCTAGAGAGTATTCTAGTCATTTCCTGCATCATTATGGTATTATCCGATATATCCCTCCCTTTCATAAATGCGCTCTGTTCCAAAGATATTATTTGTGACATATAAGGTTTAATCCTATCCATTAGCAACTTAGAGAAAACCTTATTCACAAAATTTGAAAGGCTAATAGGCCTGAAATCAGAAAAGTTCACTGGGACCGGTTTTTTAGGGATTAAAAATAACCAGGTGCTAGAAATTGCACTAGGAATATTTCCGGTTTGTAAAAAATCATTTGCAGCATCTAAGAGATCCTCTTTAATTGTATCCCAAAATGTAATATAAAAAGAACTAGAGAATCCATCCGGTCCTGGTGAACTATTTCTATTAAGTTCAAAGACTACACTTTGTAATTCCTTTATTAAAAATGGAGACAGAAGAGAGGAATTATCCTGATCTGTAATCACTGCTGGTATCTCTTTCAGAAAATGCTGAAAATAAGTTCCTTGTTTTTGAGATGTATCCTCATTCAAAAGGTCAGTATAAAATCTCACTGCCTCATCTTTTATCAAGGTAGGATCAGTAATCCATATTCCATGTTTATCTCTTATTTTACAGATTCTAGCCTTTGCTCTCTTCTCTTTAATTGAATGATGAAAAAATTTATTATTTGCATCTCCATATTTTAACCAGTTTAACCTAGCTTTTTGCCTGAGGAAAATGTTTTTTTCTTTTTGAGCCCTCATCAGTGTTTGTTTAGATTTATTAAGTTCTGCTAGGATTAACTGATCATGATTTTGCTGAAAGGCTTTTTCCAAATCAGTAACTCTATTTTCCTGTTGGTCCAAATTTTGATCCACATTACCAAATTGTGTTTTGTTCCAATTTTTAATTTCCAACTTTAGCCTCTTAAGTTTGGCTACAAACCTAAACATACCACTGAAAGGAGTATCTATGTTCCAGTTAAGCATTACTAATTTCTGAAATTCCTCTCTATTCGACCACATTTCCTGATACCTAAAGGGTCTAGGTGCTAATTCTTCAGCAATTTGAACTGAAAGTAGAAGAGGAGCATGATCTGATGACATTCTATTTAAAACCTGAATTGAACTATTAGGAAATAGATCAAACCAGTCTAAAGTTGCCACTCCCCTATCTAGTCTTTGAAATATTAGGTCCTTACATCTATCTTTAAACCTGTTATTACTCCATGTGAAAGAATTTCCAACAGTTTGAATTTCATGCAAATCCATAAAACTAAGAAATCCATTAAACTGTTTCATACTTTTTTTTGGAGTGGACTTTCTGCCTTTGTATTCATTAACAGTTGTCACAGTGTTAAAATCCCCTATATATAATGTGTTAACCTCTTGCTTTCCTTTTAAATCAGACCATAAAAGCTCTCTTATTTGCCTATGAACACTTGCATAAATGAAAACACAGTTCCAAGTGCTAGAGGAGGCCACATCAGTAACTTTAACATTCACATATTGGTCAGTTTCATCAGCAATAGAGATATTGAAAGTTTCATTCCAGAATAACCAAATTTTAGCATGCTGAGCAGGATAAGCATTTCTGAAACCAATATTATGTTTAAATTCTGAAATTTTGAGTTTATCTTGCCATGGTTCGATTAAGCACAAAATGTCTAGTTTATGTTTGTTTTTTAGGATCTTAAGTCTATCCAAGGATGTACCTATTCCCCTAACATTCCAAACAAGTATATTTCCTATAATTGTGTGTTTAATCATTTAAAAATTTTTGGCATGGCTTTTTGTGTGGATCTAAGATTCCTACCAGTCTTAGCTGAATTTTTCCCTTTATTCCCTGATTTACCTGTTTCTTTTCCATTTTTTCCAACTACAGGGCTTAGCTCAGGCTCATTTAGCTTTAAATTTTCCTCCTCTGAATTAATCTGATCATTTGGCTTTAAGTTTTCCTCCTCTTCAACATTTAGCTCTAAATTAATCTGATCAGAGTTTTGATGATTCAGTTCACCTACCATTATTGTGGAAATCTCCTGATTAAGTCCTTGTTTTTCTATCTCATCACCTGAACCTAAAACTATGTTCCTGTTTACTTGTTCTTCAGAAAGTATAATTACTGGATTATCATGGGTCTCCAAAGATTCATGAAAAATCTCTAGAGTTTCCCCTTCTTGGTCCTGATCCTCACTGAGATTATCCAATATATTGAAAGCATTAGAAATAGAAACTGTGTTTGATTTAAAAGTGTTTTCCTGAATTGGAATAACTTCAGAGTGTATTGTTTTTCTCCTCCAAACTGTTGTGGTTATTGGCTTAGATATATCATCAAGAGAGTAGAATGAAGGTGCTTTTTTCTTAATACTAATTGGGCCAAGATCAGTGCTCAGGCTTCTATTTCCCTCTGTATTAATTTTCTGTTCCTGGAACTCCTTTTCTTTTTGTGATACTGTTAAATCAGAGGAGCCCTCTAGATTAACTAGGACTCTTTGTGCTATTGTTTGTTCTCCTTTAGCTCCCTTAGGTTGTTTATCTTCCCTCTTTTTCTCCATCTTTTTCCTTAGTTCAGGATGTAAGAAGTTACATCTATTACTAGTATGACCAGTTATCTTACAATGTGAGCAATAAGTAGGCAAATCTTCATATTCTATCGGATATTCAGCCACCTTATTTCCAACTCCTACAACAATTGTACTAGGAAGTGATGCTAACAGGTCTATCTCTACACAAACTTTAATGGCCGAGGGTCGGGTTAAAGCAATTGTTGCCGCATCCATCTTAAGAAAACGACCAATCTGACTACTAATTCCCATAATTGCTGAGTTATTATAGAACATAATTGGGAGTTTGTGGAAGGTTACCCAAACCGGTGCTATTGATGATTCCACTGACGACGAGAAATCCTGTGTCCATTTTTGAACCTTCATGCTGAATCCATTGATCATCCATTGCCCTTTAATCCAGCACCGTTGGTAATCTTCTTGTTCCTGAAAACGAATAAGAATATGTCGGTAATCGATAGAACCCAATTGAAATTTAGACTTAAAACCTATCGATTTAAAAGCCATGTGAATAGCCTCCATATTTGGTTTCCCACGAAGAAATTTCCCAACAAGCGCATTCTGATAATGCGCAGCTAGCAGTTCTCCCTCCTCTGGAGGAAGAATATACGCTACTTTCCCTTTAAATTCTGTAACGGGATGTAAATTGGGGGTATCAGGAAGTGACATCAGCAGTGGCGATGGTTTTGAATTTAGGGCTTGAGCAAAGCTTTTGGGGATTTGGGGGATAGGATGAATCGTAGTCATAGAAGGATTAGTGTCGGGATTCGGTATAGGCGCCGGTGACGCCATAGTCAATCACCGGAGGTGGCAACGGCTTCCACCAGAGGGGTTATAGCCGTTGTCTGTGAAGCAAATAGAAATAAAAGAAGATAATAAACAGTAGAATTAGTGTGTTTTTCGCACTGTAAATCGCCCACAGGAATAGTGTTTTCAACGAGTGTTTATTAGGTTCTCCAAACCTATTTAGAACCAAAAGATGTACAATGATGTTTTGGAAATATTACATTGATAAGGCAACCTCGTTGCCCTCAAAAGAAAGATCTAATACTAGTGGACTAGTGGTTCCACTAGTAGTACTTGGTGGCTCGAGGTCTCAAGGGGTCGAAGCTCAATGGTTCGAGGTTCGAGTGCCTGAGTGCTTGTTGGTTCGAGTGCCTGATGGCTCGAAGGAGACAGGGCTCGAGAGTTTGAGTGTTCGAGGGATCCAGGGCTCGAGGCTTCCTGTGCTCGAGGGCTCGAGATCTTGAGTGTTCGAGGTATCCCGTGATCGAGGGCTCCACAGCTCGATGGTATAAGGGCTCGAGGGCTTGGGTGCTCGAGGGCTCGAGTGAGAAACTCCGGTGCTCGAGTGCTCCATTGGTCGAGGGTTCCAGTGCTCGAAGGCTCCAGTGGTCGAGGGCTCCAGTGATCAAGGGCTCAAGTGCTCGAGAGCTCCAGTGCTCGAGGGCTCCAGTGATCGAGGGCTCCAGTGCTCGCAGGCTCCAGTGCTCGAGGGCTCCAGTGCGGTAAGGCGCTAGAGCTAAAGTCTACAAGGCAAAGAAAGATAGAAGAAAACACATAAGTAAGAAGAAATTTCCATTCATAGAAAAATAAGGGTTACAAAAAATCTCAAAGGTCGAATCCTATGAGATAAACTTCATACATCATGCCCTATGCTAGGATTAACCTTGGAAGAACTCAACAAGGTGGCCCTGCACCTGGGAGTAGCTTGAGTTCGAGGATTTGACATCTTTCATTTGTTATCTTCATCCACTTCAGGGCCACGAATCTCCTCAGTGGTAAATAACATTCCCGAGGTCTTCAAGTGGTCTAGGAGAGGAAAGTCTAGAATGGACTTCCACCAGAGGTAGTCCAAGTGAGATCGATGGTTGTTGTTCTTGTGCACATCTACTATCATAGCATACTCAACGGGAAGCTCCTTGATCATGGTGGTGGCAAGGCCATTTTGGGCAACCATGATGCATATCTCTGACAGACAACGGAAGAACTGCTGAAACCTCTGTGTCCTCATCAGCCAATTGGTGTAGACTTTGAGCATAGTTGACCCACCTCCACTCGCAGTCGTCAAAGTTATAGCCTAAATTAACCCGAGTGAAGGCGTTCCAAAGTCAAACAGCCCCCAAAAGGGAGGATGCAATGTGGTGATGAAAAATTTGAATTTATAGTTCTACACCCAACTCACTACTAAGATACTATGGGGTAGTTAATGGAAAGTTTGAGTTTGTCCAAAGAGATGCTAAAGTCTAATAGCAAATTAAACAAAATCACGAACATGTTGTCAATCTGCCATGTGCTAGGGATAACTGCTATGGTAAAATGGGGGATTTTTGAGTTTTTCAACTAACAACTACTAATATAAAAGATAAAACACAAGTAAACTATATTGACAGACACTTGGCAAATATTTGCGTAACATTATTGATAAAATGTTTTGATCCTCGATTCAACTACATGAAAGACATAAAAAATCTAATCTAGTGCTCATAACATGTGGTGTGGTGGATGGTTAGCACTTCCCCATACCTATCACGCAATACTACCTCTATATTTAGTAGAGTATAACAATGGCCCGACCGTAGCGCATATCAGTTTCTCCCCCGTATAATTATGTCCCAGAAACTACACCACATATGCTCTACCCCTAGGCCTATAAAGAGGCAAAGGGAGGTAGGCACCTTATCGATGACCCTAGGACCTTTTACACCCTAGCTTGCTACTATATGCTATCTCTACCCATAACTCTTCGGGCCAACTCACCAGCTAAGACCGGTGTGTTGTCATCGTAAAAGTAAAACTCAGAAAAGACATACGTGCACAAACCCACGTTGAATCGGGCCTCACTACCCTTATTACATCCAGGTTTCTCTTCCCCGGGGGTATCAATATTTACAACAACATGAATATAGACTAGAATGTGTGCTAATGGAGTGTATCATTCATGCAATTATAACAATTCAAGAACAAGCTATCATAATATCACAAGCACATAGAATTAGGATGATCTATTGAATCACACAAAAACATTAATCAACACATGAATACTAATTTAACCCCAAGCTATAAACCTACTCCCTAGACATGGAATTCAAGAATTTCATTGAATTCCACATCTTTGGGTAAAAGAAAAATAAAAAGGAAAAAAAGAAAAAAACTTAGAGAGAAGAGAGAGTGTTTCTCTCTCCAAGTTTCTCTTCAAATCCCCAAAATGAACTAAGAAAAATTATCCAAGACTTCTTAGATACCAAACTCTAGTAGGCTAAGGCTATATTTATACTAGTAGGGGATTAAGCCTAATATTAGGCCAAAACCCTAATCAGCCGCCACTGACACAGACCGCCGTGGATGACACGACCCTTAACACTGACTTGGCCTTGTGCCGTTGCAGTCTGTCAGATTCAGCACGAGCAGCATACCTCATGCTGGCGTGAAACACTGTGCTTGGCACATCCGTGCTGGGCACGATCTGTGTCATCTAGTGTGGGCCATCGTCTGGAGTTTTTTTTTTTGCACTTCTGACCCACAGCCCGTGTCGTTTGGCATGGGCCGTCAACCGAGTCTTCATTTTGATGAGTTTCATGGCACTGGACAATTTATTATTCACACACCATTAGCTGGTCTTAACTTTTTGGGCTTGGAACAGCATATGCCATGTGAAGTGGAATAGTCCGCGCATATACTTAGCCATTTTTTGAGTGAAAAAGGTAATTTGAGCACATGACCTGCCGAGGTTGGCATAATCTGTGCTGGGTTTTATCACGGCTCGTACTGCTTGGCACGACTTGTGCTAAAGGACCCTGGAACCAGCTATATGGTGTGGCATGGGCAATGTGTGCTTGGTCTCGTGCTTCCCATGAGTGGTGCGTGCCACCCGTTCCTGCTTTGGTCGGCTGACTTCTTTGCTCCACTACAGATGAACCGATGGTCTGGTTTGAGAGTTCTTGTAGTCAATTTCATAGCACTCAAGAATTTGAATCCAATGGAAACAACCTCAAGGGATAGTTATTCTTGGATCTCTCCCAGAACTTTGTGTAACTCCCAAAAAAAATCCTCCTTTTCTTACTTGGCCGTTTTGAACTTCAATGCCGCCTATCTTTAGTTCAATCCATCTACTACCATAACGTAGTGTCCGTGGCCCTCATCTACTATCATTTTAATGTAAATGGCCTTCGATATCTTCTACCATTCTTGCAAATAGCCTTCAATACAAAATGTGACGAAAAGTACCCACAAGCAACCTAATATTGATGATCACAATGGAAAATCTTATTGCTAGTGGATATGAGGTGTCCATTAGTACCAATTAAGTTCATAAAATGTGATATTTAGATAAGAAAACCAAACATGACCATCTAAACCCCTTGTCAAGTAAACTTAACTAATACTGGAAATCCAACATGAAAAATAAGCCAATTATTACGCCGAATGCATCAATTAATGCACACATAATGATGCACATTAGAGCACTCACACTTAACCTTTTCCTCATCCTCGAGTAAATAAAAACAAGAAAAGGATTAAGCAAAGTGTACAGTACCGATGTAAGTTAACCGAGACATTCAGCTTATTCCTAGATTACCCTATTTCTCCCAAAGAAGCAAGAATCTCACAACTCTCACACTCCCCAAAGAACCTAAAGTAATCTAACCACCCAAAATAAGAGAAAAAGATAAGCAAATAAAGATAAGCAAATAAGATAAGTGTAAAGCTATCTTACTTTTCCCAAAAAGTTCCCCAATATCAATCAAAGAGTCGTCACCAAAAACAATCCACCAAGGAAATCCAAGAGTCGATGACTTGGTTGTAACTAAGGATAACTCTAGATTCTCAGCTTAGTTACAACTAAGGATGATGAAAATGTATCGTCAACCTCATTTCCATTTTCTCTCAATTTCTCTCATTTTTCCTAGGAGCCCTTTTGGGTTTTCATCCTAGCTTTCACACATGTTGAGTTCACATTCTCACCATTTTGCACATGGCCTCTCATTTTTTCCTAGGTTCGTAAACCTATCCGGGCCTAGCCTCTCATTTTTACTTAGACCTTTTGATCTATCCGGGATTTTCCAAATATTGCCTAAGTTGCCCTTTCGGGTTTCCAACTTAGCCAGGAATATATATATTTTTAATTTTTTTCAAAATTTTCATTTTTTGTGTGTTGCAAAAATTCCCTGAAGTCGGGCTTTATACTACATGAAGATAAGGAAACACAAAAAATTAAACCACCAAATTTTTCTAAAACAACTACCTCAAGACAAGCTATGAGTGTTATCAATGGCATCCACATCAACCCCCTCAGGCCAAGGTTGTCTGGCACGGACCATATCTCTTGGAATAGGCTGTGCCAAATTTTGGCATGAGACCTCTCATGCAGAGGTGTTGTGACACGAGCCGTATCTCATGGTATGGCTCGTGCCAAATTCTGGCACGAGGCTACCATAATTTTGACCATTTTTCCTTAGTTTTTCCCTCTTTTTTTGGAAAAACTATGTCACCGATCAAGCCTAATTTCCTCCAAACAAAATCACAAGGGATTTGGCACGGATCTGTATATTCAAAATCACAAAATCAAAGCAAGGAGAAACACCTTATATTTATTTTTTTCCTCACGACTTATTTATTTTTCATGCATTTTATTTAGAACAACCTACCATTGGGTCTCCGGAATCGCCACCAGCGACTCCACGTACAATGACATCATTGTGGAGAGGTCTTCATAACGTGTCACCCTTACCTTTAGAGACCCTGCTCACTGATGTGTCCATTTTAGGTGCATATTTTAGTACTTTTTGGGATCACTTTTGTGATTTTTTTTATCAAGAGCTTGTGTTTTACCGTGAAATTCTGTTAGGAGAGGTAAGAGTGACTTTACGCTCTTTAACCTTTTTCTAAGTGGATTTTGTGTGACAAAGGAAGAACGTCGAGACTTGAAGATCGGAGACCATTGAAGATCACCTTTTGAAGAATTTGAAGAATTGAAGAATAGCATTGAAGATTGAAGAAAAAAAAGAATCGAGGATTTGAGGGCAAGACGACACACGGGCGAAAATGGGCAGCCTGCTCGGGCGAGGCCATTCCTGCCCTGGCGAGTCCATCCCCGCCCGGGTGGGAGCCTACTACACTTTTGGTTTTTTCTTTTCTTTTCCTCCCTCTTGTACTATAAAAGGACTTTTTGGCCGCCCACTTCATAGCCTTATCCTCTTGGCCGAATTTCCTCCTCAAAGAACCCTAGTTCTCCATTTTCTTTCATCTTCTTCCTCTTTGTTTGTGTATGAATTCATCTATGAAGGTTAGTATGATTTATATTAGCTAATCTAGCTCTTTGGAGCAATTGACCAAGGCTTCCAAGCCCATGTCTTCGGAGCAATTTGTAGCCTATTTGATACTCTTACTATTATGCATTTATGGAGCATTGAATGTGCTTATTAATGTCATTAATGTTCTTGAAATATTGAGTATATGAAGTACGTGTATGATATGTTTGTTAGGGTCTGGGGAAATGGGTTGATTTCCCCTTTTCTTGATAGGAATCCAAGAGTATGATTAGAGCTTTTGATTGTGTTGATGGGTTGATAATTGCTAGATGAATATGATAACGTTGAACTTTTTGTCATGTTTGTTGCTTGTAGCAAATGAGAGAAGTCTATGAATGTCGATCGTTCTTGACTAATCTTGTGTAAATGCATAAATTGGTTGAATGCTTAGACATGGTGTAGTGTTTATAAATGTTGCCAAGCTTGTTGATTTTTCATGCTCAATGCCATCAATGGGATACTTTTAGTCGTGTTTTGACTAAGGGAGTCATTGGTGAGGTTTGACAAGAGATGTCAAATTCACTCTTGCGAACTACTATCTAAGAAGGATAAAAGTTTAGTCTTCACAGCAAGTAGTGAAAGTAGCAAATAGGTTGCATGTTGAATGATGGATACGAGGCTTGGAAGTGGAAATCAATTGCGCCCAAGGTTCTGTTAATTGTTGGTTTAGTCACCCTTTAGTTGTTGTTGCATGATTATCATAGTTCTCTTGCATTGCTAATTTGTGTCTTTAAATTTGATAATTTTGGATCAAAAACCAACCAAACCCCCCTTTTTACATGCTTTTATATGTACCTATATATGTATATGCCTTGTTTGTTTTCTCCCATATATGTTGAAACACTTGAAAAGATCTCTCTTCTCGTGGATGACCTCGACTTGCCATTATCTACTTAATTGTAGATCAGAAGCATTAGGGCTTACAAATATAACTTTGAGAGGTACGACGATGACCTCCCAAATATTTGAGCCGCTACCGAGGAAGAGGCATTTATTTTTAAGTGTTTAGGCATGTTATGTGTGATTATGTTCTAGTTATAAATATTTGTTAGTTTGTTTTTGTTTTGATTTTTTATTTGATTTTCCATTTTTGCTTGGCTTGGAGGCGTATTGTTTGAGTTCTTGGTGTATGGTTTGCGGTCCTCTTCACAGGAACCCCTACACTACAACCCCGAGTTAGAGTTGAATTTGAGACGGGCTAGGAGGCTTTCTTTGTAAAGTGTGAATAACACCCCTCCTAGTGACCATTTTCTTGGATACCTCTACTTCTATGGAGCATCAACATGGGCATGAAGATGAGCATCTGTGAAGAGGGCTTCAACATCCTCTTCTCCAAGGGAGAGATCCTCCACTCCGCAGAAGAGAGATTCCTTTGGGGCAAGCATTATTAAGAGACATTATGGCTCCCAAAATTAATAAAAAACCAATGTGCATTGAGTATCCCTTGGTTGGACCGAATGGGCACTTCGAGCTAAAGATCGGGTTCACAAACATGGTACCCATCTTCCTTGGTAGGCAAGGGGAGAATGCTAATAAGCACCTCACCGAGTTTCACTTTTTATGTGGTGGTACGGTTCCTCATGGAGTAGATGATGATTTTTATAAGTTGAAGGCATTCCCATTCACACTAAGGGATGGTGCAAGGGTTTGGCTTCACTACCTACCACCCAAGAGCATCAGGAGTTGGCTTAACATGAAAATGAAGTTTCTAGCCAAATACTTCCCAGCCTTGAAATCTGCTGCCTTGAAGAAGGGCATAAGTAACATTCTCCAATGGCACGAATAATCTCTCTTCAACTATTGGGAGAGGTTCAAGAAGCTTCCTGCAAGTTGTCCTTACCATGGTTATTCGGAGGGGGATTTGATCTATTACTTCTATAATGGTCTTCTTGTTGTGGATAAAAAATTAGTGAGGAGTTCTTGTGGTGGTTCCCTTGGGAACAAGACTTCATTGGAGGCTATGCAATTATATTAGGAGCTAGCGGAGGAGTCAAGAAACTTTAGCTCAAGGGTCAGTTTGAGAAGGAGAAATCCAATGGCCGCAGCTGATGCTTCTAATAGTGGAAAGCTTGAGGACCAAGTCTTGGCCCTTGCATCTATGGTGAAATTGTTGATGATGAAGCCCGAAAATATGCCACATGTTAAATCATGTGAAATTTGCTACTTGGCTTATCATACAGAAACTTGCTCTACTTTGCGAGAGGACTATGTCGATAAGGTAAGTGCCATGGGGTATCAAGGAAATCAAGGCTACCAAGGGAACCAAGACTAACAAGGTGGCCAAGACTATCAAGGTAACCAAGGCTACCATGGTTATCAAGAGTACCAAAATCGTCCGTACAATTCGGGCAATCGTGATGACTCAAACCTCTGGTATGGAAACCCTCAAGGAAGTTAAAACCCTCAACCGTACTGGCTTCCTCAACAACAATACATGCCACCTCAAAAACAATTTCAAAGGCTCCAAGACAAGCCCCGAGACTTAGGGAAGAGCTTGGGGTTAACAAAAGATGAGGTGATGCAAGCCATTCACCGGTTAGGCATGTGCGTGGAGAAAAGCAATAAATTCAAAGATGGAGCCAAGGCAAGCATCAAGAACTTGGAAACTCAAGTGAGCCAAATAGCTCAAGTGGTGAATCAGACAGAGGCCCGAAAAGAGTAAACTACCCTCCTAACCAGAGATCAACCCTCGACAAAATGCTAGTGCTATCGCTTTGAGAAGTGGTAGAGAGGTTGGCAATTCCCCGGGTAATGAAATTGTTGAAGAGGAGCCTATGGGGGTTGAGGTGTTTGAAAAAGAGGTTGAGAAAGAAGAAGACCACGAGAAGAAGGTTGAGAAGTTGGCCAAAAAGATCAAGGAAGAAGAAATTGAGGTGGAGACATTTGTGCCAAGACCGAAGTCAACCTCCATTCCAGAACCTTCATCTCCCCCTCACAAAAAAGAAAAGATGGTGGAGATTCCTCTATATGTACTGGGGCCTCCATTTCCTGAAGCTTTGAAAGACAAAAAGAGGAAGGAGGACAACAAGGACATCTACGAAGTCTTTCCTAGATGTGAGGTAAATATCCCACTCTTGAATGCACTTGAAAAAAATTCCTAGATATGCTAAATTTCTCAAGGAATTATGTGTTGTGAATAGAAAAAAAAAGGGCCAAAAATAATTTGAAAAATGGAAAAGGTGAGCATGTTTCCGCCTTGTGTCAAAAAGAGCTACTCCATAAGTGTAGCGATCCCGACATGCTCACAATCCTTTGTATAATAGGAAATACACATTTTGAAAAAGCCATGCTTGATCTAGGTGCATCAATAAATGTAAGTCCTTACTCTTTGTATGAAAACCTCAACTTGGGTACATGGAACAAAACCGGGGTAGTAATTCAATTGGCCGAACGTTCTAGTGCATACCCTAAAGGTATTGTCAAAGACATGTTGGTTAAGGTGGATTCCTTAGTTTTCCCCGTAGATTTTTATGTCCTTGACATGGAGCATGATAAACATGCCGCCCCAATTTTGTTGGGGAGGCCATTTTTGAAAACCTCTAGGAAATGATTGATATGCATAAGGATACCCTCACCATGGAATTTGATGAAATAAAAGTAGAGTTTAACATTAATGACTCTATGAAGTATCCTAGTGAAGAACATGCTTGTCATGCCTTAGATGTTGTTGAAGAAGTTGTGCAAAATATTTTTGAGCTAAGTGGTGATAATTCCATGTTAGTTGCATTGCAATGTGATAGTGATGATGCCCCCAATGTATATTCTATGAGCACTAACTTGAAGGAAAGCTTTGAGGACTTGAACTTTCTTGAAGAGATGAAACTGTGCCTCTCGAAACCTCTCCCTCTACTCTTAGAGGAACCCGAGGAACCAGAATTCCTCCCGTCACTTATGAAAGCACTGGTGATTGAACTTAAACCTTTTCCAAGTGACCTTAAGTACTCATTTCTTTGGGGAAGGGGAGACGCTTTCGATTATCATTTCAAGTAAGCTCACCAAAGAGCAAGAAGAAAAGTTAATGGTGGTGTTGCTGGAGAATAAGGAAGCAATTGGATGGAATATTGCCAACATCAAAGGTATAAGTCCATCCATTTTCATGCATAGAATTTTGGTGGAAGAAGATGCGAGACCCGTGCAACAACCCCAATGCCATTTAAACCCGCCTATGATGGAGCTGGTGAAGGTGGAAATCTTCAAGTTGCTCCAAGCAGGCATTATCTTTCCAATCTCGGATAGCAAGTGGGTGAGTAAAACTCAAGTGGTACCCAAGAAGAGTGGGGTGACGGTGGTAAAAAATGATAAGGGTGAAATGGTGTCCATCCGAGTTCATAACGGGTGGTGCATTTGCATTGACTACCGAAGGCTAAATGCGGAAACTTGGAAGGATCACTTCCTGTTGCCATTCATTGATCAAATGCTCCCGTGGTTAGCAAGCCAACCTTTCTATTGCTTTTTGGATGGGTACTCAGGGTATTTTCAAGTAGCTATCGCCCTGGAAGACCAAGAAAAGACCACTTTCAAGTACCCCTTTGGTACGTTTGCCTACCAGCGTATGCCTTTCGGGTTATGTAACGCCCCCGCAACTTTCTAAAGGTGTATGGTAAGAATTTTCTCATGATTTGTTGAAAACTTTGTCGAGGTATTCATGGATGATTTCACCATTCATGGTAATTCTTTTAACAACTGTTTATCAAATTTGGCACAAGTTCTTAAATGCTGCATTGATACTAATCTTATGTTAAATTCTAAGAAGTGTCATTTCATGGTAGAGAAAGGTATTATCTTAGGCCATGTTGTCTCCTATAAGGGTATTGAGGCTAACAAGGCAAAGATAGACACAATTCAAACTTTGCCTTATCCTACTAATGTGCACGAAGTGCGCTATTTTCTTGGCCATGTAGGATTCTACCGCTGGTTCATCATGGACTTCTCGAAGATAGCATCTCCTTTATACAAGTTGTTGCAAAAGGAGGTGGAATTTTTTATGGATGAGGGTTGTAAATGGGCCTTCGATATATTGAAAGGAAGGTTAGTCTCGATCCCTATCATACAACTCCCGGATTGGTCTTTGCCTTTTGAGATCACGTGCGATGCTAGTGATTATGTCGTTGGGGTGGTACTTGGCCAAAAGGGCGGGGGGAGTGCCTCACGCCATCTACTACGCATCAATGTCTCTCAATGAGGCCCAAAGAAACTACTCCGCCATAGAAAAGAAGTTGCTAGCAGTGGTATTTTCTTTGGAAAAATTTCAATCTTACTTGCTTGGTGCAAAATTTATTGTATACACTGACCATGCATCACTTCATCACTTGATGACAAAGAAAGAAGCCAAGCCAAAATTGATTAGGTGGATGTTGCTTTTTAGTGAATTTGAGTTGAAGGTGTGAGACAAGAAAGGCGCGGAAAACCTTGTGGCCGATCATTTAACCCGTTAACTCCATGCCAGTGAAGGAGCAACTGCAGGAGGAATTCCCTGATGAATAATTGTTCACCATTATGGATCTCCAACCGTGATATGCTGATATTGTAAATTTCCTTGTCGCCGGTAAATTCCCTCCTCATTTTTCTAAAGCCCAAAAGGTTAAATTAAAGAGTGAAGGTAAATATTATGTGTGGGAGGATCCCTTTTTGTGGAGAGATTGTGCAGATCAAGTTGTTAGGAGATCTATCCCCGATAATGAAGTACACTCAATTCTTGAATTTTGTCATTCTCATGCATGTGGCAGTCATTTTGGAACAAAGAGGACTGCTAGGAAAATTTTAGAAAGTGATTTTTATTAGCCTACATTGAATAAGCATGCATACACCTTTGCAAATCTTGTGATGAATGCCAGAGATTCGAAAACATCTCCTCTAGGAATGAAATGCCCTAAAGGCCTATTTTGTATTGTGAAATCTTTGATGTTTGGGGTATTGACTTTATGGGACCTTTCCTTAGTTCTTATGGCTTTACATATATTCTTCTTGTTGTTGATTATATGTGGAAGTGGGTTGAAGCAAAATCCACTAGGAGTGACGATTCTAAAGTGGTTGCAGAATTCCTGAAAGATAACATCTTCTCTAGGTTTGGGGTGCCCCTGAGCCTTGATTAGTGACCGTGGCACCCATTTTCGCAATTAGACAATAGCGGCACTCTTGAAGAAGTATGGTGTCACTCATAAGACATTCACCGCCTATCACCCACAAACCAATGGGCAAGCCAAAGTTTCCAATCGGGAAATCAAGTCCATCCTTCAAAAATTGGTTAACCCTAACCGGAATGATTGGAGTTCTCAGTTAAATGATGCCTTAAGGGCATATAGAATGGCTTACAAAACACCAATCGGTATGTCACTATACAGGTTAGTGTTTGGTAAGCCTTGTCACGTACCGGTGGAAATTTAACATAAGGCTTATTGGGCGGTCAAAGAATTCAATCTCGATATAGATGAGGCCGACTTGCATAGGAAGTTACAATTGGATGAACTAGATGAGATCCATAGGGAGTCCTATGAGAACGCTGGAATCTATTAGGAGAAGACAAAAGTGTAGCACGACAAGATGATCATTGGGAAGGAATTTGACGTGGGTCAAAAAGTCCTCCTAATCCAATACCGCCGTCACCTATTTCCCAGTAAATTGATGTCCCGATGGATTGGTCCTTTTGAGGTGGTGAAGGTATTTCCACATGGTGTGGTGGAAATCTTAGATCGGGCTAAGTGCAATACATTCAAAGTCAAAAGACAACGTTTGAAGCCTTACCACAAGAATTTTGTGCCGGAGAAGGGGGAGGATGTTGAGCTCCTTGATCCGGTTTGTGTGTAAGCTCCAATAAGGGGAGTAAGTCATGCCGATGATGTTATATAAACTTGGTTTTGATCATCTGGATCGTCATTCACGACTTTTCGTCAAGGTCATCTCAATTTAATTTTTATTGTTTTAATTTATTTTATTGCTATCACTGTTGTGTTTTCCATGATTTTGTAGCAAAATAGGTCGAGCATTGGTGAATTGGCGATAATTTTGGAATGGAAAAATTGGCCTTGTAAAAAAAGAAAAAGAAAAATTCAGAAGCTGAGCAGGGGAGCTGGCCACGGATGCTGGGAGCATTCCTGCCCGGGCGAATTGCTAGCCAACATTCAATCATTTTCACTCATCAAATCTATCCCCCAACCCATTTAATCTTCAAATTGAAAAATTCATCCAAGAACCCTAACTTTTTGAGATTTTTGTTCTTGTGTTGAATTGGTCACTTGGGAAGCAACAAATTTCTTGGACTCACTTGGACAAGTGTTCTTCCTAGTTACCCTCTTCACAATCACGGGTGTTTCTGCTTAGTTGATTTGAGGTGTGGGAATTTTTGTGGTGATGTGCTATATTGTCAATTGTTTGTTGGACTCTTGGAGCTAGGGGGAATCGTTGCATCAAGAGTTTGTAAGTCATTTTTCCCTCTCCCCTATACTTCAAAATTCTTTCCTTAGGTGCTTTACATTGAGGGCAATGCATAATTTTAAGTGTGGGGAGGGCGGTTTAATGATTGACATGTATATAATTAGCTACTTTTGATTGGAAAAACACAGAAAAAAATATATTGAAAATTTTGAAAAAAATAGAAAATGAAAAAGAACAAAAATAAAAATAAAAAGAATCCTGCTAAGTTGAAAATCCAAGAGGGTATCTTAAGCAACATTGGGGGCCTGGATATGTTGAAAACCCAAAAGGGCGACCTAGGTAAAAATGAGAGGCTAAATGTGCGGAAAAATGTGGGATATGAGCGAAAGAAACATAATGTGTGGCTAGGATAAAAACCCGAAAGGGCTTCTAGGAAAAATGAGAGAAAGAGAGAAAAAGGAAAAATGTTATGTGTTCACCCATTTGCCAGCGTTGAAGTCATAAGGTTGCGGTGGGCATACGTATGGATCGAGTAGCTTGACATCTTGAGACCCCTTGGGATTGGGAAGAGTAGCTTGACATCTTGAGACCCCTTGAAGATTTGAAGACTAGCTTTGAAGATTGAAGAAAAAAAAAGAACCGAGGATTTGAAGGCAAGCAGACACTAGGGCGAAAATGGGCAGCCCATTTCCCGCCCGGGCGGGAGCCTGCTACACTTTTGGTTTTTTCTTTTCTATTCCCCCCTCTTGTACTATAAAATGAATTTTTGGCCATCCACTTCATAGCCTTGTTCTCTTGGCCAAATTTCCTGCTCAAAGAACCCCAGTTCTCCATTTTCTTTCATCTTCTTTCTTTTTGTTTGTGTATGAATTCATCTATGAAGGTTAGTATGATTTATATTAGCTAATCTAGTTCTTGGGAGCAATTGACCAAGGCTTCCAAGCCCATGTCTTAAGAACAATTTGTACCCCATTTGATACTCTTACTATTATGCATTTATGGAGCATTGAATGTGTTTGTTAATGTCATTAATATTCTTGAAAGTTTGAGTATATGAAGTACTTGTATGATATGCTTGTTAGGGTTTGGGAAAATGGGTTGATTTCCCCTTTTCTTGATAGGAATCCAAGAATATGATTAGAGCTTTTGATTATGTTGATGGGTTGATAATTGCTAGATGAATATGATAATGTTGCACTCTTTGTCATTTTTTTGCTTGTTGAAAATGAGAGAAGTCTATGAATATCGATCGCTCTTGACTAATCTTGTGTAAATGCATGAATTGGTTAAATGCTTAGACATGGTGTAATGTTTATAAATGTTGCCAAGCTTGTTGATTCTTCATGCTCAATGCCATCAATGGGATACTTTTAGT
Source organism: Rubia yunnanensis (assembly GCA_037428765.1). Taxonomy (NCBI): domain Eukaryota; kingdom Viridiplantae; phylum Streptophyta; class Magnoliopsida; order Gentianales; family Rubiaceae; genus Rubia; species Rubia yunnanensis. The sequence continues at coordinate 25,126,248 of CM075067.1, read as the reverse complement.
CGTGTTTTGACTAAGGGAGTCATTGGCGAGGTTTGACAAGAGATGTCAAATTCACTCTTGCAAACTACTATCTAAGAAGGATAGAAGTTTAGTCTTTACAACAAGTAGTGAAAGTAGCAAATAGGTTGCATGTTGAATGATGGATACGAGGCTTGGAAGTGGAAGTCGATTGCGCCCAAGGTTCCGTTAATTGTTGGTTTAGTCACCCTTTAGTTGTTGTTGCATGATTATCATAGTTTTCTTGCATTGCTAATTTTTGTCTTTAAATTTGATAATTTAGGATAAAAAACCAACCAAACCCCCCTTTTTACATGCTTTTATATGTACCGATATATGTATATGCCTAGTATGTTTTCTCCTATATATGTTTAAACACTTGAAAAGATCCCTCTTCTCGTGGAGGACCCCGGCTTGCCATTATCTACTTAATTGTAGATAGGATACATTAGGGGTTAAAAATATAACTTTGAGAGGTAAGATGACAACCTCCCACTCGCCATAGAAGACTAATTCCAAAATCTACAAATGTTGAGCCCTTCGCCTTTACTTCAGGTTAGGAGAAGATCGGGGGGTTTTTATGTCCTCGACACTACCTCCTAAACACTGCAAGTTAGTTAGCATGGAAAATCATTCAAATATAGATATATTATCACTATTATTATGCAATGTAGAGGTCTCATCATCAATAGCATCAATGCCACTGAATTCATCTACGCATACATTCTCACTGGTCATGCAAGAAGTGTCACATGAATCATGCTCATCACATATAGTTACACCTTTGCATGCAAAACATGAGTTAGAATAATTATGCCTAGACTTATAGACATCAAATCCAACCTTATCCATATAATCTTCTAGGGTTAGGGTTCCCAAATGGCCATCGATTTTTGTCCTTGACATTTTAAGGAATGGTCTCCCCAATAATACTGGGAGTGCATTTCCATCGTGTGCCATGTCAAGAATATAAAAGTTTTCAGTAAATACCAACTTGCTAACTTGAACCATCACATGCTTCACTAGCCCACGAAGGTTTTCTTGGGAGTGATCAATGAGTTGGACAATCACCCTAGTGTCCCTAAGTTAACCTTTATCTAGGCGTTCATAAAGACTATATGGGATAACATTTATGGATGCTCCTAAGTCTATCATGGCATTTTCAACTAGCTTTCCATCTAAGGAGATAGGAATAGAGAGCATCCTAGGGTTGTCGCATGTTTTAGGCAAATTTTTGTGGTTTAAAATGGCGAATCCCCCCATTTTGAAATGTCCTACCTTCATAATTGGTCTACTTCTATTTTTAGTGGATCAACTTTAAGAAACTTAACATACGATGGCACATGTTCGATTAGATCTAAGATAGGGATTGTTACCTCAACCTTTTTGAAGATTCGTCGGATACTTACATTGTTGGTCGCCACCTTTGGCCTCCCCTAAAACCATTTGGAAATGGCGATGTGATAGTCACTTGTGCCTCGGGTGGTGGAAACTCCTTGGAGGGTGCTTCCTCGACAACAATTTCATTCTCCTTGAAACTTTCCTTGTTAGCCTCCAATATCATATCATCCTCTTGAAACACCTTCTTCTCGGACTCACGAACTTCCTTCCCATTTCTCAACTTGAGTGCATTCAAGTTCCTTGGATTGATCTCTGGTTGGGAATGGAGTTTGCAGGACTCTTTGGCCTCAAGTGAGCTCACCAAAGTGGCGAGCTGCCCGACTTGGACTTTGAGATTTTTGATACTCGAAAAGGCCCTATTTCTAAGATCTTCAATTTTGTGCCTTGTCATTTCTTCAAAAACCTCATGCTTCTTACCTAATTAACCTATAGCTTCCAAAATTTCTTCTCAGCCCGACTTGTAGAGAGACGTGTTATTGTTGGAAGGACCCTCACCCCTTGGGTATGGTTGAGGTGGAGCTTGTCCACCTCAATACACTTGAGCTTGGTTCTCCTCTTTCAAATGAAAATTGGGATGGTCCCGGTACCTAAGGTTGAATGAGTTTGTGTAGAGGTCTTGCTTTGCATCACCTTGGTTTCCTCGGAACCCTTGTTGTTGTTGCCCCCTAGCAAACTGTTGCCTATTCACATTGTTGTACTCCACGGATTTCACCTCTTTTAGGTCCTCTACTACTTATAGACAAGCCTCGGTGTGATGGTCAAGATTGCACAAACCACAAGCCTTGACTTTGTGAATCATCACTTTTAACAGTTCTTTCATCATTGAAGCAAGAGCTTAGACTTGCTCTTCCAAGTTGGGGGATTTGGATAGTTCATCCAAAACCTTCACCCTTGAACTCATACCGAATTGTCACATTCAATTGGCCATTTCTTCAAAGAGATCCATCATGTCCTTCGGGCTTTTGTTGGTGATTGATCCATTACATGCGGTATTCACCATTTACATTTCTTCATCACATAACCCTTAGAAAAAGTATTAGACTAGGTCTCCCTCCTTGAAAAGATGGTATGGACAGCTTGCCAATAACCTATTGAAATGCTCCCAGTATTCATAAAGTGTTTTAGTAGCTCCCTTGGTGATATTATATAGCCGTTGGTGGATTTGGATGCTTAAAAGTACTTTTCTAGAAATCTTCTCTTCATATCCATACATGAGCTTATACAGCTGGGGGGTAAATAGTACAACTAATCCTTTGCCCCATCTTGAAGAGAGAATGGAAATTCCCTTAGGTGGTAGTCAGTCTCCAAGACACCTGGAGGCTTCATATTTGTGCAGACAAGGTGGAACTCTGAAAAATGTTTGTTGGGATCTTCCCCTGCCATACTGTGGAAAGTGGGGAGAAATTGTATCATCTCGCTCTTCAATTCACAGTTGACGTTCAGTGGCAATGGATGGAAAGCGATAAACAACGACTAGTTTTCCAAATTTGGAGCCAAGAGCTCCCTCACTGTCTTGTTATCATCCTCCATTTCTAGTGGCTCATCTACCACAAAAACTAATCTAGGTTGAACCCCGACTTTAGCTATATGCTTCCTCCGTCTCCTACTACATGTGTTTTTAGTCGTGTAGTGTAAAACTTCTAAGGTTTGTGGCACGAGTATGTACCATTTACTAGGGGTTAACAATACCCTCTAGAGGTAACACTAGCTAACAGATTAAAGGGTAAAAGATTACTATCACAGAAGGTTCAATCACCAAAAACAAACAAATAAAAACAAAAGCAATACTAACTACTTAACTAACGCATTATGCAAATTGAGAATTAAACTTTCAAACTTGCATACCCAGCAATGACACCAAAAATTTGACCCGCCTTCACTCGGGGTCGTCAAAGTAAAATGGGTCTAAAAAGGGAGGATTCAATAGGGTGATCTAAAATTTAAATTTATAGTTCTGCACCCAACTCACTACTAAGCTACCTATGGGGTAGTTAGTGGCAAGGCCGGGTTTTCCCATAGAGATGCAAGAGTCTGATAGCCAATTAAACACAACCATGAACAGGTTGTCGACCCCCCGTGTGCTAGGAATAAATACTATAGCAAAATGGGAGGGGTGCGAAGTCGTCACCGTACCTCTCAAAGTTATAATTTATAAGCCCCTTTTGGTTACTAAATACAATTAAGTAGATAGGGGCAAATCGGGGTCATCCACGAAGAAAAGGGATTTTTTGAAGCGTTTAAACATATAAGGTTCATAATAGGCTAGAAGTAGATATATATATATATATATATATATATATAATCATGTAAAAATGGGGGAATGAGGGTTTGATTGGTTGGTTTTCCTAAGTTATGAAATTAAAAGAAAAACTAACAAGCAAACGTTAAGTAACTATGCTAATCATCAAACAAACTAAGAAAAAGAGGTAAAAACTACAAAAGATAAAGCCTTGGGGGAAATTGACATCCACTTCCAAACCTCATGTAGATCATTGAACCAGTCACTCATTCTATCGCATTTGTTACCTATGGGGAATGTTATCACTTCCCATTTGAAGATAAACATTCATTCCTTCTTAAGAGTAATTTGCAAAGACAAACAACGACCATTTGCAAACCTCGTTGGCAGTCACTCTAGGAAAAACACACCATAGAGGTATTTCATCAACGACATTTCACACAAAGGACCATAGATTTGATAACAACAAGCCTTCTACCAAAGACTGCCATTTAACCAAACATAGCATTCATTAGGCTAAACCTATAACAAACCACATTCAAGATTCAACCTTTCATTACATCTATAGGATAAATATGAGAACAATCCACATTAACATACTTATCTAGCAAGAATCACAACACATTATGCACTTCTAAGTTCATGTTCTAGGATTTTCATGCCAAAGAGCTAAGGAATTTGTCACTTTCCTAACACCTGAACACTTCAATCATAAAAACACTTCCCATTCTCAAACAACCCATGACATAAATGAAGCAAACATAGCATTAAGAACACATGAATACTAAATAGAAAAGGCTTCAAGAACAAGTGAAATAATCTATTCACTACATATCATGAAAATAAATCTTCCATCCTTCTTAGATAGTAGTTTGCAAGAGTGAATTCGACATATCTTGTCAAACCTCACCAATGACTCCATTAGTCGAAACAATGCTAAAATTATCCCATTGATGACATTGAACACGAAGAATCAACAAGCTTGGAAACACTTATAAACACTACACTGTGTCTAAGCATTTAACCAATTCATGCATTTACACAAGATTAGTCAAGAACGATCAACATTCATAGACGTATCTCATTTGCTACAAGCAACAACCATGACAACGAGTTCAACATCATTACATTCATCTAGCAATTATCAACACTTCAACTTAATTAAGAAGCTCTAAATCATGTTCTTGGATTCCATATTAAAAGAGGGGAGAATTAGCTACTTTCTCCCAACCCTAACAAGTAATCATACAGGCAATTTATATACTCAAACTTCCAACAATATTAATTCCATTAACAATTCACATTCAAAGCTCAATAAATGAACAATAGAAAAATCAATAAATAGATAGATATGATTCTCAAGACATGGATTTGGAAATCTTAATCAAGTGCTCCCAAGATTAAACTAACCTAGATGATTAAAAGACATGATTAACCTACAAAAACTAAGAAAAGAAAGAAGAGAAAACTATGGTTTTGAATCCAGAAAAATTGCAGGGAGAAGAAGGTTTGAAGAGAAGTGCATAAGGTGAGTATTTATAGTACAAAAAAGTAAGAAAGTTTCAGGCCATACGTCTGTCGCGAGTCGCGACAGGTTCGTCCCAAGTCGCTACCGAGCCCATTTTCAGCATCTTAATTTCTTTCTTCTTTTTGTTTCAAGAAATCCTTTTGACTTCACTTATCTTTAATTCTTCAAGTCTTCAAAAACTCAAATACAAGTTTTCATGTCTTCAAATCTTCAAAAGTATTATTTAAAGTCTTCAAAATCTTCAAAGTCTTCAAACAAATTGCCTTGTCACATAAAATCCTCTAGAAAAGTAATAAAAGCATAAAAGTCGCTTTTAACTCTTCTTAGAGAATTTCAAGGCAAAATGCCACATCTAGAGCACAAAAGTGTACAAAAGTAAATCCTAAAAGTCCTAATATAACCATATAAAATGGGCACATCAAACCTCCCCGCACTTAAACCTTACTCGTCCTCGAGTAAGAAAAGATTCAAGGACACAAAGAAATTCATATGTCCATATTCTAAACTAATATTCCCCCAATCAAAACCTCACAAAAACTCTCAATATCGTAAATCCCAAAATTAAAGCTCCAATGAGAATTTTTTCACACACACAACCCTAATTCCTAAATCTTACCAAACCTACCGGTTATCAATTCACTACCCATAAAACATTTCAAAGTCCTGAATTGATAATCCCAAAGTCCTATGACACAAAATGAAGTCAAAACCATATGAAAGGTTCAAGCACATACTTCACTTCATGCCAATATATCAACCAAATCCAATGACACAAAATGAAGTAAAAACCATATAGGAGGTTCAACCACATACTTCACCCCATGCCAATATATCAACCAATACAAAGTATAAAAGAATTAAGAATTTCATAACCATACTTCATTTTTCAACCTGCTAAGTTACCCAATACCAAGAGGTCTCAAGAGGTTGAGCTACCCAATCCATCCATATGACAACAATAACCTTATGACTCCAACACCGGCACATGAGTGAAATCATAGCATTTTCCTTTTCTCTCTCTCTCTCTCTCTTTAATTTTGCCTAGGAGCCTTTCGGATTTTCATCCTAGCCACACATCATGTTTCTTTGGCTCACATCTCACCTTTTTCCGTACATTTAGCCTCTCATTTTTGCCTAGGTCTCCCTTTTGGGTTTTCGACCTATCAAGGCCCCCAATATTGCCTAAGTTGCCCTCTCGAGTTTTCAACTTAGCGGGTTTTTTTTAAAAAAAAATTCTTTTTCATTTTCTATTTGTTTTTCAAAAATTTCAAAATTTCAATTTTTTTCTTCCTTTTTCTCATGTTATTCCAATCAAAAGTAGCAAAAAGCATTCCAAATCAATCTAGCATGCATTGAGTCCTCTTACCCCTCCCCACACTTGAAACCTTACATTACCCTTAATGTAAACATGTAAGGCAAGAAGAATAAAACTCAAGGTAAGAGGTAGAGTGACACTTGTTTTTCCGCATAGTCACCGGTGATATGGCACAATCCCATGTATTTGTATAGAATCAGTCTCGAAATTGGTTTCAGAGTTGGAAGGGGGAGCAAAAGGGCCGTAGAAGAATTCATCCCTCGAGCAAAATGTTGTCTCCTTGGCGCCATTTGATCAAGACTTGCACCGCAGAGAACAACATCAAACCCACAAGTACATAAGGATTTGTAATACTAGATTTAGCATCAAAAGTTAATAACCATAGTATTCTCAAAGAACAACCAATCCATCATGTAATCACCACTATAAGATTGTCCAATAAAAATATCTAACATATATCGACATATATCCAAACATCATTATAGAATATAGCAATTACAGTCACAATGATGTAGTCGGCATACTACAATAAAAAAAGGTACTATAAAGATGCAAGAATGTTCATGTCAATATATGTAGGATGGTGGAAGAATGAGTGGAGGTGTGGTGGTTCTTGGGAGTATTTGGTGGAGAAGAAGAAATGATTATGCAGTGTTTAAACACATTCAAAAGTTGGTTTCTCCATCGGGACTCGCGACAGTATTGGTTGCGACTCGCGATGTATTGTCGCAACTCACGACCTAGCCATCGCGACTCACAATATCTTGGGTCTCTGAGCTCAATTCTGTCAAAAATGTTTTGATTCGGTCGCGACTTGCAATGGCCCTATTATGACTCGCGATGGCCATGTCGCGACTCGCGGAAAGCTGGTGCTGGGAGTTCATTTTTGCTCCCCTGTTCATCACGACTCGCGACGACAGGGTTTCCCAGCACTTAGAAAGAATTTATTTATTTTTCTTACAAACTTTCCAAGCTTTCTTCCATTTCTTATTGATCTCATTCATTCATCTCCTCTAATGCAATGCACTTCACTTTGCTACAAAATCATAGAAAAACACACAATAAAAAGAACAAGACAAAATAAAAAAACTAAACAACAAAAACCAAAACAAAGGCCGAATTTATTTACGTCGTCGGTATGGTAAAACTCCGTATATTTAAGGTCACCGGTACGATCCTAATGTTATCCATATGGTGAAGGCTTGAACCCCTTCACCATGAGCATCAAAAAGTAGAGAGGTGGGGGTTCAAAACTTTCAAGAGGAAAGTCTTATTGAGGTGGAGATAGTTTAAAAGAGAGTTGGGTGGTTAGGAGGCTTGGGGTAGTCTTTTGGCTCCTCTCTTGTCTCCCTCAAAACTTTTGAAAATGGTGGAGTTGGTTCACTAGGTATGGGTAGGGGTAACGATGCTAATGAATGTAGCACAATCCTCTTACTCATTTTCTTCATCCTGAACAACCAGCTCCTGCTCCCCTTTGAACTCAAGCTCATTTCCCATGGTGACCTCACTCACTGAATCCTCGAGTTCTATATGGGATGGTGTATTTTCAGAATCATGAGCTTCCATTCAGACCAGGACTTCTAATATACTCCTCGCATGCCCCTCAATGGCTTCAACAGTAGAGGAGAGCCGAGTGTCCGGCTTCTCACTAGTAAAGTTGTTCAAGTTTTCTATTGTATTCATTACTTTCTCACGTGTCAAACTTGAACTTCCTTGTTGGTATTGGTTGTGGGGTATGGTATTGGTTGTGGGGTATGGTATAAGGTGGCGATGGCCAAATATTTTGCTCGTATTGTTGGTTTTCTGGCTCATTCTCATACCACCAATCCGGATTACCACTCCACTCCAGATTGTAAGAATTGTGGTATGAATACCATTCTTAAGCTTCTTGCCCTTGAAAACCAACATCTCCTACCTCTTGGTAGCACTATTCATAATACCCTTTTTGGAAACCAAGGGTTCTTCCCCCCTCATAGTGCTCCTCCCTCAACAAATAGCAAGACTCGGTAGAATGGTCGGAATGACACATCCTACAGAACCTTGCATGTTGAGCCTCTCTTCTGATCCTGAGTTCCCTCAAGGTGAGATGCTCCATTCCCCCTCCCCCCCCCCTCAAAAGTCCGAAATCATATTGCAAGGATCTTCGATAAAAATTCACCAAGAACTCAATCAATACCTACTTTGAACAAAAACAACAACCAAGGAGTGGAAAATAAAAACAACTAGCTAATATGCAACCAAATATATCCAAACACTTAAGAATAAATGCCTCTTCCCCGGCAGCCACGTAAAAAATTAGGGAGGTCATCACCGTACATCTCAAAGTTATAATTTATAAGCCCCTTATGCTTACCAAATACAATTAAGTAGATAGTGGCAAATCGGGGTTGTCCACGAAGAAGAGAGATTTTCTTAAGCGTTTAAACATATAAGGTTCATAATAGGCTAGAAGTAGATATACTTATATAGATATATAAAAGCATGTAAAAGGGGGGGGGGTTGATTGGTTTTCCTAAGTTATGAAATTAAAAGAAAAAATAACTAGCAAAGTTAAGTAATTATGCTAATAATCAAACAAACTAAGAAAAAGGGGTAAAAACTACAAAAGATAAAGCCTTGGGGGCAACTGATATCCACTTCCAAACCTCATGTAGATCATTGAACCATTCGCTCATTCTATCATATTTTGTTACCTATGGGGAATGTTATCACTTCCCATTTAAAGATCAACATTCATTCCTTCTTAATAGTAATTTGCAAAGACAAACAACGACCATTTGCAAACCTCGTTGACAATCACTCTAACAAACCACACCATAGAGGTATTTCATCAACGACATTACACGAAGGACTATAGATTTGATAACAACAGGCCTTCTACCAAAGACATAGTCATTTAACAAAACATAGCATTCATTAGGCAAAACCTAGAACAAACCACATTCAAGATTCAACCTTTCATTGCATCTATAGGATAAATGTGAGAACAATCCACATTAACGTACTTATCTAGCAAGAATTACAACACATTATGCACAAGAAGTTCTAAATTCATGTTCTAGGATTGTCATGCCAAAGAGCTAAGGAATTTGTCACTTTCCTAACACCATAACACTTCAATCATACAAACACTTCCTATTCTCAAACAACCCATGACATAAATTAAGCAAAACATAGCATTAAGAACACATGAATACTAAATAGCAAAGGCTTCAAGAACAAGTGAAACAATCTATTCACAAATTTTACTACTTGTTGTGAAGATAAATCTTCCATCTTTCTTAGATAGTAGTTTGCAAGAGTGAGTTTGACATCTCTTGGCAAACCTCCCCAATGACTCCCTCAGTCAAAACATGACTAAAAGTATCCTATTGATGGGATTAAACATGAAGAATCAACAAGTTTGGCAACACTTATAAACACTACACCGTGTCTAAGCATTTAACCACTTCATGCATTTACACAAGATTAGTCAAGAACGATCAACATTCATAGACGTATCTCATTTTCTACTAGCAACAAACATGACAACGAATTCAACATCATCACATTCATCTAGCATATATCAACACATCAACATCATTAAGAAGCTCTAACTCATGCTCTTGGATTCCGTATTAAAATAAGGGAGAATTAGCTACTTTCTCCCAACCCTAACAAGTAATCATACAAGCAATTCATAAACTCAAACTTTCAACAACATTAATGCCATTAACAATTCACATTCAAAGCTCAATAAATGCACAATAACAAAAGCAATAAATAGATAGATATGATTCTCAAAACATGGATTTGGAAGTCGTAATCAAGTGCTCCCAAGATTAAACTAACCTGGATAATTAATAGACATGATTAACCTACAAAAACTAAGAAAAGAAAGAAGAGAAAACTAGGGTTTTGAACCCAGAAAAATTGCAGGAAGAAGAAGGTTTGAAGAGATGAGGATAAGGTGAGTATTTATAGTACAAAAAAGTAAGAAATTTTCTGGCAACACGTCCGTTGGGAGTAACAAGTATATCATACAATTACTTCATATACTCAATCTTTCAAGAACATTAATGACATTAACAAACACATTCAATGCTCCATAAATGCATAATAGTAAGAGTATCAAATAGGTTACAAATTGTTCTTAAGACATGGGTTTGGTAGCCTTAGTAAATTGCTCCAAAGAACTAGATTTAGCTACAAGAGTTCATGGTAGTTAATGGTAACATACCAAACATAACACAAGAGAATTTAAAGATGAAAAATGGTGAAAACTAGGGTTAGAAATAGTACCAAATGCAGAAAAGAAGAAGATTTGAAGAGAAGAGGATAAGGTGATTATTTATAGTACAAAAAATTAAGAAAGTTTTTGGCCATACGTCCATTGCGAGTTGGGTCGCGAGTCACAACCGAGCCCAGTTTCAGCATCTTGATTTCTTTCTTCTTTTTGTTGCAAGGTCTCCTCTTCACTTCACTTATTTTCAATGTTTTAAGTCTTTAAAAGCTCAAATACAAGTCTTCAAATCTTTAGATCTTCAAAGGTATTCATTAAAGTCTTCAAAGTCTTCAAACAAATTTCCGCGTCACACAAAATCCTGCGCAAAAGTCGCTTTTAATTCTTTTAGAGAATTTCAAAGAAAAATGCCACATCTAGAGCACAAAAGTGTAAAAAAGAGAGTCCTAAAAGTCCTAATATAACCATATAAAATGGGCACATCAGGGGGGGTTTGGGTTTTTCAACTAATAACTACTAACATAAAAGATAAAACATAAGTAAACTATATAGACAAAAACTTGGTGAATATTTGCATAACATGGTTGATTAAATATTTTGATCCTCAATTCAACCACATGAAAGACATCAAAAGCCTAATCTAGTGCTCATAACATGTGGTGTGGTCGATGGTTAGTACTTCCCCATACCTGTCACGTAGGGTGCTCTTAAAATCTTCCACTGGTACCACCTGGAAATAATAAAAGTGCAACAATGGCTCGGTCATTGTGCAGATCTGTTTCTCTCCCGTATAATTACATCTTGGGCACTATACCACATATGCTTTACCCCTAGGCCTATAAAGTGGCAAAGGGAGGTAGGCACCTTATCGAGGATCCTTGAACCTCTTACAACCCTAGCTTGCTACTATATGCTATCTCTACTTGTAACCCTTCTAACCAATTAGCCAGTTAAGATTGGTGTACTATCATCACAATGGTAAAACTTGAAAAAGACCTACGTGCTCACACCCACGTGGACCCGAACCCCGCTACCCATATCACATCCAGGATTCTATTCCTCGTGGGGTATCAATATTTGCACCAACATGAATGTAGACTAGAGTGTGTGCTAATGGAGTGTATTGTTCATGCAATTATAACAATTCAAGAACAAGCCATCATAATATCACAAACACGTAAAATTAGCAAGATCTAATGAATCTCACAAAAACATTATTTAACACATGAATACAATTTATCCTCAAGCTATAAAACTATTCCTTAGACATGGAATGCAACTATTTCATTGAATTCCACATCTTTGGACAAAAACAAATCAAAAGGAAAAAGAGAAAGAACCTAGAGAGAAGAGAGAGTGTTTCTCTCTCTAAGTTGTTATTCAAATCCCCAAAATTAACGAAGAAAAATGATCTCAGACTTCTTAGATATCAAACCCTAGAAGACTAAGGCTATATTTACAATAGTAGGGGATTGGTCCTAATAGTATGCCCAAAATAGGCCGAAGCCCTAATCAGGTGCTGCTAACACGAACCACCGAGGATGGCATGGCTAGTGCATCTGACATGGCCTCGTGCTGGCGCGGTCCGTTAGATCTGGCATGGGCCGCATGACTTATGCTAGCATGAGACGCTATGCTTGGCAGGGCCGTGTTGGCCGCGGTGCATGTCATCTGGCTCGAACCATCGTCCGGAGCTTCATTTTTGCACTTCTGATCTGCACCCACTGTCATTTGGTGCGGGCTGTCAACCGTCTCTTTCTTTTGATTAGTTTCTTGGCATGAACCACATTATTATTTAGACCTTATTGGATGGTCTGAATTTTGGACTTGGAACAGCGCATGGCATGTGAAGCGGAATGGTCCGCGCCCATACTTAGTCATTTTTTGAGTGAAAAGGCAACTTGAGCACATGGCCTGCCGAGGTTGGCATGGACCGTGCTGGGTTTTGGCACGGCTCGTGATGCTTGGAATGGCTCGTGCCAAAGGATCCTGGCATGGGCAGTATGGTATGGCACAGGCCGTGTTTGCTTGGTCTTGTACCTCCTATGAGCGCTCTATGCTACCCATGCTGCTTCAGCTGACTGAATTCTTTGCTCCGATGCGGATAAACTTTTGGTTTGATTTGAGAGTTTGTGTATTCGATTTGGTAGCACTGGAAAAGACGAATCCAATGATACAAACCTCAAGGGATAATTCTTCTTCGATCTCTCCCTCTGCTTTGCGCAACTCCCAGAAAACAATCCTCCATTTCTTCCTAGCCGTTTTGAACTTAAATGCAAACTATTTTTATCTCAATCCTTCTACTACCATGATGTAGTGTCTGTGGCATTCATCTACTATCATTATAATTTAAATAGCCTTTAATATCTTCTGCCGTCCTTGCGATCGGCCTTCAATACAAAATGTGAAGAAAAGTACCCATGAGCAACCTAATAATAATGATCACAATGGAAGATCAAGGTACCTATGGATATGGGGTGTCCATTAGCACCGATTAAGATCACAAAATGCAGGATTTAGACAAGAAAACTAAACATGGTCGTGTAAACCCCTTGTCAAATAAACTCAACTAAACCTAGCAGCCCAACATGAAAAATAAGCCAAGTATTACTCTGAATGCATCGATTAATGCACGCATAATGATGCACATTAACAGCGGCCCGCTGTTTGGTGGAACAAAGCCCCTTGAGGGGGGCGTTCTCATTTTAAGATTTCTCAGCATTGCCCAACTTCTTCTTGGCCCAGAGAGCTTACCCTCGAGGGTGGACAACTTCTATTTGAGCTCAGCAATCTTCAATTGGTGGTCCCTGGAAACCTTCTCCAGGGCACCCTCGAGCACCATTACCTTGGGATTGAGCTCTTTATCAAGGTCAACCTCAACCCGGAGCAACTCCAATTCTCACACCTTAGCAAAGATGCCTTGAAGAAAAAAAAATTCATGGCTCCCACAGTCAAAGCCACCCTAGGGTCCATGAAGAACCGAGATTCGGAGGGGCCAAAGGAAAAGTGAGGTAGCCCCACCGTCGGTCTTGGAACCAACCCCTAGGAGAGAGATGAGGGTGTTTTGCTCAATAAATTTCCTTTGTTGAGGGCAGGGACTAGGAGACTGAGATCCTTCATGGCCCTTATTAGCTCGATCTTAAGCCTTATACTTGAGGTTAACTTCATCTTCAGCTTTGACACGTTCAAAGCGGGCTTGATTAAAGGCATTGAAGGTTGAAAGTTCTGCAATAGTAGGCTTGATGCCCCTGGCTGGAGTGTTAACATTCGAAGAACCACCACCATTGTGTTTCTTGCTCTGTAGTTTCTTGGAAATCCCTCCCTTGACATTCGAAGAGGGTTTCCTCTTCTCTTTCTTCGACTTGCAATTTTTCCCCCCTTCTTCTTTTTCTTCTCAGATGATCCAACAATTAAGGGATCGGTAGGGGGATGTGGCTTTATCATTACAGGGGCTTGGCTATATACCCATCGATCATATACCTCCGAAGGCCAAGTGTTGCTAGACCCCTGCTTCCCGTAAGTAGCTACGATATCTAATGACTCCCCCAACAACTTGTTCCGGTATACGACCAAATCCTCAGGCACACAGTACTTGCTGGCATTCTCAAACCTCGACTTCGAGTTCCATTTAGGAAATTAGTAGCATTCTGCCTCACAATCAAAAGTATAGATAGGAGGTTTGTGCAATTCTTTGTAATTGGAAGCTATCTTAATGAGATGGTTTGGCGACCTATTTCTAAGGGTAAGAATACGCTTGAAATCCTCACCCTTGTGCGTGAAAGTCTGGCTCTGATACACATAATAGAGAATTCAGAAGAGCTTGTATCAGGGAGTGATTTGCAGATTGTGACACTGCATCAAGAAAGCCATTATGTAGGTAGTAACATTCGAATGAAGCTGGGATGGATTGATTTGGTGCTCTTCAAGAAGGTGAGAAAGTAGGGGAGGAAACTAGAAGCAAAGGACAAACTTCATATGTCATTCGTAGAGGTGACCTATGAGAGAAAATGGAAACACCTTAGAGAATATTGGGAAAAAAATGATTAATGTTCTACAACAATGGTTTATATATGGCGAGGAAAAGGGTAATGATTACCTTGGGCCGCCAAAGATTAACTAAGGACGTGAGATAGTGCGCCCGTGTGATAAAAAGATTCCCCTCATTAATGATATAGGATGCATGCGCGGTATCCATAGCGTGCATCACTTGCCCAGGGAAGCAAGAATCAACACAAGCCTATTGACCTTTCCACTTCTTTGATTTGAAGCCTCCATTTGACAAAATATTGAGGCCTCCCACTTTAGGCAAAAGAAAACCGAAGGTCAAACCCTTAAACAATAAAATATTCGAAGGTCGAACCCTTAACTAATGAGGACTCGAAGGTGCAACCCTTAACCAACGGTAGACTCGAAGGTCAAACCTATATCCTAAGAAGGGCTTGGAGGTCAAACCTTCAGCTTTCTTAGGGTTTATTGATAATATATTAATATTGTTGGGCTTTAGCGTCCCTTATTGTCTGCCCAAGTCCAATGAATTACCTTATGGTTTATATACTTTGTGTAATAACCACTGGGTCGGCCCAAGGGGAAACCTTAGTACTTGCTCCACAAGAAAATAAAATAGTAACCCTACCTAATCCTATAAGCTTCCAGCATGGCGACATAGATAAGGTGAAAGGTAACACTACTACTCAACTGTTCATTCCTAATCCTAAGAAAGATATTCGACTTAACCATCAGAGGTTTTTCCCTGGACACCTCCAAAGGCTTTGTCTTGCAGATTCCAACTAAGCAGACTCATGACTTGTTAATAGCAATTTCAAGGCTCATCAGCCAGGTTTACATAGCTTGAGCTCCAGTAGGTTTCCCATTCGTGGATAAGAATGCCAAGTCTTAACATTTGATGAAGCATTTTTTGAGAAAGGTATAGATTATGGTGGAATGTAGTCTGGCTGTTGTGGTGGCCTATGAAGGATGTGTGTAAATAGGAAAATGTGCTGGTTATAGAGCAGTAAAAAGAAAAGCACTTGGATGCAGATTCTATACCGCTAGCTAGTGGTGGGTAAAAAAAAACAAAAACCTATGAATCAATGTCGATTGATTATTCTCTGTACTTGGTGAATTACACGCTCAGTATGTGTTTCTTCCAAAACTTCTGGATAACTAGATCTGGTAGCTAGTGAAGCGTGCCACTCATCAAGATTGGTAAATCTAGTGCCAAGAGCCAAACGAAGGCGCAGAAAAAGGGAATCGACCTAAGGAGAAGCATCAATACAGAGGTAAGGGATAGATTAGAAGGGGTTTTAAACGAGAAGATTGGAGATGAAGACTGGGCACAGGAATTGTGATCGGATATTCATGTTGTAATGGAGAGAAACGCAAAGGAGATCCAAACATCAGAAACACACAAAATTGAAGTTCCAGATACTCCAATAAAATTGGGGGCAGTGGGAAAGAAGCTCAAATAGGGAGATAATGCGGAGGACATTGTGGAAGAGAAGAGCTGGAGCACTCTCTTTAACAGTGAGAAAGGGGACATCAAGTACTTTGATCCAACAAATGTGGAAGGGACTCTAACGGAATAAATATCTATTGAATAAGTGGAGGAAAGAGAGAAGTAGTGGAATGCAACTATCATGTGTAGAACGTTGGGTTGTCATCCTCTATTTTAAGGTAATCGGAGGATATTTTAATCGAATTTGGGGGAATAGAGTATCTAAAGTTTGGCTGCTTGAATTGGGTATATACATAGTGAATTTTGTGTGTTAATCCTTCTGTGATGATATAATTGAGGAAGGAGTATTATTCATTAATAACAAACCGATCATAATCAAACTATGGTCGAAGAACTTCGAAATTGCTGAACCTGATACTGTCCCAGTCTGGATACAACTGTCAAATTCGCTATAGGTATATTGGTAGCCAAAGATTATCTGTAAGGTTCCAGTCCCATAGGGAAGCTAATAGGTTTAGACAAACCAACTCTTGAAAAAGAGAGGCTGTCATATGCAAGGGTGCAAGTAGAAGCGCAACTCGGGGGGGGGGTCACTACCTGATCTGGCACCATATCTGAATGAAGAAGGGGTGATAAAACACAAACAACTGATTTATGAATGGAAACCAATTAAATGTGTTGAATGTGAATCATTTAGAACTTGACATGAAAGTTTCCAGGAAAAAAGAGACTGCTAGACTTGATACTGAGAGGAGAAGAATATGTGTGCTAGTAGGCATCCAGCAAACATGTATAGTTACAAAAGGGAGCACTGAGAAGCAAATTTAGGATTTGCAATAGTTTCACAATGAAGAAAGGGGGGATGAAAGGTTGATGGAAGCTGCTGAAGAGGAGAGGATGAGAAAAAGGAAGTACACTTAACTTACTGATCCTCCTGATGGACAGTAAAATCTTAAGCTGAAATATAAGGGGTTTTAAGAAAATGCTGACGCATGGTTAGATTAGAAGAATCTGCATGCAAGATCATTTTGGATTGATGGGGTTGTTGGAAACAAGAGTCAAAGTAGAAAATCAACAAAAAAATATGGGGCAAAATAGGCTTGGGATGACATTTGGAAACAAATGGAGATGTGGTGGACTGTGGAAGAATACAGATTTGCTGATGGAATGATTACTTTGGAGTGAAAATCATCAGTAAAGGGGATCAATGGATTGGCATGGTAGTAGAGATAAAAACCATGAAATGGAGTTTTATCTTACTGTTATATATGGATACAACACCATAGAAAAAAGAAAAGGAATGTGGAGTTATTTGGATCACATTGGACTGAGGGATAAGCCATGGGCTACGATTGGAGATTTTAACTCTCCCCTGAAGTTCGATGACAGACAAGGAGGAAATAAGGTTGAAGCCAAGGAAATTAAAGACTTCCAGGACATGGTGGGAACCTTACAGTTACATGAAATGAGGACAGTTAGGGCCAAATTCCATTGGAGTAATAGGAGATGGAGAAAGAATTTATAGCAGGATAGATAGATGTTAATAAATATGGAGCGGATAGAGAAGCTCAGGAATTCTTACTGCGAGTGTAAATCTGAAGATATTTCTTATCACTCAATAATACTGATGAGATTACAGGAGGCTAAGGGGAATACTGTGAGAATCTTCAAATATTTCAACATGTGGGCTTTATCCCATTTGTTTAAACTGGTGGTGCAAGCAGTGAGGACAAGAAGGAAAATTGAAATCTTGTAGGATCTATTCAAGGCACTGCAAGATCTTAGCTCCCACTGTCAAAATTGAACCAAAAATAATTCTCAGGGATTGGGAGTAAAGCAAAAAAGGCAGTAGTGACATGGCAAAAAGCAATGGAGGACCTGAACAGAGAACCTTGGATTAAGGTATTGCAAAAAAGGGAAACATAAGCCAGGAATAAGGCTGAAAGCTGAGAGAAGAAGAAGCTCAATATCTCCAACAAAAATCCAAAATACTATGGCTGAAAGAGGGTGACATTCCAAAAAGTATGATTTACGTTTCCATTAAAAAGAGGCAGTACCGTAATCATACTGTAAACTTACATGTGGATGAGAGATTGGTGGATAATCAAAAGCTGACTCAAGATGGTCTTCTAAAACACTTTGAGATACAACTTGTGGGGGAATTCCTTGCACGAAAGCTTAATAAGAGTGTTGATAGAATGGGGGAAACTCTTACAGTAAAATAGCATGCATTACTGATCAGGGAAATGAGTTCAGCAGAAATATTGCAGGCGTTAAAGGGTATCCGGTCAAAGAAAGGTCCAGGTAAGGACGGGTTTTCAAGCAAATATTTTAAGGATGCTTGGGAGTTAGTAGGAGAGGACAATAAAACTGTTGTGCGGAATGGAGAAAGAACAGAAATTATGAACGAAAATAACAAGACACAAGATTTACGTGGTTCACCAATTTGGCTATATCCACGGGAGACAGATTCACTATAATAGGTAGCAGGTTACAGACGCCAAGAAATTGGCCAGATTTCTACCTATCTAAGTGCAGAACAGAATTAATGTTTACAGAGAGAAGAGAGACACTTTATATATTGTCTCCACTAAACCCTAACAAACTGGGATTGGAACAAAACACAATTCGGCCCAAATCAACACCAGTCCAAATTGGAATTGGAATTATATTCTTATCATAATTGTAGATGTAGTTGTATTCCAGGCCAGGGTCGCAGAAGCGGCTATTACAGTATTCAAGGCATACCAACAAATCTCCACCTTGACTTGAATCCTCAAAGTAGAAAACTCCAGATGCACCATTACAGTGCCAGATGAGTAGACTTCGCCCTCCACTCCCGGGATTGCCCATAGAGCACCTAATCAGCTCTGATGTTCAGCAAGTCCAAACAGTGTTGAAACTTGCTATGTGGAACAGGTTTGGTGAACATATCAGCGGGTTGTCAGCAGTTCTCACTTTCTTCACCCTGATTCTCCTCTCACTCCTCAGGAAATGATATCTGACATCAATATGCTTGGTCCTCTCATGATGGACCTGATCCTTGGCTAGGCAGATTGCACTCAAACTGTCACAATATACAGTAGCCTGATCATGATGTAGACCAAGATCACTAACCAGTCCTTTCAGCCATATTCCCTCCTTTGCAGCCTCTATCAAAGCCATGTACTCTGCTTCCGTAGTAGACAACGTCACTGTAGGTTGCAAAGTCGCCTTCCAACTAACCACAGAACCTCCCAAAGTGAATACATAACCAGTCATCGATCTCCTCGTGTCAACATCACTAGCATAATCAGAATCAGAGTAGCCTGTAACTAAGCACTCCGTATCACCTCCATAAATGAGGCCCACATCAGACGTACCACTAAGATGCTTGAAGATCCTCTTCACAGCTTGCCAATGTTCCTTTCCCGGTTGCCCCATGAACCAGCTCACAACACTGACTGCCTGTGCTAAATCTGGCCTCGTGCAAACCATAGCATACATCAAACTCCCTACTGCGCTGGCATAAGGAACCCGAGACATATACTCATTCTCCTCGTCTGACTGAGGAGCAAACATAGTGGTGAGATAAATATTTGCAGCACTAGGAGTGTCTATAGGTTTGGCTGTAGACATGCCAAACCTAGCCAACACTTTCTGAATGTAGCCTTTCTGTGACAAGAAAAGCTTCCGCTGACTTTGATCCCTAAGAATCTCCATTCCTAGTATCTTCCGAGCTGCACCCAGATCCTTCATCTCAAACTCAGCACTAAGAAGTCCTTTCAACTTCTGAACCTCATGCTTACTCTTTGCGGCTACCAGCATGTCATCTACATAAAGCACCAGATAGATGAATGACCCATCTCTCAACCTGCTGTAGTAGACACAATAGTCATAAGCACACCTCGTATATCCCAGCTGAAGCATGTAACTATCAAACTTCTTGTACCACTGCCTCGGAGACTGCTTAAGTCCATACAAAGACTTCTTCAACTTGCAAACATACTTTTCCTTGCCAGGAACCTGGAAACCATCTGGCTGAGTCATGTACAACTCTTCCTCCAACTCTCCATGTAGAAAAGCGGTCTTCACATCAAGTTGCTCGAGCTCCAAATCCTGATGTGTTACCAAGGCTAGCAACACTCTGATGGAAGTGTGTCTGACCACTGGTGAGAAAATCTCATTATAGTCTACCCCCTCCCTTTGACTGAAACCTCTTGCAACAACTCTTGCCTTGTACTTGACTCCCTCTGCAGGTGATATTCCTTCCTTCTTCTTGAAAACCCATTTGCAACTGATTACCTTTCTCCCTTGAGGCTGTTTGACTAATTCCCATGTCTGATTCTTCTGAAGAGACTCCATCTCATCTCCCATTGCAGCAAGCCATTTATCAGCATCAGTACATGAAGTAGCCTCTCTGAAAGTTGATGGCTCTTGAGTATCCACTTCCTCGGCAACTGACAGTGCATAACCCACCATATCCTCAAACCCATATCTCTTTGGCGCCCCAACTCCAACCCTCCTGGGTCGGTCCTGAGCTAAACTGCAGACTGTAGCTCCTGATGGTTGAGGATCTGGTGGTAGAGATTCCGGTATCTCAGATTCTGTCTGTGGCTCTTGATCCACCTCAAATTGTTCCAATCTATTTTCACCTTGAGTGACTTCAAGCTCCACCTGTTTATCAACTCCACTAGTTTCTGGCACAACTGTGGGCTTCACCATAGATCTAAGCAAAGAATTTTCATCAAATACAACGTCCCTGCTCAGAATAACCCTCTTCTCAGACGGAGACCATATCCTGGAGCCTTTAACTCCATCTCCATAACCCACAAAGACACCCTTCTTGGCTCGGGGCTCTAACTTACCATCACTAACATGATAATAAGATGTACAACCAAAAACTTTTAACTTGGAGTAATCAACAACTTTACCTGACCACAACTCCATAGGTATTTTGCACTCTATACCCGTGTGAGGCCCGCGGTTGATCAGGTAACAAGCTGTACTCACCGCCTCTGCCCAGAATCTCGTTTCCAAACCAGCATTAGAGAGCATGCACCTTGCTCTCGCCAGCAATGTCTGATTCATCCGCTCAGCTACACCATTCTGCTGTGGCGTATTCCTGACTGTATGATGACGAGCAATCCCTTCATCCCTACAGAACTGATCAAACTCAGACGAGCAGAATTCCAGCCCATTATCAGTTCGAAGCCTCTTGATCTTCTTCCCGGTCTGATTCTCCACCAAAGCTTTCCACTCCTTGAACTTCGAGAAAGCTTCACTCTTATGTTTCATCATGATAACCCAAGTCATCCTTGAGTAGTCATCAATCAGAGAAACAAAGTACCTGTGACCTCCCAGCGACTCAACTCGGGAAGGTCCCCAACAATCAGAATGGATGTAATCCAATGTGCCATTTGTTCTATGAATTGCCTTAGGGAACTTGCTGCGGTGATGCTTCCCAAAAACGCAATGCTCACAGAAGTCCAAACTCTTGACCTTGTGGCCACCAAAAAGATCATATTTCGATAGAATCTGCATCCCTCTTTCACCCATATGACCAAGCCTCATATGCCATAACTTAGTCATATCATCCTGGTGAACCTCCGAAGATGCAACATTAACAGAATCCATAACCGTGGAACCTTGTAGAAAATACAAAGTACCATGCAGAACACCTTTCAGAACCAGCCTAGAACCTTTGCAGACACACAGAACTCCATCACTCCCTGAGTAGACGAAACCCTTTCTATCCAACGTAGGAAGAGAAATCAGATTCTTTGTCATCGATGGAACATGCCTGACATCGTTCAAAGTACAGAAACTACCATCATGCGTCCTGATCTTGATTGAACCAATCCCAACTACCTTGCACGCAACACCATTTGCCGTAGTAATGATGCCCTCAGCTTGCTCATAAGTTGAGAAATAATCTCTCCTTGGGCATATATGGTAGGATGCCCCAGAATCAAGAAACCACGCATTAGAATGATTATTTTGCCCAGTAACAGCTAGAGCAAAATCATCTTCAGAACTGAAATCCCCTTCAGCCACAGCAGCAGTACCAGATGTACCCCCAGATTTACTAGCCTTATTCGGACACTCCTTTTTCCAATGCCCCTTCTCCTTACAGTAGTTACAAACATCATTGGCCTTGGGACCCTTTGAAGATGACTTCTTGCCCTTCTTCTTATTGCCAGTTTCCTTGCCTTTTGTGTTTCCGTCACTAGCAAACAAGCCAGTGGCCTGACTTTCTGTACCTGTACTGTTTGCCTTATGTCGCAACTCTCTAATATGGAGAGAGGATCTTACTTACTCCAGAGACACAGAATCTTTACCAACAATAAATGACTGAACAAAATTCTCATACGAAAGTGGTAAAGAAACTAGCAAAATCAAAGCAGCATCTTCATCTTCAATTTTCACATCTATATTTCGCAATTCTAATAACAAAGTATTCAATTGCTCTAGATGGTCTCTGAGTTGCGTACCTTCCTGCATTCGGAGACCGAAGAGGTGTTGTTTCAGAAGCAACTTGTTGGTTAGAGATTTCGTCATATACAAACTCTCCAACTTCAGCCACAGTTGTGCAGCAGTCTCCTGATCTGAGACCTCAGTGATGATTTCGTCTGCGAGACACAACATAATCGTCGAGTGTGCCTTTTCTTCCAGACTCACAACATCGCCAGAACTGCTCGCGAAATCCTTCGTCAGCGGAGTCCACAAACCTTGCTGTTTCAGCAAAGCTCGCATCTTGATCTGCCATAAACTGAAACTGTTTCTCCCGGTAAACTTGTCGATCTTCACGTTCAACCCAGACATCTTTCTCCCCGATCAGCCCCGATCTGATGAGCCCAGAATCCGATACACCCACTACGGATCTCACCGGAAAAGGAAACCGCTCTGATACCAGTTTGTTGTGCGGAATGGAGAAAGAACAGAAATTATGAACGAAAATAACAAGACACAAGATTTACGTGGTTCACCAATTTGGCTACATCCACGGGAGACAGATTCACTATAATAGGTAGCAGGTTACAGACGCCAAGAAATTGGCCAGATTTCTACCTATCTAAGTGCAGAACAGAATTAATGTTTATAGAGAGAAGAGAGACACTTTATATATTGTCTCCACTAAACCCTAACAAACTGGGATTGGAACAAAACACAATTCGGCCCAAATCAACACCAGTCCAAATTGGAATTGGAATTATATTCTTATCATAATTGTAGATGTAGTTGTATTCCAGGCCAGGGTCGCAGAAGCGGCTATTACAGTATTCAAGGCATACCAACAAAAATTTCAATAAAAAAGTTTTTTTATAGTGAGGCCGTATTCCAGATGATTTTTGTGAACCAGTCATTGCACTGATACTAAAACACAAAACCTCTAGGAGGCAGCAAACTACAGGCCGATAGCGCGTTGTTCAGTGATTTATAAAATGATTACGAAGGTTATATGTTCCGGATTGAAAGATGTGCTAGCTGAGATTTTAAATCCAAATCCGAGTGCTTTTGTGCAAGGGAGGCAACTAGCTCACAATTTACTGCTTACTCATGAGTTACTCCAGAAATAACATACGCCAGGGATGAAGAAAAGCTGTGTTTGCAGGTGAACATCAACAAGGCATTCCATAGCATAAACTGGAGATTCTTGGAGGACTGGATGACAGATCTAAAGTTTCCCAGTCTATTAAACAGGTTGATCAAGAACTGGACCATGTCAGCTTCCATTTGTTTATCATTTAACGGTAGACAAACTGAATCTTTTGCAGGACGGAGAGGGATGAAGCAAGGGGATCCTCTTTCCCCCTTGATCTTCGTGTTATGTATGGAGTACTTCTTGAGGGTTGATGATGATCAGGATGAAGTAGAGCATTGACTTCCATCAGAGATGCAGCAAAGTGGGAATTCACTCACTGCTATTCGTAGATAACATCCCTATCTTCTGTGCAACAACCAAGAAATCTGTAGAAGGAGTGAGAATGTCTGAATGACTTTATGCAGGTTACAGGGTTGGCCATCAGTGAACGAAAATATAAGCTGTACTTTTAAGTAATGGAGGAGACTGATAAGCATATGCAAGCATTGATACGGAATGTGCAAAAAGGTGAGTTCCCGATGCAGTATCTAGGTTTACCACTGTGGAATGCAAGGTGCAACAAACATGATTATGGGCTGATTGAGAAAATAAGGGGGAAACTTTATATGTGGTCTATAGGCACCCTTTCATATTCCGGGAAGGTGATGCTAATTAACAAAGTGATGCTGAGCATAACAGGCTATTGGGCTTGTATTTTTAGGCTACCTGAAAGTGTACACGAGGAGATAGTCAAGATATGCCGGAATGTTCTATGGGGGAGAGAGGAGGGGAAAATGGTTTCACCCCCATATCTTGGGAAGCAATATGTAGAAGTAAAAGGAGAGGAGGAATGGGGTTGAAAGACCCATCGACATGGAACAAAGCTGCGCTGATCAAGCTTATATGGGATCTGAATTCCAAGCAGGACATCTTGTGGGTATGCTGGATAAATGAATATTATTTGAAGGGTGAAAAATGGGAGAAACATCAGTGCAAGGAACATCAGGGCATGGAAGAACCTTAATCGACTGAAATTGAAGATGCATAAATTTCCAAAGACGGGGAAGGTGAGCACCCGTCGGATTTATGATGATCTAAAAGGTAGGAATATATCTATAAGCTTGGAGAAGGGGGGTTAGCTACGGTGGATAGATTGCAGAAGTACAAGGTTTTGGGTGCTCAGCCGAATTGCAGGCTATGCGGAAAAGCACAAGAGACTGAACAACACTTGTTCAGTAAATGTGAATACACAAAGGCTATACTATAGAATCTGATAGATTACAAATTGAGAGACTGGAGAAGCATCAAACTAGCTATGATGAGACTGATCAGGAGAAAACAAAATGAAAAAATGATGAAGCGGGCAGCGAGTCTTTACCACATATGAGAGGAGAGGAATGACACAATTTTCAATGGCAAAGAGAAGAAGGAGATCATGATCTGTAATGGAGTGGAAACTGAATGGAGATGGCAGAATGCAATGGATTGGACGAAGGAATTAGCCGAGGATTTTAGCCGAAACAACTTTTGAGTAGTAACAGGTTACTATAGATTCTTTTTTAGAGTAATTGTATAGGAAGCAAAAAATGGACCGAAATGTAACGGGCTGGGAGGGAAGGCCCAAATTTTGTACTTTGGGTTTTGCAATTGAATATGCGAAAGTTCACCAAAAAAAACAAAAACCTAAAATCGGTATAAATTGTAGAGTCCGTCTCTTGAAAGACGGTCTTTCCATAAGTTATGGAAAGACCAAGGTTTAAAGTGTAAACTAGAAGAAATTAAGATTAAATTTTCGGGTTGCATGAACCGGGTTATAAATTTTATAACTACTACATGTTTCATACTAAAACTTTAATATTGCAACTAAGACCTTTTACATTTTATTATTCTAATCAAACCCCGTCTTTCCATAAGCCTATGGAAAGACCGTCTTTCCCAAGGCTTTGCCTAAATTGTATTCGAATAACTCCAATCAAATTTAAAATACAATTTATAGATAAACAAATTGAATAAACCGATTCTTGAATATGATTTTTGGTTTGATTTTGGATATTGAAACTCAATCCAAATATTGACTCGAATATTGAATTGCAATTTAAAAATATATTAATTATGTATATTAATAATATAATTTTAAAACCTTTAAATTGTTATGGTTGAATATGTATTGTAAGTGTTGGATTTTTATTTTAAACACTCGAGTTTCATAACAAATCAGTCATACTGCCTCAGATCATGCCTTTTTTGGACCTTGATACTGTGTCTTTTCTTCAGGAAGCAATTTTAGTCCCAGGAAGGAAGGATAGACTGGTATGGAAACCTGAACCTTCAGGTAACTTTACTTCTAAATCTACCTACCAAATGCTCACTCAGATGCCAGGTAATTTCCCTGCCCCAAAACTCATTTGGAATAATGCATTGCAAAAAAAGATATCCATCTTTACTTGGAAAATGCTGCAATCATTCTTACCTTTTGATGAGGTACTCATTAAATGTGGTTTCAGCCTAGCCTCTAAATGTCCTGCATGTTTAAATTCTGATTCTATACATCATTTTTTCATTTCATGTCATATTGCTAAAGCAGTTTGGGATAACATGGCTTCATTAGTTAATTTTCAGCTGCAAGACACTCATTCTCTGCCTCAGAGATTTTTTATTTTCTGGAATACCACAGATCTACCCAACTGGAAACATTTTATCTGCAAAATAGCACCTTCTATAATTTGTTGGTCACTTTGGAAAGCTAGGAATAGATTCTTACATGATAATGTACCTTTTGACTCAGATCTGATAGCCAAAGAGATTCTCAACCTATTCAAATTGGCTTTCCTAACTACCCCAAGGACATATTTCACTCACTCTTCTATCTCTTTACCTTTCCATCAGTGGATACCTTTCATTAGACCCCCACCTAAGCCTAATATATCAACTATTATGTGGGAGAAACCTCCAGTTGGGTTTTTTAAAATTAACACTGATGCTTCTTGGTATTCTGATAAAGCTGCTGCTGGTATAGTAGCTAGGGACTGCTGTGGTAACTTGATTAACTTATATTCAGAGTCCATCTCTGCTGATTCTCCCATTGAGGCTGAAATGAAAGCCATTTTACTGGCTGTGCAAGCTTTGCCTGGAATTCATTCTAAATGCATTTTAGAAACTGATTGTAAGCAAGCAATCAACATGATAAACTGCCCCTTTTCAGCCAATTGGAAACTCTTTAACTTAGCTTTCAAAATTAATGGACTTATGTGTGGTGCAAAGTTGATTCATGTTTTTAGGGAAGGTAACTCTGTAGCAAATGCGACTGCAAGGTATCATACTTGTCATCTTCAAAGTATTCAGTCTTACAACATTCCTCAGTACATTAAGGGACTTATAATGTTAGACAAAGATCAGGTTCCTCATGTTAGGGCTCACTAGTATTTCTCACTTAGACACGGATGCTACTGATATATACTGCTTTCTCTGGTACTTGCAGAGCATGATCCAGCGCATTTGGCTTTCAACCGTTGCACCTTCACTCTTGGCATTCATTGCAATTCATTGGAACAATACTGGACCTCACTCTTGGCATTACATTTTGAACAGTACTGCTCAGATACTGCCTTCCTCTTCAGATCAGTTCATTCTGATCCACTGCTTAACAGTACTGCTGGGATACTGCCCTCCTCTTACTCTAATTTAGGGTTTATATGTTGCCTGGCCGGAGGTGTTAATTAACACGAGGGGTGGAGATTTTCACCTCCGGATCGCAACTTTTCCAATACATTTTGTTAGATTAATCTTGGTCACAATATAGTTCTCGATATAGGATTAGTAGGACTTTTGGAGGGCAATTCTGTTGCCTCATCGTAAACTTTGATCTCCTTTTGTACTAATACTTTATCTGAGGAATGGGGATCCTCTAATATAATACCCCCACCTTCGGGTGATTTCATTAAAAAAAAAAATGAATATAATTTCAAATTAATATATATATTTTAAACAAATTTTAAAATAAAATTTCCCATGAATTCAGTCTATTCAGTTTGAAACCAAAATCAAACTGAAATCGAATTTCAAATTCGGTTAGGATAATTTAGTTTTTCAAGTTATTCAAATCGATTTTGATTATCAGTTTTTACATATAAAACCAAATAACTCGAAACGAATAAGTTGATAATTGATTAAACCGACCTGCCGGCTCACCCATACTAGAATTTAGGACACTTAATAGTGTGTGAGAAGGCATAATAATGGGGGGAGTTTAGTGTAATTACCATAAGAATTGCCCCCGTGAGAGAAGTTCAACGAGAAGACATCATTACCTGGTAGTTTGTTGTAAAATATTGTATACAAATAGTTACCTCTGAATGGAGAATTTCACATTTCTTTTATTTTTTCAAGTTTGACACAATTTTTTATTTTAAATTTTTCAAGAAAAATTGCCACATTTGCAAAATTTAATTGCGTAGACATTACTCATTAAAAATTTTAATTCCTTTATTTAATTCCCTTCACACATAATATTTTTTAAAAAAATAACACATAAACCTGTGATGTCAAATATAGAAAAAACAATACTTCTTAATCAACACAACATTGAGAAACATTAGGCTTTGAGGTGATTCAATTTAATGTGAAAATTCAAATTGGATTATGAACAAAGTATTGGGCATATAGCAATATTGGGCATGTAAATTTACAGGTTTTGAACAAATTGTAAATAAAAAGTCAAGCTAATTTTCCTTTCTGAGTCATATAATATAAATGTTAAGAATATGAGTTAAAAGTGTTGCAAAAGTGTAAAGGAAGAAGTTATAAAGCAAGCAGGGTTATGATATTTTATATCTTTGTGGTTGCATAAATAGGGATGGACGTCGGGTCGATTTAATCAGTTTTTTAGTTTATTTGGTTCGGGCTATTTGATTTTGTCCCTAAAACATAAAACTAAAACAAATCCGAATAGCCCAAAATTGTTATCCGAACCAAATTTGAAATTCGGTTTCAAACTAAATAATTGAATTAGTGGGAAATTTTATTTAAAAATTACTAAAAATATATAAACTAATTTAAAATTCTATAAAAATATGTAATTTAATTTCAACATCATCAAACTCAAGTGTTTAAAATAAAAATCAAACGACTACTATACAAATTCAACCATAATAATTTTAGAGTTTTAAAATTATATTATTAGTATATAAATAATTTATTTAATTTTTAATTGAAATTTATCTTCGGGTCGGTTTTCGAATTGAGTTTCAATATCCAAAACCAAACAAAAAACTATGTACAATAATTGGTTTACACAATTCAGTTATCCAAAAACCGTATTTTAAATTTGGTTTAGGTAATTCGAATTCGGATTATTCAGTTTTCAGTTTGGTTTTTTATTTTTTTGTCCACCCCTATGCATAACAGTCGGAAAAATGTCACTTTTTCATAGTTCGTATATAGATCAGTTTTGACTTGCCCCGAACCGGTTGTCGTTAAAACTCGACCCAATGGGCTTACGGGTCAAAGATGAAGATTAATATTCTATACTTGTTTTACTGCTTATCTACCAAGGGGTAGTAAGCAGCAAGCCTTTGGTTTGTCCACAAGGATGTTAGGGCTCAAGTACTAATTAAAACACAAGCTCGTGTGGGTCATCAATCGGCTTGAGTGAAAGGAGCAGCTAGTAGTGTAGACATGCAACTGGGGGGAAGGGGTTTGGTGTTTTCAACTAACAACTACAAGCATGCAATTGAAAAACAAGTACGATTTTTACTAGGCACTTGGGAATCATTTAGCAACATGATTGTTCTAATGCTTCAATCCTCAATTCATTCACATATAGACATACAAAAGACTGATCAGTGTGTTCATAACATGTGGTGTGGCTGATGGCAAACACTTCCCCAACCCTGTCATGATGGGTGCTCTCGTAACCCTCTATCGGCACCGCCATCGTAATTAGGGGAGTACAACAAGGTCCAACCATCGTTGCAGGTTTATTTCTCCCCCATTCTATTTCATCCCAGGCTTTCACCATGAATGCAACTACTCCCCCCTTTCATATATACGCTAGGCTCAAGGTTCGTAGGCACCTTATCTATGATACCAACACAATACCTAGCTTGCTACTATTCATTATCTCTACCCAAAACCTCTCAGACAATAGTTACAAAGTCTGCTAGGACTGGTGGGACGGCAAATAGGTCAGAGCATTCTCGAATCCCCTGGGTACACACCCACATGGACGCGTTCTCCCCTACCCATTCTAACATCCAGGTTTCTCTTCCCAAGTGGGCATCAATAATTTCACCATACGTGAGTATATCCCAAATTGTGTGCTTATAAGTGGTGTACTACTCATGTATTGATAACATTCAAGAACAATCACAATAATATCACAAACACAAATATAGGATGAATCTAATGAATCTCATAAAGAATTTAGAATATACCAAGTGCCAAAATGAATCCCAAGCTAAAAAGCTACTCTACATAGCTTAGATCCATGGAAAATATTATGTTAGATTCCATGGATCTAGAAAATAAGATGAAAGGAAAAAAGAAAGCAAAAGAAAAAGAAGAAGGAAGGAGAAGAAGAACTCGCCTCTCCCTTCCCTCAAAGCTAGAGAGATATTCTACTCAACATTAGACCTAGGTTCTATTCTACTTCCTAATGGTTTAGTAGAAAACTAAGGCTCCTATATATAGTAGTAGGGGATTGGGCCTAAAAATATGACCAAAATAGGCCAAAAATAGCAAAACCCTAGATCAGCCGCCAAGGCTTCACAGACCGACACAGATGTCACGGTCCGTGAAACATTCAAGCATGGGGAGTGGGATTTAGTGTGGTCTGTGAACATTCAGATCCACAGGTCGTGGAATCTAGCGTGGTCTGTGAAGCAGGTCTCGTGCCACGGTTCATGAAGATTCTCACGAACCGCAAAAGGTTCACGGTGTTTTCTTAGAAATTTTTACAATCTATGAAGGTTTTCATGGGCCATCACCAAACTTAGCCAAATCTTCAATTCTTCATCCCCTTCCTTCACGGCTCGGTGCTTTTGTCACGGCCTGGCGCCTTGCCTCGTGAAGGTCTTGTGTAAGTCTTCACAAAACCCCTAGATCCTTGTGTACTATGGGCTATGAAGAATTTCACAGGCCACTGGTGCTTGACCATGCACGGTTTGTGACCGGCCGCTGGTGCTTCGTTGGCTGAAATTCTTTTGCTTATTATGGGTGAACCATTAGTTGGGAGTTCTAGTAGTTGATTTTATATTAATTGAGAAGACAAATCCAATGGAACCACTCTTGAAGGCTAATTCTTCCTGGATCGTTCATTAGTTGGGAGTTCTAGTAGTTGATTTTATAGTAATTGAGAAGACAAATCCAATGGAACCACTCTTGAAGGCTAATTCTTCCTGGATCGTTCTTGGACAAAGGCAACACTCCTCGGACCACGATTCACCTTTTTCTCCTTTGGCCATCTTGAACTCTGAAGCAGCCTTTATTTGGCTTCAATCTCCTTCTACCACGCATTGATGTTCATGGCCTTCATCTTCTACCATTCTAATGTGAATGGCCTTTGCCTTTTCCACTGTTCTTGCAAACGACCTTCAATCTTCTACTGCCCTTGAGAACGGCCTTCACATAGAATGTAACAAAAAAGTACCCATGGGTGACCAAATAAAGATGATCACAAGGAAGATCAAGGAACCTGTAGATACACGATGTCCATTAGTACCAATTAAGTCTACAAAATGTGAGATTTCGAAAAGGAAACCAAACATGACCGTCTAAACCCCTTGACACGTAAAATTAACTAATACTAGCTATCCACCAACTAAAAGTAACTAAAAACTATGTCAAATGCATTGGTTAAAGAAGCGTGATGGTGCAGATTAAGTTAATTTTAAAAATAAAGAAAAATGCAATCCTAACTTGAAAAGTATAAGTCCTGATATAGTGTAAGGAAAATAAAAAATGAAAATGAGTATTTAAGTGCACCCAAATGAAATTTAATAATTAAATTTCCATATATAGGATTGAGTTTAAAATGTTATACTCCCTCCATCCCGGAATAATTGACACATACACTTTTGACTCAGTATTTTATGCAAGCTAATGTGGTAGAAAATAATTGTGAAAAACTAGGGATATTTTGAGAAAATGGTGGGTGATAAGGTCTTGGCCAATTCTACCCAAACCGTACACTTTTAGCCCTGATGGGCAAAGGAAAAAGGCAAGCCCAGCTTTCTTAAGAAGGCAACAACATAAACGAACAGGACGTGGATGAGACCTCTCACGACTCATCAGCCACCAAACACACATATAACAAAAGGAATATACTTGAAAAGAGGTAATATTACAATTACAACACTATTCACCTAAGAAACTCGAACAAACATAGCTGGACGGAGCGATAGAGCAGGCACAATCCTGCACGTGCCTGCCTGACCTTAGTCTGTCTGTCTTGTAGCTTCGGGTGAAAGCTGAATGGGAGGAGATCATGAACATGAGGATTGCAAAATATGGCATTAACATTAACATTGTCTGAGGGGATTGCATCATATTCTTAGCATCCATACAACTTGAATGACATAGAGGCAAAACCGGTGGGAAACTTGTTTAACTAGGTGGTCATAGAGAACGTGACATAGTTGAAGAATGACAATACCCCAATGCTGACACCGATGGGAGAAAGAAACCAGCTTTGTACGGCAACGGAGCTCACAAATTACTCAGAGATACTCCAGAAGATCATGGCATCTCAGAAGGAGGTGATGAGAGGTTGCAGGAAATGGATGATAGCCAAAACAGGCAGACGAAGTGAAGAGGGCCTGACCAACAGCCAACCCATCTTTTCTTGGAGCATAAAGGTGACAGCAAAGCACCAAGTCAAATGGGGAATGGCTCGGAGTAGAAGCACCTTCAGAAGAAAGACACATGTCGAAGGGGAGGAGACTGCAGTAGATCGTGAATGGCAGGAGGGCTATGTGCTGCCGTCGAGAATAAAAGAGCATGCCAAGGGTATGACCCTAGTTAAAGGAATATAACATGAATGGAGGAAAGAAAGCATAGGCTCACCCTTCACTAGGAGGATCCCGATGTTCATGGCGGACCAGAAGTTAAAAATATCGGTGAAACTGGGACATTACAATGGTCAGGCAGATCTGGAGGATCATTTGCATATATTTTCCCCCAAAATGGTACCTTTGCGATACCGCATGCCATTTGGTGCAAGGTGTTTGCAACTACCTTGATGCCAGCAGCCAGAGTATGGTTTAAGAACCTGGAGGATGAGATGATCGACAACTTCAGTCAGCTTGAGCAGAAGTTCCTAGCACGGTTTATGCGGAGAAAGATATTCCAAAAGACAAGGTCTGAGCTGCTGGTTATCAGGTAAAAGCCATCAGAGACACTGACGGCGTACTTGGAGCAATTAATTGATGAGGCAAATAGGTTGAAAGAAAGAAGCAGTCAGTTCCTCGTTGACACATTCATAAATGGCTTGAGGCATGAGCTGTTACTGAGGGAATGCACCCTAGACCCACAAGGGATGATTGGCGAGATGATGAAGAGAGTTGGAAACTAATAGAGTAGACCTAGCCGAGAGGTGAAGAAAGGAAACACCGGGTGTCCATGGTCATCAGAGGGCTAATGCAGATGGGGATGGAAAGACGAGGAAGGCTAAGCATGCCAAAACAGGCATCCAACAAATGCCTAGCAGATTCAACAGGTCGGAAATGGTCCACACCCCTCATCAAAATTCCCAAAGAGATTTTTTCCATGTACACAAGGAAAGATATACTGGATGTGTGCAAAGGATTAAGAGAAATAAATCCCACTTCCATTACTACCACGATGATCACGACCACGACACGAACAATTGCATCCATTTGAAGCACAACATAGAGGATTGCATCCAAAATGGCGAGGTGGCGCACTTAGGAAAGAGTGCAAGGGCCCAAAACAAAACCACATATTAGAACAAGAATAAGCATAAAAGCTCCAGCAAGTAACAAAAGGGGCATGACAGAGCAAGAATCCCTGATGGGGAACGTAGACAAGATAAAGCAGAAGAGGTCGCCAGGGATGAGACAAGGGAAGAATAAGGCAAAAGGCAGAGAGAAAATTCCCCCGTGGAGGAAAACAGGACAACGACGGTGACATACATGTACGCTATCATATGTGAAAGCACTGGAGACAGAACATAGTCTCAAAAGAAGGCGATGTAGGAAGACATTGCAGCCAACATCGACAGACATGAAGTTGGGCCCAAATGAAGCAATAATGTTTGACACCAACGACCCAATACCAGACAAGACGGCTGGCATAGATGCATTGGTGATAATGGTATGGGTGATAGAAAATAAAATTCACCAGGCGTACGTGGATAGCTCATGTTTGGAAGAAACCATGTATTGGCATTGCTTAGAGAATCTGGATGAGAACACGAGGAGGAAATTGGAACCAACAGAGACTCTACTTGTGGACTTTGCACACAGAATAGTATGACCTGAAGGAAACCTACTCCTCCCGATGACGGTGGGGGAAGGAGATAAGAGCTATATCTTGGACATGGAGTTCATAAACGTGAAAGCGAACAACCCGTATAGTTTGATACTGGGTAGGCCAGCATTAGCACTCCTGAAAGGTATAGTATCAAGCCTGTATCTGCTCTTGAAATTCCTAACCAGGGGAGGAATAGTTGCACCCAAGAGAGATGAACAGAATGCTACAGAGTGTCATATAATCGCTCTCAGCAAGCGCAAGCTAGAAGATGGAAGCGGGAATCAAGGGAGACAAGCTAGCAAGGCCAGACCTGGCAGGATGATCACAAGCAAAGGTGATCCATCAAAGCTAGGTTCAGAAGTGGAAGCAGTAAAAATGAAAGGGGACCAGTGAGTACATTTGTGACCATCTCTCCCTTCTGATGGAGAAATTGGTAAGCTGGTCGATAGATGTAAACCAGGTGGTGGTAATACATGATGCGGTGGCTAACTGGACAACGCTGGCCAAACAGAGGCTGTTTCCGAGACAGAATCTGAATCAGAGATTAAATCCGTTCCTGATACTGTAATGGGGGACAGAGGAGAGGCAGATCCCAATGCTGACAATCCGTACATGTGGGAATTAACGGGGCACAGTGAAGAAGACCCTCCCACACCTATTTCTTTGCCAGATGCGGCGACCCCTGTGGAGATAAAGCTTGCACTGCTGAATGTTCTTCCGAAGTTCTATGGGAAGAGTAACGAAGACCCTTCCAATTTCTTGAACGAGTTCATCAAGATTTGTAAGGTTCAGAAAAGACCAGCTGGTGTCACAGAAGATCAATTCAAGTTGGTGGCTTTTCCGTTCAGCATGTCAGGGACAGCGAACCAGTGGTTTTCGAGCTTGGCTCCTAACTCCGTCACTTCCTGGAATGCGCTCAAGAAGCTGTTTTTGGACTATTTCTTTCCAGCCACTAAGACGGATGCACTGAGGAAAGAAATTTCGAGCATCAAGCAGGAGTATGATGAGCCGCTGAGTACATTTTGGCTGAGGTTCAGACGATTGGTTGATCGTTGCCCTAACCATCGATACACCGAGGGGCAACTGCTACAGTATTTCTACCAAGGATCCACATCTGCGAACAAGGATTTGCTGAATACCGCAAGCAATGGTGGATTTTCAGAAATCAGAGTCAATGAAGCAAAGGAGATAGTGAAAAAGTTGATCAATTCCAAGAAGGAGTATGACACTGATGAGATCCGAATCCTGAAAAAGGAGGCACAAACAGAGCCCTCGAGCCAAGATGATTTTAGGGAGAGGATGGACAGGATGGAAAGGGTGCTATCTAAGGTGGTGGATAAGGTTACAGTCGCTAGCACCACAGCCGGTCCTCAAGAGAAACCTTGTGACATTTGTGGCACCTTCGGCCACGTCACCCTGCAGTGTCATTTCGCGATGGATGAGCAAACTGTCCAGGCCAATGCAATGGGGAATTGGAATGATAGGCAGCCAAGGAGGGACCCGTACTCAGCTACTTATAATCCGGGATGGAGAGATCATCCCAACTTTCGATGGCGAGATCCGGGAAATCCTGTACAACAACCATATGTTCCACCCCATCGAGCTCCTCCCCCACCTTTTTCTCAGAATCCACCACCTCCTCAAGGGAAGTCTATGGATGACAAGCTGGACGTAATGATGGACATGATGCAAAAGCAACACCGAAGGTTTGAGAAGATTGAAACAACTTTAGAGGAGCATACGCGACAAATCACCCATTTATCGAATTCCATGAATGAGCTTCGAATGAAGCAACCTGGATTACCATCTCAAGTGCAACTCAACCCCAGAGAGACGGCCAATCAGATCACATTAAGAAGTGGAAAGGAGCTTGAGCCACTACCTCCGAAGACCGCAGCAAAAGGAGCTAAGGAGCAGTCGGAGCAGTCTGCAGGAGGCCTCGATTTGGCCAAACAGAGGCCCCCGACAGAAACAGAAAGTGAGGTACAAGGGCATTTTGATCAAACCAAGGAGTCAAATCCAAGGTTGGGTCAGAATGATCCTCCAATTAAAATTCTTCCTCCTTTTCCTCGTAGTTTAGCTAGAAAGAAAGATGATTCTGTTGATTTCCTATCTATCTTTGGAAAAATGGAGATTAACCTACCTTTCTTGCAGGCTATAAGGCTTCCACCTGTGAGCAAGTTTTTGAAAGATTTTATTGCAGGGAAACCTAAAGACTCAAGCAAGGTAATAATGGGTGAGTCGGTTTCAGCTGTAATTCAAAGAGATTTGCCTCAGAAGTGCAAGGACCCTGGTATGTTCTCTTTGCCATGTTTTATTGGAGATGTTAAGATTTATTCTGCTATGTGTGACTTAGGAGCATCTATCAATGTGATGCCACTATCTGTTTATAATTCTTTGAAAGGGGCAGAAATGGTACATACTAGAGTAATAATTCAATTGGCAGATAAATCTTGTGTCTGTCCTGAAGGGTTGTTGGAAAATGTGCTTGTGCGAGTCAATAACTTTGTGTACCCAGCAGATTTTTATGTGGTAAAAATGAATCATGCCAATGATAAGGGAACACAAGGTGTATTGTTGGGTCGTCCATTCTTGAAAACTGCAAACACCATTATTAATGTTGGGAATGGAACTATTTCACTTGATTATTTTGGCGATAAGTACACACTCAACATTGATAAACCCATGCAGAAATCTATAGATGCTGAGAAATTAAATGCAATTTATCATACTGACCCATTTGTCCAAGATTCTCTTGAGACTAAAGTTTTGCAGGACAAGTTGGGAATTCAAATGCCTACAAGTCCAGAAGAGGAAAATGTTCAAGTTTCAAGTGATTATCAAGAAGATGTTGATACTCTTCCAGTGAGTATGGAGTCGCTCAAGTGTGAGGAAGAAACAAAGTTCCAACTCCAAGAATTGAAAGATCTAAGATTGAATGGGTTTGATCCAGCTATGCGGTACAAGGAGCGCAATAAGTTGTGGCATGACAGATATTTGAAGCCTAAGAAATTTGTGGTTGGGTAGATAGTTCTTATATCTGAGTCAAACTTTCGACATATGTCATGGAAATTCAAGTCTAAATGGACTAGACCATTCGAAGTGGCTTATGTTTGGCCAGATGGGATGGTAGAGATTATAAGCATGGACGCAAAAAGGGCATTCCTCATCGATAGTCATCGCCTTATGCCGTACTATGATACTTCTCAGGTGGCATTAATGGAAGAAATTCCATTGTGCCCAACAAATAGTCATTAAAGGCATCCAAAAGTCTAGCCAAAGACTATAAACAAAAGCGCTAGTTGGGAGGCAACCCAATTTTCTTAGTTTTTTTTCTTTCTTCTTTTAGGTTTTTATTTTTTATCTTTTAGGAATTTCAATGTCTCATCTGATCTCATTTCTTGATCTACAGATTTGAAGTACTTGAATTTGCACCATGGAGAATTCACACATTTGGAAAGCTGGACTCACAGGCCTCTGTTTGGCCAAACAGAGGCCTGCGGCAGAACCTGATTATGATCCAACGCTCTCCTTTTGATTGAGAATTTCTCCGAAACCCACCACTATAAGTTCCCTCTTCCTTTGTCATTTTTTTTATGATGTTGATTGAGTGTTAAACCTTTTCTCATAAGAGGTTTTGCATTATTTGCTTGAGGGCAAGCAAAGTTTAAGTGTGAGGAGGTTTCTTGTGTGTTTTGTTTTGTATTTTTTTTTAAAAAATAAAAAAATATTTTTATTTATTTCATTTTATTTTTACAGTGAAACATGTGTTTTTTTTTTGTGTTGTTTGAGTCGATAATTTGACATGAGAAAATTCTAGTGGCTCTTGATAAAAGTACCCTGCCGGTTGTAAACTTCATTGTAACAAACTTGGTAAATCTAATATGCCTTGAAGTTATTGAATGAGATTTTCTATGATTTGTGAAATTTGATTGATATGATTTTTGGGATGATGAAAAAGGACAAGTTTAATTGAATATTTTAGCCTACTAAAGTGAGGTTTGAGCTAGAGTAGAGCACTCTCTACATCAATCTTTGTTCTGAGAGATCACATTGTTATAATTGGAGTTGTTATGTGTGAAAGTGATGGAAGGCACTAGGATGAACCACACAGCTTAAATTGCCAACCAATTACATTAACCCCTAGTGAAACACTTTGAAGCTTTGACTATGTTCTTTGATATGAGTTACTATATATTTAGCCAAAGCCTTGTTTTATCCTTTCTCTTGGCCCTATTATGCATGTTCTTGGAGTTAATGTTGATTAATTCATCCATTGTGTTCTCTTGAGTTGATGACATTACTGAGTATGTGTCCAGTTTGCCCAGACTGAATGGTTTTGAAAAATGAAGGCTGAATTTTATGATGAACAGTAACACTGGGGTTCCGTTTGGCCAAACAGAGGGGCGTAACAGTGAAAAAAAGAGAGAAAAAATTCTTATTGTTATGTTGCGATTTTTCTCTAAAAAAAGTACCAGTTTTGGACTGTATTGAAGAAGAATGGTGCTGAAAAAAAAAGAGAAGAAAAAAAAAAGAAAAAAAAAAGAAAAAAGAAAAGAAAAGAAATAAATAGCACTTACTTTGATGTGATCTTACTTGGCTTTCTCATAATAGCCATGAGATGAAGATTGTTGGTGAATGTCTACTATACATGGATGATGGTTGAAGAAGAAAACATGCATAATATTTTGATCGATATTGTTTGAGCTTAGAACCCTTAGGATCTCACCAATCTGAATGGTCCCTAGCCCCGTTACAACCCTTGAGAAAGACCTTCCTGATTTGCATATTAATTTCTCTATATTATAACTTGTGAATTATTTGAGTGATTGTCCTTCATATATTGAGAGTGATTGAGTGAAACCGTGAGAAATATTCATTGCTTGTCCGATTTTGACTGAATTGATGATTAGATTTTCTGATCTTGAACATTTTCATTCCAATTACTTTAAGGGTTGATGATTTTCAGGTGCGTTAACGTGATCCTTTACTCCTTGGCAGGGGAAAATTTATTGTTATAAGAGTAGAAGCTAGAGTTTTTGAATGTTGAATTTTTATTTGTTTAGTTGTGTGATTTGTGTTTCTATCTTACCTTTTCTTTTTAGGGTCATTTTAGATAGAGTCATATGAGGGAATTAGAACTTATGAACACTGTGGATTATTGATTGTTTTTATATTCTTCACTTCATACTTGAGGGCAAGCATGATTCAAGTGTGAGGATATTTGATGTGTGTTATATTGTGTTCATATTTGGTGGGATTATTATGATTTTATTGAGATATAATTTGCACTTTAAGGTGTTTTTGGTGCAGGAATTCATTGATTGCGAAGAATTAAGAGGGAGCTATACATTGTACTCTTTTTCCCTTAACCAATGGTTTTTTCCCACTGGGTTTTCCAGGTTAAGGTTTTTAATGAGGCGATGTGCTCCAATGGAAAATGTTCTTATCTTATAAGACATTTTTCCAGGGATGAAGGAAGAGAGGCAAAAGAAGAATTGTTGAAGTTATGGGGTAAAAGTGAATTATTGAAGAGATGTGGATTTGAAGGAAATAAATATATTCACTGCCCATATTGATAAAGATTGTATTATCTCCTTCCATTTAAAATTCCTTAATTGTAGGAATTAGTTATTTAGAATTAGAATAGATATTTCCTTATTTCTTCCATAAGAAGAAAAGTAATTAGAAGTTGATTTGGATTTGGTTTTGATTTGGTGTATATAAATATACACGGAACAGAGCAGGAGATAGATGTATTAATGCCAAGACGGAAGAGAGGAGTGCTTGGTTTTGAAGAATTATTCACGCAACTTACATTGTTTTGCATGAAACCAATTCCTGGTTTGTTTTATAATTTTCGTTAGTTAGTATTACTTTATTAGGTTAATTATGTATTGTTATTATATTATTTATTTGTTTAGTTTAATTATCATGAGTAGCTAATTTATATATCGGCATGGAATAACAAGCATTAGTTTATGAATCGTGAGGCCTAATTGTTTTATAATTGATTCTTATGTGTTCTTGATTGTTCTTGGTTAAATTTATTTCTGATGTGTTTAAGTCTGATCAACTTGAATATTATTGGGATAATGCTATCTAATTCTACCAATACGTAATCGTTGGAAAGGGTTAGTAAGTAGCGAGTTCTTGTGAAAAACAGCTAACTAGCTAAGACTGTAATAGCAAGACGGGGAACAATTAAGTGTGCGTTACTACTTGCGAATACTTGGGTAATTGCTATATCGGGTTCTTTTCATTCTTAATGCTATCGAGGTGTGTATCTGGTTCAGCGAATACTTTCCGGAGGCATCTTGGTAAGAGAAACAATTAATTAATTATAATTGGTTAATTGTCGATAAAGTACGAAAGAATTGGGGAGGTTAAGCGTACCTACTTTCCTATAACTGATAGATGCATATGAATTGATTTATCTTTGCGCCTATGATCGATGTTTAACTAATGTGAGTTATTCCGGGCCGATTGCATTCATCATATATTTACTAGATTTTTATAACTGTCAGTTGCAGTATTATTTTATATTAGTTAGTTGCATTATTAGTTATTAGATAAATCTGAAAATTAAGGCGTGGTTGCTAAACCAAACCCTGTTGGTAGTTTAAATTTGATAGAAATTACACTGTTCCTCGTGGGATCGACTCTGCTTGCTACTGTACTAATTTCATCATTAGAGTTTGCAGATTATTTTAGTGAGTGAAACGACGTTCACCAAATTGGCGCCGTTGCCTCATGTCTTCTGAGTCTGCTATTGGTTCCACCAATGCACTGGTACTTGCTTCTGCTGGCTCCGACTCGAGCCCTAGCTTCAACTTTCCCAATCTTGCGATTCGCCTCGATCGCACAAATTACTCCCTATGGAGAAGTACAATCCGCTCGGCACTCGAAGCCTTTGGCCTCGACTCATTCATCAACCCACAAAAGCCACCTCCCGCCACCATCACCACTGCTGCTGTGCCGCCAACTGACCCCGCTGATCCAGCCACCGGGAAACCTGCCGGAACAAAACCAAATCCGGCATACGCC